>JAOXXN010000446.1:55769958-55798778 GCA_026770055.1 Myrmophylax atrothorax
GACCCAGTCTCCCTGGTCCTCCATTTTGGATTGATGCTGTAGATGTCATTTTAGTTCTTCTGAGGGCTGGCAAAAGATAGAATGGCTCATTTAGTTGTTTCCCTTCTTTCTTAAGGGTTTTGTAGGGATTTGCATGATCATGAAATCTGAGTACCTATTTCCTTCTTGATTTTCAGAGGAAAAGAGGGACATGGATAAATCTGGTGGAAAGTTTGATGGAGTCCTTGTCAACTCAAGGAATTCCTAGAGGAAGGAGCTGGTGGGAGACAAGGACTGACAGTGGGTTCAAAGTGTTTGATATGAAGATAGGGGCAAGCTGGAAGACACAGCAAATGATGTAATTAAAGCCCATCCTGAGCAGCAGCAGTGGATTGCCCTTATGACTGCCAGTGAAGGCTCTGTGAACGTGGCAGAGATGACACTTCATGGCACTGACCACTTGCATTAGGTGACTTGTAAGCCTTTTTGCACACTAGTCTCTGTGAGAAGAGGGTAGTTTTACTTGGCACGACTCACAACCCACACTTGCCAGCTGATTGTACCTTCAGGGCCCAAGCCAGAAGGAGGAGTTAGCGTGAAAGCAGTCCCCAAGAATTTAGGAGGGAATATGCTGCTTGGTCATCAGACACAGGTGTTTGGTAGGCAACTGCCTTTTATCTTCCCTTTACATTCACTGAGCTTAATTTACTAGGTTTTCATCTCCTTTGCTGTTCTAATTGCTCATGACTTCTTTCTTCTGTCACTTTGAAACCTTTGAATAAACAGGTTACAAGCATTCATTATCAGTATTTATTTCTTCTTGATTAAGTGTTGTATTTTAGATTAAATTTCTTTTCTGGTCTCTTCCTTCTTACATATTCACAGACAGGAAACGTACTGCTCCTCAGAGAGAAGGATTTTAAAATTTTTTCTTTGGGAGAAGTGAATTTTTCTCCACTTTCTGAAAAGATCAGCATTGCCATGAAGACGCAGGTTGCTTGTGCTCCTGATGTGGTAGGAATGAGCATTGTTACTACGCCTTTGACATTCCAGCAGAACTCCCCCAAGGCTGAGCAAGCTTTTCAGGCTACTTTGAGGTCTTGCTGGTGAGAAGGCAGGCCACTGCTGCTGTACTCCACCCAGGGCTTGGTGAACATCAAGCACACGTTAGATAAGTACAGTGTGTCGCCGAAGAGAGGAGTCTGGACAGTGGGAATGAGACGAGAACTTGGCCTCCTTTTGGGGAGCAGGGAGGAAGATGAAGACCAGTAAAAAATTTCTGGATTTAGCAGGACTGGATTGTGCTTGTGTTTCTCATGGGCCAGGGCTGACCAGCACACATTTCCTGTCTTTCTCCTACCCACAAGTCAGCTGAGCATGTTAATTTGAGATTGAGGCATTTGAAGTCACTATTAATTAGAGCATAGCATCATATCCCTTGGACTGCACGAAAGGTGATGTGACAACAGACCTACGTCTTATCTCTTGGCACTAATGCTCTTTGGTGCTATTAGATTATGGTACACAATAACAATGAGCCCATAGCAACAACAGCATAACCCCCAGATTTGTAAAACACAAAGTACAACCAGGAATAATTTTTTTAAACATTTCTAACTTGCTTTCAGTCTGGTTCCTAAGGAAACAGGACTTATGTGAACTGATATCTACCTACCCATCCGTCAACTTTCCTTATCATCCATATTGCTACTTCCTACACCTTTTGAACTTTTTAATCAATTTCAAACAAATGTAGTAAAAGGATATCTCAAAACTGCCCACATTTAGTGTAAGTCTGTTAAGGAGATGGAGAAGTGGCCACATGAATGCTGCTAGTGATGGAAAGGCAGTCATTGCATTTTCTTTTGTTTGCTCTGATGGGATTTAGGAGAAACAGTTGGCCAACTAGCACAAATGTAAGTGGCTGTTCAAACAGCAATTTCTGCATGGCTTTTGAAAAAGCCACAAAACAGAGTGCTTTTTTCTCAGTTGCTGGGATAAGTAAAGGTACAAGACCCGTGAAGGGGCTGGAAGTAGTGAGGAACTGGCCTGAGGGAGCTGTTAGTGATACAGGGATATGGATGTAATGGGGATGTAGAAAGAGCTGCTCATACTTTGTTTGGAAGTAGAAATGAATGTAGGAAAATATGATGCAAGTTTATAGGGAGAGTACAGCAGAGACACAGAAAATAACCACTAGATCAGACAATTTCTCTCCTCCAGCTGCTTCAGACTCATTCCCTTGTGGAATTCCACCAAAATCCTCCTTGCTATGTCCCCACAGCTTCATCACTGCAGCTAGTAATTGCAGTCATTGAAAAAAAATACAAAACTGTCAAGATTTGACTGCATATTTAATTTTCCATCTTATATGTGCTTTGGAAGGTCTTGAAAAGCACCAACCTTAAATATTGTATGTTGGCTTGAGTCCAAAATCCAGGAGCAGTTTAGGTCCTTTTGGTTTTTTGCCTTTTTTCCCTCACTCTCTCAGACTCATGTAGTGAAAATAAACTCTCTGTCAAATGAGTGTATGCTACTTATTTCATAATAAAAGTTAGGTTTTCCTTCTGTTCAGTTTTCAATATGATTATCAATAATTACATACACATATAAATATTAATGTATATACATAAAAATATTCAGATAGGTTGGATATTGGTTAGGCTTTTTTCAAGAACACCCCTCAGTCTCTGAACTGAGAACAGCAAAGGTGGATGAGTTTTGTTTCCAGAAGGCTCCAGCCACAGCCTCTGAGGATCTATGTAGATAAAACACAAATGGTAGGAGAAGAAGCAAAAAAACCCTCAGCACCCTATTTCTGCCTACTGAGAGCCTTTGCTTCTCACTGTGGAAGGAGAGTTTGAATTCGAGGCAGTTTGAAAACCATGGAGTCTAATTGTGCTTCCTGTGCATTTATTTTACAGGTGTGCATATATCTTGGGGGAACAGTCCCCAGAGACAGGTAATCTTTTAAGGTTGTATTAGGAAAATCTAATGCTTTATGCATAAGACACAAGTAGCCTGAAGCATATTTCACTACAGATCCTTTTGCAAACATTGAATAAACTGTTGTCACAACAAGCTACTAGGGGAATAAAATCAAACTAAGTGATTGGGATTTTTCCAAGCCGCAAGAAGATGGTGTGGCAATGTGTTATCTAAGCTCCAGACTACCTACAAATAAAGACTTCCAAGATTTGTGTGTGATTTGACATCCCACAGTAGATTTCTAAGAAAGGGTTTCACATGTAAGTAACAGGGAATGTCCTTCCCAAATGTATCATTTACTCCCATAACAGATATTTTAAAAATCATGCCTATATATGATTGGACAGAGATGGAGCTAACTCAGAAATGGTGTGAAGAGAAACTGATATCTAGCATTAGTTCCTGTCTTTGTCCAAGCAATATACTGTAAAGCCTACCAGAAGTATGTAAAAAACTGACTTTAATGAAAAACTAATAAAAAAATTTCTTTGCTTAGCTAGACTTTCTTTTTCTGTTGTTCTGGTATGCACATGTTAGTTCAGCAGCATGATAATTTTTTGTCAATTCTTACTATTCATAGACCCCATGATGGCAGAACAATTAAAAAATAATAAATAATCTGTGGATTTCCAATTAATTTCTGCATGGTGACAGAGAAATATGAAGGCCTGATTTTGAGTGTACCAGATATGTTTCTAATTCTCTCACCATGTAAAACTGCATAAAGTGTCCAAAGTCTTTTTACTTTTTTACTTTTCATAATTCTGACTTGAAATAGGTTGAAAGGAAGCTCCAAGTCTCCCATGACTACTGAAGTTCCCCTGAGCTGATTTGAAATATTGCTGCCCTTCCCTTGGCTCAGTGCAACCTTAATATATTCTCTTTCTTCAGTAGAAGGAAATCCCCAGCATGAATGCCTTTAATGTAAAAGGATGGGGTGTAAGCATGTGAAACATGTACATGTGAGGATGCAGCTCTACCTAGCTTTGCTGAAGGTACTGATTTAATGCACTGTTTATGGTTATTCTGGAAAAGCAGGACAGTCCCACTGCCTAGAAAGCTTTCTTCTCAATTGTCCTGCTATCCAATATCCAATACCCAAAATTAAATGGAAAATAAACAGCATTGTACATAGCTAAGGACTCTTGCACTAGTCCACTTTCTCTGCAATCAAAATATTTCCCTACATTTGTTTCCTTACAGTCTGTCCCTTCTTTCTTTTTTCCATGTTTTGTTGGCTCTCCTGAAATGTCATGACACCAAACAGACCACAAAAAATTACTGCCTTCTCTTCAAACACTCAGAAAACATCTCTTGCCACGATAATTAGTTCAAATTGGATGACTAATCATAGGAAGTTCTGCCTAGAGCAGTACCACTGTGAAAGGGCTATACAGAAATGCAAGTGTAAGTGAAATGTGACTCACAGTCAGACTTGAAACTTTTTCTGCAAATTTGTCAACACAATGCCCTGTTTATACACTTGGTGATGGTGAATTTAGCTGCTTAAGTACAAGAATAATCTAACCTAAAGCTAAAGCCACATACATACTTCTTGTTAGGTTATATGGCACTATAGTTTGGCTTATTTGCCTAAGGTCTGTTTCCGTTGCTCTGAGTAGACACCAAGATCTGCAGCATACAGCAATGATGTCCTAAAATCCACAGCGGACCTGAAATCCCAGGCCATGGAAAGAAGACCTGGGATTCAGAAGCTGTGTTCTGTCCTGGCACAAGGTGTCTGGCTGTACCTACATGGCTAAGTTAATCAGCCGCAGGAAACACTCAACTGCAGTTAGTTGCTGGGACTTGAGCTTGACTTTATTAGATCTCTTGAGCCATAACCAACCGAGTTTTGCCTCCCAAACTATCTTTGGGCACATGTAGGGTAGGTCAAGTGCCACTCCCCGTAGGTAGTTTGGGTGCAGCCACACTGATTTGGAGGGCACGAGAATTTAAGTCTAGGGACATGGTTGGCTTCAGTCCAGAGTCCTGGGCATTAATTTACCAATACAGCTGTAGCCCATGCCTCCCTGAGCCAGTGAGCATACAGAAGATGAAGAATAAAAAGATTCATGTTGCTCACCTACCTTACAGTGACTTTGGGAGTACAATCTATTTAAGTGCTCTGAAATTTTCTATCAGGAAATAATGAGCAACTATTTGTCCTCAAATCTATTGCATATACATGTATTATAGAATATAATACATGTTCCTAAGTAAAAGCCTTAAAGGTTCTGACACATGCTGCTTCTTTACTAAGGTTTCTGTGAATGCTTATTTCCTGATAAAAATCAAGCCATTTCCAAGCAGGCATGCTCAGTTACTTGCTTACCTTACATTTCAATGAGTTCCTTTTTTTACTATTTTTTTCCTACCATGCAAGGACTGTGCATAACAAAGCCTAGAGATAATTTAAAAATTGAAGGGAATCATACTAAGTTACACATATCAGCAGTCTCCAGCTCCCAGCAAAGCAAAAACCAGGGGGTTTGGAAGCACTGCATATTAACAGAAGTCAATTCTGCAGAGCACTCTTATCTAAGAGATGGGAAGTTGAGAGGATGTTCTTAGATCACATGTTATGCTGCACCCAGGAAAATGCAGATATTTGTAGTTCTCCTGATGTTTGTAAGGGCTCTGCAGCCCTAAGATAGGGCTAGGACAAAGCACAGAGAGCAAAACTATTGAATGAAACAATCAGATGTTACAAGGGTGGGTACTAAAGAAATTTCTATTAAAAACTCCAAAAAGCCCTTTAGTGTCTTGTCAGCATATTTTTAAACAGCTGAGATCACTGTAGTAATTTATATTTTGTCATCTGTCATTCTCCCCTTCTGAATGTGTTGCTCAGTTACTCCTGTTTTCAAATGGTCACAGAAGACTTTAGGGGTGAGTTGGGGCTCATTGTAGGTGTTGAAAGGCTTAGAGCTCACATACATTTGTACTTAAAAATAATTCAGTACTTAAAAATAGTTCAGTTCAGGAATCTGAACATGATTTCATTCTCAGAGAGAGGCAAAGGGAACATGCATAATTTGTCTGATTTATTTGGATTAATATATGGCTTTACTCCCTTGCCCGCATTACAAATTGGTTTTATATCCAAACCAGCCTGGATAGGAAGGTGGCACACTGAAGATGAGCAAAGAAACTACATAAGCCAGGCAGGTGGGAAATGATCTGACCATTTCCTCCTCCTTCTTCTATCTCACTGGCTGCATGGGGCCAGCCTGGATGAATAAGAAACCAGGACAAACTCTGGACCAGCTTTGCAAATCCAGATATTCTACATTCTCAGGTGTTTTAGGGGACCCTAATGAAAAAACAACTGGTAGTAGCTTGCAAGGCGCTCTGTTCTTACAAAGTACTACGTGGCATCTGCTTTGTATTCTCTTGTGTCTTCTCTCGCTCTTGCTCTGAGCAGCCCTTTCTTTACAAGGAAACTGCAGAATGAATACTGAAGAAGTACCTTCTTTCAAACACTTTGTGAAATGCTCGTATCTGGGGTTGAGAGGGAAATGGACCCAGACCTGAGGGGAAACATTGCTCTAAATTGCCATCAGCCCAGTAACTGCCACCAGCCTGTGGGAACAAGCCATCGGTTCCTCTTGTAACCTGTGCTTCCTATAGAAATCTGACAGAGCCAAACCATGACCTGCTATAATATACCTACTGCACAATACTATGATCATGTCTTTCTGTTCCTTGCTATAGAAATAACCATGCTTTTAAGTGCACTATCTGGCTTTGCTTTTCATCAAGGCTGTACTTGGGAGCACTGCTATTAATGCAGCAAGGCCTTGGAGCTTTATCCTCCATCCTGTGGAAGATGAAGACCTTGCATCTTCATGTAGTCACACTGGTTTTAGTCTGGTGGAATTCATCACTGCTCAGTAAAATAGCACCAGTGTAAAACTGACATAATGGTGCAGAGAATCAGGCCTGCAGGCTACAATTTGTTATGAAATAATAGGATAAAACTATTCGTCTTCTATGTAGTCTCAAGTGATAATGCTGATGAAATGTGTCAGAATAAAGCCCTGGAAAGTGAAGTCCTTTTTCTGTCCATTCATCAGGCACAGAATGGATGGGAAAGCAAAAGCTTCATCATTTAGGCTATGTGCTGCTCTCCCAGTATGCCTGCACTGAGACCGGGGAGTGCCCTCTCCCATGTGACATGGTAGTTTTGTTTCCTTGCCCATTTATTTCATGACATCTCCATGGAGATCGCCAGGGGGGACACCAGTCAATGTCAATGTCAGTTGTGATGCTGTTTTATTGTGCTCTGAAAATGTACCCTAGAAGTGGATCAGCAGCCCTCACCCCACATAACAATTGGATAACCTATTTCCACTCCTTACTGACCTACTTATTTGCACGCTGGTGACCTAGATATGGAAGGCCCTGTATCCTTCTAAGGTCTCTAGGTCCTTCCACCATGAATGAGCTAGGATGTTATGTGTATGCACATTTCACCAGCATTAATTTGATGCTACAGAACCACCCACTGATAGAGAAAAATCATATTAAGAAAAGCAGAAATCAGATGAAGGAAAACATTGCTTTGCCCCCTCTTATGTTTTTAGACAGGGATCATTTACAGCAACAGAAAGGACTACAATGTAAAGAGTAGTGATGGCTAAGCAAATAGTAGAGAAGAGAAGGGGAATGTGAGAAAGACAAACTGTTATGATTTTGCAGTTTAATAGCCCTTCACTGATACAAAGTCTTTACCAAGTACTATCATGTAAAGTCTGAAGACTGTTTGTTGTTCACAACTCCAGCTTTCAACATATATAAATTATGAGGAAAAGTCTACACGGTGCAGTGACAGACAAGACATATAACTATTTTAGCCAGGAGTTATCCATTATCTGAAACAATTATCTTTTTCTGTTATATATTGATTTCTTAAAAATTCTGCAGCTACTGACATTCCTGTTGTTTGGTGGAATGCATCCTCAGGAAGCAGAAATTAATGCTCCTCCATCAGTCTGGATCACTGGGACAGTCTAGTTGTTGCTGTAGGATATGCAAGAAATTAGGCCCATCCACAGACACTGACCTTGCAGTATTTGATGGGAGAATAATGATCAATATTGTACTCATTGTACTTATATCAGGAGCAGATCCACACTGGGATTCACAGTGTCACAACTCGAGATGCAAACCGGGGTCTCCAAACCTCTTGAAGTCTCATGGCAGGAGAAAAAACTCAGACTTTCTAAGCTTTACACAGACTCATTTTACACGTTGTGAGAAACACGTCCACCCTCACCTATCTGCTTTCCAGGCCCTCATCGTCAAGGAGTTTTTGTAGCTCATGATATATAAGTAACTAGTACTGCTAAAGCATCCTATCTGGCTACCCATGGTGGTCCACATACCTGTATCAGGGCCCTCTGGAGCAAGCGGCTAGCTTTGGCTTTGTGGTGAGACAATTTCACTGCACAGTCAGCAGACTTCTCACCTTGCACTTGCTAACTGCAATTTTTTTACAGCTTGTCTTTCTTTGTTTTGGAACACACTTTAAATCCACGATCTCAGTAAAATCATTTAATACAGGAGCTGGAAACCAGTAAACATCAAGCTGGCCAGAATGACCTCAGGTCCTTCTAGCACTGTCTGTTCTCATAGATGTAACTGGTGTGATGTTCATACGCTGTCCTCTGCCTTGGCTGTTTATATCTGGTGAACAGGAACTAATGAGATCCCCTCAGGTTGGCTGCCCTGGGACACACACAGTTATCCATGGCCCTCATCATCCTTTTGGGCTGAAGGTAGAAGAAAGCAAAAATAAATGCTGCCTTTTGTCGCATCCTAAGGCTCTAGAGGCAAATTCAAACCCAAATCCTATCTTTTCCCCCAAAGAGTAACATTTGCTTTTGACAAATTCTGCTTGACTGACTTGCTTTTCCTGACAAGTACAGCTGTATGCTTTTGAAGAAATTTTGGAATTGACCACGTTGCTACAGCTTCTCACTGTGCTGCAGCACTGTAACAGTGAATGGGAGAGGAAGAGATTGGTGAAAGACGCTTGTCTCCCTGCTTCACTATAAACCATCACCCTGAACCTATGAAGTACTTTTTCCAATTTTACACTACTCCACCGTATTTTCTTTATCTATTTTTATCTACAGTGACCCATTCACAGAATTTGAATGTGTAGCCAGGAGAAAATGAGTTTTGCAAAAGCCATTTTTTCCAAAGGCACTCACATGTGCCTGTAATTTGATGTATGACTTTGTGAAAGCTGTCACAGAGGTATCCCACATGCTCCAGCACTGATGGATCAGCATACTGACATGATGACACAAATACAGTCTTTCACCATTGTCAGCACCTTTTGACTCTGCATTTTAAAGCTGGACAGTTGCAAGCTCTGATTTTCCATTAGTCTCTCACATACCCTCCGCCTGTACTAAAACAGACTTAGAGGTATAAGTCATACACCAAAAGTCCAAAATTCTGCAAGGCTCACAAAATGACTAACAGGGTGGCTCAGCATCACTTAGTGACACGCTTTGGGATTACATGCAGGGGAAGGACTCCTGCTTCCATATTCCTCTGAAGTAAGGACATGAGATTTCCACAAATATGTCTGCCCTAGAAACAGAGAACTGTTGTGACAAGTGGTCAGCCTACGGTGAAAGGAAAACCCAATGAGGTTTTTCTGCAAGATGGAAAGCTCACTGCTATGATCTCTTGTCTGGATTTCAACTC
The DNA here is from genome assembly GCA_026770055.1 of Myrmophylax atrothorax. Lineage (NCBI taxonomy): Eukaryota > Metazoa > Chordata > Aves > Passeriformes > Thamnophilidae > Myrmophylax > Myrmophylax atrothorax. Next base: position 55,779,652 of record JAOXXN010000446.1, read on the forward strand.
TGGCCACCACGTATCACTCTGCTATAGTTACTCAGAGGCCTGATGTGAACTGCAGTTGTTGTATCCTTTGGCAGAAAGTTGACCTTCTTTTTAACCAAGGTGAAGCACAGCCCAGAGAAATGCCTCCTGCAGATGCACTATTGCATGACATTCCCTCTGACCAGGCAGGCTTGGTCATTGCAAAGAAATTAATATTCATACAAACAGAGGTCTCCCCTAGCACCAAGAGTGACTGTCCAGTCCAATAGCAAAACATGCTGCGGGCAGTCAGCTGTGGGCTCCTGCCCTTGGTCCACTCTGTGGCAAGTCGTGTATTTTTAAATCAGAAACAGGACAAAGTACTGTCCAACAGGTGGTTGCAAATATCAGACACCAGACTGCTCTCAGGAAAAAAAGAAACCCCTCTTGCCAATGAGTCTGTAGTCTCACAACTAAAAGTTGCACACAAGGCTTCTCGATATCAAATGCTATTTTGAGTTTCCAGCAGTGCTGGTGCAGCAATAAGAGATTCCCTTTGACTCAGACAGGCTTTGCCATCTCATCAAAGGAGTCACAATTTCTCCTCTCTTTTCCCAAAACACACTTCTCCCTTTTTTTGGTCCATTTACTTGAAACAATGCAGCAGGTGGGGGCAACCTAAGCAAAATGAAAACCACCGGTCAAGTTGCCAAATAAAGCCAGAGCATGGTCACATGAATACATTCACCTTACCAAAATACATTTGCAACAAAATAAACGAGAAACAAAAATCTGCTGGGACTTTTTACCAAGGTTAAACAGATATTAGCATGTAGTGAACCTATCCCTGTTCAATGTCAGCTGTATGCCAGGGCCTACATCCAGACCACAGCTCTGCAGCTGGTTCCCAAAGGAGTAAGTACTTACGAGCTCCTCAAAAATGCAACACTGCCTGCACTGTTTCTAAATCAACACACCTTCCCCTTCAATTAGGCTCAGCAGGTTGATGTTACTGTTACAGAGCCTTATCCCAGCAGGATCAGCAGCCATGGTCAGCCCTACCATGCCTGCTGAAGGAGTCAGGGGCATTGCAAGGCATGGCACCAGGCAGATGCCAGCAAAAGCCAAGGTCATGTCATACCCTGCAAATAGCACAAATATCACCTCTCATGGGGAAACAGAATAATCCCAGGTCAGTATTTGATAATTGCACTGCCTTGAAGGTGAAAAATACTACAATACACCTGGCATTCATAACATCGCTGAGCAGCCAGTTTATGACTGGTGTAGTTGCAACATCAGTGTATGGATCTGTATGGTTTCTGGGAAAGGAAGGGCAATGTTCTAGCACTGTTCTGTGGAGCAACAATTATAATAGAATGACAAATAAAATATGAAAGGAACAGGTGTTTTGCAAGGTTACCAAAGAGAGTTCAGTGCTAAGACAGTGCTGTGGGCTGACACAGAGGTCACTGTTCATACCATGTGTATTTTCGGAAGAGAATGGGCTCAGTCTTGCTACATGCATTTGGCCTTTGTTCTTTTTTTTAAAGGCAGACAGATCATAGAATCATAGTTGGAAGGGACATTAAAGATCATCTAGTTTCCAGGCCCCCTGCCATGGGCTGGGACACCTTTCACTAGACTTGATTGCTCAAAACCTTATCCAACCTGGCCTTGAACTCTTCCAGGTAGGGAATGAAAAGTTTTTAACAGGCTCAAATGATAGTGACTGTCAAATCCTCCTGCTAATGGCTTAATGCTGACCAACTAAGGGGTTACCATTGACTGAGAAGAGACTTGGAACATAGTACTGCAAACTTGACAGAGAGCCCTTATTCCTTTCTTTCATGTCTAAAGTTACTGGTGGGATCACTGAAAATGCTTTCTGATCCTACTGGCCTGAGGCAGACCGGTTGAAAGTTTCTTTTTCTTCCAGTGTTATGTAATTTCTCTGTTAAGTTCAGAATTAGGTTCTGAAGTCACTGTCTGGCATCACTACTGGAACTGCTTAAATTCAGCACAGGACTGGGATGACACTATATTTGACCTGAGAGAGACTCAGAAGATATTTTTGGTTGTCCTGGCTCCTTCATGCTGTGACAGCTCTGCTCAGTACTAACAGCTGAAGGATGAGACAAAGATAATGTTACCTATGTCAACTGGGATGGGCTTGGACCTAGAACTCAAAACTATTTTCTGGTTCATTCTGCCCACATACCTCCTTACAGTGTGGTGCCAAAGTAATGTGATGGGTGTTCAAACATCATGGCAGTGCCTGAGCAAAACACAGTCAAAAGCAGGAACGAAAAGGAAATGAGTCAAGAGGATGTACATGAGAGAGCTGAAAAATATATGTGTGTAAAATAAGTCTTAAATAGTCATGGAGAGGAGAAGGCTTCAGAGTGACCTAATTAAGGGTTGGACTTGATGACCTCGGAGGTCTCTTCCAACCCAACTGATTCTATGATTCTACGATTCTAATTGTAGGCTTCCAGTACCTGAAGGGAGTCTACAAGAAAGATGGACAGAGACTATTTACAAAGGCATCTAGACAGGACAGGGGGGAATGGCTTCAAATTGAAAGAGAACAGGTTAAGATTAGATATTAGGAAGAAATTATTTACTGTGAGGATGGTGAAGCACTGGAACAGGCCACCCAGAGAAGCTGTGGATGCCCCATTCCCAGAGGTGTTCGAGGCCAGGTTGGATGGGACTTTGAGCAACCTGGTCTAGTGAAAGGTGTCCCTGCCCATGGCAGAGGGGTTGGAACGAGAGGATCTTTAAGGTCCCTTCCAGCCCAAACCATTCTATGGCTCTACTATAAAATAGATTCAAAGAATGAGAAAATTCAATAGCAATGTTTTTGAGACTCATGCCAGTTATAAATGAAACTATTCACAAAGTTTTGCAAAGTTTGACATGAGCAGTTCTTAGTACAAATTCTTACCACAGAAACCAACTATTAGTGTAGATAGAAATTATTTAACCCTAATCTTCATGATTGTATTAATTCACAATGCAGATAATTCTTTAAATTATTATATGCAAACTGTTGGTTAAAGTGAATGACAAATATATGGACTTTTCTCTACATTTTTCTTGCTATTGCAAGCTCAGTTTGTCATTAGAAAATCCCTGTTAATTAAAAAGTTTCAGGAGGTTCAGGAGCATCCTTTTCAAGCGGAGTGTAGAGCCAGCCTCAGAGAGCTTTGGGCCTCAGTTGGAAAACACCAACACTAAATAGCCAGAGAGCGCAACTCTTAATAAGAGATGCAATGCCTCCAGCATTCCTGCAGGTTACTTAGTAACTACTTCTGAATAATGACGGCATCTAAAGAGAATAAAGGTCACTTTGCACATACAATTAACAAAAGGAAGCTGAAATTTCTCGTGAACATATTTGGGAGTGACAGGTTGGAGAAGGGAAGCTTGAAGCAAGCAACAAAATTTACACTAATTAGATAGAGAGCAGGCTTTGCAAATGAGCTCAAATGAAACACAATGTGATGGATAATAGTAGATGAGTGGGAGGTTTAAACAAAGACTTGATGTAGGGGTCTTTTGAAGTGCAGTCCTAAACCACACAAAGCATTAAGGAATTTTTTTAGCTCTATAAAACAGCAGATGATTATGTATAAATGAAAATTAATGAACTGATACGCTCTGAAGTGTCTTCTTTTCTAGATACAGCTCTGTAACTTCCATTAGCATCCATAGACTCTTAAATACACAAACACGTTATTCATGCATCAAATCACACCGTACATTTTGTTAAGTATCCAAAGACTGAAGTGACTCATATGATCAAAATTTCTTTTCCCATGTGAATCAGATGCAATGCTTGACAAATCTCCACCAAGAAAGAAGGATGGTGTGTTTTGAGCAGTATTTTTAGAGCACCTAGCTTCTTTAGGACCCTGCCTTCAGAGTAGGCATATCAATTACAAAACTGGGTTTTCAAAACTGTATGAAAAAACTGAACAAAACATCAGAAAGCACTTGTTTAGTGATAGAAATGAAGTCCCACTCAGCATTGTCCAGCCCACATGTAGCCAATTTGCTCTACTAAACATGAATGCCTGATGTTACCAAACAGGGATTGCCTTGTTTTGCAATCACATTGTGGAGAATTAATGAAATGATATCAAAAGGTAGCATTAAAACTGTGCTTGTCCTTTTCCATAGAGCCTACTTTATCCAACATTTTTCCTTCAAGATTTTCCTTTGGTCTCCAGGTTGGGAATGAGTCATGTCACGACTCCTGAGGAATTAAACAAGTCGACGCATTCTACAGTGATTCACTGACAGTGGTTTTGTCATCTTCTGCATGTGTTGTAACTCCCAAGCAGTGACAATTGTGAGAGGATTTGTGTTCAGCTTTTGTAATTCCTAATTCTCTTTTCTTTTCTTTTTTTTAAATTTTTTCCCTTAAGCTTCTCAATCTGTTTTTAATTAAAATCAGACCCAGGCTAATGTTGAAGAATATGAAAAAAGTCACCACCCACACACTATGTAAGAGCTGCAGAATCCGGCAGCCTTCAAGCATGTCACTGTGTTTTAAAAAAGGCAACTGGCGTCCCTGTGTGCGTATGTCACATTCTTTGAGGAGTTTTATTTTTTCTGTGTAACCATGGCCTGTGAATGACACATGTAACCCTCTTCTTTTGCTGGGAAGGTGGCTGCAGGCACCTTCTGGCAACACTGAAGAAGTTCATGTGGGGCTCTGTAAAGCACAGCCGTGCTGGGGCCCCACCAGATGCAGACCAGCAGTGGGACTGTGAAAGGAGATGTGGACTGGGTTAAGGAAATCCCTGTCCCTAGGGTCCTCCTGCATTGCTAAGGCTGAGCTCTGGGGAGCTCAAGTGGTTTTACCCCTGTGATGGGAACTTGCTCTGTGGCTGCACTCAATCTTTCTAGGTCTGGGGGAGACAGCTGATGTATTTTCACAGCTGAAAATCCATTCAACCTGCCTTCCTGCCTATCTGCTTGTAGCCATCTCTCTCCTATGACAGGCAATAAAACCCACAGAGCTGGCCTGGCAGGCACAGAAGCTATATTTTCTCTGCTAAAAGAGGTGGTTCTTTATACTAAGCACAATGTGTGTGTATACTGAAAGCCATCTGGTTATACAAGAGCCACATAAAGCAACCAGAGTTCATACTCATGAGTTCTCTTTGGAGTTGACCCACAGACCCACAAATGAAGGGACAGAGAAAAGCTATTTCTGGAGAGAGAGAAAGGCCAACTTAAATTAAAAATGCTTTAAATGTAGGGATTTCATATAAAGATGGAAAAGCAGGAGCATGTCAAAAGAACAAGAGGCTGGAAAGTGAGGGTTTAAGTGTGTTGAGGAGGGTGGAGAGGAAGGAACACAAGACAGGGAAAGGCCTTGGTTTTGCTAAGGCATGAAGGAGTTCACTGCCTTTCTTGCTCCTTAGCCTGTCCCTGGCTGCCCAGCATGTAAAGTGAGAACTACAGCTGCTAAGGAACATACAGCAAAGCAGACAGAACCACTGATTAAATGGAAGAAAATACAAATTTGTCCAAGCAAATGAGTATTACTACCCTGGCTGCCACCTCTGCTCCAACTAGGCATTCCTGCTAGCAGTTTAACCTAGGCTTAGCCGCTTTGGCTTAAGCAGCTTGATGTTTCTGGGTCTTTAGGATTTAATGCCAAAGGTAGAGGCCTTCTCTCTGAAACACCCCACCTGATGAAGGAGGTCTCAGTATTTCCTTCTCTTCTGGCTGAGTTATAATAGATCTCCTTGTCTGCTTTTCTGTGTCTTTCTCATCTCCTGCTACAATGAAATTGGATGGTCTGTTACTTCAATCTATCCTTGGTTTGAACCTTGCCTGAAAGCAGTTTCTGACCCGTGTGCCAGGAACCTACATTCCTCAGTCTCTGCCTGACTGCAGCACTTTCTTTCACTGCTCACATTACAGACTACCCTGTTTGAATAGTCACACTGACTTCTACTTCTCCAAGCGTGAAGGTCTTCAGGTTGTGTGAAGATGAAATGAGGTTTCCCTTTTGAGCAAGTTGTTTTTCCTTCTTCCAGTGTGAACAGCTGTGTATAGTAACTCCTCTCCCAGTTTCCCACCTCCCACTTTTCACACAGACAGCAAGGAGACAATAAAAGTTCTCTCCACACCTCCAAAGCCCACGCTTCAGGAAACATCTTTGTGTGTTCTCAAATGCCCCATAAAGATCTGTGTGCTCTGCAACCACTGTTTAATCTTGTGGCATCTCAGATAGCTGACGGATGAAAGATTTGGCTTCACATCCCCTCTCAGTCTCTCTTTACAATTTGTCTCAAAGGTAATTTCAACTCTATTGGCCAACTACATTTCAGTTTCTTGACATATGAACAACTGGTCAAAATAGGCCCTTCTGTCAAGCTCCATCCACACAGCAAGATGCTAAGTCAGTGCTGACCATGCTGCTCAAGGGCAACAGAAACAGCAGGCAGCCGTGTTCAAGCACTGCTGTGCTTGGGCTAAGCCATCCTGCTAGAAAGCACCTTTGCCACTCTGCTTATACCAGGAAGTTCCCGTGTCAGGTTTGTCTGCTAGGGTAGGGACAAACAGCTGACAGGGCTCCCAGGTATTGCCATGGAAAGCTGGGGGCTAGTTTACCTGCTTTTTGTCTTGGCTTCCATATTGAGCCATTGCTCCATGGTCAGCCACACAGGCTAGTTCAAGTAGCAAGGGATGTGAGTGCCCAGACATAACAGTGAATCTCCTGGCTGCTAATCCCCAGGCCCAGCTTTGGTGCACAGAGACATGTGTGGGTGTTTGCTTTCCACTGGGCAACCTGGGGATGGGCTCAGCCGCAGTGGAATCCTGAGGAATGCAGAAAATTTCTGCAATAAAATTGCTAATAGTCATTGCAGGAGCATATGTCACTTCCCATGAAAGTTATGACAGAATGGACTGGAAAATTTAGGGCCAGACTCAAAATTACGTTTTTCTGTTTATTTCTTCAGTATTTATTTCTCCCCCACCCTCTACCCCCCTCATGTGGCTGCGTGAAAGGCTTCATCAAATAACAGGGAAAAGAGGTGATGGGACTGGAGCATGAAAGCCGTGAGCCTGCCTCGGAAGGGCAAAAGCAGTTGGAAAAATCCTCTTTACCCACCCCCTCCACTCTCGCACTCTCACGCCCGGCCCCCGTCTGTATTTTTCCCTTTCGCTTGAATTATTTGACACAGTTTCGAGAGGGAAAGCGCAGTTCTACGCGGGCGGAGAGACAGAACTGACGGAGAACAACCCCTTGAACCCCGAGGGATGCCCCCCGGGGATGCGCCCCAGGGATGTCCCCCAGGTATGCCCCCCACGCATTCCTCGGTCCTCCGGGTGCCGGCGGCGCCAGCTGGCCAAGGGCGCCCTCCCGTGGTGACCGCGGGGAAGCACTGCCGCCGGCTCCGGGATCCTCCAGCCCGGTCCCGCTGGAGCCTGGCACAACCTGCCTGTGACCCGGGGACTGACCCGTGTGGCAGCGGCGCTGGGCACCGCCGGCCACTCCGCAAACAAAACAAAACAAGCGCCGGGAATGCTGACCAAGATCTCTCCCTGCTGAAGTCTGCAGAGGCAACAACCCCGTTCTCAGACACCGCTTCAGCCCTTTAACTCTTGGCAAGCCCATCGGGACATGCCTCCTGCTCCTGGGCCTGGCAGGGAGGACCTGCCATCCTGGTCCATGGGTTGCAGTGAGAAAAGTGGCAAGTGCGGGAGCTGGGAAAGGAAGAGAATCTCCACCACCATGCCCGATTGCGGGTGGCATGAGATGCCCTGCAAAGACCTTGAGGATATAGTGTCAAACATGGCAAACAACTGCTCTTAAACCCACCTAAGTGCCAATCCTCATCTCTAAGAATATAAAGCTGACTTTGAAAAGCACATTTGAAGCATGTGTGACACTTAAAAAGATATTCTGAAATAAATACGAAATGGTTCCTAACAACCTGGACTTTTTAAGAAGACATATGAAAAGCTTTAGGCTGACTGGAATATATGTTAGCAAAGAGAGTAGCAAAGCATCTGCATTTTTTTTATATATTGTTTAATAATCTGAAAAGCCCAAGACTGAAGTTAAGTTTTATTACAAGACCCTATTCATCTGGATTTGGAAGTTATAAAACCCACACTTCCTGGCTGCAGCAGGTCAGTAGCTTTTTACATCAGAATGCTTTCCTGTGCTGCTGGAGCTCTGAGCTCAGATGCTCCTCCTTAGCTTACCTGGGACATGGCAGCTACTTTGCTAGGACTGCATATCAAAAGACCAAAAGGCATACTCACACTAGTTCTGCTATGGCCATATGCCCTGAAAGGATGAACACAGCCTTGGCACAAAGAAGTGCCCAACATTTCCAGGACCAGCAACACTCACTATAGTTTTAATGAAGCAAAACTGGTCATTGACTTCAACTTCATTGCATGGCCATGACTCAGAGCATGGTTTCAGCTTTCCAGTGCACAAACAGAAACACAGCAAGGATGGGAGGAAGGACCTACAGGGCACCAAGCCAGGTAAACATGTCACTGACTTTGAAGTTGTTTTTCCAAACCTGAATGGCAGCATTCATCATTCAAAGCGGTACCGCTGCTGAAGAGGCTTCATCTTTCAAGTGGTCTCCATGTATTTCTATTATTTTTCATTGTTCTTGACTAAAGATCAGGAATCTTAGGGACAAGAGAGCTCTTGTTTGGTCTCAAAACTTAATGTGTCCCTGGAATCTCTGGAAACTCATTCGAGGTGGCAACTGAATTCTGCTTTTGGGTTACCACAAGATTAGAAATAAAATTATTACCAAAAAAAAAAAAATTGCCAGTCTGTGTCTCTGTGTTTTCTTCTTGTGTTTTTTGGGTTCAATTGTTGATAGACTTGAATATTTAGGATTAATTGATTCCCATTAACTGGGGAAAGAACCTGTTAGGTTACTGTACATACTCACAGGACATGGATATTTTCATCATCCAGTACACTTTTCTCCCTTGAACTTCTATGTCTACAGTGGCTCAGAGCAAGTTCAGTTACACAGGGATGTCATCATAATGTAGGTGAGAGTTTCCACATTTGGCAAAGAACTGTGACTTTCTGCATAGCACTTTGTGTGTCTGCTGTGCACTAATCGGTAATTATCACCCTGAACCAAACCTTGGTCCCACAGATGTTTGTACAAGCTTTGCCATGAACTTCAAAAGGCAATTGAACTACAGGAATTCAGTCTATAATTCTTAGCACAAATATATCCTACAAATCAGTGTAGGCACATATTCTGTACTATTATGGGAAGAGATAACAAAGTGATTACATAGAAGAAGGGCCTAAGGCCTGGAATGCAATTCATTACAGAACTAATTTGCTATGTATAGGTTCTCATATTGATTGTCTCTGCCATGGCACATGATGCTTTCCAAGACTGCTTTGATTTACCACCTAATATATGTTTTTTTGTGCTTCTGGAGCTCCTGAATTTATGCCTATGAATAAAGAAGAAAAAATAACCACTATCTCTCTGTTGTGTTGTGTTCTTACAAACACAGAAAAGAGTACTGACAGCACAAAAAATGGAGCCTCATCACTGACCATATTTTATAAACTGTGACATTTGGGAAATCCAGTGTTCTGGTCTTGAGATGGGATGAGATGGACTGCCCTTCATGACGAATCACTGCTCTGTTATTCCCTGCAGAAGCTGACTGTAAAGCTGCCTGAGAAGTGGAGCTGGAATTGGAATGAATACCCTTCTCTTCAGAGATTACCTTAACAGCTAAGTAAATTCCATGCTTTTCTTATTGTAACAATACTTGAAATCTGTTATGTGATGTTAAGCTGCATGAAGGAATGAAGAAATGATAACAATTTCAAAGCTATGTTTAGTTTTTCTCTTACTCTGTCACTGTGGTAAACACAAGGAGGCTGTGAGAATGACCGCGGAAAAAGAACAGGCTGATGTACAGAATATGCACTCTAAAAAAGAAAAAAAAAGGATTCCTCTGAGTGTCTTCCAGATAATAGATGACAATAATTCTACAAACTCTGCAGGGATGGTTTTACTTACACTACAGGCTGTTCCTGCTTCCCCTGCTGTGTGAAAGAGCAATTTTAGGAAACAAAAATGACAGGTCCTATCTCTGCCAATTTGTGGCTTGACTTTGTCAGAAAGGCTATTCCTCCAGATCTGCAAGTGCTTCAGTTCTTACCCAAGCTAAAGAAAGACAAGGTACTTTGCACCTCGCATTGGCTGTGGACAATCATGCAGGATTTTGAGCAGGACAGGGCTTTCATCAGAGAAACTTCAGAATAGCGCTTATCAGTTGCTTAATACACCCACTGCTGGGGAGTGGAAAGGTATCTGCAACATCAGACAGGGTTTTCCAGATGGAAAGCATGCAGTTCACACTGGACTCATTTTTGCATTTTGACTTTTATTTTGCAGCTCTTTCATTGATTAACAACAAAAACAAAAGCAAACCAAACAGTAGATCCTAATCTGGGCCTCATGTAGGTTTTGGATAAGAAATTCACCTGACCAAATCTGCTATAAATAAGGTTGTGGGGGAAAGAATTCCTGAAATGGTCCAAATTTGTATTGCTCAGAATACTTCAAGTATTCTGTGTCCTGAAGCAAGAGCACAGAGCAAGACTAACAAACATGATTTATAGCCCTTATGTGGTAGGAATCTGTGGATATCACATCTAATTTTGGCTGGTTTTCAAAACAAAATCTCTTGTAGACAAACAAGTGAACACTCTTCTGGTTTTGGCTAGCTTTCAGAATTTTACTGAAGGTAATAAGTAACGACATTTCGAATATCTAGTGGCTAATTTTCCAGTTTCAAATTGATTTCATGGGATGCTTTGTGCCTAGGTAAGAGTCAGGGGCTTTGCTTTTTTCAGTCTGAACTTACATAGCTGGGATTTTAAGGAAAATATCACTTTGGCTGACTATTACAAGGTACAGCTGAAATTGCTGTTTCTCACCCCCACTGGTTGTTAGAGCCCTGCACTACCAGCTCCCCAGTGGATACAGAGCATGAACCTTCTAGATCAAAACCAAAGTGAACATTGGAGTAAAATGGGAGTGGTGGCTGTGAAAGGAACCTGGGATTAGATAAAAGAGAGCTCAGGTCGTTCTGATCAGCAGCTCTGAGGTCCTTCTGATGCCCCATAGAGCACATGTCAGCAACAGTCCCCATCTCAAGCCCAATGCTTCTGCCTGCCAGGACATCATCACTCTTTGAATGGTTACAAAGCTTGACTTAAGTATTCCCACTGACAGTGAATCCACCACATGCTTTGGGAATTCAGAAAAATAATTAATTACTGCTTTAAAAATGCTACATATTGTCAATACAGACAGCTTCAGTTCAGTCCCCATTCAATACCTGTTATCCTGATGATGGCTGTGCTGTCTCTAGGAGTAAGGATGAGCTAGAAAACCTCTCCCTCTCCTGCTGAAGCTCATCTGCCATGAAATGCGCCTGTGGGGCCATGGGTGGGCAACGTGTTCTGCCTCACAGCAGCTCTGGCAGCAGGTCCCTGCAGGAAAGTCAGACAGGCACAGCTTGCACTGTTGCCCTCTGCAACCACTGCCTCCTGCTTCTACATTCAGGAACATTTCATTCAGCTGTTTGAGTTAATATTGAATCCACCTGTTTCCTTGTGAGCTGGAAGGTGGCAACTTTTTTCCACACTGTTTTCTCTTTTAAAGTGGATCAAACATTATTCTGCGTATTCCTAGTGGTAGCAACACAAAGGTAGAAAATTTTGTAGAGCTCTGTGCTGGCGATCGGGAGCCTTGGTAAAAAGTGGAACCTCCAGCTTTGACATGGAGTTTAGGAGAAGAGTGATAACATCTGACCCTTACCAGCAATTCCTGGAAGGTAGTTAATATTATCATACAGAGCAATACAACGTAATTGTTTCCTGCAAGATGTAGAGGGGACAGGTACAGAACTCTCGGAGCAGTTGAGGTGAAGGAAAGCTGCTGACAAAGGAGCTCTCTTTACATAGAAAGCAAACACAACAGGGAGTGAGAAAAATCATGCTGATAACTTCTCAAGATGTTGGCTTCCTTACATGATCATTAGTTTTATTTGTTGCTGATTGCAGTGCAGCAAGTTCTTGTGAAATATCAATGATAATGACTTGGCTTGTCTACTTACACATTAGAATAAACGGTATGCTGTCTGGAAACTTCTCTGAGACTGCCTTACTTAAAATTTGACAAGATTTCATGGAATCATAGAATGGCCTGGGTTGGAAAGGACCTTAGAGATCTAGTTCCAAACCCCCTGCCATGGGCAGGGACACCTTTCACTAGACCACTAACCCAGCCTTAAACACTTCCAGGGATGGGGCACCCACAGCTTCTCTGGGCAACTCGTTCCAGTGCCTCACTCTCCTTACTGCAAGGAACTTCCTCCTAATATCTAAGCTAAACCTAGATTTCTAGATGAAGGTTGCAACAGAGAATTTTGAAAGTAAGATAGATAATTGCTTATGAAATATGGTCATAGGTTCTAAAAAAATTGGGCTTTTTGAGTACTAACAAACAAATAAATGTCTATTTGATAACTACTGTTTGAGTTTCCTGTATATGCATAGGATGAATCAACAGCAACATGTACACACACACAGAGTTCAATACCAAGGGAATGTAACCCTAAGTGGTCTAAAGCAAGCTGATATTTGTAAAAGTCCGTGCTATCACAGCAATGAAGACTGGCAGTAGGAACAGAATTGTAGCCACAGGTAAGATTTGGTACAGTCAGCTGTAGTAGAGACACGCTCATACTTTGACACCAAAGTCCCAATTATGACCTGCAGAGTCAACTGTTTCTTAGATGTCTCGTACCCAAACAGCGCTAGACAAAAGACCTGTCTCGAAACTTACTATTTTTTTCAGGTCTGGGCCCTGAACAGATGTTCTTATTCTTGGAATGGATTATTGTCTGCTAAGGAAATTACTTAAGACCATCTTATTTAAATGTGAAGTACATATTCACATATTACATTCAGTCAGCAAAACCAACACTCTTAACTGCTAAGCCACACAGTCCACATTAAGTATTTGTTCTAATTGTGCAAATACTGAATTACTCCAAGTCATCAAAGTCAGCTAATACGGTTTGTAAAGGCAGCATTGCCCCCCATTCAGACGCTTAAAGTTGCCAGAAATTAATGACTTTTGAAACTTTTCTTTGAATCTGACTGAAGAGACGGGTGCACTGCAGGTCTCTTCATATTCATGGCCCTTCACAAAGAAGGGCTTCTCCAGATGCCAAGGGAAAGCATGGAGAGGGATCTTAAAGGGGGATTCATCCAAAGAACAAAAAGCTCCAACCTTTGCCCTTACTGGAGTGCCAAAGGGTTTGCCTGTTTTGTTGTATTTTGGCTTTTAATCACTCCTTCAACAGATGGGCAGTAGTCACACATCTCATCAGAAAAGTTCACCCAACAGAATGGACAAACTTCCAGCAGTCTCCAGTACAGCACAGACAAAAAGGCATTTCTCTGAAATAAGGCCCTGCTCTTGGGGCAATGCATTTTGTCATTCAAATTCAAATGGTGCCATGGTCAAGCTCAAGCATGTACAGGTCCACCAGCTGGCCAGATACTGAGCATAAACCTCATGAATAGCTAAGTGTCTGCTAGCACAGCTACGGCACACAACTTCTGTTTTTTCTTGAAAAGTTTCTATATTCAGAGTAATTTAAATGGCAAGAATGTATTCCTTTCATGGCACTGTATTTTACTTGTACCTCAAACACTGCCACTGCACAAGCAATTTTAAAAATGCTATAGTATTATTTTCTATGGATTTAGTTAACTGCCAGTGCTTTATTTTCTTTGCAGTGTTACTGAATCAAGGAACACCTTTAGACATAAGAAGGCAATCTGCTGAAAGTTTAGGTAAAAGGATTAGTTAACTGACAGTTAAAGGCATCTGAACACATGGTCCCTCTATCAGTGTAAGCTGACCCAAAACTAAACTGCTGATAAAAAGGTGTTCATTCCTATCCTCCCCTTGGTGTCAGAGCTGGCACAAGACCTAAATGCTTACATGGGGACGTTTTCAGTTAGACCAAGAAGCCTCTTGTGTGTGCAGCTCTTTGAGGGTGGTAGTGAGAAGGCGTGAGAAGGGCAAAAGGGGAAGACAGGGCTGCTCCTCATGAGCAAGAGCACAGCCTTAGTTTAGCTTAAACTGATCAGGAAACTGCACTGATTTGCTCTTGTCTTACCCCATTTGTGTTCACATGCACTGGCATGGACTTTACAGCAGTGAGCACTCTGCCATCCATAGGCAACTACATAAGAGGCAGGGTAACAGTGACACCCAGCTGAAAGGTTTCTAAGGTCAGGGATGTTCTGTTGATATGAATTCAGACATTTGCCATGAGCTAATCATATTGGGATAAACATCTTCCTATAATGCAGCGTGACTAGGATAGCCTTGTCAGGACTCCATTCATTTTAGAAATGTAATGCGCAGTTTTTGCTCACACAAACTTAATTGCTATATGAAGTACATCTTTATAATTTAAAATTTTGTCTTTCAATAAGAAAATAAGAAGGAGGAAGGAAAAAGTCTAATTGGCTTTTGAACTCCGATGTATGGCACAGCTGTGTGTTCAGCAGAATATACCACACATAGCAAATCAAAGCCAGCTTAGATACAACTTTTCTCCAGCTTTTTCCTCCAATACCTTTCCAGGATTACTAATTAATAGAGACCAGAAGTCAAATACTTGTGTATGGCCTAAAATCTGGTATGCAATGAGCCTGATCTCCTTATTATCCTGGGACCTCATGTGGAAATTGAATTTAAGCATCACTATTGATTTGCTAACATTTTGTATCCTTCTGCCCTTTAACCTGTTATAAATAATGATGCAAAGGAGAACAAGGTCCAAACCCACAAATTCCTTCCTCTCTAACATTTTTTGCCACATCTTCTAATTAGTGTTCAGCAATGAGCAGGATTCCGATCAAAGTTTGCAGATACAACATAAAAGTAGAGAAAATGATGAGAAAAAAAATGTTTGAATTCAGATCTTTATTATACAGGCCCAAAGCTGTGGTCACCATGCAGTTACACTGTAATGGGAATGATCTTGCTGAAAAGATCTCACTAAACAAATGTAAAGAGACCACAGACTACAGCATTCCAAATAACTGACACTTTAATTTGTGAAAAAGCAAAAATAAATAAAGGAATGGCAAGTGTGTCCTTTTCACATATGGTGGGGCATATACATATTCCTTCTTTTCTATAGCTATTCAAGAGACAAAAGCAGCAAATGCTGCCTGAAAACACAGACCTTTAGTGTGCTGGCTCAGCTCACTTGTAGCTGTTTCTCTTCTCTTGGACATTAGATCAAACACATATACGGCATATGCCAAAAGAAACAAAAAGCAATGTGGGGTTTTTTGTATTTCATTTCTACTTCCTGCCCTTTCCTTCTCCTTTTAGGACACTAAGAAGAAGTAATTGGAGACATCTAGTCAAATAAAAGCCCTGGAATTTTTCTCTTCAAGTTTTTCACTATACTGTCATAATTTAAGGATTCATCACAATTTTAGAAGTTTGAGGTGTCTTACAAGTAATTCCTCATTTCTGGGAAGAAGAGCTGCACATAGACTGCACACATAGTGTTATGTAAAAGTGGTTATCTTTAAAAAAACAAAACTTCAGTAAAAATCTGTAGATCAAAACGAAGCATGTCTTATTCCCTACAGGATTTTCTTGCAACCTGTTCTTCAATTATTTGCACTGGTAGATCCTACAAATGGTATTAGTTACAATATACAGTCCACTGTCATCTTCTGGTCCAGCAGAAGAACCTGTCTCTCCGATGGATGCAAAACTGTTCATCAGAGCAGATCATCCTCAACAGCACAAATACGGTCTAGAAACTCATAGAGTTTATGGTTTTAATTTATAAAATTAAACCTGCCTCAGACAGGTAATATTGGTATGTTATACTGCCATCCCTGGGTTCTGTCAAAAACAGGGTACTGAGGTGCTCAGAGCCGTCTCAGTGTGCAGCGCTGGGATCCTTCTGGCACTCCAGACCCAAGATGCGATGTGGTGCATGCTAGAACATGGGTGCACTTCTCACTTAACTCTGCAGAGCCCGGGACATGGTAAGCTGTCAGAACTTCCTTCATCTTGCCTGTTGACAAAAGGAACAATAACTAGTCATCACTGGTTGCTGGAGTGTAATTCCAATTTTTAAAAGCCCTATAAATGAGCCTTTTTTTTTTTAGTCATGCAATAGCAAATGTTTAATTAAGAAAAGTTTTGGGATAAACTTTACAGACTCTCTGTTAGCCACACAACACTTACAAGGGAGAAAGGTCTTACACTGCATGGGTCCTGAAACATTATACAGGATTAAACATACCATTATTTAAAAAATAGGTGTCCAGAAGCTTAGTACTTTAAAATTTTCACTAAAATACTATCCCTGTAAAGAGTAATTCTTCATAGCAGATTTTCTGGCTTAAAGTGCTAACCTGTTTCTCACACATACTGCATGCAAGATAGAGAATAATCAGTTTAGAGCATTACCAAACAATTAATGACTAAGAATTCAACAGATTAATAAATGGCTTATGTAAGTTGGTTGCAGAACTATCTCTAACACATATTAGTCAAGTCCATTATGTATTGATAACAACTATAAATCCTTCACAAATGACTCACTGCATGGGCCTCACAGAACCAAGACTCAGAACAGGCCACACCACATTATGTGCTTTGATTTCCTGACAATATAATTCTTCTGGATAGTCCCTTGTGAAGTCCAGGGACTTTGATTCTCAGAAAATGAAAATTCTGGTATCACAGACTGGGAATAGGAAAGATCAAGAATACATCTCCAATATATGTTTGCTGCAGAATATGTAGAAGGAGAGGCAAAGGTACTTTACTTTACTTCTACCACTCCCTAGATAATCTCAAAATGGTGTCAATCTTTTTTTCATGGACTACAAAGAAAATAAAGACCAAAATTTCTTACAGCTATGAATGCTTTATATCCTACCACCAGGATCTGACTATGTTCACCTCCTTAAACCCCAAAGACCATTCACAAAGCCATCAGACCCTAGTAATTTTCAATCAGTGCTGACATGGGCAAAATTAGAAAAAGCATAATTGCTTCAATCTATGTAAATAGAGAAGCCATGCAATAAATTCCAGAATTAATGCTAAGGTTTTGGTTACATACTCTGGAATTTTGTGGAGCTATCCAAAATACTTTTTGCATCTATAATTATTATTCTTCTCATAATCACATAAACAGAAATCACTAAAGGAGTAGGTCCAGCAGGTGATTTGAGGTTGCCTCACCCATCCCTGACCAATATTTGTCTAATGTATTTTTAAACATCTGCAAGGTTGAATATTTCATGAATTCACCCTACATAACCTATTCCAGGGCTCCACTTTTCCTTGATGCTTACATTTTTTTCCTGATGCTTATACTAAATCATCATTGTTGAAATCTAACTTATTACTGCTTTCCTCTACTGACAGCATACATGGCAACTAAATCCCTTTCCCTTCTCTAGCTACAAGAAGGTGGCTACCATGTCTTCCTTTCCTCCTCTCTTGACTAAACAAGCCTTCAATCCTTCCTTGAAGATCCACATGCTTTAGATCTTTGAGTCCAGATTGCTCTCGTTTTGGATCCTATCTGAGTTGCAGTTTCTGCAAGTGGGTGAAGCTCTTCCATTGAGGCCTTATCAGTGCTGACTAAAGTAAAATAATTTCATTTGATGCTTTGTTACTCCCCTTCTCATAGCCTGGCCTTTTTTGAAGTAGCACTTCAGCCTGGGATCATTATGACACCAGATCTTCTCTGCAGAATTGCTGCTTGGCCACTTGTTTCCCATGTATTTATGGGCAGCTGATTATGTTGAACTCCATGCACAGTTCTGCATTTGCTCTAATTTAACTGCTGGAAACCTGCTATTTTCTAAGCCGCTCTGCTACTTTATCAAGATCATTTTCAATTGCATTTCTTCCAACATGCTTGTTCTGCTCTATGAATTTATTAAGTGTACATTCTAACCTTTCATCCAAGCTGTCAGTGAGAATACTGAGTATTACCAGAACAAGGAAAAACACTTGAGGAACCGCACTTAATGGTGTATCATTGAGAAGTACTCTCTGCCTTTGGCTTCCAAATAATTTATGCACTCACATAATAATTTATTCTAGCTCAGTTTCTCTAGCACACATAATAAGAAATGAAATATCTTGCAATACAGTCTTATTCAAATAAAACAGATAATACTAGCAAATATCTTTTAAAATTAAGAATTGTATAGACTTTGAAAATGAAAGCATTATGGAGTAAAGATTTCAAGTGATAATACAGTCTTGCTGAAAACTGATTTTACATCCACATGGCTACTTTTATGAAGTATGTGCTCTACTGAAATATTATTCAATTTAGACTTAATGGAAGTCTTCCATAGCCTCTTAAAATTGAGTTTTGTTCAATGAAAAGCTCCACTGAGAAAGCAACAAACACATACCACTACAATACCTCCTTCAGAAACAAATCAGTTGCACAGCTTCACAAAACTCCAGGCTGCAAAATTACTGTTTACTGTTCATCTTGCATAAGTTCTTGATCAGAAACATACTGAACAAGTACTGCTAACACCAATAGGATTGGTCATATTGAGCCTTGCAAAGAAGAGATTACTGTTTTCATAAATCTTTATAAAAATACAAGCCAAATCCATAAATACAGGCAGCACAGATCACTCTTCTTACCTAATTTGGATTATTTGGCAGACCTTTTCTACTTTTAACTCTATGATACATTTTGTTTGTGCTATCCGTGCTACTCATAAAAGTAACCCTTGCTTCCTGAGATGGAGACAGAGTGCCCAGCTCCCTCTGGACTGGAAGAATTAGAGGCCAGCAGAAGCTGAAATACAACAAAAAGCTCACCTTCAGTTAACACAAAATTTGATTTGATGTTTAGGGATATATCCCATTGGATTTCCAGGGAAAAGAAGAGACTGACTTTCTTCTGAAAAATGCATGGTTAAATAGAGAGACAGCAGAAAAAAGAGCACACACACTTTTGACTTTCTCCAGTGGAAAAGAAATAGGATAAAGAAGGATGGACAA
>JAOXXN010000446.1:55814244-55828813 GCA_026770055.1 Myrmophylax atrothorax
TCAAGGATCTTGGTGATAAGGTATTTACTCATATCCAGGCTTATGGACACTTATTTGTAGGTATTGAAATATGGTTTAATATATATAAATAAAACATCACTAAAATCTGTCTCAGTTAAAACCTTGCAGTCTGGGAAACATACTTGTTTCATGAAAACCTAATGAAAGGCCAAAGGTATATAATAAAGTGTTAAGGAAAAGCTGCCTTCTGCTTCTATCAAAAATGTGAAGTGCCACTGAAAGTAGATGGGTATGAAGGATAATCTCAATAAATCACTTGTGAAAGATATTGCACAGAGTAGTTCAGAAGATTAAACTCCTTTATGTGAAATATTCTGAAATTCACCAAAGGTAACTCCATCAAGTAAGAACTTCCTACTGAAAGGGTAGTTTCTGTATAACATTTTCCTAACTTTTCATATGAAACTTTGGGAAAACAAACCAATTTCAAGAACTGTAAAGTTTTTAAAAATATTTGAGTATTTCACAATCTAGGATAAAAAATATTATTTCATTAGAAAAACAAAACAACCTCACAAACTCATCTACCTTGAACCACAATATCAGGAATTCAAAAAACTAGAAACATGAATGGAACAAAAGGACAAACTAGAGGTCTGTTTTAACATATCAGACTTTAAAACTTGTCACTGCTTTATCAATCATGCTTACAACCAAGGAAGTAAATGATCAAGTTTGCACAAGTGTTGTTACATTATTTTCTGTTTCTCCACATTTGCCTTATTTACTCCTTTTCCTTCAAGCACTACTGCAATGATGCTCCCACATGTGCTTTAAATGTAAGCACATACAGTTATTCTAATCAGACTAATCATATTTTATGTGCTTCGCTGGATTAGTATCTAGATTCTTAAATTTCATATTAATCATAAAAAGGAGTGGTAAATCAATGGGCGAAGCAGTTCAATCCCCTTTTCAAAGTGCTAATGAGAAATCAAAAGCATTTATTATTATAACAGTTAAAGCACTGCTGAGTGTCCAAATGAGCACTCTCACAGCTTCACAGAGATTATTACAGAATATTCTGAGTTGGAAGGAACCCACAAGGATCATCAAACCCAACTCTTAAGTGAACAGCCTACACAGGGATCAAAACCACAACCTTGGTGTTATTAGCACCATGCTCTAACCAACTGAGCTAACCTTAGAGTCTGATCTTGTTTCCAACAGACATATTCCAATGGATTATTTTTATGCTACCTCTTTTTAGCAGTGTTGCCCTTCAACATCTTCAAATGTGTTTTGATCCTGAAGACTGTTGAGGATGAAATAAAAGAGTAGAAAAGAAGGCAGGAGAGCTTTAAATTACATATCATATTCAAGTAACATTTAATTATTGCTTTCAGATGGTCACTACTGAGACCTTAGATATACTAAGCAAATGTGCAGTCAATAGCTACCAAAACAGTATCCATCCCATCCACTTACACCAAAGACAACAGGAAAAAACCCATGCTATCTTCTCTATAATAGCAGCATAATTTGAACTGTCAGGAACTGGTCATAAATATTCTTAAATTGACCTACCCCCTGTCAAGGAAAGGTCTAATACTTTTGAAACCATCTTTAGTAGAGGAGAATCTAATCTAACTATAAATACTTAATTTTGACTAAATTCTACCATGAGGTTATTTTCCTATAAGGTTATTATCCTACCTGTTTATATACTTGGGTAGAGTATTTTTTGTAATTATTAAAACTACTTCATGATCTCTTGAAATGAGTATGGATGGGTACTCATTGTGAGTCAGAGGTGATTGCTTGCACTCAGCTCTCTGGTCATTTTGAGGGGTGCCTTCCTCACCCTCCCAGGGAGCTAGTCAAACAGGATGAGCATCTGTTCTCAACACCAAAGCTGACAG
The DNA here is from genome assembly GCA_026770055.1 of Myrmophylax atrothorax. Lineage (NCBI taxonomy): Eukaryota > Metazoa > Chordata > Aves > Passeriformes > Thamnophilidae > Myrmophylax > Myrmophylax atrothorax. Next base: position 55,816,128 of record JAOXXN010000446.1, read on the forward strand.
CCCCATGTGTCACAGTAAATTACCAACTGCCTCGTTTGACATCAAGCAGGAATTTGGGAAACAGGTGAGGTAGACATCTTGCCAGTCCAGGGACAATTTTATTGTAACTAAGCCTTGCTCTCCACAGCAGTCTCTGAGTTAATGTAATTAGTGTCTCTAGTTGTGTCAGCATTAAATATTTAAATATGTTTTAGAGTAACAACTTTTTCTTCAAGAATGTGGAACATGCCCTTTTTATTTAAGGATATGGATCAATGATGGGGAACTGTGATGCCTTGATAACCACAAAAACCTCAGTAATGTAGACCCTTTTCTGTCAGTTCCTTTCATATACACAAACTCAAATTTTCAGAATAACTGCAAATTAGGAACATTTTAAAGAAGACATACACAGGTCCTGCTCTCAAAATCTTATACCATGCCCAGGCAGTAAAAAGTTTGACATGTTGGAGGTTGAAAATTGGATATGAGTAATTTCGTTGACTCCTTCCAAATGGTTTCTCCTAGGCCTCTCAGATTTTTATTAGCATCTTAAAAGAAAGCAAGGAGGATTGTGAAAAAACTACTGCTGCTCATTTCATTTTAAGCTTTGTCAAGTTGCCTAAAGAGCTGTATCTCAGCCGGATGAGTCTGGATTTTGTTTCAAGCAACTCCTTTGGGAGACATAGCCTTGCCTTGTTACAGGGATGCCCACTGGCAGATGAGCAACAGTTGGGTGGGTGGCCCATAAACTTAATGACATGAGCATGTGAAAAAAAGTATTTTCTTGCTACTTGAAGTACCTTTAAGAAAGCTGACCTTTGAAAGCTGACAATATTCACCCAGCAGTGTATCCTCCCCTGGAAAACCCCAAGAGAAGCTTGCACTTTGCTCTGACAGGAATGAGAACTTTCTGCACCCACATCTACATGGCCAGCAAAGAGATGGACAGAGGACTTCCTTGTTCCTTCCCACCCCACCACTACAGCCACTTGCGTTTTCCCAGGACAGCCCATGTACCAAACAAGGGTGACAGACCTGCTGAGCAGCCGTATCCACAGCATGGCACATGGAACACGAAAGCAATCACTGGGCTGCAGGTGCTCTCCTGGTGCTGCAGCCTGACACAGAGGCCAGAGAACCTGAAGCTGAGCATTTACAGTGGCAGTGTAAAAGATAGAAACATAAAAAATTCCTTTAAGTTATTAAATTACCTTATTTTAACTTAAGTATGTATGTTGTTTAAATCGGAAAAAAAAGATATTTCGATAATATATTTAATCTGCTTTTTAATTTGTAATTTTTGTTGGGTTTTTTCCCTGCAACTAGGTTTATTCCTACTAAAATGAATTAATTAGAACCATTATACTTTTTGCTGAGAGGATATAGTATATCAACATAAATTTGTTTAGCAATGATACAGTTTAATACATATTCAGATCTTGATTTCTTATAAAGAAAATTACAGGTATTATGTATCTTATTTTCAAGGTGACAATTTTTAATTATCTTCAATGTTCACCCTTTGGATCTATATACAGTCATTATTTGTAAACAATATTTGAAGACGTAATCAAACCTTTTGCTTTGTAGTCACTTAAGCAAAGAAGTTTGTCTTTTGCTTTACACAGGGAACAGTTTTTTGGGTACACTCGCAAGTATACCTTCATCTGTCATGACTAAAACTGTAAAAATGCCTCTTTCCTACTGTTTGGGACAAATTAGGTTTTCTATTAAGAGACACAATGAAAAAAATCTACCAGCTTGCATTTTTTTAAGCACCAGTTTTAAAACCCAGTTCATTGAATCTGTGTTTGAGGAAACTTCACGTCCATGTAAAAATTGTATTTATACCATAAAAGTCCAAAGAGGTATAAAACCAGATTCTCCTTTACTTCCTTCCTTTAATTCACAGTAAAGAATATTATTTAATACATACTCTGTAGCTGCAGAGAATACTACAATCACATAGTTCTTGAACAGAGTGAAAAGATATTGACTATAGTATGGGAGGGGAAAAGCAGAAATTTAAACTTCAGAGAGGAAAGATCTCAATAAAGAAATTAATAAAAAATCAGTCACTCATAAAGAAGGTTATCACATCAAAATCTAGCTTTCTGGCATTTCCTTGTACATTTCATCCTTATAAGAGTAAACCCATGTGAAAAAACTGAAATACAAAATTCAGCTAGTATTCCAAGGTATTAAAGGTAACACTGGAGTGAGGAAACCAATGTAGATTCAATACCCTCATGAAGCCAAACCTCACCTCAAATGGTACTCAAACTAAAATTATTACAAATGAGATTAAAGATTTCAGGAAAGCAAAGCAGAGTTCAGATCATTTGGTTCTTTTGATGCAAGCCTCCTTGTATCACCTCCTAGTGACTGGAAGCTGGTAGAAAAATGACTGACAGTAAGGGGGTACAGATAACATTACACTTCAAACCTACTGTATGAGCAACCAGATGTTGCATTTCTCCACAGAACTCATATTGTTCTATAAGAACAGTCCACAGAGTCAGAGACATCACAGTCTTTAGTTACCTTACTGACATCTGAGCATTCCTTGAGGCAGAAACCATGTTTATATTAAAAGAAAGAACTGCTGGATTCATACACATAATAACCTGCCTAAGTGATTGTTTTCCAGACTGTGTTCCCAGATGCCAATGGACTATGGCTTAGAGCAAGGAAAGAAGCACCTAAAGACAGCAAAGTCCACCACAAGTAGGCTGAAATCTTAACATTAACATGAACTATAAACTTTAAAATGTTTTGAGGGACCTCATTAGGCTGCAGAAGCTTTGAAATTTCTCTACAAGAGCTATCTAAATCTAAATGTTTTTTCTAGGACTGGTTTGACATTCTCCTACCTCTACAAGAACTATCAGCTGGGAGGTGAAAGGAAGAGCATAGGATGATGTCTGTAAATTTATAACAAAAGGTTTTCAGGGCAACTGCAGTTCTGCATTTCTGTTTGCACCTAAGAACTACAAAAATAAGACTCAACTAGAATGATGAAAGTTTCTTCTTTTAGGTAATAATACAAAGACATTTTTTCAAAGCTTTGAAATCCAATGTCAGACTTTCATTACAATGTACCTCAGCTAGAAATGAACTTGATCTGTGAGAAATAAGCAAAAATCAAGTTGTATTTCTTACAATGATCTTGATTCCAACAAGATGCTGGAAAAACAAGATAGTTTTCAAAAGTTACAAATAGAAGAAATTACAAAGCAGAAAAATATTAATAGGAAGTAAGAGCTAACAAGCGTATTTCAGTGACTCAGGGCAGGCTAGTTCACAGAATTAGGCACTTATTCCAACAACTGAGCATTAGAAACTCAGAAACCCAGACATAAGGATAAAATTAAACACAGAAGTGCTTCACTGTGAGACCAAACAATCCTTCAAAGTGGTGCTGTGCAACTGTATCACACTGATGATAAATTTACATTAACATTTACATTATGAAACTAAACTACAGATTGCTTTTCCCCTCCTTTTCCTAAGATAATTTTTACAGAAATTAAATTAGAGCCACTGGGGTGCCACAGCTGTACGATCCTACATGTTCAACTTAGAAAGATGCCTTTTATGTCTTAGAATACAGAACCTGTCATGTATTTTACATTAAGCTACTGAAACTATATATAAAATGGACATATGCTTTCAATCTACTCAAAATATTGAATGTTATTATAAAATACTGATACATACATAAATAATTTTCATGGTTTATATTATCGCAATGAATTTATTGTTAAAATAGTACATAAAGATGATTTCATTAAGAAATCTCTCAGATGAGTGTACCAAAATAAATACTACAGTTTTTGAGCAAATTTGTAAGTGATTAAAGCCAAAGGACTGCCTTATTCATTAGATTCCATCATATAAATGACCAAACAGTATGCAAAATTTTAAAGTAGTCATAGTATTTCTCACAGGACTGATTAGTTAGAGACTGGTTTGTCTTTGAAAATGCAGGATTACAGCTATTTTCCCATTTCTGAACTGTTGTAATTGGTAGGATATGCAGATGGATATCAAATTGAAGATATAAATGGGACTGCACAGAGAAGTGATGCAACAACTGTCAAGGAATAGCGAGACATCCCACAGCCCTGACAAGAGGCAGGAGAGGGTGGTCAGGGGAAGGGGAATGTCTGTCAGAGAGAGAGGATTTGAAGGAGGCCTGTTATTAAAAGCTGCCAATCTCCTCCGGAGCAGGAGGATTACCTGTCAGCACACTGACTTCAGTACACAGCTGATAATAACATGAGCAGCCTAAAAGTGATGGAAGTACCACTGCTGAAATGGGTCACTCACCAGAGTCACATTATCCAGAATTAGCAAAACCATGTGAATTATTTACTAAATTCCAGGTCTGAAAACAAGCTTTACCAATCTTCTACTCGTTTAGAATACTCCATGTCTGGAGACTGATCAGATGTTATCACTCTAAATACAGACAAATCCATTAAGATTACTCTAAAACGAAACCCAACCATTTAACCAGGTGAAAACATGAACATTGAGTGTCTGTGCATATAGGGTAATAACATATAAAACATGATAGGATCCAAATTGTTCTTCTAAAAGATGTGACAAATCTACAAAGCACCTCAAATCCTAATCCCCATCACTGAATCAGGTAATAAAACCTACTAAACAGTAGTTACATAATTTCTACATGTAAAAAAAAATGTTCTGCAGATAACCCAGGAGCTGGACTCCATGATTCCTGTGGGTCCCTTCCAACTCTGAATATTGTAAGATTCTATAATTTTCTATAATGACAAAGAGATTCCCTCAGCTACATTCATTAACTTAGCTCTCCTGTCCATATTTCTCTGACGAATAAAAAAAAAAAAAAGTGTTTCAGGATTGAGCAGAGCAGAAGCACTCTGGCAAAAAGGAGCCCAGGTCTTCTAAAAAGAAACAAACATTCAAAAGTTGTCCAAGTCCTTGAACTATTTGGTTATTGGTTGTATAAGACAGAAATTGGGAGTAAGCAGGCAACACTTGTCAGTGAGAGAGGGGAGGGAGGGTGGCAGCCATCAGCAAAGCCTCTGCGTTAACACAGGTTAGTTCTGTTAGTATCAGTCAAAAATGCACAAAAGTATATAAGCATCCACTTTCATTGACCTTTCTCATAAAATGCGGTGATAAACAACTAAGATTCACAAACATTCCTTAAAGCAGGCTTTGGACTCTGAAAATGATGATTGTGTAATCCCTGTTAATTATAGCAAGTGTTTGAAGTGTAGGAACTTGTACATTAATCCGAGCCTCCCATACAACAGAGGGGACAAACTAACCCCAGTGAGCACATACACTCACAAATTGGATGGAACAGTGTGCTGAAGCACAAGAGTGAACCAGAGAATCACACTGAAGATACACTGTACCTCACCTGAAAAAGGCTTAAAGCAGCAGCTCTCTGGTTTCCACAGAGCCACACCACAGTGGTCTGTGAAGAAACAGCCACAACTATGCATATCCTGTGCACCCTCTACTGGTTTCACACTAGCAAGCCACAGTGCTCAGGAAACAAATTTGCTGAAGTAAAATATAAGCAAAATCCAGGAAAGGAAAGCCATCTTAACTACAAGCAATAGTAACAAGAGGTACCGATATTACTTTCAAAAATTAAAAGAAATATCTGCAAAACCTTTTAAATTTGAAACTACCAAAAAACCAAAAAAAATTAACTACTGGTTAGCATCCCTTACTCAAAGGTATTAATAGCAGATTGCAAATTACTGGCCCTATGCTTCTATAGTAGCTTCTTAACCGTTGTTTAAGTCTGCTTGCAGTTTTCAAGAAGACTTTAAAATAAGCACGTGTTAGATTTCAGTCTTCTGTTCTTTTCCAAGAGAACAAGTCAAACAGACTAAACTTAGAGACCTTAGCAAAGAAACTGAAGTCAGCGATTACTCCTCTTCCTTTAAAAGGTAAGCCAAATATTTTCCTGGCAGCTATTTCAGCTGTTTCTCCTTATAGTTTCTACCAAACTAAGGAAGACCCTACTTTCACAAACATAAAATGCAGCATTTCCTGCATTCAGAACCACGTTTTTCCCTTTAATGTTACTTTTTTAAACATCATGGCTAACAACAATAATTTCTTTTAGTTTACAAACCTCCTGGTGACTGTTGACATGGTTATGTGTGAACCTTTGAGGTCTGCAGAGCTGACATAACCAAAACTCCTGCATGTTTGAAATTACCAAAACCAAAGGCAAAAGAAAACACCGAAGTATAACAGCGTTAACACTCAGCAGCCAGCTTTTGGCACCATTTCTACATTATAACCAAGTGAAACCACCAGTAAATTCACTTAAAGTCTCTCACAAATCCTTCAGTTTCAGAATTCTCCAAAACCACAGTAACCTCCCTTTGGTCCCTGCTGACACGTCTAAAACCATTTTTAAACAGTACTAAAACACTAAAGAAAGGAATATAAAAATCTGTTTGCTGCATCAGTAAAAAAAAAATCAGCAAGTGCTCAGAAAATTTTTCACAACATGCAACATTTTGCACCTTTGTGAGAGGAGTTGCTGTACCATTTTTCACAAAAAGAGAATCTCTTGAATGAAAAATCCCACAATACTCTGTTACTTGACAACTTCCTACTGCTTATTGATTTGGTTACAAAAGCGTTCATAATTTTAGAGTGCAAAATAAAGTGTTACATTGATAACCACATGTAAGGTGATTGAGCTTCAAAGATCTCTTTTTGCACACAATTCACTCCTCAGTCCTGCTACAACAGATTTCCCAGTTCCTGAACTATTTGCTGCTGCTTGGCTGCTCATTTTTGCATCCTTCTCTAAGTCCATTATGTTGTGATACACTCAGATGGAAATACAGAAAACATACTATTTAAGAGAATAAAGTCAATAAAGTACCAATGCATTTTTTTCAAGGAGCACATTGTACAAAGAACCAATGTACAGGGATACAGGACAAAAATAATAAAAGATAAAAGGTAAAAGAATAAAAAGAAACTAATTTGAATTTCATATACTGCAGTCTGTGCAGCTAGAAATTACATGTTCACTTATAGAAATACTAGGATCCAAGAAATATTTGCTAAATTTTTAAAGTATTTCATCACTTGAAAACAACAAATTTAATGGCATTGAAGTAGAGTATAGGATCCTCACCATATCTGTCAGCAGGGGCTATGAACTCCTCTCACCACTTTTGCATTCATATAGCTCTGTTTTATGCAGCAGAGAATTAAATAGTGCAAGAGTAATAGTGCTTTGTTTTTAAAGAAACAACAGAAGGTGACACATGTGAAAGGGACCATTTGCTGTGTGTCACAGACAAGACCTGGCAATATCCAGTGTCCATATACTTCATCGGTGCTAACAGGGTTTAGAGCTTTGCTTGATACTTCAAGTGTTCAGAACAAACATGTCAGAACTGGCCACACTTCACAAAGAAAGAGTGATAGGGCTGCCCAGGGATGTCATCGAGTCACCATCCCTGGAGGTATTTAGGAAAAGTCTGGATGTGGCACTTGGTGCCACGGTCTAGTAAGCAGGGTGCTGTTTGGTCAAAGGTTGGACTCAATGATCTCAGAGGTCTTTTCCAACCTAGTTGATTCTATGATTCTATGAAAAGAGATAACCAGCTGCTGGCTTTGTAGTTTATATAAGGTCCCTGTGCCCCAGTACAGATGATAGTTAACAAAGGAAGCAATTCATCCAGCTGCTATTCTTATCTTCCTATATCCAGGGGCTTGCTGTGAAGAAGGGTTAAAAAACTGGACAAGGCGTCCTGGAAAGGCAGGCTCACTCTTTGCATGCTCCTCTTTCTCCACATAACCTGACAAGCTGCTCTTTGCAGAAAGTGTCAGTATATTTTGGGGACACACTGAAATTTCCCTCTTAAGGTGAGAAAGCAAGCTGCAGTGACTGGCTGGGCACCATTGTGCTATGTGGGTGGGAAAAGCACAAAGGGAGAGTAAGAATACATGAAAACTTCCTTCAAAACCTATTAAAACTTCACTTTCAGACTGAAGACACAGGAAATCGTTATATACTAAAGAGAAGAAATGAGGGTGAAAATATGAACCAGGCAAGTATTTTGTCACTCCAGTAGACTTTGTACCTAAAGAACACACAGCAAATTTCCTATTCCTATTCTATATTAAAACTCTTTAGAAATGGAGAACAATGGCATCTGCAGGATTCAAAAGGCTGCTGGACCTAAAAACATCTTGGTTAGTGATGACAATGAGATGTAGCAGCTGTTATAAAGCATGGTCAAAACACCATGAGGAATGGGAAAGCAAATGCAAGAACGGTGTATGAGAGGTACCAGCCCACTGATTATATTTCAGGTCAGAACACTGAAAAGTTTCAGAATTTAACTCTTGTCCTTTTCCCAGCAAGTGAGACCTTGAAGCAGGAATCATATGCTTATACTATCTTCAGAAAAAATTCTGTTTTGGAACAATCCAAACAAGCAGCTACAGTGGTTTAATCATCTCTCATTTTTCTTGCTTGTAACTGGGTTCAAGTAGAGCACCTGGTTTGCAAATTTCACAAATCTGATTTGCCAGCAATTATTATCTTGAAATACTAGACTTTAAATACCTCTCCTGATTACAAACAACAACATGTGACAAAGTTCAGTATAAAAAAAACCTGTTGTACTGCCTGCTGCAGTAATATTATTGTGGCACAGGTAGAACAGTCTTGACCCTGGGTGAGCAGGATCCTTGTGTCTATCTGGCTCAAGACTAGCCCACCCTCAAGGTGGGCTTCTGTACTTGCAAGGCACAGCAGTTTGCCTGGACAGATTTGCACTCCCTGTGCTACCTCTTAGCCTGAGAAGAAAAGTTGTGGTAGGGTTTTTTCCGAGCCAAGTGCCAGGGTACTTGAGGTTTTGTCTGTCACAGTGCGCCAGCGCATTGTTTTCTTTAGTATAAAACTGGGAACCTTATATTCTCACTAACAAAATCAATCAGTAACGAGACTGAATCTTTCCTACATATATATATGCAGTAATATTTTGTTTCACTTTACTTAAAAAAGATGATTCTAATCACTAAATAGTGTAAAAATACTTTGTCTGACCAACCAAATGTTTCACAGCAAGATAAATTTAGAATCCTAACCTAATATTCAGATTTTTAAATATTCAACTCATTTTCAGAGAGGATGTGCACTTAAATCTAAAGGTAAACACCCCCATGTCTAACTTTGACTCCTTTGACACAGCAAGGGTGGAAGATAAAACAAACGTGTCAGTTGCAGGAACACCATGAGTGTCACATGTACAGCAGAAGGAAAAGTTAATACTGAAGTTTGCATTTCCTTTCATACAGTGCAGACTGCAAATACTGTAGCTAAGCTTTCCAGAAGCTGCTGTAAAATGGATATATACACTTAAGGTTAACAGCTCAACAATAATAAATTTTTATGTATTGTGTGTCTTGTAGTATGCAGCTCAAGTCAATGCTAGACCATTACTGTAAGACAAGATGTATAATTACAAAGCTGCATTATAAGACGCTTAATAGGTCCCAGTTTTGAAAAAAATTAGTGAGACAAAAGAACAACGAGGAAATTTCTTGAGAAGGGCTTCTAAGAAAATGTAATTTTCAAAGTGATGGATTTTTAAGAAAAGCCAATCAGATGGTAAAACAACACATGAATTAAAACCTTTCCAGTTCTTTAGCAGACCTCCTACCTTTCAAATCCTAGAAATATTTAGGAAGTTGCCTTCACATATTTGTTCCTCTTGGATTTGTTTGTTTGCTTTAATATATCAAGATCAGAGATATTTAGAATGAATTCTCCAAGTTGGGAAAAGGGAAATTTTTCATAACTTTCAGACAATTTTTAGGTTAAACTTCTTCACTCAGCATAACAAAAATGAGAGTATCTGGTGACAAGGTGAGGGATGGAGAAGGGAAATGCAAAACCTTGGCATTCACTGTTGCATGCAAGCATTGCATGGGCCAGCTCCTGAGGCCACTCTAGCTTGTGTATAACTTTTCAAGTTTCATATTAAACTGCTAGAAGGTGTGAAAAATGCTGTTTTAGTTCCATTCTTGAACATGCTAGAACCAGAGTATCATGACAGATATATGTAATTTTGGACAAAAATTTTATTTCCTTTTTTTTTTTTACATGTCATCCATTATTTCTATTCTGGTTAATACAGAAACGTAAGAACTTTTCATTGGAGAAGAAAATTTATTGAGGAGAGTTAGGCAGCACGTTATAAACTGAAATTAGAAAACTTTATTAACCTAGTGCATTAATTTTTCTTTAAATTTTTTAAAGAAAACAATGCTATTTAAATAAACCATAACCTTTCAAAAAAGCAGTATGCAGATGAAGAAAAGAAAGCTAGAGGACATCATGGATTCTGAACAAAGAACAGTGACTGTATTAAAGGGCTGCTCTAAAGGGCTGCAGTGGAAAGATCTGCATAGCAAGTACAATCATTTCAGGAGAGCCAGAAGATAAGACAATGCATTTAACTAACTTTAATTTGCTTGCCTTCTTTCATTCCATGAATTTCCTAGCACAAGACTAAACAAGTAATTTTTTTTCAGACATTTCATACAATCTATTTCATCATACTCTTAAAATCTCAATACAACCATTATTAGGGCTGCCTGCTCATAAATATGTATACAGGGGAAAAGAATTTGAAACGAAAAAAATTATCCCCTAAAAGGCTTTGGGCTTAAAAGCAGTATAAAAATGAAGGAAACTAGAACCAGATAATCTTCTACCACCTGCTCTTCTAAAGGCTGCTGGAGAAGAAATTGGGACACGTAAGATAAAGAGTTTGAAATCCTAGATCTAATGAAACAGCCATATCCCACTAGTGAAGAAGTGAGGCCATGTATCACATAGTGGTTTAGACTGTTCTCCAAGAACCTTATAATCTTACTAATATTTACACCTTGCTGAGTTTTGTGAGGGTTTGGGGTTTTTTTGTTGTGTGGGTAGAGGGGGTGTGTGCTCATTTTTGATTAAGGTATGAGCCACAAAAAGAAAAATGCTCAGGAGTACCTAAAATCTTTGGATACTTGCTTGCTAATTGTGTAAAGTGTACCTACACAAACTGCATACAGTATGCACAGAAAAATTAAAAATAATATTTCAATATTTTGTATACATAACATTTATGCTAATCACTTAAAAGTTTTATATTCTAATAGAAATAATGGGTGTCTACTCATTTAATCAATTCATGGAACTTCAGCCCTCCAAGTTCATATTTTTAAGATGGTGGGTTTTAATCAACATGGAATTTGAGCAGATGCCATTACTGTGCTTTGAACAAATAAAATTCCATATCAATCAGCAAGCATTTCAATTTGTTTTCAGTATTTTATGTTTAATCACAGATAGCCTGACCAGTAAGTTTCTCAACTTCTCAACAGTGAATTAACTATATTGGTAGTCATAGTGTGCAAAATATTGATGAGTTTAAAGATTTACAGTTGTCCTACATTAAAATATTTTAATTATACAACTGAATTATATAATTCAAAGGTATTTCTCATTTGCCATAAGAGGAATTCAGTGATGGAACCACCTGACAAAATAATGTAGTGCAAGCATGTGGGAAAAAAAAGAAAGTGAACTGGACAAACTTGTATATTATTTCAGCAAATATTTTTAATCTTGAGTGTCTACCTAGTATTATGTATTTACACTACTGAAATTACAAAGATTTTCTTGAAGAAAATCACCAAACCCAAAATTACATTTTAAATTCTACAGAAAAAAAAATATTGATTTTGTCTCAGTTTTTATCAAAAGTTTGAAATATATGGTCCTTTTCAGAAGGATAAACTTAAGGTACACTTAAAACTGCACTTCATTGCATTGCTGAATAAGATGTGATTACCTCAGAAATGGCATAAATCTGAAGTATTTTTTCCCTTCATCAACTGAAGTGACAATGACAGAGCTTCCTTTAACTGATGAAGGTGAATGTATTTTTAGAAAGGACTTTACTGAGAATGTTTCTAAATTCCTACTGTTACTGAGAAAAAACTACATTATTAATAATACAATCTCTCCTTTAGTGTGGAAGTCACATTCAGATCCAAAGTCCCTGCAACTCTGGCTTATGTGAATCCTGCCAATCTAGATGCGAGTTAACAATTCTATATCCATTTAATACTCTCCATCTATTAAGGATTATTTGCACTGGCTTGCACATAGTTATAATGTTCCAGTATACAAATCAATATGGCTATGAAGTTTACCCTAGTTTTTTACATCAAGTCATCTACCTTAAAGAATCTTACAATTTCTCTGCATTTCAACAGAAGGCTTGGTACATGCTAATGCAAACACATATCCATTATGACACAGATGTGCATACAGAGTATCATTCAAAAGGAAGATTGCAGCATTAAAGCATTAAATCAGGGAGGAAAAAATGTTCAATTAACTTTTTTACAAGTTAAAACACTCTCTGATCAGATTATCTTTTCCGCAGAACACAAAACAGTCCCTTGTCTTAGGGCACTAGTATGACTTTATCCAAGTAAGAACAGAGTATTTAAAATTAGCATTAGTGAGTTGACTTTAAAAGGACTATGATTAGCAAACCAGTGACACCACTACTATCACTGTTACTATGCAAGTGCCGAAACGTGGATTTTACACTTTTTAAGACAGAAAATACATTCATCTTCAACTG
>JAOXXN010000446.1:55830466-55851481 GCA_026770055.1 Myrmophylax atrothorax
ATTTTTAAGAGTGCTCGGACCACTATACCTGCCTCTCCTCTGACCTTCAGCAGCAGAGCATCTACAAGATACTGTGAGTAGGATATTCAATGAGACTATCCTTTTCCACTGAGTTTGTACAAGATAGAAAGGAATACAAAAACTATGGCAAATACAATTTTACAGCTTACCAAATTCAACAAAATCCCTGCTAACAGACCTTCATAAGTACGACATTTTACAAGAGCACGGCACCGACATGGGGCAATGGCTTTAAACTGAAAGAGAGCAGGTTTAGATTAAATGTTAGGAAGAAATTCTTTACTTTGAGTGTGGTGAGGCAGTGACACAGCTTGCCCAAAAAAGCTGCAGATGAATGAAATTTAGGAACCATTTTTATCAGTTTCAAATCAAATTACCCTAAGATTTGAGTTAGGAAGACATGAGTCAAGAAAATAAGTACTTTCAGAGCTGACCAGCATAACATATCCTCACACATGTTCAAAACTGCTGAGACTGTATTTTGAGAGACTTCTACAATAAATTGGCTTATCTTACAAATACCTTCTATAGAGTTTATTTGATAATTTTCCAACCGTGCTTAAGTAATGCCTGTCCAGGCCACACTAAGGGCTTGATTACAGTACTCCCATCCTGACAGGATAAGATTAAATCACTGAAATGGCTCTAAGTATGGTATAGTGCTGTACTGAAGCAAAGGAATCTAATAGAATCTATTCCCTTGAGTCTGTAATAAAAGGAAGCACTGCATAGAAAAAGAAAGCATACCTCTATTTCACAGGAAAAGGTTTCAGCAAAGAAATCATGTCCTTATAGCAAATGAAGGCTAAGTTTCACCTCTACAGATGTAGCATTCTATGCAGCTGCAATACAGTGAAATATAAGGACCACAGCCTGTTTAAAATGGTAAATACATCAAACTTACTGATGCATAATGTTTTCAAGAAAATGTGCATGCCTAAATACATTGTGCTGCCTGCAAAGCTACCTGAAATATTTTTCGTTATGTTACTTATGTAAATCCTAGATCAGATTCTTCATTTGCTAGAATAAGAAACCTTTCATCACTACAAGGAAGCTTTAAACAGGTATAAGCCAGAACTGCTGCCCAAATGCTTGGCCATCTTCTTTCCATCCCATTCTCACTCTTTGCTTTTCATCAGCAGAAATTACATGTCACTCCCATGAATGACATCAAAGAATTGGTCTGGATCTCAGGACGGTTCCTTTCAGTGCATGTGTTGGCTTATGATGGCTTAAATCTACAGTGAAAAAGGAAAGTCTTCATTCCAGCTCTGAAAGATTTAAAACTGCCTACTGGTAAGATAAAGAAATCATACTGTTTTGCTAATATGAAGTCCCTTTTGAGCTTCTAAATATGGCTGGGTTTGGTAGTATTTGTTTGCAGGCTACATGAATAAATTAACAAATGGGACAGTTCTAGCTGTGAACATGATGCAACTGAAGACTGTACAACAAACTTTCATTCTACAAAATAATAAAAGTTGTTAAAAATTGATGATGTAACACATATGTACAGTAGCCAATTTATTAATGTTTGAAAGGTATTAACAAAGATGATAGATTCATTAAATACATTGTTCTGTACCACTACCAACCAAATTGTTTAAGATCTCTCACCTGCAGTTTACCTAAATCATACTATGAGCAACTTGGCATATTGCCAGTCCCAGTTTAGAACAACAACAGGTGAACTTTTAGAGAAGCATTTAACAAAGTATTTAAAAAGTAAAGCTACTGCCAATATGTGTTTGATTTTGTGTATTTATTTATGTGGTCTATAACTGAAGCCTTTCCAAACTGCAGATATTAAAATGACTTAAAATCCCTTAAGTTCATAAAATATCCTTAGAGCTATTTTGTGCTTTTGGACTTTCACACAGTCTTATCTGCCTGACCACACTACTATTGGTAGGTGGTGCAGCAGCACTGAGCAAGTTCTTTGAGACAGAGTCTGCCCCTGGAGGAACATTTACCTTAAAGATTGTTCATCTCAACTCCTGAGACACGTTCTGGTAATAAACACATCACCCAGGTCCATTACAAAGCAATAGTTATTTAATGCATACCTAATGACTCCTACTTGCACAATAGATAATAATTTATTTTAAGTCCACTCTTTTAAAGGGCTACCATCAATAAGCTGTCTGTTTACTATCCAGAATAAAAGTTCCTGTAATTGAAAAACTGAACTATGACTCAGCATGAAAAAGCACCCCACCTCTCAGAGGAAGAGGACAACACACACATGTGTAACTTGCTTCTAGGTTCAAAGGCACACTAATGCTTTACACTCACATGTCTTCATACTTTCATTCCCTTTGAGGGAAGAAGAAGGGGAATTAAAACCCGAATGTTAATGCTTTAAAGATCAAAATTCAAATCTCAGCTAAAAATGTTTCTTCTACCAAAGGGGGGCATTCATGTAACAGAATCTACCCTTGGATCTTACTGTGCAAAAGAAAAACAACTTCCTTAAAACTGAGTAAAAGGATGCTTTCAGACACAGAAGTTTAACAAAAGATAGGCTGAAAGAAGTTGGTGAAATGCACTTAAATGGAATAAATGGAAAATTTGACATCATCCTACAGTTGAATCTTTCCCCACCAATTGAAAAAGGATACACAAGCAGCAAAATAGGTGAAACAGAAGAGAATAGCACTACTAATTTACCCAAGGAGCCAATTCATCTCAACAATTTAAAAAGAGGTTCAACTTCACTGTTATTTCATCAAAACACAAAGCACCCCTTATTTCTATTAGAAACATGTAGAGGTTTTAGACCAACAGCAGCTTTTTACTTTTCATGCAACATTTCTTGACTTTGAGTCACTAAAAACAAATAACCACAAAGTACTTGAACACTACCCCTCCCTATCTATCCAGAATACCACATATATTACAAAATAAGACAATGCAAATATTTGCTTAAGTTTTGGCTTCATGCATACCTGCATTTTAAAAAGTAAGCTAAAATCCTACTGTATATTCTTACAGCATATTATGTTCCACCTTCTACAAATAGTAAGAACCTTGTAACAATGAGCATGAGCAGACAAATACAAGCTTGACAGTACTGCAGTGAGATAAGTCTTGCTATCTTACTACCTAAAGAAGGTGAAAGGCAAATTTTCACAATCTAGTTTCATTTCAATTTTATTGAATTGCCTACAATATTCTGTGAGTGCTTGCACACATACAGGCACGCACAGAAAAAGTGGTATCTACAAACAGTTTACACAGATATTTACATACATATGTTATTTACATAAACTAATATGACTGCATGATTTTTGATGTAAAAACCATATGCTTCTTGCACATATAACTGCTGCACTGGTTTTACAAAAGTAATATAAACCTTTTGCAACAACTAACTAAGCACATACCACAGCTGACTCCCAAGTTTTTAGAGCTTGCAGGTTTTTAAAAAAATACAATACCTAGAACACTGTTATCAAACAAATATGCTTTATTGGCATCTAAAAACAAAATGCACCCAACATTAAGATGTACTTTTTCATTTTTTTAAAACCCACTGCAGTACGAGGAACAAATCACAAACACTTACTTTAGAGAAAACAGAGACTATAGTGTAGATTTTACAAAATCACTTTTAATCTCTGTGTTATGCTCCTTAAATAACATGGGCCATTTCTTTTTTTGCCAAATTGTAGGAACATAAAATATCACAGCTTTGTCTATACTTTAAAATTCTGCAGCAGCCTAAAAACACAGACAAGATACACCAGCACCTGTTTTCAAGTATAACAATTTCGATAGCCAACCTAAGGGTAGTATCTAAAAAATTCCATTTTCTTCCATAGGAAGTCTTTGTTTGACAAGCTGTTCATTATCTTTGTGGAATTAAAAGCAAGTGGGGGCAAGTTTATGCTTTACCAGAGAAATAAAATAAAATTAAAAAAAAAAAAACAACAAACAAACAAAATCAAAAAACGTTTACCTACCATGTTCAAATTAAGAACAGTGTTCTATACAAGTCAGTTGTACAGTTATTTAAGTGAAAGATGAACATGAACATTGGATTAACTTAATTCTGGCAGACAAAAGTGAACTGCTACGGTCCAGTCAGCCATTTATCTATTACAGAGAGATGACAACTTTACAAAAGGTATCTTTTACCTACTGAGTGATGATTATGTCCCCTCAGTTTCTGTGTTTTCTACCACTGGTTCACTCTCTATATCAGCTTCTGTGTCACTCTTCTCCTTGTTTACCTCGACGGAAGATGACAGTTTTTCATAAAGTTCTGGATCATCCTGCACCTGTGCAGTCGGTGGCTGACTTTCTGTCTCTGTATTTTCACCATTTACCTGGGGCATATTATCAGCTTTGTGTTGAGAAGTGGCCCCATCAAAATATTCAAAAACACGTGGATGTGGAGGGGGGATCCAGTTGTTTGACATTCTGTCTCTTCCTCCAAACCTGTTTCCATTAATTTCTCTGCAAAAATTAAAATCTCTGTCATCCCTATCCCTCTGTCTTTCCCAGGGTCTTCTGCGGTCATCAAAATCTCTGTGAGTATCTTGATCAAATCCTCTGTTCCAATTGGGACCACTTCTACTATCAAACCTATAGTTTACATGTCGAAACCTCTCTCTGTCTTCATGGAAGCCTTTAGGGCCGCCATAAATAGGGAAGGCATGGTGCTCTCTTTCATCATAATCTCCTCTCTGTCCCCAGTGCTTGTCTGAATTGAAACCAAAATGCTCTCTTCGGCCAAGGTTATCTATACTTGGTCTTCCAAAATTTTCTCGCATGTCCATATGTGGTCTTGGAAAGTGTTCTCTTCCATCTACTGGAGGCCTTCCTATACCCTCTCTTGGATCAACTGGTGGTCGTCCAACAGAATCTCTGACATCCACTGGAGATGGTCTGTTAAGATTATCTCGGTTTTCTACCGGAGGAAAGCGATAATCTCTGTCTCCCTCCTGTTGAATGTTATCGCCTCCAAGCGGTAGTCTTTTCTCCGGATTAGAAATGCTATCAATATTTTGTCTTCCTGGTGTTCCGAAAGGTCTTTCCGTTTGACTAAAAATATCTCCTGGAGGAAAAGGGCCTCGAGGTGGTGGGTGAAGAGATGGATCAAGGATTGCAGGAGGAGGAATACTACGCTGTGGTGGCATTCCTGGTTGCATTAATGGAAACCTTGGTCCAGGTGAATGGGGCATTAGGCCTGGACGGATATCTATAAGAGGCATTCCTGGCATCCTCTGACTACTAATATTTAAATGAGGCATGTTTTGAACTGCAGCTGGATGCTGCATTGCCAGAAGTCCAGAACTATTTGAAATATTGGGTGGTGGCACTCCCATAAGTCCAGAACTACTTGAAACGTTAGGTGGTGGCATTATGAGAAGCCCAGAGTTGCTTGAAACACTTGGTGGCTGTACTCCTGACAGAACTGAGCTGCTTGAGACACTGGGTGGCTGCATTCCTGTCAGAAGGCCAGGGCTACTTGAGACACTGGGTGGATGCACTCCAGCTAGAAGCCCTGAGCTACTTGAGACATTTGGTGGTTGCACTCCAGCCATAAGTCCAGAGCTGCTTGAGACATTAGTTGGCTGAACCCCGCCAGCAAGAGAAGAGCTACTGGAGACAGCAGGTAGCTGCACTCCTCCTGCAAGACCAGAACTGCTAGAAACAGTTGGTGGCTGCACTCCTCCTCCAAGTCCAGAGCTGCTTGAAACAGTTGGTGGCTGTACTCCTCCTGTAAGTCCAGAGCTACTTGAGACAGCTGGTGGCTGCCCTTCTCCAGTAAGCCCAGAATTGCTTGAGACACTGGGTGGCTGCACTCCTCCAACAAGTCCAGAGCTACTTGAGACATCACTTTGCACTAAAACACAGCAACAACAAGGAACAGTTAACAGAAAATGTGAGTGTAGCACACAGCATTCAAACAAAATGCAGCTTAATCCATGTTCAATTAATGCATGCAGTGATGATATTGCTCACAAGGTCTGTCTCAGATTCTATAATAAACATACTATTTTATGTGTCTGGTGATACACAGACATTATGCCACAGAAATGAACGTCTTTTCATAATAAAGTATGTACAGCAGCTTAAAATTGACAAACCCCCACAGCAATCACCCAATTTATGAAATAAAAACAGTAAAATCTTTTACATAATTCTACAAGTATTACACTATCCTACCCTCTCCTGGCTCTTTCCATCATCACTTGTGTAATGAAAGTGCACTTTTAAGAAGTTGTCTAACAGGTTCCCAGTCTCAGCTTTACTTCTCAAGACTATGAACAGAACACCCCTGAGCATAAACCACTAGAAATCAATGATTAGATGATGACAAAGATGGTTCCCACCACCACTCCAAAAGTAAGTTCAGAATGATACCCTACTCAGTCCAAAACTTCATATTCTGTAGCTATTATTGCAAAAACTCTCTAAGTATGATGCTTCCTGTAGGTGATCGTATCAGACAATAAAGACATTTCTTACCAGATCTGTTGTTTTCACTGGAAGAAATCTGAAGGTCCGTAAGATGTGATCCTTTTTCATCTGATTCTGGCTTGTTGATTGGCAGAGGATTAAAAACACTTCCAGCTGATAGTGTTGGAGTAGCCAGATTGCTAGTAACTGTGCCAACTGGTAGAACAAGGCTAGTAAAAGGGACATCCTTCATCGTCTCTTGTGCAATTGGTAATGGAGGCTGTACTAAAGCTGTAGAGAAATAACAAGTGTATCACAGTGATCATTATATTCAAGCCTTCAAGATCAGTTTGGTAGAGGTCAGGCTGATAAATCAAAGAAGTGAAATTAATTACCCTTAGTGTTACATTTTTTGATAATAATTTCTTATTCTCAATGAGCAATGTAAAATTTAGGGGGTTTGTGCAGAGATCATGAGCTGCAGCAATCAGTACTCTAACATATTTTTAAATTTTAAATTAATACAGTAGGAGCACTAAGCAAAACTAAATTAATACAAATTACTCAAAGATTAGACTACACCAAATAGCTCCAGTGACAGATACATCTGTTAGAGAGATTCAAAAAATTGAACTATGTATATAAATAATAAACAATTTGCCATACATTTTTGTAGTAACTCCACGTTAAATAAAATTTTTCAGTCAACTTATAAGCTGTTAAATATTTTTCTCAATGCCTGCTTAAACCAGATAAGCAGTAACTTCTGTGTTGCTATTTTCCATTACACAGGATTAACTTGCTTTTAATTAAATAACAATGTGTATATCAAACAAACTTTTCATAACACACAAAAAAGTATTGGAAGAATCAAACCTACATGTTGGAACAACTGGTGGGACAACAGGTGGTGGGACAACAGGTGGTGGAACTACAGGTGGAACTGGGGGAGGCATATAACCTACATGGAAAAAAATGACAAATAATTACATGGAAAGCAAATAAACTTATCCAGTGAAAGACTGCCTACATTAGTTATCCTGAAAAGTTGCAGCACTGATGACTAGCAAACAAATTAATGGGAAGAGGCAACTGTGGTTATTGTTTTAAAATCAACCCCATCTTTATTACAAATGTTCTGCATATGAATCTTTAGAAGTGATTGCTGTCAATAATATCCAAAGAAGAAAATTAAAAGTTTCAAAATTTTCAAAAGCAAAGAGATTGATTTTAAGTATTTTTAAATTTTAATTTTTAGGAAAGTTGGGAAAATAAAATTCTGCTGTCGTTCCTACTCTCAACAGAGTACACTGGTGAAAATAATACAAAGATAGATGTAAGTATTTTAATCTAGTATGAAATTTAAGATTCAAAGCTCAACTCACTCAAACAGTTACCAATCGCTGATGGAAAACTATGATGTACATAGAGGCACACAAACTACATTTGGTCATTACATACTTAATTTCATTTTTACATACCTGGAGGTGGCTGTGAAGGGTTGAAACTTGCTCTCAAGAAGGGTGGAGGAGGAATTGGGCTATAACCAGGAGGTGGGACAGACATTGTGACAGGAAATGCAGGTGGAACCAAGCTAACAGCAGGCACAGCTGGAGCTACTGGAATCTTTTTCATGGAAAGAAAAAACAAGCAGCTTCAATACTTAACAGTATTCATGGACATTAAAAAGGGATAAGCTGATTTAATTCCAATTCACATTAAGCACTAAACACACCAAAGGCTTTGTATATATTCCGGACACCCTGAAGAATTACATTGCATTCTGAAATGGTACCTACACTTCAGGTAAACAAGAACACTGGAAGAATCTTGTATTATTTTTACTTTATTCTCAGATGTCCAGAAAAATACACAGTTAAACATTATTCAGGAATGAAAAATTATCTGTGAGAGAAGGGTGAATGCAGAAACTCAGAGAGAGAAAAGGAAAGGAAATGTAGATAATACGGCAATTTGAGAGCACTTAGAAAACAGTAACACTAGTCTCATTAGAAAAATTTACGCATTTTAGAACAGTACTAGAAAACTGAGTTTAGCGTACGTGATTTTAAGGCTAATAATCCCAATGAAATCCTGAAAATTACTTAGTGTTTCTCAAACTTCTGTTTGAGGAATGTGTTTTTTTACAGTGCAGTGTATTTATAAGTAATTAGAAGCAGAATAAATGCAATATATACATGTATATTTGAATATATACAGATCAGAGTGTACATTAGGAGACAGTTGAAATAAGAAGACTGAAGACAATTTTTGTGAAGTGAAAAAAGCTCAAAACTGAAGGCAAATTTATTCACATTCATAAAATTTTATGTTAGTTCAAGCACGGGAAATGTCTACACGCATTAGCAAAGATGAAACAGAAATAACACAACTACAAAAATTTCTGTATTAAGCAACTGCAAGAAACTAAAGATTATGCTCAACCATGGGAACCAATTCTACTCTAAAATATTTCAGAGTTAAAGACTAATGGATGCAGGACTTAAATGAACAATATTTAAACACTTTAAATCACCATTAAAGTTCACCTGAATTGAACAAAAGGTTTGCCCTCCAGTTTTGTGGGCCTTTTGCAAACTCAGACCAATACCAACCTGTAACATCGTGACTGGTTGTGTATAAGCTTCTGTCTGTGTTGTAATAACGGTACTCTTATCAACTGCAGCACTCTGCGTAGTTTGAGTATTTTCTTTAGCAGCCTCTGAGCTTCTGGCAGTTTCCCATTCTTTAAAAAAAGATATATTTTAATATAAAAATATAATTAATCTGTTGCTTTTGTTTAAATATTAAGAAGTCCTCTTCTTTCTTAAACAATAAATATTTATCTCTTATCTACATAATTACAAATAACCCTCAAACTTACTATGAAAAGCTCCAAGCACATCTATTTATTATTATATATTTTAAAGAACATAAAATACCTTTAACTACCTGCAAAGCTGTTTAATTATGCCCATATACAACTGATTTTTCAAAACTTGCCAAGTTTTTCCATCAATCATTCTGTTCATAATTTGCAATATAGAGTATGCTCCAGTTTTCTAAAACTGCTTTGCCAATATGCCTGTGCTATCAGCTGGCTACTGTACAATAAGAAAGAATCATCATGTTAAACAAACCTCACACCAACACGTTTCTTCTGACACTTCTCAAAGTTTTGTATTTCCAGTGTAACATCGTGAATGTATGTCAGTAATGTTCCATGTTTTAATTTTTCTGTAATTTACACTCCATTTTTACTCAAAGCAAGACTGCATGTTGACCTGAAGAATTATTGTCACTACTACAGAACAGTCATATCTAGTGTTTAATTCAGCGTAGTCCAGTCATTTGGTGCTAGATGTGTTTCAAGGAAATACATTGCCAGTAGATCTTCCACAAATCTAACATACTCTCCACTGGGTTTCAGAATAAGGTCTAACTTTACTCTTTTTCCTATCTCTCTGACTTTATTGACAAAATACCATAAGATTCTGCTAAGCTGTGCCTATCTGGACAAGTTCTAACTACAACCTAAAGCTGATACTGGAATCTAAGACTTTTTACAACCACAAGCAGGTAATAATTTCTAGACAAGTTAATATTTTACATACTTGGAAAAGACTGCACAACAAATTCGTAACTCTTAAAAAATGCTAACCTTTATTAACTTGCCTAAGTTAATTCCCCTTTGTCACTGATTCCTGTCATGACAATCAACTAAATCTAAAAACACAATCTAGATTTCGTTATTACAATGCTCTTTATGTTGTAAGCAAATAGCGAGAAAAACTTATGTAAATTAATAAAGAGCATGTATTTCCTTAACAATGAATTTTCTGGGGATTTGCAACTACTAAAATAAACAAATTTTCTAACCATCGGAACTGTTAATGTCTGTACCTGTATTTACTGTTTCCTGATCAATCATGCCACCTTCAGCAAAACCCTCCAGATCATCCAATTTTACTTTCTCCCAAGGAATATAGGAAACTCCCAGATCTACATCCCAGAATTGCTTGTATTCTGTCTTCACACCTTTATTCAAAGCCCAGGCAATCTGAAAATAAACCCAAGGCAAACAATCAGGTTAAATCATATAACCTGGGAACATAATATTTCAATTATTTCCTTCAAGTTTCGGTCACTGCAAATCAATCTTCACTGTCTACTTATTAAAGTTTTAACCAGGTTTTGATTTTAAGTGAACTGTAGGAAGTTTACTTGGCCTCTGCAACAGGTATGTGGAAGATTACGTCGAAAAGCTTAAATTTGTTCTACATTCATTCTAACATAAATATGGGGAAATTAAAAACACTATATCAAGGATTCACCCTAAACCATCCAGAAGGCAGGAAAAAAACCCACAGTATTTCATAATATCTTTAATTCTAAGACTACTATAAAATTTAATAGTAAGGGATCAACATGGTCATAATAGGACTGAGGCTGCATGTACATAAAATATTGTCCAAGTATTTCCTAAGTATCAAATCATAACATCATTTTACTGTCTTTCATATTGCCTGTTAAAAGCTGCATTTTGACACAGAAAGAAAGCAATTTACACCTTATTGCTTCCTTCTTCTTCTCCATACTGGACATTCGAATGAACAGCTGCCAAGTAACAAATCATCATATAAACACTGTACAGTATTTGAAATGGACAGCATACTTTGATTAAAATCAACTTACCTTAATAATCTTAGATCCAATTTTATAAGACCCAGAACTAAGTTTCTGAAGAGCACGATAGGCATCTTGTCTATGTACAATACAGACATAAGCACAACCTCTTGGGGGAATCATCTAAGGAAAAACAGCAGTTGTCTTGAGAAGATGGAAAGTCAGTACTTCAGATTACACAACTACAGAAAGTGAATATTAATACTATAAAAGGAAAGGAAAGGCTTACACTGTAAACAGCTTGATCAGTAACATTAAGAATTCTAAGCATCACAAAAACTTATGAGTGTATTGGCAGGGTACATCAGTTATAACATTTTCACAAAGCATGAGCAAGCTGAAGAATGGGTGCTAAAAATTACATGAAAGATTTGAACAGCATGGAACAGGCAAAAACCAGGAGCTATATTATGACAACTTCAGAGAAGCAGAGGTTGCTACCTCTTCTTAAGCTCCAAATTCTCTGTGAGCTGAGCAATAACCTTTCAGAGAGGTGCCAACCAGTGATTAAAAGCATTTTTTAAGGGTGGAGTCCTCATTCCTGAAATGTGATTTTCATTAGCTTGTTTTAATTATTTTATGACATGGCATGTGATCTTTGCTATCTACTATAAAGTACTTTTACTATAAACTATTTATTATAAACTATGTTTGCCTTTGAAATACAACAGACACTGGGACATTAATGGTTGTTACATTAATTTCCTTTGAACTTTTTTAATCGCTAGTCCCTGCAAATCAAAATGGAGCTTAAATGTCTGGCTCTGGGGTTGGGTTTTTCGACTTGTGAAGCTTATTAAAAGATTCTGTGATGCCAGGAAAAGCATTCCTTATTAATTGCATATTTAAATGTATTAACATGACAGGAAAATACTAAAACTATCATCTGAAATGAAAGAAAATTGCATTAGATACATTTTAAAACTGCTGAAGCAAGAGGAAACTTGCAAACTGCTCTCATGCAGATATGTTACTTTAGGAGAAAAATACTTTCTCTTGAAGCTGAATTAGAGGCAACACTGAAGTACTACTCTAAACACCTAGATCTAAATTAAATAATGAGCTTTTTATCTCCTGCTCATAAGCACCTTTTTAACCATCACATTTTAGAATAAACATTTGTTTACAGTACAATTTCTTTTCCTCTAAATGTTTTATCCTGAAGTATAAAACTGAAGGAACCCTCTATTTGGAATGTAACCAAGAACAACAAGGATACACATCAGTTTGTGGCCATTAGCCCAAGGAAATACAGTACCTTCCCCATGCCACATCACAAAAAGGGAACACACATAATTCTTTTGGTAAGACCCTGGGTTAAAAACTGTATACATTGTTAGAGCTTGGGAAAAGCCTTTTTAGCATCAAGTGTACCATCTTTACTACTTCAAAATAGAGTAGATGGAAACCAAGAGGCAAATATCATAGCCACAGTTTTTAAACTATGATAAAAAAGTCTCCTAAATATACGCTTAAGCAGCTAAAAGAAATTCAGAGGCATAAGGACGCCTAAGTTGCTACTCTCCAATTCCTGAAAAGGAAAAACACGTTTACTTACATTAATTGACTCTATTTGTCCAAATTCTTCAAACAAGTTAGTTAAATCTTGCTGTGTAGCCTTCTTGTCCACCTGACCTACCCAAAGAGTAGTACTGCAAACTGTCAAGAGACACATTCACATCAATTAAAATACTTATGAGCTTATGAGCTGCTCTACAGCATGAATATAAAAGGCTTTACAATTACACAGAAATCACTGATCAAAAAAGCATGAATACTAAATCTTTTACTTACTATATAAATACATCAACAAAAATGTTCAAGGTTAAATGACACCAAACATTCTCACTACAAGTGTTCATTCTGGTTTCATTTTCTTTTAAACAAAATGGTTGTTTTAATAGAAATTAAAAACTAAAATTCTCTAGATTATCAGCTAAGGTAAACTGCATTATAAATTACTTCTAGAAAAGAAAATTATTTTATCTCCTATACAAAACCCCATGCCTCCAGGATTTAAAGTCAAATTAACAAGGTAAGACTTAAGTTCTAACTGGCTAGAAGCATAGTACAGAAGGAACTTAACACTGCAGTATTTATTATGCACTGCATTTTCACCTGAAAGAACCAGAAACTACAAATTAATTTAAATTGGGGAACATCCCAGAAAGAAAAACTTGGCTGTGGCCCACTGAGCTGATAATGTCCGTGATACTTCTGATTCTTGTCAATTCCAGCACAAGCCCAGATCCCTGCAACTGCCTTCCAAATGCCTACCCTTCCTCATTGCCAAACATGAACTTACTGAAATGTGAGCTAAGACTTCCTTCTCCCATATTTACGTGATTCTGATTCCTTTGGCTCCCAAATATTACCCAATTTATGTGTGCAAGCCTTCACAAACTCACAGCAGTTATTTCCACTTAACACAGGGTGATCTAAATCAGCAAGACATTAGTGTAATATTGGTGTTTTTCCTCAAATATCTTACTATCCCAAATAATCTAGGACCTTAAAGGATCTAAAACCAGACAACTTGGATTTCTTGGGCTGTCCTATTCTGAACCAATGAAACATTCTTTCTCCATCATCATCTTGATACACCACCTATCACTTCTTACACCAATCCTGGTGCAACAAACTGGAAAACAGAGTCGTGCGTTACTCTGTCACCCGGCATTTTCAATTGACATCAGTACTCTGCAGTACTGAGAATGACTAGTCATAAGATTTGTCTTGACAAAACTTGTTCCTCACATGCTTGTAGATGGCTGTTTTGTATCTCATGGTGTTAAGCTCTATGAAACAATTCTTCAGATCTCAGCAAGTGGTGGTAATAGTGGCTGTCACTGAACAAATTCCATGAAGTAGAATGCTTGTTGGGTGAATTACCTATTTATTTACTTATTTACCTCACCCCCAAGTTTCCACACTTCACTTAGCCTTCTTAGTATCTTCTTTACACTTCACAGGGCACCAAATGTTGCTACTGTTCTTCACATTACTTAACATCTCTGTCTCTCAGTTCCCAACCATTCTGATTACAGCTCCCTGCTTTGCAGACTACGGGGAAAGTAAACCCCATAACACTGATTTGCCTCTCTTTGTGCGAAAAGCCAGAGAAGGAAAAAAAAAGCATCTAAACTGTAGTACAGTCCCATATTTAAAGCCACCTTGGAACAATGCAGAGTATTAATGTGAAGAGAACACAAAGCTCTTTCACTTGCAAAAATGGGTTTTGAGCTGCTTGCCTTGTCAGATGAACTATATAGTGTTAAGACATACAATAAATGCAAAACTACATCAGAAACTGGGTACTCAAAATACATTTCCTTTGATTTAAGTAACTGGGTGGATAAAATTCTTTTTCTCCTTACTATCTTCCTTTCTTTTAGTATATAAATTCTCTATAGCAATGACACCAGTGCCCTCTGCAGAGGCTGAAATCCAGTTGGTTTTTGAATACTTTTTCAAGATATAACCATTATGGTCTGTCTTACAACAGCAAATTCCACCTGGTTTGGCTCTAACTTCCTTAGAAAGAACTTTGAAAAACACTGTAGAAGTTTTAAAACACAGCCTCTAAGATATCCAAAGTGTTCAAAGTGTATACCACAGGTTTTAACATCTTATCAGTGTAACAGTTCTCAGATCAAGCACTGAACATCTTCAAATGCTCCGTTAAAGACAGCATTAAAGAGAAAGCAGATTGTAAATTAGGGACAGCCCTGCTGCAGTCTGTTCACAAGAAAAATCATTGGTGTAATGGATGCTGTAAAAACAGCAAGAAACATCAGATATGAAACTTATAAGTAAGAATATGGTTACTGTATTTTGTGAGAACACTTTAAAAAAACCCTTGTTCTTTCATCAGTGACAACAAAACATTTTTCCCTTTAATCCTACATTATTAACATACTAAGCAGCTGCCACTTACCACTTAGTGTTTTTGACCGTATGGGAGGCAATCCCTTTTTCTGACGTTCTTTTTCCCTTTCCCTAGCTCGTCTTTCACTGGAGTAGGACCGAGATGACTTTCTCTTCCTTTCTCTTGATCTTGAGCGTGAACGCTTTCTGTGTTTACGTTTACGAGAACCAGACCGTGATCTAGACCTTCGTTTTCTTGGTGACCTATAAAATAAATAATTTTAGTACGCAGAGTTAAAAAAAATATTCTAACATAGTTGTCTTTTAACTACAAACTTCAAGCACTACAGAGAAATTTCCATTATATTCACTCAACTTGCTTTAGGAAAAAAACTTAATGCCATTTGGGTGATGAATAGAATATACACCCTAAAGCAAAGCAAAACACATTCAAAATGTTCTATTTCACTGGCAAAGAAAGCCTGTCCAGGTGCCCCTTGTTAGGTATTTCTGTTACCTGAACAGGTCTTAAAAAATGTCAGGTAAATGAACTGTCATAGAGAAAGCCTACATCTAACACACAAATAAACACTTCTTTTCCTTGACAAAAACTGCTCATGACCATTTTGGAAGATACAAAATTGAGACTGACAATCACAAATTGCAACTTTTTTTTCAGAAAACCTTCATTTACTTAATACAAGCTTATTATAAAACCTTGAACGAGATCTTGAACGAGTTCTTGATCTTGAACGAACAGTTGATTTCTTTTCTTCTTGTTCAAAAATCTCTTCTTCAGCAATATCCTGAGCTTCATCTATATCCATGTCCTGAGGTCAGACATAAAAGATGTTCAATAACACTTAATAAATATACTCATAATATATATGACTTGAAATCATGTTAGTATATGTTTTCCTTTCAACTTCTGTAATCAAATTTTAAATAGTTTTACCTGTTGTTGAATATCCATTGAATCATCTACATTTGTTTCCACTTCTAAAAACTGCTGTTGACTACTTCCTTGTGATGGTGATGCAGAGTGCTCTGAACCAAAATTTCCTTCTGGATTCTCCTCAGGGCTTGCCTAAGTAATAGGTAATATTCAGTAAAACCCCTCATAAATAAAAACACTTACTGTGTCAAAATGTAGTATCACATGGAAATAAGACTACTATAATACTACTGTTACTCTGAAACACTATTTATCAAGTTTCTCTTATTTTCCCACTTCCCATTAATATTAAAGCTGAACTGAATGTCACTCCACTCCATTCCATTTTTGGTATCATCCTTAAATACAAAATTTAAAAAATAGTTAACTACTATTCCTGATTATAAAAAAGATTAGTATCTATTTGCTGAATCAAAAAACCACAGCACACACAAAGTACATGATTCAATTTGTTGCTTAATCCAGCTGGCTTTCAAAGCAAATATTCACAGGACAAACGTAGCCATATGTACAGTGACCCTGAAAGATACCCACTGGTCACCCATGCACATGCACTAATAAATCTTATTTGCGATACCAATTGAACTAGTTAAAAAATTTAAATTAGTCCAAACTTTCTTGCAGTGCATGATTTAAGAAGTGCTTACTAAAAATGAGCGTGTTATGTCATTTATGCCAACGTATCAATTACAAAAGACTTAACAAAACCAGCAGGTTTAAAAAGCCATCAAAATTAAAAAATGTAGCATACTAAATTCATTGTTGATTTGATAAAGAAGAAACTATAATGGCCTGTACAATGCCTGAAAGTACAGATTTTGAATAAATATCTCTAAGATAAAAAATAAATTCAAGAACTAGAATAAGTGAAAATAAAATACTCAGAAATGCTATCAGGAAAATTTTGAAACAGGAGCATAATCACTTCAGTGCTCACCTTATTCTTTCTGACAACAGGGGAAAAGCTTTTTTTCCCCATACAAAGAACTGAACAGCCATAGTTCAGCCACTCTGAGCTAAAGAGTACTGCTGCTTAAGAGAAGCAAAATGTACGCCCACACATTTAGTTGTGGGTTTTCTTCTGCTTTTAGTACTTTTTTACTCTTATTCCACTTTGCAAGCTTCTCTTAGATGGTCATCTAGTGAAAAAGGCTTTCATTATAAGAGAAGTGTCAGCAACAAGACATTTTGTCCTGAAGTATGATTTATCAGTGGAGAACATAATTACAACAGCCACAAGATGGAGTTCTTACCTTTTGAGGCTGCTGCTGCTCCAAAAGCTGTTGTCTGAGATGTTCCAAATTTTGTTGCTGTAGCTGCTCAGCTAGTTGGTGAAAAAGTGAGTTGTTCACAGATTCTGGTACTAAAGGCCTAAAAAGAAATAATTTAAATAAATTTTTAAAACCCCCAAAACACTACAGGCCTTCAAAATTGAGTTTCATGTTTAACTAAAACATAATGAGGACAATGTAACTAGTTCCACCTTCTATTATTCAT
Source organism: Myrmophylax atrothorax (assembly GCA_026770055.1). Lineage (NCBI taxonomy): Eukaryota > Metazoa > Chordata > Aves > Passeriformes > Thamnophilidae > Myrmophylax > Myrmophylax atrothorax. Next base: position 55,847,907 of record JAOXXN010000446.1, read on the forward strand.
CATTATCACATTAACTCTATAGCAAAGCAAAGAACATGCTAACTTTAAGATAAAGTCAAAGAAAATTCTGTCAGAGAGACTTAGAATAAAATGTGTATGCTTAATTTCAGTAAACTGCCTTTCCCCTTTCTACTCTTTTACTGTACTTATGCTCTGAAATAAACATTTTCCTTGTTTAATCCTAATGTTCAACTAGTGTCAGGCAAACTTCAGCATTTTCCACAAGAAACATTGCTTGATCTTACAGTTGGGAAGTGGGAGTTTCCTTTTTAGGCTCTTCATTTTGTTCAGATTCTTCCCCAAAGTCAAATCTGTCCATTAGCGTCTAGGAGAAAACAAAATAAGCATTACTGAATAACCTCTCACGTGTCCACTTACGGGTATTCACTTTTCAAAAGGAAAACGCTCTTACTTCTCTACTTAAGAAGGAAAAAAAAAGTTTTGCAAATAACCTGAATAGAAAATTACATGTCATACTGCTAGTGCTACCAAACTCTTGAATGCATCAAATACAAATTTTGCCCCTGGCTTTCTTGAGCTCTGCTGTTACAAGTAGAACCACATGTTCTTTTCATAGTAACTTAACAGCTTAAATAAAGAACAATTTTATGCAATGGTACCTTTAATTAGAAGAAATTACTATGAAGAGGCCAACTATTCAATCCTTTGGCAATCAGCAAACTGCTCTGCTCATATCAAGAGAAGACCTACAGCTTGATTACTTCACAAAGAATTACTGTATTTTCACACACGTGTCATTTAGACAACCTGAATTCCTTCAAATATACTGCTCCTTGAAAACAACTTCTCACACAGTCTGCAAAAAAATCAAAGCAAGCAGTTTTCATGTAAGAGGAAAAAGCCTTCTGAGGGATATAAAGAAAGGTATCTGACAGAGAAAAACTTGGATAATCTTCCTGTTTAATCTGCAAAGATGTCTACATGGAGATCTGCTGAACTAAAAAGGTTTGTTTATTAAGAAGTCCAGAAGCATTTTAGTAGAGTTTACTTTCTTGAAGACAAAACTAAAGAACACACATGAAGAAATACAACAAATGTTATTTGTCAGTGAGATTGCCTATTTTTCAGCCACTATTTATTGACAGAGCTGCACTAGTAAAGCCACGTCCACGCATCTTTACACCTTGGAAGTTTTCTGAGAAGCAGAGCTAATGCTATATTACAAACTGGCATAACTTCTTCTCAAACCTTAATCTCAGAAGAAAAAAACAAGAGAATAAAAACATAGGGCAGTCATTTTATAATACTACAGCAAAAACATCTTCAGCAACAAGCCATGATGATTCTGTAGCCTGTTTTCTTTTACACAGTGCTTTACACACTTTCAAGTAATGGAAACCAGCAAGAAGAATAAAGCATAAGCTAACTAGAAGACTCATCAATCAAGCATTTAAGAACTACTTATTCCAATGAAATAATCTAATATTTACAAAAGCAGGACTGAGTACGCCTCTGAGAAAATACAGCAGAAACACAGACCATCAAGCTTATGTGAAATGGTATGCTAAAAGCCAGAACAACTTTCGTCATATATATCTAATCCACTTAAAGCAAGGTGACTGCCTTTTTTATTTTTATTGTTTGAATATTTTCCAGTGAAGCACTTATAAAATGCTGCTGCTCTGAAAAAAACATACATTTTAGAAAAACAACCAGTCTCGAATTTAAAACATTATGAATCATCATGTATCTTTCATCAAGACAAAGTAAAAAGGAAAATAACAGAATATGTACTGTTTATACATCTGAGAAAAGAAATTAATGGAAAGAAGTCAACAGTTCATGACATGCAAAAGAAGCATTTAGATTAACTGAGGCTAGAGAAAACCAAAGAACTTTCAGCCAAGACTGGTAAATGTGCACCTTAATTTTGGTATGCATTAAAGTAACATATTGAGAAGAAAAATTTGAACTGAAAGACAATTTTTACATAGTTTGTAAAATAATACTCTCTACAATAAAATAATAGAAATTAAACCAAATAAAATATTGGATATCAAGTTTAATGTACCACACACACATCTGTAAAAAGCACAAAACTTGCCATGAATATGTTCAGAAAAGGCAACAGAAATTATTAGAGACATGAAAAAAGCTTTTTATACAAAAGGAAGCAAAATTCTTATTAAGAATTAGGATATTCTCTTTTGAATTTAAAATAAAAGGAACATACCAAATGCATAGGAAATGCTGATCAAAAATCTTTACCGTAACACAAGAGTATGGTTATGTAGCAAGATCAGAAAACATGCACATTTGATGTTGCCAAAACACGTTTTTACATAATTTACATGTTAATTTGCACAACTTATTACCACAAGATACAATAGAGACTGAAGAGCTTGAAAACAAAGGATTGGAAAGACTGACAAATGTATTAAGAATAGGGATTTTTTTGGAAAAAATATGAACACTTATGCATCCATCAAAGTATTTTCCTGCACTACTTACATTTGTTATGCAATTCACTGACATTATAGCATGGAATGAAAACTATGCTTCACAGTTTCCTTTGGGTTGCAATGCTTACTGTTTATTTCTCACAAAAGCTGCCTTTTTTTTATGGCTGTATATAAACATCTCATTAGAATGTGAATTCCTTCAGTTTGCTTCATTTAAGCAGTCCAAAATTCAAGACAGCCACATGTATGAGTATACCTATCCATGTAAATGCTGAAATTGAAGTCTGGGGAATAATGTCATATTCTTAATTACATTTAGTATATAAACATTACGGTAGTCCCTATTTGATGCATTCATTCCCTGGGATTATACCTTACTCAAGCTGATGGTTACAACTCTGATACAGGATGAGTATAGGACATTTTTTTCCCCCGACTTATTTTTACAGCTGCATTGCTTTCATTAGCAATGACAACTCTTAATTATAAGATAAATTGTCCTAAATCTTTAAACTGAGTACCTGTCAGTCTGAGTAGCTAATTTCCTGAGAAAGAGTTTATCTGTGTTAAGAAATGAAAAAGATTTTTTGCTTCTCCAGCTTCCTTATTCTTATTTATTCACCCCAGGACTATCCTACAGAGATTATCTACTCACAAACTCTTTCTTCCAAAGATAATAGAACAAGGTTTATTTATTTCTTTTATTTATTTATTAATCTTTGAGTAGAAGTCCTTCCTTTTTTAATTTTACTCATATTACATTACTACTATGGTAACTGCCACAATTGTTATTGCTACCTTGCAATCAATTACATTAGTTTTCTTAAATTCCTGCGTTGTGGTTTTGGGTGTTGCTTGTAGTTTTGTTTTAGGATTTTGTTGCTGGTTTTGACTTTTTTTTCCAATACAAAGTTTCTTTACCTACAGGCTCTGCTCATTTGGGGTTTTTTACATTCTGACATCCTTTAAAAACTGTCACAGGTCTAGTCTTTACATTCACAGACTTACTTATTCACTTAAATCACTAAGAAGTTTTCTTGGTACTTCATTCATAATGTAAGAAAATTAGAAATTCAACCACTTTACTCTTCTGAGAAAACAGTGCATATTAATTTCTGAGTATTTCCCTTTTATTACCTGATAAGAAACAAT
>JAOXXN010000446.1:55900750-55911750 GCA_026770055.1 Myrmophylax atrothorax
ACCCTGAAGATTATGATAACCTATGTGTTAAGAGGAGTAAAAATTAACTGAAAAAACAATTCCTCCATGATGTAAAATAGAGCATTTCACATGGAATTATTGACCTATCTTCAAAGACAATATTGTCTTTAACTTAACTGAGTATTCCTGAATTTCATTACTTGTGAGATTGTACTTGCTGGGAGTCTTGGGTTGTTTGTTCCTTTTTCTTTGAAATCTCAGTGAAAATACTGTAAGTTTGACGTAGGAAGTAATTAATATTTTTGTAGGGCATCCAGATCATTACAACAGAGGAGAAGTATAGAGAAAGTAGCTTAATTCAAGCAAAACCTGATATCTGTTAAAATACAGTTAAAGTTCAGTTATCCAATATAATCTTGGGAATAAAAAAGAAGCTATAAAATCCTTGTTTCAGTTACCTCCTTTTGGAATACAGCTGCAACTGTACTATTAATTACATGGACAAATTTCTTGTAGAGTTTGAGCATTGTATATTAGCATTTGCAAAAGCACTTACTTCCTTTTCACTGCAGATTTAATATCCCCAGGTTTGTCATTTTGAGAGCTGGTTTCCTTTGCTCATGGAGCTGTCACCAAGAGCTATTCCAAAAGCAATAGGAGTTGAACATTTAGTCACAAATCTGGACTTTGCTGTGTATCTCTCTCTGATGGGGACCAGGCTGCCCCCAAGACAGTGTTTGTTGCAGGTGTCAGACCTCTGCTGTGATAAGCTTCAGGCTGCCTTGGTGTAGGGACCAGTGCTCAGGTAAGAGTCACAGATGGCTACTCTTGTTAGTTATCCCTAAACAACTGAGTCGTTTGCCAAAGTCCAGCTGCATCTAATGTCTGCCTAATTGTTTCCTTTAGCCCTTAAACCAGAACACCTACCCCCTTTTTTTTTTTTCCCCTCCCTGCGTGTGCTGCTGGGAGTTACACAGAGGAGATTAGAATGGGTTTTCAGTCTGGAGGTCCTCATTCAATGCCCTGAAGACAGGGTGGCTCTTACACTTGTGAACTCAGTCCATCTTATTCTCAGCAAAACTCGTGTATTCGTTCCCTTAAAGGGCCTGCATATAACTTCTGTTCCTTTAAAATAAAACCAATAAAATCCTACTTTATAGTGCTTATCTGGTGGAGGAAAAGGCAAGAACAGAATGAATCTTGATACGTGCATGGTAAAGATGTGTTATAACCCCCAAAATTGGTGGATGGGTGTGCTCCAGTTTGCTTTCTCTCCTTCACTTTTGAAAGTGGATAACCTTTATTTCGGTACAATGTTACTGTGTTAGACGTGAAAAGGTCCCTTGACATCACATGGCTAATTGGGGCTCTTCAGTGAATAGGGTCTGGCCTTTTAGCGATGTTCTGAATGCACTATTGACTTGCTGACAGGAAGCCCTGTACCGATAACAAAGGAAGAAATGATTCAGCAATCACCGGAAAGCCTCCCTTGATTTCACATCTGCTAGTCCATCTATTTCCATGCCACTTGAACTGCCTTCACATGAGTGCAAAGTCTTTCAGTGTTTAGCACTTGTTTCCTTTCTTTTTTTCTTCTTTCTTTCTTGCTACTTTAAAATGTCGCGTTTTCCACAGGCAGTATGAAAACCAAAATAAAACAACTGTTAAGGCGATGGAGTGTCAAAAAGTACTAAATTCGGCTAGCTGCAGCAGAAAATGGATATGTGAAGACAAAGTGCTGCATTATGAATGGCACGGTGATTTCCAAAATTAGCTTAAGAAAGTCCGAGGGATTAAGGCATTGTTTTACTGAACTGTGGCAGGCCATTATGTCTCTAGGGTGACTCAGCTCCAGCCCTTTAATAGCAAAATCCCAAATCCTGCTTTAGATAAGTTGGTTTTGGTTTGTTACTGTAACAAAGAGGCACCATTCAAAGTTTAAAATGCTTCTGCTTTGTCTTACAGAACTCAGTGTACCTAAACAGCTAGGAAAATATTAGGAAATCATTTTATTTTTGAAAGAAAGCAATAAAGCCAGTTTCTCTGTTCACCCCTGCTTCTTGTGAAACTACGGTGTATGCCAGCATATTTAGTCTGACTAGGAAAATTCTTTTGCTGTATTTGGACAACATATACACCAGCACATTTTTTCACTTATTTGGATGAACTTAAAACATCAAATGATCTGGTCCAGATATTGGAACACAGTCAAAATTAATAAATATGTTAGGAAGTGCATAAATAGTAACAGCTGGCTAACCCTGGTATATTTATTTTATAGTGTGTCACACACTATAAAGGTTACATGTCCTTGTTTTAATGCAGTTCATAATGTGGAAACCTATATGAGATCAAAACAGAGGTCTATATACTTTGTAATTTCGTCTCCTAATTAAAGCAACAAGTCTGAGGTATCCCTTAAGTTGTGTTCTTTGCCTTTATTAAATCAAAAGGAAAGTACAATTTGCTCTGCCTGCTGACAGAGAATGCTGTCTTCTTCGTGAAGGAGCTTGTCTTTTCCACATTGCGCTTTGACTAACTCCTTGTCCTGCTCCTTCCCTTCCAGCTCTACTTTTTCTAAGTGTGTTTGTGTTTTCTGTAATGCTATATTGCTGCATGGTTTCTGAGGTTTTTGTCTTCTTAATTTAGGCCTCTAGATTAGTTTCCTTTCTTTGAGGGAGTGTAGGGAAGGCAAGGATTGTTTGCTGAGTCATCCTTAAGATCTGGTGTGACATCTTTCTGAAGGTTGGGGTAAAATCTTGGCAGACTAACCCCTACTGCAGAGGTGATGGGGTGCAGTTTTGTGCCAGAGGTGCTGGAGCACAGCCAAGGCATGGCAAATCTCAGGTTAATCCTGTCTAGGGAGAACATGGGATGGTTATATTCAAAATATTGAAACTAAGACCTAACTTCAGGTCATATCTTTAGAAAACAGTCATAGTCACTCACCACTGTAGGACTCCGCATGTTAGGATGGCATTGGCCTGGGGTAGGGCAGAAGACAAAACACTTTCCTCCGTGGCCTGAACAAGGTGACAGTCTGCAAATTTTTGTCAGAGTCAATACGGAATACAAAGTGACTGTGTTTCCAGCCGTGTAACATCCAGTTGAGATCATCAGTGGGAGTTTTCTGGAGCATGGCTATGGGCCCAGGATTCAAGAGGCATTTCCTAGTGGGTCACTCGTGCTGTTCCCAGCAGAAGTCACACATCATTTGTTGGGAAGGTTGCAGAGAGTGTTTCAGAAGTCTTACAAATATTTTATGGAGGTGTATGTGACTCAGGAACACAACCCCCCTAGCTGAAGGGAGTGTCAAGCTTTAATTATGGCTTTCTTGCTGTGTATAAAAGGTCGATCTATATCTTACAGAAAGCTGGGAATAAAAATAGTCATAAGACCTTAGGAGTAGAGCACCAGAGGAGGGAGGGAAGAGGGAGAGAGAATGCATTTACAGAGCAGAATGTTCCTTGTTGATTTGGAATTCAGTTGTGAAAGTGAAATAGAGATGTAAAGCACCATCTTCATTGTGTAGTGACTTTCATTTGTGGTAGATATGAGAATTCTTTGAATTATCAGTATTTCTTCTTCAAGTCTAGCACTTTACCCTCATGCATTTATTGCAGTATTGTTCATTCTCTGTCCTGTTATCTGTTAATAAGGACAAAGTACCAATGGACTGTTTGTATGGAAATGGGCTTTTTTTGTGGAACAAGTGTAAATATTTACTTGCACAGTGGAATATATATATAGTCACACACACATATATAAAAATAGAAAAATAAAAACATATTTTTGTAGATGTAGTCATAGAATGCATATAGTTCTATGAATATATCTCTCTATAGATACATTAATAGAATGTATCTACATCTGTGAACATATAGATCTCCATATAGCCATAACTGTGGGGATGATCCCACGAAAGGCATGATACGGTTTCGGAGCTGCCTTTTGGCCGAGACGGACGGACGGGTCTGTGCGCAGGCGGGCGCCCGGCGCTGGGGGGCAGCGCTGTCCCGCAGCTGCCCGGCTGGAACTTTCCTTGCTGGAAAAACCTGTGAGGTTTGAGTGCTAACAGTACACAGAGGGGCTCCCTGCATCTAAAGTGCAGGCAAACGCAGCCCTGGACAGACACCATGCACGCTTCGCCTCCTATTTATTTTATTTTGTTTCATTTTATTTTATCTTTTTATTTTACCATTTTATATTTTATTTTATTTTATTTTATTTTATTTTATTTTATTTTTCCTGTGGCTTCCCTCAAGCTCTCTAACCTCTTAGCAGAGGAGAGGGAGCTCACAAGCTCTGGACTGGGCTATGAGCAGTCATGAACCAAACCGTCTTTACAGGCCATGTTTGCAGAGTTAAGTCTCTGCCAGAAGATGATGGATCCATGGAGGCACAGCAGTCCAGTCCCCCAGACTCCCTAGAAGGCCTGGAGTGTGTGGATTGCACAGGCACCGCAGAAGAGTCAAAGTGTCCATCTGGTTGTTCTAGGCTGCCTATGTCCAGTTCTTTATAGGAAATATGTCATAATACAGTGGTTAGTTTTGTGCTTCTGCATGCTTCATCTTTACATTTCTAGCAGCCTAGTAAGTGCTGAAGAGATCCACTATCTTCTGCTGCATGTGAAAGAGAGGTCTTATTACAGGAAGTTGCATGTTATGCTTTCTCATGGAGACATTTTTTCCCCCATGTGCTGCTATTTTTTCCATTAATTCAAAGTAACTTGAAACTTATAGCTGTTCTCTGATTATGTGAAGTACTGGGCAATGTGACAGAAGATGTATCCTATATAAAAGAAATTCTTGATCTCTGGAAGTTCATTCTTTCAAAAGCTAAATATTTATTGAATGCTGCCCCTAACATGAACCTTTTAGCTGCCCTGGGACAAGAGTATAGTAAGCAGTAGTAGATGTATTCTATGAAACTGTGTATGGCATCCAGATTTTTTCCTGTCTCTGAGTGGGCTCAAATTCTTCAGGAAGCATTGTCCTATTTATCTTTTTTTTGGTTGTTTGTTTGGGTTTTTTTGTTTTGGTTTGATTTTTTTGTTGTTGTTGCCAGATGTCTGTATCACTGGATTTCTTTATTGATGACTTTAGCCTATGTCACTGGGAAAAAATAATTTTCTCTTAGTTACTGTTAATGTTTTCTTTCTCTAAAGTTCCATGGGGAAGCAGATTTCTTGAGCCTCTGTTTGCTGTACTTCATTTGTGTATGTAAAGATTGCTCACAGTGCTAAGATCCCTGTGATCAAGCCATTTCTGTGTGGATTTCTTACATTGTGATAAATAACATTTCTCTCATTCCTCTCAGTTTATAAATGTAATTCTTACTCCCCTGTGGAAAAATGGTGCTGTGGATAAAGTACATTTTCTTGTTTTAGTTTCTGATGGAAGAGGTGTATAGTCCTTCTTTATTCTTAGGGCATTAGAACCACAAAACCAGGTGGTGGATTTTTTTTTTTTTTTTGTTTAGCAATAATGATAATATCTCTTTTCTATATCATGCTGTTGGATCATGTTATTTCCATTTCATATATGGTGAACTGAGGCACAGGAAAGTAAAATTAATCCCTGGAAAACACCCAAGAAGTACATGGCAGAAGCTGGAAAACAATCAAGTATTCTCAGTACTAATCATTTGCTTTGTGCGCAGTGGTTCTCCTTCATTAAAACTGGAAGAATTTTCTTGGAAATGAGAAGGTCAAGCATTGTGTGAGAGTCATTTAAACTCTAATGTAGTAGCTCCAACTAGCTGAAAAAAGAATGCAATAATCTACACTTTTTGAAATGTAAATAACCTAAACATTTTAGTGAAAGATAATTCTACCTAATGGAGGAAAAGAAGGACCAGAAGATGAAAAGTTAAGGGAAGAGAAGAAATAAATATCAGTAAAAAAGTGAAAATGTTATTATTGTGTTGCTATAACTAATCCATTCTAAGGGTTTGTAAACTTAATAGAATTAACCTCTAAGGCTTCCTTGATTTGTTGAAAGAACGCAAATCTCAGGCTAAAATGCATTTTGTAGGTACCAGCAGTTCCAGATCCTCATTATTCCTTATTTCCATAGTGAACAGGAAGATGGCCTGTCCCATGTCTCCCTGCTGTAGGTGGTCCCTCAGCCACAATGTGCTCTGAAAGATGAAGAACCCTATTTATAGGGCAGGTGCCATAAAGCACATACTTATCAGCCATGACTGAATAATGCTTTTGATCCTGGCCAGTCACATTTTTCCTTTGAACCTATAAGCCAAGGAAAGTGCCTTGTGATTTCAAAACTGGTTTTTACAGAACATCAAACCTCTCACTTTGGACACCAGAAAACAGTTTCTCTGTCAGACTGAAAACAGAAATCTCTCTTCTTCCATCATCTGCTTCTCTGATCTTGTGCCAGTAGGTCACAACAAGGGTGGTTGTCATTATGGTGCTGATGAATCCCACTTTTCTTGTCCTCCTCCCCTTGTGACTTGGGTGGAGTATTCTCCAGGACCACTAGCCTATCTTCTTGTAGCCCTGTAAGGATTTTTCAAGGGGGCTGGCATTCCCTATGACACTTCCTACTCATGTTAGCTTGGGCCAGGCTTTTTGTCTACACAGAGTAGTCATGTATATCATGAAGTGCTTGCTCTTAGCATCTGGTGATCCCCATACTGTTGTAGAAGAAGACAGCCAGCTTTCATCAAATGGAATTTCTACCTGTCTGTGCTTTGTTTTGGGCAACATGACCAACATGATAAGTGTCTGCAAAGAGACTCGTATTATGGTTTAGCCAAACTTCTTTTGAGAAAGAAATTTATGTCCAAAGAAGAACTGACTCGAAGGCAACAGAGATACAGGATTTCTCTGGGACTACTAGAAAATATTACTCCTGTCACACGATCCTTCAGAAAGTGAAAAAATATGCCAGTCCTCATGGGATTCAACAGTTAACTGGTTTATAAGTATAACCTTGAAGAACACATGATGCCTATTCACTGAGAGAGTATGCCAAAGAAAAACTCCTATTTTAGTTCCTTGATGTGATTAAAGTTGGGAGGTATCATTTGTTATATTAGGGGCCTCCAGTCCTTTTCTGTAATAGGTCATGCCATAAAGAAGACTTTGGAAAGCGGAAACTCTCTGGTGTTCCAGGATATTGCAAGATGATGCCCAAGATGCATATGAAACACTGAGGGCAAGATGATGCCATTTCTGAGACTATTTCCTTTTCTTTGCCCTGAGAAGAAGACCTGAGCTGAACTGGTGTTGGTGTCCAATGATGAACTGTTTTTCCTTTCTGAAGTATCTACCCATGCTAATGGACTATTTCCTACAATACAGAGGGGTGGAAGATGGCCCTGGGAAAAACAAAGTCTGTTTAAGCGCAAAAATAAATACATGTAGACTTATAGAATATAAGTTTGATGTCCTTTGGTATGAAATAAGGAATGGAAGTTGTAGTAGTTTTAGCTAGGCCTGAAATTAGCAGGCTCAGAGAATCTATGTGGATTGGAAGACAGCTCTCACCTCACTGAGTAAACAAGGAAATATTTCATACCAAATGATGGAAACCTAAGATATGTGTGTAGCAGTGGGAGGTGTTTTAGTCAGTTCCACCATAGCCAAAGCACAAGCAAGAGGTGCTAGAGTTGTTTTGGTTTTGCTGTGCTAGGCCTTGCTCCTGCTGCTGCTGCTACTTGCCTTTTGTTTGAGTTCAAGGAAGTAAAAATATTTTGTTGTTACTCTTTCTGTTTTTTGCTAAGTGTCTTTTGGAGTACTTATAGATCCAAAGTGATAGAATCTGGGTTTGGTGGGAAGTAGAAAATTGTTTTTATACTTAACTTGTGTAAGTGTGTGTTATATTGTAATTTTCTCTTAATTTTCTCTTTTCTTTCTAAATATATGTAGCTAGTTTAAGCATAAACTTAGTTTAAGAGGGTTTTTTTCTCTTTCTCTCTTTTCTTGGTGAAGAGAAAGAGGCTCTGACTTGGTATTGAGCAGTTGGCATTTTTCCAGCTCAAACCAAGACACTTGTGCAGCAGGTCTTATCTATGCTGTTACAGCCCATGTGCAACACTGGCAAGGCTAAAGACAAATATTTTTCAAATGTACTCAAGTTGGAACACAGCTGGTTGGCTGGTTGTGCTCTGGCAACCAGGAAGTCTACTGGTTAATAATGGTGTGCCTTAGTGACAGGGAATGGGGAGAAGAGCTGCCCTGTGGCCTTGCACATTGGAAATATATGGTAACATTTGTGAGTTACTAGTTGGAAAAGTATATGCTACTTTTCTGGGCAAATTGAGCTAAAGACCTATTATAGTTATTTCTGGTGATCACATGAGTTTTCTGGTTTGTTGGCAATACATTATTCTATAAGAATGTAAAAGGATGACTGTTCTGGTCATTTTAGGAAGAATTTGTTCTTTACAATTTCAGTGTTGTATTTCCTATAAGCCTTTATTTTGACTATAAAAATGTAGTTGGAAAATTTGTTAGTCCATTTCTTTTTCAATGTCTGGTTTGGGTTTTGAGTTTTAAAAAATGTCACAAACCTTTGGTTTTCCAATGATCCAAGTATTATTCAGCTCTATCAGAAACCTTTCATTTATAAATGTCTTTTAACAAGACTGCTGCATAGGAAAAAATTCTCAAGTCTTAAAGACACATTTCAGGAAGGTATGTGAGGGCATGACAGGTGACCTGTCTGATAACAGCTTGAATGTGAGCTTTTTAAAATATAAACCAGTAAATGAAAGCATACTTAAATTAGCCAGTGTACATACAAAAATGCTTAAAACCTCAGTCTTAACTAACTAAATTAAAATACTGCAAACTGAGTTTTTAACTTAGAAAGGAAGGTTTTAAATGAGATTTGATGATGGAAGAGGGACTGAGGGCTAGCAGTGAGAGGAAACACTTCAAAGCAGGGAGTGTGAGCAGAGTGGAGTAGTGGTGAGTGGGAAAGATGTGCCTGGCAGAAGACAGTAAGGAGGACTTTGACATTCCCACTCAGAGTGGGAGGGTGCTCAGAGACCTTTTGTGTAGGTGCACTAACCCATTGAGCCTGAGTGGCACAGAAGAAGGGCTGGAGGTTTTTGTGTAGTACATGATATACAGTGATTGTGCATATATGTGTCATAATATGAGCACTCCAATGTCTCTGTGAAAACAGGTTTTTGAGCTGGTCAAAGGATCCAAGATCTATGGCTGTGCTGGGTCAATCTGAGGCTAGAGAGGATGCAGACATTGTTTAAAGCCTTTTCTCTCTGTCTCAGCTTCCAGTACAGCACTCTCTAATCAGGCCAAAGAATCTACTGGATTTCATCCAGATTTCCCTTGTTCTTGGGGCTGGCTTAATGGAGTTCAAATAACAATGAAATGTGAACTGATTTTGTCAATGTGACTTCTCTTTAGGTCTTAGACCTCTTTGTCTGTTTCTACTCCCATAACAAGCAGCCCTTTCCAAAAATGATACAAGCACAGGTCTGGCAACCCAGGATGCTGCTAAAACCAGGGCATGTAGGAATTAGATGTCAGAATGGCAAAACTGCTAGCTTGTGGTCTTTGCTAGAGATGGAACTGTGAGAGTTGAGGTATTTTGCATCAATATCAATCACTCTGATTGCTGGTGGTCTACATGCTCAGACTTTTGCATCCAGAATCTTCCCTTCAGTAGCCTTTGCTGTTGGTGATGTAGTACTACAACCCAAACATATTCTGGCCCTCTGCTCTGGATTAGCTTGGCCAAAGAGCAATGAGACTAATAATTTTGGTCCCCAGCTCAAGGAAGGCTCCTTCTAAACAACACTGAGAAACACAGCTCTTTTAAAGGAGAGAAAAAATAAATTTCCGTGTTACTCAAATGTCAGCTATGACCAACCGGTTGAGGAATATTTGATGGTGCTTCAACTCCTTCTGCTGATCAACCACCAGGTCAACTCTGGAGGAACTCCAGGGAGCCATTACAGAGGTGAGTCTCCTTATGCTCCATGTAGCTGATGAGATATGTGGGCTATGTACCTGTTATGGAGTGTGAAGGCAGTGACTGACTGACTGGAAGAAGAGGTGAAATGAGTTATTAATCTGAACAACATGAGCTTTGGTGACAGTTCCTTTCTGAGTGCACTGTGACTATCCTGCGAGAGTATCTGAACATTTTTAAGGTGTTTACTTCCTCTTTTTCCTCCAACCAGCTTACTAACCTGTTCAGAGCACAGAGATCATGTCACAAAGGTGAGTTCTGGGAATATTCAAGTATGGGAAAGTATCTCTGAGTTCCCCTTCCCAGCCAGACTTTTACAAACCTAATATCTGCTCTTTTTCTCCTTGCTGTTCTTCTCTCTCATTTTTTTTCCCTGTACCAGTATGGTCTGAAACAATGCAAAGGAAAGTTGCATATCTGAATACCAAAAATTTAAGAATGCTCTGGTATTCACAGAATTAATTATGGCCTTTGTAGAGTCTGATACATTTGTTAGAAGTCAGGGGGTTACAGGAAATTGGCCTGCTATGGAGTGCCAAAATCCCTACCTGTTTTTTTTCCCTCCGCAATGGGTACTTTTTTGCACCTGTTAAAAGGGATTAAATTGGAAGAAAATCATCACGGGTTGAAGTGAGACTTTTTTGTCCAATCATCATGTGAAAGTGTGCCTTGGTGGAGGAACCAGAAGTTGTATCAGTTTCTTTCACAAGAGTTTTATCAGTGCAACATGTTCACAGCCACCAGTAGCCCGCTGTTTCTAGTCTAAGAAGTCCTGTCCACCCATGCTTATCTAACCAGCAGATTCTGAGCAGGCAAATGATTTTCTAAAGTGTATATAATTTGTATAGAACTGGGCAGAGTATTTACAAAATGGAGAGGAACTAGGAATAAAGAAGGGTTTGTGTTGGCACGATTTTCTGGAAAACAGGAAGCTGAGGGTGCCAGAGGAAAGATGATCCAAAACAGCCACCCCTTGTTCTGTGGGAGGCTGGGCACTCTGGCTGCCACTGGTGCGCAGTCACGGGGAGCCTGGAACCTTCTGCTGTTCGGGCTGTGGATGCACAGTACAAA
>JAOXXN010000446.1:55911850-55923051 GCA_026770055.1 Myrmophylax atrothorax
ACAGCCTCCCCTTGCTCTGCAGGAGGCTGAGCACGCTGGCTGCTGCTGGTGTGCAGTCAGGGGAGTCCTGTGAGGGTCTGCATCTGGGATCCTCTGCTGTTAGAGGCTGTGGATGCATGGTACTTACGGGCAGTAACTGTTCTGAAGTTAGAGGGACCTGTCTGATCTGTGATGTTTCCCTGCAAGATAAAAATCAGCAGTGGATTTGACTCTTGTTCTTTTTCTCTTGATGTTTTGGTTGCTCCACTAATTAATACAATTAAGGTTGATATGTTGCTCTTTTCTGTTTGTTTATTTCTAGTTTTGAGGTCCTTAAACAAGTATAATTTCCTTGCTGTACAAAAGTAGAAAAGGTAGGAAATGTGGGTTTGAGTTGATGGTTCTGAGTTTTTTTTTTGGTTCTAAGAAGTTTGTTTCATGTTTTTGACCAGAGTTCTGCAGCATGTGGAAAAAGAATTTTTTTTATTTTTTTTTTTTTTTGCATAACAGCAACAACAGTGATAATACAGTGCTGTTATCTGGAAGTATCATGTTCAGTGGGAGTCCAGGTGAGGAATCTGCTGTGCAAACATATTGCAAAAAAAAAAACCCCAGCAACCCAAAAAGGCCCTCACTGCTCCCTGAAGTTTCCAGTTCAAGTAGCTAAGACAGAAAAGAAGGGAGTCCTTGAAGTGCCATGGAATTGAAGGTATATACCAATCTCTTAAATGGCAAGAATAATATAGAACCTACAAGCATGTATAAATCTGTCCTTTCCAGGTTTATGGTCCCATCTATGACCTGAGAATACTTTTCCATCAAAACAAGCTGCTCCACCAAGGTGAGCATTCAATTACAACACCTGTGTCCAAAAAGCTTGTAAAAGCAACATATCCTCATTCAGTTAACACTGGATGTGGCTGATGAAATGAAGTGGTGAGGAATCTCTTTGGCCAAGGAGTAGCAATGGCTCTTCTATAGGAACATTTTCTGTATGAGGAAGAAAGGACAAATACAAAACTGAGTTGCTGCAGCAGAAACGCTATTATTTGTATTGTTTTGTCAGCCAACAGTTGTCCAGAATATGAAATTATGAGCTACAAAATTATGTTCAAAATTTAAGCAAAATGCTAAGATTTATTTTTTTGCCTTTTTTGTAAAAGTAACATTGCTTTCCCATTCACATGCTGGTGTGTATTTAACAATTCTTATCTGCTCTTAAATTGGTTTGAGGTGAAGCATTGAGGTGGCGGTCAATAATATGCAATTGCTGGGATGCTGATTATGGTGTTCATGCACCAGCAGAGAACTGTTCATAATCCTCTTCCCTGTGCCCCTCCCCCTTCAGCAGGGAGAAAAAGTCTTCCAGACAATAGCTTCTGTGTTCTGTAAACACACCAAAGTTCATAAAAATATACAATGCTAACATTAGCTCTGGCTTTTCAGCCTTTGCTACCCCTGTTTGATCCCATATGATTATGTAGAAGGTGAATGAATAGCTGTCATCAGCCTTAGCAGTGAGGAAAAAGTGAGTTTGATCACTTCTGTGGTAGGAGAAACATTTTCTCATCAAGTCTTAACTGGCTGGAGGGAGTGTTGGGGGTTTTTTTAATGTTTCTTTACCTTTCCAACATTGAGGACAACCATAATAGGCTTCAGCTCAGAGTTTTACTTGAGTGGTCAGAAAATATCTTCAGTTACCTGCAATTAGATACAGTTGCTTTTTCCCTTGGTTAAAGTTTGTATACAGTGCTGTCTGCGCTCATTCACTTGACTACATAAGTGACAAATGTAGCAAGATTCGGGCATTTAGCAGAGTTTGAACTTTTAATGGCACAGGCCTGCCCTCTCCCATTCGGATAAGGTTTTTATTCTATGGGGTTTTTTTCTGTAAAGGTAATTTTGTGCTTTCTTTGAAATATTTGATGAGCTCTTTCAAGAGAGGCATTAAGTTACATGTCAATAAATGGAAATCAGGCCTACAAAACTGAGATTTGTTTTTATTTTGGCATTTACTGATTTCCAGGCTCTGTGTATGTCTCTGCCAAAGCCTGGCAAGGCAGTGAGGACATCTGTTTCTGTGAATGAGCAGAATGTGCTCGGCCTGGGAGCAGAAGGTGTGTTTCATGCTACGTTATCATGTTTTTGCTGCAAGAACTTCCAGGACCCATAGCTTCTGTGTGTTTAAAGTTGGTGATAAACAATGTGAAAAATATGGAAGGCTATTCTACTGTGAAGTTACTTCCCTTCCCCTCCTCCCCTGTCTTATCTACTCTCTTTAAGAACATGTAATGTGAAGGTTCTAACTTGCCCCAACTTATGTAAAAGGGTTCAGAGTTTTATAACCTCACTGTAAGATGATGTGTCCAAGTAGGCTGTTGGAAAGAGATGCATTCAAAATAGGTATTAACATTTTAAACCCTTAATTCCAATATCTTTTGTTTGTAAATATATGATCTGACATCTGCTGGTTTTTTTAGTATTGAAAGCTTTTCCGTTTTTGTCTTGTTTCCTCTGCTTGGTTCTGAGTACGCCATCCTGACTCCATTGCCATCAACAGTAAAGCCCTTATTTGACATCACTAAGAGTAGAATTGAACTCCCAGTGCTCTGTTCCTTGCTCTCAGTGCACAGTTGGCTCCTCAGCTTTTTAAAAGATTGGTCTAGCTAGAATAAACCCAAAGTCAACAGGCTTGGTGACTACTTGCCTCAGCCAGGTACCTGCAGTCCCATAGCCATAGCTCAGGCAGCGGATAATCTCCAAAGCTGCAGTCCAGGGGATGGCTACAAGACTGCATTTCTCTCTGGGTCAGCAGCCAGGGCCTGTCCCAGAATAGGGAGGACATCTCAAGACGATCTCGTTGCATGGAGCTGGAGAGCCTGGGGCATTCCAGAGCATGAAGGATGAGGATCAAGGTTGTCGACATCCAGGCTGCTGCATGCCTGAAGCTGATGACACCATGGACAGTAGTGTCATATTGTATGACCATTTTTGCTAGCAAACAGTGCCATTCTGCCCAGCTTGTGTATTCCCTGCTTCTCTGGAGTCAGGGAGAAAGAATGGCTTTGCTTAGGCTGTCTTAACCCTTGCAGGATCTAATCCCTTTTATTTGCCCAAGTACTTCTTCTATATGAGGCTTGCAGTCTTCCTAATCCAGCTCTGTACCTCTCACTTCCATCTTAATTTTGCCTTTGCTTTTGGGCGGATTTGAAATCCAGACCATCAGATGCTGTTGTTGTTATTTAGAGATGCAAGTCCCCAATCCCTTAAAAATTCTTGTAATTCTTTACTTTTGCACTAAAAGCAGTAACAGCTTAGGAAGGAAAAAAAAAAAGAGAGAGCGCTTCATTTAATCCAAGCTTCTGCTCCCCTGATCATTGGCTCCACTTTTGCAGTTTGTGATGTCAACATCTTAATCTTGAAGATTAAGAACACATATCAAGTTTCACTGGCTGGTTTAAAGTTACCCTACTGGGAAATGTTGCAGGCCCTTTTTCCCTCTGCCAAGTAAAATCTTAAGTTTAATAAATAAAAATATAAAATCTGAGGACAGTTAAGCCTTCTACTGAAATGAAATGAACATAGGCCTCCACTGAAGGGTGTATGGTTTTCTGGTCAGGATTCATTAGCATACTGCCTGCCCTCCAACACAAGTTCTACTGCATCCCATGGTACTGTCACAGCTGTCATTCCCTGCTGCCTAGTCAAGACTCAGACTTCAGCTGCTCTGGGTCTTTGCCTAGCTGCTCTAGGTTTGCACTTTCTCCAAAACTGAGATGTCCTTGTGAATTTCTCTTTTCTGATCTGTCTTCTCTCCAGACCATCAAATAAGAATATCCAAGCCAATACTACGTGTCTGCTTGGCTGCTCATGACCTTTAATGTGACCCATGACAGGACCTGAGGCAATGGCCTGAAATTGTGTCAAGGGAGGTTTAAGTTGGATATTAGGAAAAAAGTTCTTCACCCAGAGGGTGGTTGGGCACTGGAACAGCTCCCCAGGGAAGTGGTCACAGCACCAAGCCTGACAGAGTTCAAGAACATTTGGATGATACTCTCGAGCACATGGTGTGACTCTTAGGGATGGTCCTGTGCAGGGCCAGGTGCTGGACTCAATGATCCTGTGGGTACCTTCCAGGCTGGCATATTCTGTGATTCTGTGTGTTTTGAAATGATTGGGAGTGGGTGGCAAATTTGATTTCTTTAAAAACTAAAAAAGCTCAAATTTTTGAAGATCTATAAATTACATTGGAATTAAGTTTAATGTGGAGTGGAAGCAGTGGTGTGGGTTTTTCCTTTTAATGTGTATATATGCATCAAATGCAAGAATTTAATTTTGTTTTCAAGGAAATTGCATTGTCAAAAGGGAAAATCTTCCTGGAGCCCTTATAATGTGGTGAAAAACAGACCTAATCTTTGCTCTCATCTGGACTCAGCTACACTATAGTAAGCAAGCCAGGAAGCTCAGTATGGGTAGTATTTGATAGTGCCATCAAATCTTATACCTTTGCTATGCATTCACTACTAATCTCATACATTGCTTGTTATCTGCTTACTCCAATATTCTAATATTAAAATCGTGCCTTTTTGGGATTAAAACTTGTAACAGGAAGGACCAATTTTAAAAGCAATTGGGATATAGGCCCAGGGAGAAAGAGGTCCAGCTTCTGGGCCAGGGTTTCTGCTTTCCCTCTCTGAACAGGCACTGGCTGACACTAATGAAGGGGGCAGAGCCTTCATTCTCTGTCGTATTTGCATCGGATAAGACAGTAATTTCTGGCTTAACCTTTCCATGGGAGCAAACTTTCACTTCATTAACACTGGCGTCATTAGTGGGATGGGGTAATTCACCGTGTGATCCAGACCGGCTATGACCTGCATGGAGCCATCCAGTGGCAGTGCTAATTAGTGCCTTAGTGCCACGTGAACACTTCTCCACAGTTACTTTGTCTGAGTAACTAATTTCGCATGAATCACTAAACAGCCATTGCCTGGTAACTAATTTTGACCTCTAACTGCTTCAGCAAGACCTCCAACCCTGTTGCTGAGGATAAATGACATCCTGTTGTTATCTGTCCTCCAGGCAGCTGCCAGATTCCCACAGTAGCTTTGGTTTGCCCTCCCTTTGGAAGCATAGCACTCCAGACATTGCAGCATGTCCCTGATATGAATGTGAGTAACAACTCTGATTAGAGACTGACGGGGCAGAGACTCATCAGGCAGTAGTGGCAGAAGCTCAAGTTGGACCCTGGAAATATTTCTTCCTTTTTGGTCTAGTTTTTGGATCGAGGGGGAAGAGGAGCTAGGAACAGAAGTGCTGAGGCTAAGCTAACAGCTTTCTCCAAATTCCCTGGAGACACAGACAACACTTTTATGTGTTTAGTTCTGCCTCCAATCATTTGGTGTGGCTATGCAATACAACTACAGGCACAGCACTGTGAGGAGCTGCAGGGAAAATACCTATGGTGAGGGATTGTTTGGGATTGCAGAGGAGGAGAGCAGTACGTTTTGGCAGGGATGCAGACAGAGTTTACCCAGGAGATATAAGAAAGCTAATTTAAACTCTCTAGTTAGCTGGATTTTGTGACTGAGCTGGAGTTAGTGGTGTTAAGTGAGCTGTTACCTACAAAGGGAAAGTATCTTCTTGCTAGGAGTCCAAAATATTCTTGTACTGCTAAATTATAGTTTGGTGTCTATCTTAAGGGTGTTCTCAGTATTTTCCTAATGCTTACTGTATTAGACACTCGAGGCAGCCCCTGTTGCCTCAAGAACAGGCACTGTGAGAGCTTCAGTGTGTGCAAACATGCCCTAAGAGGTGTTCAGACACCTGGTGTTTCACTGAAACCTGTCACCAGATTCATCTTTGTCTGATGCTGTTTACAATGGCTAAGCTAAATGCTGCCTTCATTAAAGGTACGTGTCAAAGGTTCATTTTGAGGTACATGTGAAAAAGAATAAAGAGAAACTTTTTATTAGGAAAAAAATCAAACAAAATTCCCCAACTCCCCAAACTTCAAAAGAACCCTAACCCCAATGTTAGTACATAAGTCAGCCTTGCCCATCCAGCTGTGGTTCTTAAACCTAATTGCTGTTACAAGCGGTCCTGTGAATGCAATATTCAGAATGCCTGCTTTTAAAATTTTTACTGAGGATATATTTTCTATGCTGGTGGGGTTTGGTCATGTGTTTCTTTTTTTTTTTCTTTTTCAGTTATTTAACTTGCTTTTCCCCATGAGAAATCAACCCTTTTCCACTGGACGCTTCAGAATTGCAGTAGGCAATTCAGTAATAAGTCAAGCGAGGAAAATTAGGTAACTAGTTTAAGACTGAAATTCATGGTGTCATATAAAGATATCCACACAGATCAAGTAAGTCTGGATATCTAGCATTCAAGATGTCAGGTTTCAGCTGTGGCACTGGGTTTTATTCTAAGGTAGATGTTTGTCTACTGGTGAAATAAGATGTGTTGGTGGATCCTCTGCAGTGAAGCAGAAAATCAAACCCCCTGACTATTTGCAGTCAGTAAAACTTACATGGCCCCATTTATAAGGGGCCTATTCTCTGATTCAGGACATATTTTGGTTTGTGTTGATGCCTGACCTTCTTAAAATATTATTTCCCTGGTTTCTGTACTTCAGTGAAGTTGTGCTCTGCCCTTTGCTTTATAGACCATCAGTCTATAACGTTTAAGAATTCCAAATTGATTAAGTTTAGTGAAGGATGAAGTGATGCCTATTTGTGTGTGTTTTTCTGAAGTACCGCTGACAAAAGCTATGTAAATGTAACACATGACTGCTGTTTATGGTAGATTAAGCTTGTTCAGCATTTGTAGATAATGTACCCAGTTTGCAAGTAAAATAAAAGGATTTTGTCGTGGGGTTGTTTTTGTGATTTGGGTTAATAGTTAACCTAATTGACAAAAACTATGGCAAAAATAGCTAGACCGGACAGATATGTGGCAGAGGGCTCTACAGCAGGAAAAAGGTGACCTTTGGAAGTGAACAGCAAAGCTAGCATGATAACTAGCAAGCGTGTCTGGCTAGATTTTTTTTTTCAACAATGAAATATGGTTAGTGCTATCTCTTTTTCTGTTGTCCTTGTCAGCAGTAAGCTCCCGTTTGCCTTCCCCTCTAAGAACATAGCTCTGTGTGATAGCACCCAAGCCAATGCTATGCAAGCTGTTGTTCCAAATCAAGAAATATTAGTGAGTTTGTGAACCCTGGGCTGAAAGCTCTATCAAGGCTTTAACCCGTGGAATCACATTAAAACTGATGTGTTTCTGGGCTAATTTCACTTATCTTTTACCTTTGTAGTTTACTTTTAATAGAGGTAAGCTCCATATGAGAAAGGCAACCTACAGTGGTCAGTACTAGTAGCCTTGTGAGTGCAAACTATGTGGGAAACCAGTTTGGATCTTGGAACTACAGTGTGAATGGAAAAGAAAGTAGAATATTAAGACTGATGGCAATTGAGAGGAAAGGCAACATGTGTGGTGTGATGCCTTGGATTTTTTGGCATGTAACAAATTCTCCTTTGACCTGCCCTTGCATTTTGCCTTTTTGTATTTAACAATTAAAAAGGAAAAGAAACAGCTTATGTTCTTCATTATCAAGGGCATGGAAAATTTGCAAAAATTTGGGACTAGAACAACAAAACAGATGAAATCAGTGGGTGGTCTATTCACTGCAACATCTTCTCAAGTGTCTGGACATTGAATTTGCTCTAATCACTTTCTCTTTATAAGCACATAACTGGATGGGAAGGGAGTGGGGGAAAGAGAAAAGTAACAAATGTTCTTTACTGAGACAATATGTTCCTATGAACGCTGATTGCAAAAAAGAAAGTAAAGATTTTTTTCCAGAAAGGAAACATGAATCAGTGTATTGTTGAGAATCACACTGTTTATGTTTGTGTATCACAGCCCAGCCTCAGTTCTTTTGTGTCAATCTTGCTTTTGTTTCTTATTTATATAAAGTTCACGTTAAACACTTATGTTTCCTTTAAAAAATACTGATCAATTTTAAGTCCTAAACCCATGCATACTTTATCTCCTTGTCGGCTAGAAGAGGCATACTTTGCTTGCCTTTGGGTTTTGGGGAAATGTCTCTATTTGTGGAAGCATAATATGTATTTGCCAGCAGTGGAGGAGGCTTTTCAGATGCAGAATGCCCTACACTAGTGGGGAAATCTTTTTTCTCTCTCTATTTTTTTTCCCTCCTCATGGAAGAACAATGAAACTTTTTTCAAAGGAGACTTGAGAAAGCCATTTTGCATTTAGTATGTCTGTCCAGGACTTCCTTCACTTTCCCTGCATAACAATTCTAGTACTGAGCTCACTTTCCTGTGCCAGGGATGGATGTCGTCCCATGGGGTCACTGAGAAGTTTGCTCTCTACTGCCCATGGGTACCAGGCTGTGCAAGATTATCTGAAGAGGCTTTTAGCAAACCGATTTTAATCTGATTCTCAGCCTGTGAGCCTCGTGCCTGCTACTGACCTTCTGAGTCTGGTGTGTGCTGGGCATCCTTCCCTGCAGTCACAGGGCAAGGCCTGGTGTGTAGCCTCCCTCCTCCTCCTCCCTCACACTGCAGGCTGGGGAACAGCATGGTATTTTCTGTCATACAGGTCGTCTGACCTGACAAGGAGATAAGGTCCTGCATTGTTTAGTTTCTACATACCTTGAGGATATTGGGGCAAACTGTACTGCATGAACTCCTCAATAGATAGTACCATGCTTGTAGATATAATGACACATTTGCAAACACCTGCTGTACTACATCAACATCTACATTATTGTTATGACCTTTTATGGCACTTTCACAGTGAGTTATTTCTTATTTTTCGCTTGTTAACACAGCAAGCTGAACTGTGAAGGTGTAATTGTGCTAGGAGTACTTTTGTTCTAAGGTAATGAGGTAGTGCTCTCTATTGCCAATAGCTGAATACGCCTGCCTGGTCAAAATCATGCTATAGGAAGTTCCTCAGATAATGTAATTTTGTTCCCTGTTCCCAGAATCTTTTATGTCTGCATCCTTTGGACTCCTCTTTTCTTTGGCTTACTTGGTAAAGCTGAACTCAAGTAGAAAATCTGACTCTGCTACTCAGGTGGGTGAAGTTTGTAGCAACTCTGCTCTGAAGCAGACACCAATTACATGATTAAGTTGCCTGCTGAGATAGTTTTGTTTCTAACTATTGCTACTGTGTCCCACTTCAGAGCTGATACAGTTCAACTCTCAGGCGCTTTTGCACACTTTCCTGGTAGGGTTGTTTTTGTTTGTAGTGATAATAAAAGCCCTTTGGTACACACTATAGGGCAAGTCAACTTGCAGGAATATGCAGTACTCCGTCGCTGAAGCTGAGTAATC
The DNA here is from genome assembly GCA_026770055.1 of Myrmophylax atrothorax. Taxonomy (NCBI): domain Eukaryota; kingdom Metazoa; phylum Chordata; class Aves; order Passeriformes; family Thamnophilidae; genus Myrmophylax; species Myrmophylax atrothorax. The sequence continues at coordinate 55,921,192 of JAOXXN010000446.1, forward strand.
CTCCTTATCAGTAGCAAAAGTTATGTCCCCCTTTTGAGACCATCTCCTTTGAGGGTTGCAGAAGATGCAGAAGTGGCTTCCTATCGCCTTGCACTACACTGTGTATGTGCAGGGATGTGTCTACAGCCCACATCTTTGCATGTGTGCAGCAGCAGCCTTAGTCCTACTGCTTCTGAGCAAGCTGTTTGCAAGCACAAGAGAAGACATTTTCTGCCTCAAGAGCTGCTCACCTTCTCCTTGGGGGAAAATAAGTGAGGGAGGAACAATCCATATACTGGATGTAGGACAGAGGCTATTACATCTGAATAAAAGTAAATTTAATTTTAAATATATATTTCATTCCTTTTAAAGGTTAAATGCCTCTTATGTTATTGATATCACACAGGATTTCCAAACTGAAGTGCTTTTAAAGTGATGTCTGAGTGAATTAAGTGCCGTCTTTTATGCCCTGCATTATATAACAGCTAGTTCAAGGTGTCCCACAATTTCTCAGGACCAAACAAATGGATGTGAGGTCTCGTATATAAATCTCCTTCCATCAGCTGGAGATTTTTTTTTTGTTTTAAACCAGTGCTTGATCTGCACTTTTTATATTATACTGTTACATGCAGCTTATGTTGTGTACCTTCTTCAGATTCATTAGGTTGTCCTTTCTTGCATATTTATATCAGTATTCAGCCCTCTGTGTCACAAAAATGATGCAAAAGAGTCTTAAGATGAATGAAGACAAAAAACCTTTCTATTTTTGCTGGACTGTACAGCTGTTCCTTCTTTGCAAGTTATTGACTTGCAATAAATAAAAAATTTAGATGGATTCAAATTTGTATGGAGTCTAAGTGCCAAAGCTGTGGATTTAATTGTAGGGTATATCCCTACAATTTATAGTAGAATTTTAGTTAATTGTAGAATTAAGTGACTTTGTTTTTCACTGCTGTTGGTCTCTATTGAATTTGGCACAAGTTCAAACGGCCTCGTAGCATCCAGCATTTGCTGGATCATAAAGTAAAGACCCTCCCTAGGAACACAAATGAAATTTCTTTCCACCACTACAGTGAGATTAATGACAGTGTTTAGTAGGGTTTTTTCTACGCCTTTGTCCTGTAAATCTGAGCTCCATTCGACTAAACTGCCTTTTAAAGAAAACAAACTGAAATTCGGGCTGCCTAAGTTCTCATGAGGCACCATTCAAGGGGCAGTGTTTTGCTTTCTCCACAAACCTTTCAAGGCACTGAATTTTGGGCAGGAGATGCACACAGGATCAGGCATGCTGGCAGAAACTACTGGGGTCTGCAGTTGTAGGAGAAAGGGCCACACATCAGCTGATGCTGCTGATGTAGTGATGGATTAGTGAACAGAGAAAGGTCTGTATTGTTCTAAAAATGGAAGGATTAGCAGCTGCTCTTGTTGAGTCAGGCTAGAGGGAGGAGGATGAGGAGGGCAGCAACACACCGTGACACTGGTCCGTACTAAATTTGCTATCAGCAGTCTTACCTACAGCTAATCTGCCTCCCTTTTCTTCAATGAGAAAAATCCTGGACGACTTCCTTCAATCAGAAAAAGAGAATGTTATTTATTCTTTCTCTTTTATTTTGTTGTTGTTGTTATAAGTATGCTGATTGCATTTATAACTTTTCAAATATTTTTAATATGGAGTAATTTCCAGAGAGAAAAGAGTTAGAAGTACTATCTTAACTGCAAAGGCAGATCCCAGCCTGAAGTAATAAAGTAACAACCAGAGATATCTGTGCATGTGGATTTATTAAATACATTAACGTGTGGCAGGACAGTATGTCCTCACTGAAATCTGTTCCTGTGATGTGAGGTTTAAGCTTAGATCCACTTCTAAAATTAACAAGCCAT
>JAOXXN010000446.1:55929701-55941226 GCA_026770055.1 Myrmophylax atrothorax
GTCTAGATAAGTGTTTTAGGTGGCTGTGTTTTTAGTTAGTAGTTCTTTGTTGCTAGTTTCTGTCTGTTGTGAAAATGGGATACATTGCTTATTGTAACTTGAGTTTAGTGTGTTTGTCTCTGTAAAATGGGTTTTGTGCTGGTTTCTTTTGGGGTCTTTTATTATCAATGAAATACAATCTTGCAGCTGAACGTTATCACCTGCAAAGCAAAACCCACAATGACTGTCACATATTTGTATTAATAAATGTTATTTCGGGAGCTGTTGTGGGGGAAGTTCTTTTCTGGCTTAAGTGTGGCTTCATATTAGAGATCAGAAACCCTTCTAACCTGTGTGCTGTCCATAGTTGACAGACAGTGTTGGGGACATAAGGATCTGATTGTCTAGAAGCGCTTATTGCTAATAATTTCTCCCTGGCTCAAGTGTGGTCCTCATAGGGGAGTCAAAAATCTTTCCAGCCTGTGTTCTGTCCAGAGTCCTGCAGGCAGTGCTGGGTTCATAAAGCTTTGATTACTCTGAGGGTGCTTATAGCTAATAACTTTTATTAATACAGTTAAGACTAGAAATCTTTGCATTTCTGTTTCCCTCCTCCCTTTCTCGTGACAGTTACCAAAGACTCAAAGCTGGAAACTGCTCGCCACTATTTGGACTCATGGTGTATCTCAACACTGACATCCTTTCAAGAGAGCTTAGTTCAGATGCTGTTTGGGATCTAGAGATGGTAGCTAGCTCTAGTGAGCAATGCTACTGCAGGAATCTGGCTCAGATTCAGGTATGCAGGAACTTAAGACTGTTTATCCAAAAGCTTGAATCAACCTCCTTTACATCTGGGCAGTCTTGGCTGGCAATCAATTAGGAAAGCAGAACTCCTCAGCAGCAGAACACGAAAGGCGGGGATGGACAGGGAGGATGCAAGATGTCACTGCTGGACTGAGAGGAAAGGAAGCTGTTGCTATGATGAAGGAATAGAAACAATCAAGTGACTTGGTCTTTGAAAATAACAGCAATTTGGGAAATACTGTATCTGCCCTTCTGGCAGCTTTATAAGTTTTACTGCTTACTTGTGTCCTTGGAAGTCTGTTCTTCCAAATATTGCCTGTCTCCCAGAAAGTTTACAGACAAAATTGTTGCTAAGGGGCTGGAATTTCTATGAATTTACATGCCAGTATGGGCTATGGCAATAGAAACTAACATCTGATGTTTGCTGTTTTGAACTATGGAGACTGCTTTAAAACACTGGGTTCTACAAAGCTCCTGGGCAGCCCAGGACTTGACTTGCAAGGCACTGGTGTCAAAATGCTTCAATAACCTTTCTTTCAATATTCTTCAATAAAAGGAGGGATTTGAGTAGTAGTCACAATGTGGAAGGAAAGGTGAACTATAACAAAAGAGAGAAACATTGGCACTTCAGAACTGGAATTCAAGCATCAGAAGTCTGTTTTGGCTCAGCCATTGACTTGTTGTGTGGCCTTGGACTGACTGGTTTATTAAGCTGGGTGGGGAAACTGGCACAGTTTAATCTGTGGGTTAAAAGATGTTTACAGAGTGCTTTATACTTGCAATATTTTATCCTTTTGGAGTGTTTATTTATTTATTTGTTTGTTTGTTTGACTATGCTACAGTAACAACATTGAACTTCCCTCAGCTGGATTGGTTTCTTCACAAAACCACTCACATGAACACAAATAACACACAGTGCTCTGCAAAAGTTCGAACCAGTTACAGAAATCTTAATATTGTCTTGTGGATATTCAGTGTTGAAATAGACTGGAATCCCAAGGTAGAGGAAAATTCTTTATGGGATAGCTGTCTCATGAAGGTTTTCTTATGATTGCATTTGTTAACTGCTCAATCGAGGAAATATTTATTTGACTGAGAAACATGCTTTATGTATTTTTTAACTCTCTGATATTTTATTTCATATCAATTTAGTGACACTTTCTGTGGCATGAAGTCCCAAGAGTATATTACAATAGATATTTCTGAGCACCCAAGCCCTGCTTTTCTATATGAGAATGGAATGAAAACAAGTGATAGCAGATCATACTGCCTGCTGTGCTTGTTTTGAGAGACAAGAACCCACGTGTTAATCATCATTTCAGTCTGAAACTGCTAACTGCAGTCAATTTCAGAATTTTGCAGAAACATTCCCCTAAACCCACTGTTAATTACAATGGACTACTATTTGCCTTAGCAAAGCAGTTCTGAATATACAAGCAGTCACGTGGCATGTGTTTTAGATGCCTGCAGCCCTTGGTAGGTTTGTGGCACCTTCTTGCACTCCACTAACTGCAGAAAAGCAGGTACATTTTCAATAAGCCTGGGAAGCAAACTAGCAAGGTCGGGGAATAAACATACTGGTGAAGGAGAAAGGTACACCTGGTTCCCATTCTTGGATTTTTCAGGTGTGAAATCATAAAAAAAAAAACCCCTCAGACTCAAGTACCTTGGGTCAGAGACCCACAGTCAATGTGAACATACACAGCTAAGAAGTCTGATTTCCAGGAATGGCAAGAAGCACAGCAAACTACAGGCAATAGGTGAGATTTGTGTAACAATCAGGAACTCTGAAAACCAGGCCCCTAGTATTAAGTGCTTACCATCAGGAACCTAATCTTGAAAATGTTGGTCAAATGCCACAAAACTGTGCTTCTTTTAGAAAATGGAATCTGTTTGTTTTTTTTTAAACTCTAATCTGTTGTGCTGGTTCCTTGTAAACAAGCTCAGATATTTCCATTATAACATTAATGAGTAAGTCATTTACCAATGGAGAAATAGACTGGCTTAGTTTTCCTTTCATTGTCCTTTCTTCTGAGGTCAAGGTTGAAAGACTAGAGCTGAAATGATTACTAGAGGAAGAATGCTCACTGCTTCTGCCTTTCCAGGTAAAACCCTTGTAAAAAGAAAGTGTTTCTCCCTCCTGGCTCTCATTCCTGAGGGTTAGGCGGTTCTCACTCCAAACTGTTTTTAAATTTGCTTGAAGTACTTCCTTTGGTGCATTTTTTATTTAGTGTTTAAGTACAACTGAGATGCAATTTGCTCATAGGTAGTTAATGTAGACTATGTTCACACAGGGTATGAAATCTTCATGGTCTAATGGTGCTCAAACACAGACTAAGATCATCATGAGGGAAGCACGGCATTTGTACTCAAAAGTGCTATTCTGTCCCAGCATCTGTTCTGCTATCTCATACCACCCCTAAACTTTTAATGCCTTTTCCCACTCTCAAAATGTTCCTTCGGAAATAAGATGAAATGAGACTGGGATGAAGCATAACATTCCCAGTGGAGACAAGTATTTGATTTCTCTAAAGTGCTTTGTCTTTTGACTGTTTCTTCCTGTCCAAGGGACTCTAGTAAAGTTTAAAAATCTGCTTCAAAAGATTCTGCCAGTTCCAGGTGCCCTGGTATTTTTCAGTAGTACAATCGCCTCATTATTCATTGAAATGATTAGTTACAGAAGATTAATCTTAACAGTTTCATTAACTAAAGATTGTCAGGAATGACCATGGATCCATGGGAGAGCTATGGTAGTTCATATGACAGAATTTAGACAAGGAAATTGAGGATGAACATTTATTCACTTCTCCATGCATTCCATGAAGACCTTTTGAACCTTGATCTCACCTGCAAACTGCTGAAATGCTCACCTATTGCTTTCTAGCACTGTGGCAGGCCTGATCAGCACTCACACTGCTACAAAGGAAGAGATCCAGCTGATGTCTTCACAGGAGAAATATATTCTAATATATAGTATTACATGCTCTAATAGCCAGGCTTAATGATCCTGCAAGACTTAAAACCTAACAGGGTGTGCACTTGTTTGTCTTAGAACGTGGCACCACCAACTCAGTAATGTTAGCAATATCTTTGTCTTAGCAAAGCTGTCAGCAAGACGTTCTGGGTATGCTGTTGTCAGGGTCTTCAACTCTCATTGCCCACAAATGTCCAGCACTTGGCAGGACAAGTCAGTTTGGGAAGAAAAAGGAATGAGGAAAACTGTTCTGGCCAAGAAAAGAGGGAAACCTGCAAAGTGAGCCACCAAAAGTGTAACTTGAGCATTAATTCTTTGGGCTGTCCTGTGAAAGCAAAAGGGCTCAAGGAAGGCATGGCCCTTATGACATGAACGGCAGAGGAAGGAAAGTCCTCAGAGCCTTTCCCTTTCTTACCTTGCGTCTATCTCCTGTTGTCCAGCACAGGAGAAGGCTTTCATGGGCAAGGATGTCTTGGTGCAATATGAAAAGAAATGCAGAAGCAAACCCTTACTCCTTTCAGAGATGGCATTGCCCAAAGAAACCAGAGTGTAGCTTCTGACTTGCCAGTATTCTAGACACTAATACATATTGGTATGTAACCAGGAGCTATTTTCCCCAGCTCTTTTCTTTCCCTGAAGCATACACCTCAGGGGCCCTACTTTGCTTCAAGAGACAGACTTCATGATGAAATAAGCCACTGTCTCCACATTCCTGTGGCTATCACATAGTAGTTTTTTTTTTTCCTCAGGTAGAACCTCCTTTTCTATCCTTTATGTCCCCTTGGAGTTAACAACTAATATTTGAGTCCCTGCCTGCTGTTTTTTATTGTTTCTTGACAGTCTTACTCAGGTAAAGTAAGTTTGGGAGTACCAGGCTGTTGTGAGAAAGATAAGAGGTAGGAGAAAGTCCCAGTGGCTGGGAGTAATAAGGCATATTGAAGATGAACACCTCATTCACATACTGAAAATATAGAATTTCCATCTGGGAGTCTTACAACAGATCAGAAGGACCTGAGAATTGAGAGGAAATAGGAATGCCCAAAGTTGTGATGGGTGAAGGGGTTGTGAATAGAAGGTGATTTGAAGCAGGACTGGGGACAGCAGGTTGGAGAAAAAGCAGAACTGAAGCAGGAGTTGGAGGGCTAAAAAGTAGGAGTACATTAGGGGAGTAAGGAGAATGAAATAGCATGTATGGTGTCAATAGTGAACTTAAGCCTGGGTGGGTTGGAGAAGAGAGTTAAGAGAAGCATAGAGTTTTGGAGATGGCAAGATTGTATATGGGAGGAAAATTGAAAAAAAGGAACACAAGGCTGGATATGCAGCTTGGGAAATATTGGGAGGTTCTGAAAAAAGAGCAGTAGTGATATTTGATCTCTTGGGCACTCTGGGACTCAAAAAAGCTGGAGATGGAGTCCATGAGAGAGGAGCATTGCAACCAGCCTCTCTGGAATGTAAGGGGCTTACAGTGAAGGAAAGTACCAAAGATATCCTGCCAAATTTCCCTTCAACTTCTGCATTTGTTGATGGTAGGGATTTCCACTGAAGTGCTGTTCATGTGTTCTCTCATGTCACAAAATCACAGAATCTGCTGAGTTGGAAGGGACCCAGAAGGATCATCGAGTCCAACTCTCAGCCCTGCACAGGAAGTCACACCATGTGCTCACCCCAGGAGTCACACCATGTGCTCGAGAGTATCACCCAAATGCTCCATGAACTCTGTCAGGCTTGGTGCTGTGACCACTTCCCTGGGAAACCTGTTCAGTGCCCAGACACCTTCTGGCTGAAGAACCTCTTTCTATTATCCAGCCTAAACCCCCCCTGACACAATTTCGGGCCGTTCTCTCAGGTTCTGTCACTGGTCACCACAGAGAAGAAATCTGTGCCTGCCCCTTGTTTTCCCTTCACAAGAAAGTTATAGCTGCCATGAGGTCTTCCCTCAGTGTCCTCTTCTCCAGGCTGAACAAACCAAGTGCCCTCAACTGCTCCTCATACAGCTTCCCCTCAAGGTCCTTCGCCATCTTTTTTGTCCTCCTTTGGACACTCTCTGGTAGCTTAATATCTTTCTTATATTGTGACACTCAAAACTACACACAATACTCAAGGTGGGGCTGCCTCAGTACAGGGCAGAACCGGACAGTCCTCTCCCTTGACTAGCTTGCGATGCTCTGCCTGATGCCTCGTAGGACATGGTTAGCCCTCCTGGCTGCCAGGGCACTGCTGACTCGTATTCAACTTGCCATTGATCAGGACCCCAGCTCCCTTTCCAAGGCACTGCTTCCCAGCATCTCATTCCCCAGTGTGTATGAACATCCAGGTTTGCCCCATCCCAGGTGCAGAATCCAGCACTTTCTCTTGAATTTGGTGGTTATGGTTGGTTGACCCAGTTCTCTAATTTGTCAAGGTCTCTCTGCGGGGCACTGTCTCCCTGAATGTTTCCTCCTTTCATTAGTGTGGCAGTCCAATTAGTTTTGAATCATGCAACATCCCAATGGTTAGAAGAGTATTGGCTTCCCTGTAAAGAAGAGATACATTTCAGCTGTTAATATATGAATGTAATATAATGTAATATAGTGTGTACTATAATATAAATGCAGCTTTTAACTAGATGATTTAGCAACTGGAAACAAAAAGAGACAGGAAAATATCCCTCATTTCTCCTACCCCAAGCTGTCTGTAAGCAATCTAAGAAAATTATAGAATTTTATTTCTGTTTCACTGGAAATAAAATTGCAGGCAAATGCCTTACATTCAGACAGATTCCTACAGATAAAACTGAGCCCATGGATGCAGAAAGTGTTTTACAGGCATTTGCAACACTATATTGAGGTCACCTCCTACTCTGTGGAGAGACCAGCTATTACCCAGTGACATTAGCTGAGGAGATAATGTCAATTAATATAAAACCTAGTTGGTTTTCAGCAAATTTTACCAGTTTTCATGAAGGCAGTATCACTCAGAGAAGAAATTTTTATAGCATTACCAATTGTTGCTTTTCTTGAGAACATTTCCCTTCCAAAAGAGTGAGAGCATGTCTCTGTACTGAAGTGGCAGTGCTGGTTGTCTGTACCGAGAGGAATGAAGCTCACCCTGCAGGAACAGTCTGCAACCCAGTTTCTGAACTCTGCGAGTGGTCGTGAAGTGCTGCTGAGGCACTTGCTCTGGCAAACGGGTAAGTGAGCACATCGTCTTCCTGCTAGTATGCAGTCTGTAACTCAGACTGTGCTCCCCTTTTTGGCCTAATTTGTAGTCTGTTTACCTCAAGTTTGTTTATTCCTAGGAAGTAGATTTATTACTTGTTCATACTTCACTTAATGGTTTGTTTCCATCCAGATTGCAGTAGGTTCACTGCAAATTATACCTAATTTGCTATTTTCATATGATTAACTGATTTGTTAATACATAATCTGCTATCTGTTTACAAAATTTGACAGAGCAATTTTTTGATATTATGCAGGTCCCAATGCGGAGGAGAGGTGCTTTATACAGGTTCAAAATGTGTGTTAAGTGGGCCTTATTTGGCTAAGCTCTTGAACAGACTGCCATGTTAGTGGAATAAAGAAATGGGCTGCATATTTTAAGTGGGGAGAAAATGAATAATTCAACAGTAAGGGTCAAATCATCCTGCCAAGAAAAACCTACTAAAGAGGAAGTAAACTGAGTTATAGCTATTTGCATTGTAGATAGTAATATCTATTATAGTTCCCAGCTGGAATCAAGCCTCCATATTTTGGCTTCTGTACAGCCCCAGAATAACCGTTCCAGTCACAACAAGTTTCAGCCAAATAAAGACAAAGCTCAATTAGCAAAACAACACAAATTTACAGAAGCATAGGCTTGAACAATTAGAGACTGATGCTTGGGCATAGTTACATATGGCAGTTCAGTGACAATTAACGGCACTAATAATTTATAAATAATGTCATTTTGCAAACAAAAAGTTTTAACCCTTCCCAAAATCCATATCAAAGAAAATCACTTGTTGAGCCCATTAGAAGCCATCTGCATAGGATTAAGTCTATAGTCTAAGTGTAATTGCCAACCCCTTAGACTTTGTTGCAAATGTCATATTATTAGCCTCTTGTAAGAGGCCCAGTTTCTGAAATCCTATTCTTCTGGGAGAATCACATTTTTCTTGGAAAAAAAAAAATTAGCAGGACTGAACACATGCTGGCAGGTGCTGAGGTAAAAGGGGATCAGACTGGTTTCAGGCAAAGGCAAATGAGGCTGTTGCATTTGCAGACTGATGGGGTGCTGTGCCTGGCATAGAGGCCTGAAAGCCAGGCTAGCACTGCTGCTGTCCAAGACAAAATATTAGGGGCTCTAGGGATTCAGTAATGTCACCTTCTGTGACAACAGAAGTAGCTTTCTGAGGTTCTCCTCTAGTTGCCCTATGTTTTCTGTGTCTTTCCCCATACCTCTTCTCTTTCCATAGAAGTAACTTAGGTCTCTCCCACTTTTGATTGCAAAATTCAAGTTTGCCTACAGAACTGGAAGGCTTCATGCAGTTTCTGTCCCAGACAAGGGGACTGACTTTTCCATGGGACTGAGCAAGAAAGCCCACACAGAATTTAGAAGGCACAAAACTGTCTGAAAACCAGCCACCTCCTTTCTGTAAACGACAGCACTGAAAATGGACATCAACCTCCTTGGGAGAGATATCAAGCATTCACGCATGTCACTGATATCCATGAGGATGGCAAAGGTCTTGGCAGTTCTTGTGCCACTGCTTGGTGGCAGCAGTGGAGTCAGACAGAAACTTCCTGCTTTCTTGTGCCACCTATCCTTCCTTACCCTCATTGTGCAATGTGTTGGTTTACACTATGCTGATTCCTCTTCACATACCCTGCTGACACCTGCAAAAGCTTCTTTTCTAGGACAATAATCCATGATGTAATCACAATGCATTGTCATTTTAATAACCAGTTGACAGATGAATAGAAACACCTCTTCATGCCTTACTTTTCAAGGTGGTAGGAGAAGACATATGTCTTCTCTTCAACTTATCACCCTTTAAGAAGAGGAGACTTTCTTCTCCTGCCTAAAGGATACAGCAAGAGGCCTCTCCTCTTTTCTCTAGTGGAGTTGTGGACATCCAGAAAGGTGACCTATTTTTGTCTCCCATTAAGGCACCCTCTGGGAAACAGATGATCCTGGCTACCTCATCCCTCTTGGGGGAACCATACATGCTTCCAACTTCAGATTACATCTAAAGGCTTCAACTTTCCTGCTTACCAGCAGGGTTAACTCAACAGGCCTAACTGGATTTGGCACATACACACCCTTTATCTCTGTTGTGACAGTAGTTAATTAAAGTGACTCAGAAAACAGCTTCTCCAAAACAAAGTCATGTTTATTTGCCAAAAGAGTACCCAAGGAAGTGGCCTAAACAGCAAAGAGCCATATCTTAGCTTGACCTGCTTGTAGGTCTGGCTCTGCCCCAGCTTGGTAGGGAAGGGTGATACCTACTACTCTGCCTGATGGCCCAGAGCTCCTCTCTGGCCACTGGTAGTGGCAGCTTATCCCTCCTTCTTCCCTAGCCAGCATCTTTAATGTATAAAATCCACCTCAGCTCAGCTCTTGGCCTGAAGAAGCGCCAATGCTCTCTGCCTGAAAGGAGCAAGCCTAGAGTAGCACTCTTTTCTTCAGAGGCACTCACATTGCCCCTTCTTTCTTACTCACCTTCTATTAGCAGCTTAATTGCATTTTATTTTTTTGGTGCTCAGCAAGAATAAGATGCTGCAGACAAAATAAGACCTACATAACCATGCAAAACACTACATATTTTTCTTATTCAACCCAGGGAATGCTTCTCATTCTTACTTTTAAGAATAGGTGGAAAGATGTACAAACACCCTGTAAACAACAAAAACTCTTGAAACTGAGCCTCTTTACGCTTATATTCCTGTAAATGCAATGGAGCCAGATGAACTCTCTCTTTGTACAGTGCTTTAGATCCGTGAAAAGTCTGTAGAAGTTTGCTACCACAACTGTCCCTGGGAAATCCCCAGTCAGTAGCATTTCCACTCACACAACATCGACACTCGTGGGACTACAGCAAGAAGAGCAGTACTAAATCAGAGTCAGCAAGAAGCATGGAATTACAGGTATTTTCAAGATAAAAACCACCCTTCTGTATTTAAGGTTACTCTAAAAGACTTTCACATTAGTGATGTGCATAGCCTCTTATTCTGGGTATTTGACTGACACACTTTTGCCTATCACTGATAAGCACAGAAACTGACGAGAAACATCCCCTCTTTGATGAGGAAGATAGGGTGTCATTCCTAGTCACTGTACAAATAAAACTAATCATGGTACAAAAAATGTGGTTGCTAAAAGACAACATGTCATTTCCTCCACCTGAAGAAATTAGGTCTGGAAAGTCGTGCAGGTATTGCTGAAACTGCTTTGATGATTGTAACTTCCAGACATTGCAAAGAAAGCAGGTCAGAGGCTGTGGCATAAGAAAAAAAATGCAACCAGGTTCATTAAGTTCCTCTTGGAATGCCTACCTAGTCCTGTGAAGCTTTGGGACAGAAATCTGTAGGACCAAACTTGAGAAATATTTCTGAATTTATAAAAGGAAAGGAAACTGTAAGACTTGTGTTTTTTGCTCTGTTTTTTCAGTATGATAACCAAACATAATGTGTGAAGGAAGTAGGAAATGAGAGATTACAGATAAACCAAGATCCTTCAGGTGACTGAGAAAGAAACACTACAGGGATATAGCAACTTACTGGTGTTACCACATTTGAGGTCTCAAAACTATTTTTATGTTTTACAGATGATTGATGCATGTAATGAATTAATAAGTCATTAAGAAACTGTTTTCTTTGTCCTTCTCTTACATAGTTTCCTTGGATACTTGGCTCAAAAATTTGTGGAGGGAATGCTTCACCATATTAAAAACCTTACTTCATTTATTAAAAGGAAAAGCAGGGTTCATTTTTTTTTTTCAAAATTTGCCTTTTCATTCTTCTTATTGTTCTTGGCATATTTTCATTGCTTACACTTTTGGCTTTCAAGCATTAATGCCAGACTGTGAAAGCAAATATTCTTTTTATATTCCAGTAGTTTAAAAAATGCGGTTTATTTACTTTCTTTTCATTAGTATTTTTTCATTATTCAGAATATATGAAAACCTTTAGTTGGGTATCTAAGGCATTTTAGTGTTCCTGATATAGTTGCTATATAGAAAGAGTTTACTTCTGTATGCCCACTATTAAAAAAAAAATGGTATTTGTGACACTCACACTACTACTTCCCTTAAGTTGTGACACTAGGAATGCTTGAGTCATGACTATTTTTGGTCACACTTCCACCCCTGGTCCCTTGAAAGTCTGAAAACCCCTTCTTTATTGAAGTGTTTTGGGATTCCTGGAATCACCTTGAGCCTCAGTGGCAACTAAAACCCACTGGGAACATGGTAACATTTTAAGTGCAAATAAGTGTAAGAACAAAAAGCCCCAAGGGAATAATAATTTTAGGCTGTGAAAGACATTGCATACATTGACTTCTAGACAGCAATTGCTCTATACCAAATTTACTGTGCTTGGTTGGAACCTCACAGTACTATCTGGTCATGGGGGAATGAAGCACATTTCAGCTTTAGTTTCTGACTAAGGTTTTAAGTAATTAGCTCGTAACTGACGTTTATAGGTTTTGGAAAATGATGTAGATTTCTATTTTTTTACAGCTTGCTTTCCTACTAAAATGTAACTAAAACTTGTACCCAAAGGGAACACTGTTGAATATTAGCTCCTGGTTGCCC
>JAOXXN010000446.1:55941236-55953437 GCA_026770055.1 Myrmophylax atrothorax
TCTAATGAAATTACCTTCTTATAGTACTATTTTTGCTGTTGTTCAGGATTGTACTGGCATTTTAAATCACTTATGAAGTGATGTAATTTGTTTGAGAAGAAAATAATTCTTATCTGAAATGTGACATGGAAAGTGCTGGTCCTGGAAAACCGTAATTTTTATGCATGAACTTTATTTCCATGTTTATTTTTTAAAAAATAAGGAAATAAAGACAGAAATAACAAATAAACTCATTTATGTTAGAGTTTCTAAGAAATAGCTTCCCTAGATAATGAACACAAAATTGTAAATGTGATATGGTGATCAGCAGAGGTTGATTCTTAAATGATCCTGCCCTCAAAAAAAAAAAGGGGGGGAAAAAAGTAAAGAAAAGCAGAATAGGGATTGTTTAGATGCCTTAACTTTTTAAATTTTAATTTTATCTTCAAATGATCAAAATTTGGTTTATCTTCTTGACAGAGAAAGAAGACGCCCTTCCTCAGCACCTTGTGATGCACACTTTTCATGTCAGGACAGCTTCCCCGTGCAGGTCAGTGTACACCATGCATTATTCTCAGCATGTGGATAGGATTCAGGTAAGTTAACAGACTTGCTAAGTCTTAAAAACATCTAAAAGTGAAATAAGGAATACATTTCTGTCAGAGCTGAGATGTCCTGATCTCCATTTTCTGCTTCCCTGTTTCTGAGCAACTGCACAATCATTTAGGCTTCCTCATTGTCCAAATATTAACTACAAACCTGTAGCAAAGGTGTTGAGATTTAAGAATTTTGAACATCCACAGAGGTGTCTAGACTTCTGTACAATTCCAGCCTAAGATTAGAGTACCATGTTTCGGTGAGAGAATGCCATGGGGCATAAGATGTGCGATATGCAGCAGTGAACCAATCTCTTTTCAAGTATTCTTCATAGGTTTTAGTGATGAGTGTTACTCAGTTTTTATTGAGGTGAATGTGCTCCTATGTCCATGTGTTTCCATATATGTACACATTAGATATTATTTATATATTAAATATTTCTGACTCTGCTACAAGGTGCAGTCCCAAATCAGTATAGTACAGAATTTTTCCTTCAGAATTTATTGATGCTTTGAAACCATTATTGGTAGTTGGAGGAAGATGCCATTCTCCCATTCTTTTCAGTCTGCAGTGGATTAGATTTGTTATGGTAATGGCCTGATAGCTAGATCATATACTTAATCATTTAATATTAACTTATGTGGCAGATAGTAACTGTTTTAGAAAGCTTTCCTTCCCTCCTTGCGTCAGGAAACTTCTCTGTCAATCATTTTAAGTGTCATTTCTGAAATAAAATATAAGCAAAATGTCTTGTTCGCAGCAGTAGGTCTAACAGTTGATCTTAGAAGATGTTTCTTATGCAAGTTTTCTGTTTGCCAATTTCAAACTCCCTTTTTAGCAGATACCACTGGGACAACATCTCAGTGACATGTCCTGTGTTTGTTTGTTTGTTTGTTTGTTTACTTCCTTTCTCTGGATAGAAAAATTACAGTAAAATCTGGCTTGCAGAAATGTAATTTAAAGCAAATTTTTTTGGCCTTATCTCCTCAGAGGTAAACCAATTTTAACTATCCATTATTATTTCTAAAGCACACTAGTAATCAGAATATCAATCTTCAGAAATGAGTTATTTTATGTGAGAAAATGCAGAATGCTGGTTGGCTTTACTGGTCTTTCACTAAAGGTATGTCAGAACTGACATGAAAGAGCTGCTGTTCATTGTCTCACAAAGGATATGAGAAATATTTTTCTAGCAAATTACATTCACCCCTAATGTAAAAATTATGCCAGCAATGGGGATTTTCCCCCCTTGAAAATTCCTTCACCATAAATCCAGCTAATTTTCCAAGTTTATATGGTTTCTAGTGCTTTACTTAAAACACTGCCAATATGTTGTCTAGATGGGCAGCTCACCACTTGCAAACAATTCTTCTTTCATGCCTGTTAAGTAACAGAATGGTATGTTGTAAGTATCACAGAATCACAGAATCTGCTGGGTTGGAAGGGACCCACAAGGATCATCGAGTCCAATCCTTAGCCCTGCACAGGAACATCCCCAAGAGTGACACCATGTGCCTGAGAGTATCATATCCATGTTGTAATGGTCTAAGTCACTTGCTAATGTAAGGATCTTGAGCAGTAAGGGAAGAATTTGGGGCATACCACAAACTTTGCAATACATAAAACATTGCACTGATCGTGTAGTGTTCTTAAATTTAGATTAACAAGATTACTAGGTATTGACTGCAATAATCCTTCACCATAAGATTACGTAACTACCAAAAACATAGGGAAGCATTTGCAGGGCAAAGGGGTTGGCTGGGTTGTCTCTGGGAGGCCATAATGAAATCACCTTGCTACAGTTCCAGTTCTCAGGAACATAGGTTTCTCCTGGTCTTCAGGCATGTCTCACAACACAGAGAAAATATTTCCATTTCCAGGGAACTGATATGCCCCATTGTTGCTGTCAACAGATGTGACATTGGTGGGATTTAACTATGTGCTACAGAACTGTTTGTTCTATAAATCTTTTGTTTATAGGGTTCAACATTAATGACAAAGCATGTTTAGGCTTTGCTGTCTTTATGGGAGCTTGAAAATGTATTACGAAAGACATGCCACAACCTTTGTGAAATACTCAAGTGTATTATTACTGCACCAGCAATAATGTCACTGTCCCTGCCTGTACTTGAACTATGTCAAGTGATGGTGAGAAGTGTAAAAAACCTGAGAGGACTCCAAGTGCTCTCAGCTGTTGTGTGGCTCCAAGTTGTCCCCCAGGAGGCAGGAGCCTGGATTTGCACTGATTGTAGGACTTAGCTATGTTGTCAAGGGAAACTTAGTTGCTGAAAGCATTTTATATAATAAAAATCCATAATTTGCAGCTCCTTGGTTTACTATGGAGAAAAGTGCCAACTCAGGGCCACCAGCCTCACTGTGCAATTTGTTCTATACATTCATCTGCAAAGACATATTGGGGAGAACAATGGGGACACCTGCAAATCCTAGAGGGACAATGCAAAATGCAGTGAGTCAGACTTGTGCTATAGTGAAACGTGGAGACTCCAGGTAATGGGAATTGCCAATCTTATGTTATTGACACCTGTCCTCAATGTGTCAGAGCACAAAGAAGTATTTCCCATGGTTGAGTGAGACACTAACTTCTGTGAGGAAGAGCAAGACCTTGTGGGAAAATATGTGTCATGTCACATACCTAATACTTGGCAAGTCTGAGGTAATAGTTATGCCTAAGATAACAGCAGCTAGCACAGTGGAAGTAGGTTGAGCATGCAAAATATTCATTATACCCTGAGGTCCTTGAACACTCCTGTGATTAGATATGCCCACCCTCAGATCAAATAAAGATTAGAGGAAAGGTGTAGCTGGCACATGTATCAAAAATGAAAAAACCCAAACAAAATCAAAACTCAATCCCCCCCATCTTTAACCTATAGAGTTCACAAGCATAGAGGAATAAAAACAGCAAACTGAAACTCTTCCAAATAGGACAGGTGTGTGAATAGTTCCTGCTGAAGGGAGGTATAATGTTGTTCACATTACAGCTCTTAAGCAAGACTTCACTATGGCACCTCCCAGAGCATAAATATTGAGATTTTTAATGAAAGCAGCTGCAGGACATCTAATAACAAGAATAGTATCTTTGGATCAGACTCTATTGACATAGGCTATGTTAAACCTGTTAAGTCAGGAACAATTAATGAAGTAATTTATTTTTTCTGTTTCTATACTCAGTAGAAGAGTTTAGTAAGGCAGAAACATTTTAGATTTTTTTTTTTGAATGTGTGACTCCCTCTATATTCTAATACCTTAAAATACATGCAAATACATAGTGACTATTGTGGGTCAAAATGCCCAGTTGAATAATTTGGCAAAGCTTGTTTTTAATTAGGTCCTCTCTTCCTCCAGTTTGGGGGAATCTTTTGGAGAAAATAAGGGCAACGAGCTCAATACTGTAAGCTCAGTAAGGACTCTGAATAATCAAGCATGAAAAACTCTTTGAAGAGAAACCTCTTAGGAAAACAGTCTCTGTGTTGAGAAGCTGGAATTTTATGCAGAGAACACTACAGAAGATTGCATTTGTAAATAAACAAATATGATGAAGTTGTAAAACCAGAAAAACTAATTTCTGTGCATCTTCATTCACTATTTTCAGGGTGTAATATCCAGAATAAAAATATAGAAAACAGTTCATACATGAAGCCATTTGGGGTAGTAACCAATACTACAGCTGAATTCTACCAAATTGCTTACGGAACCTGCTGTTCCAACCAGTCTCAGCCCATCCTTATCCACAAGGAGGTGTTCAATGCCTGGGTCTGGGTCTGGAGCTGCCCTGATGCCTCTGGATGCTTGGTCCTGGCTGGAGCAGTGGAATTGATCCTGGCTGCTGAGTCCTGGCTGGTCTCCCCTGTGAGGAGCTGCCATGGTCCTGGACACCCAGCTCCTGCGGAACCCACTGGTGCTGGAGTAATGGTACATTCATTATGTAAAAAAGGAACAAACAAAATAACAAGATCTGGTATAATAACTGGTATCACAAGAAACCAGAAAGGTACAAGAGGGATGAAAACCTGTTGTGCTTTAAGCCCTGTGCAAGTTGGACAGCCATCTGCACTATTTGTAGCCATTTCCTGCTCAGTGGCAGTAATGATACCATGTCAGATGCTGCCAATTATCCTCTAGTGCTAAATAGGGAAATCTTTTAAATAAAATAGAGTGCTCGAGAAGGTAGGAAAATAAACCCTGGAATTTTATTCGATTACCTTTATCAGTTCTTGAAATGCTTGTGCTCACCCTTTTGGCTCAATTGTCAATGATGAACAGAGAATGAGCACTCCCTTGCTTACATAGGTGGCATTATCAAGGCAGAGGAGGATTTGACTTCACCTGAACCAGATCACAGAGATCTGACAAGAGACTGACAACTGAAAATTTTTAGGCAAGAAGGACCAGTGACTGCACCCACTAAAGCATGGCCCATTTCTTAATCTAAGATGCGTACCTACCTCATGGAAAAGAAATAGACTGTATTAACATTGAAATCAAACAGAAGTACTTGCTTGGTTATGTGCCTTGAAGGCATGGCATAGGCAGTGTCTTATGGTGTGGCTGCCTGGGGCACCTGACAAGTATGAACTATGTTTCAGCAAAAAAAGTAATGTAAAAGCTTTTTGTTTTTCCTCAAAACTACATGTTAATATAATTTTTAAGCTGAGGGCATGAACTGGGTGGGACATTTAAACTCAAGGCTTCCAATACAACTATTACTTTTTTCTTTTTTTTTTTCCTTCTGTATTTCTAAATGATCTTCTGACACTTTCAAAATGTTTCAGCCACTTTGGAAAAAGGCATAGAGATCTTAGAGCTACAAAACTGCTTACAAAATTAAGAAAAGCCAGCATTTGGAGAGTGGAATAAGACTGAGGGGTGTCCCTGTTGAGGAAAAGGAGCATAAAGGTATCTATTGACTAATGGTGACGTGGGTAGCAGCTGGCAGGCCAGCACAGAGACAACTCAAACCAGTCATGGTACCTCCTCGTCCTCCACAGCTATTAGTGACAGAGTATGGTTTTTGAGGTTGGGTGAAGTTAAATGCTAATGGCAAGGTTAAGCTGTAAAAATCTGACTTGGAAAAATGCATATTTAAAAGGAAAAAAGTGATTCAGCTGTTTGCTCTTCATGGAATGTTCTCTTTTTGATATTTAAAAATATTGCAGTACAGGAATGTATTATTAAAAATGTTTATTAAAAAAATACTGTATATGATAGTGTAGCACATTATCATGCTAAGTTACCATGCTGCCTTATTGAGCAAAAAAAAGTATTTTTTGATTAACTGGAGGTTTCAGAGGACCATAATTCACACTGCCTGAAATACAGCTCAATTTCTTTTTGAAAAGAGCCTTTCTTACAAGATTCCTGGCACTTCTTGGGTACAGCTGGATCAGAAATAAAATACAAATAGCCTGTCTTTGAATTCAGTGTTTCTTCCCTGGCCGCAACATCAATTAGGAAGTCAGCAAGGGTGTGTACGTGTGTGGGTAGATAAATGAATAAGTAAGATTACTTTAGTTATTCCCATAGATTTAGCTGCCACCTTTGTGATGATGAGACTAAGAATCTATTTCCAACCTCTCCCACTTTCATATATAATACTATGCATGTCATTGGTGTCTTCCTCAATCAAATCTTTATCTCAGTTCTTCTCTCACCCCACATGGGTTCCTGCCAGGTCACATAGCTTCATGAAAGTCCTGAAATCCATTCCTGCAGCCACCGATATGATTCATCCTGTGACTCGTTTTTATCTTGGCTGTTGCAGGTTCTTTGTTTCTATTTGCAGTCTGTAAAGCCTGTACTTGCACAATTAGTCATGTTAGTTATAGGCACTAGCAACATCCCATCCTTTCACTAGCAGATGAAAAGGGAAATGAGTGCAATGAAATTGCCAGTTTTTTGGGTTTTTCACCTTTGATAATATAGTCAATTCTATTTACTCTGATTTTCTTAATTAATGCAGCTTAGAGGGTCAGAACATGAACAAGCTAGTGTAGCCTCTTCATATTTTTATACTATCAAGTCCCTTGTGAGAGGATCAAATTTACTTCACTGATGGCAGTGGCTTGTGGGATTCTAGATACCTCATTGAGTGACAGAGGATGAAAGGTGGGATTCACAGGTGCTACGTTTGATAGCATATTTCTATAAGCCAGAAAAAGATTTTCATTTGTTCCCGCCCTCCATCTATCTAATAACTCTCTTTTTTTCCCCATTGCTGGACACCCACAAAAGTTAAAAAAGAAAGATATTCACTCAGATAATCCTAACAGAAGTGATACACACTCATATCCAACAGAGAGTCCTCTGTCTCCTTAGGTGGTATTTGGGAACTCCTATCAAAAGAGTTAATATGCATTAGACAGTATTTCTCAAAGATGCTAATGAAGACCCTGTTGTGTTCAACTGTGTTCATACTTCCAATATCTCCAACAGACTTGTCATCTGAATAGCCAAATCAGACAGAAATGCAAGGATCTGAAGGGCACTGCTGAGTCGGTCACACCCTATGGTTGGCAGTTCTGATGAGGAAAACCATGATCATCCAAATCTCAGCTCCTGACTTTTTCTACTGCCCTTTATCACTGGCAGCTGATATGGTTTATAAATACCTTTAAAAAACAGAGGGAGATAGATGGAAATGGCATTTCAACACAAGCCCATAATGACATTTTCCGATCGTCCTTCTAATTGTCCTGTGACACATGTAGTGTTAAAAGACAAGAAAAAAGTAATACACAAAGAGACACATACTAGTATTTCCTTTCAGCTGAGGATTTTGGGTAGGGCTCAGAAAATAGACCTCAACTGCCAGGCTGTGAATGGACCCATTTTACCGTGCCTGTTTCCTGCAGCACAACAGCAGGATAGCAAACAGCACAATGTGCAAACCTTGAACTCAAGCACAGTACTCCCAAATTAAGCTGCTTGCCTTTTTTATCTGGAAGTGTCTCATTGCTTTGAAAGTGTTATAGGCCTCTGCAGCCACTGAACCCAAAGACTTGACTTGGCCATAGATCAAGCATGTGAAAAACATGTGACCTTCTCAACACAGAAAACCTTTGTTGTGAAGCGAACTAAAGTAGCAACACAGAAAAGTTGTACTAGGAATAACTAGAACATCTCTGCTTCTCTCATGAAGAGATATATAGTCCAGCCAATGTTTGGAAGTGGGAAAAGAAGAGTGTCTCACAGGCAGCTGTTACTTTTTTAACCTAAATTTTCCAAGGCTCTTCCTGAGTCCATGGGGTGAACAGTTATCCCCACATAATGAGAGGACACTCAGTTGCTCTCACACACAGAGCCAAGGCAGGAATTCACTGTTTCTTATTTCTTCATCTGCTTCCATAGGTAGGGTCTCCCCTCAGTGAATGAGAAAAGAAACAGTGTTGTAGAGTCATAAATTGAAAGGGTAAAGGCAAAATCCTTATTCTTTGAATCATCCTCTCTTACCCCTCCAATGTGACTGTAAACACCTGGATATCTTTTTTTTTGCCTCTCTAATGATAACAGGTTCTGCAAAGGAGGACTCTGATGCTGCAATAATATTGACCTGCAAAGGGTCTGTACGTAAAACTCCTGTGTGAAATTCTAAAACCTTCTTACCAACATTAATCAAAAGTATTGCACAACTCTCTTATATTCATTACTGTCATCATTTTGATGTCTGCAAGAACTGGGAGAGAGACTGCTAGAATTGCTCAAAGTTAAGTGACAGAGCTGAGAACAGCATCCAGCTCCCTGTGCCACAAATATAGGCAATGTGGCCAATTCCCAATCCATTAATTTCAAGAACAAAATACATTAATGAAAACATGAGGAATATAAAAACCAATTTTAATCTGTGTGGTGATACAGATAACATCTTTTTCAGTAGGAATTGTATGAGAATGCTTCAGTGAAGCCACAGCTGATACAATGGGTGATGTGTCTTGTACAGTGCCCTTGTGTAAGTGAGAACGCTGAGACACTGGGCTTCTATTTCTACATCCTGTGTTGACCTTCTGGTGAAAGCCAGTGCTTCTCCGTGCAAGGGTCCACTAGTCTAACTATTGCTTTACCCTTACAATTGCTTAAAGTCCTAAAAATAAGTCTGTGTCCAGGCAACTGATGAACCTGCTTGGACTGGCACTGTCCTTCCTTGCAGCATATAGGAAAAAATAGCAAGAGGTGGTTGGTTGGTTCATCCATGCCTGAATTTTTTTGCAGCAGAAGTGAGCAGTGATTCTATTCCCATCTGACAGCCATCAGTTTACTTCACCTGGATAGAAATGGGTAGTTTCTTCTGACATAGGCAAGTTGCATCATGATGGATTAACATGACAGCTTGTTCTACAAATCCTTAGGGATTAAGAACATTTATGTCTAAACATTAAATCCTAGCAAAAGGACAGGAGTTTGTTTTTGTGGTGGAGTAATATCACAGCTGATAGCAGAGACACTAAATAAGAATATAGTCAATATGGCTAGGAAAAGGTATAAAAGCAAAATTAAATTTAATGATTTTTACTTTCTTTTGTTCAGCAGGTTATTGCATTGTCAGATATTTATGGTAAAGAGCACAAACTAAGGTTGTATTTTTTTTGTTTAAAAAATAGTTTATTTTCTGTTTTGAGTTAATGAATTAGAAGTACATTATAGGTGGAAATAATTAACCTTCACTCATTGGCCATACATTTTACCTATGACAATTAAATTTTAGATGCTTACTAGTTTCATCTGTTTAATGTAAAAGCAATGAAAGTGCATTTTCACTGAGTTGCAGTGCTGTAAGCTTAAAAGCAGATAGTGGGCTATCTTTAAAATAATCTTGTTTAAAGTTCCCTTTAGGATCCTGTCGTATTCTAATTCACTGCTTACCCAAAAGTCTTCTTTTCCCATTAACTCAACAAATCCCAGGGAAGTAAGATGTGTGTATTTGAGGAGGGCAGGATGTTGTATTGTCCTCACTGAACTGAGTTCACTAAGAATTAACAGGTGTCAAAGTTTTCCAGGGCTTTATAAGAGATCAGCTGCACTGAACAAACACCTGAACATGCTACTTCATATCTACATCAGAGGCTCCCTAGATGTAAGAACATTTTTTTAATCTACTTGCACTTTTAGGGGTTGCATTTTTGGCAATAATGTATTTGCTCTCTATTACCTACAGTATGGCCAAATTGGCCTTTTAGTCTTCTGACAAAGATGCAATGGCTGGGAACCTTTCCGGTAAGATTCAGGTTTAAAATCTGGTTTGGCTTATATATACGGAATCAAATAAATAGTTTTAAGGAGAAAAAAGTATGGTAGTGTCTTATGTTCTTTCCCACTTTTTCTCTTGTTATGTTTGGTATGTGCTGAATCTGCCTTACAACCTCGGGACAATTATATTTCAATTGTGTTTTGTTTGTTTGGGACCCCTTTTGGATTGAAAAGATACATTTCACTTAAATGGTACTATTTAGGTGTTCTCTCTACTAAATAAGGAAGAATAGTGCTACTTGCTATGGTTTTCAATACATAATAAGATATTTTAGCATCTGTCTAAATAATACATCTACCTTACCTGTATTTTATTGTTATCAAGTAAGTGCTTGTAGTTCAAGAAAATCTGATATGTTAAGAAATTACTCAGCAGGCAGGAGAGAAAAAACAATGAAATCTAGTTGTGGAAACTTTGGGCCATGCATAGACGGTCAGTGTGATAGTAGCAGAGGTCCTCTTCTATGGCAATGTTACATGGCTTAGAGATTGCAACCTTCTAGATACACACCACTTACCCACGGTGTATCATTTGCCTGCAAGCACTCTGATGTGATAGCGGAAGAATTCAAACTGAAGTATCTCAAGCTGATGAGCTTTCAGGTAAATACATTGCTGTGACAGCTTATTTGGTTTCTTAAGATTGTAATGTAACTCTACAGCTTTTGTATGTTTCCCGATGGCTGTGGCAGCATCAGTAAAGCATGGATATAGATATTCAACATCTATTGTGAGAATCACCTGTTGGCAGGGAAGACATTAAAAAATTGATGGATATTTTCAAAAACCATATGTATCCCACAACCCACCCTGTCACTTTCCTGGGGTTCTCACAGTTCTGCTACATTTTACTTAGGAAAGAGGTGGCAGGAGGTAAATAGTTTGGAAGTGATTGATTTGCCAGAGTGGATGTTGAAGAATTGTTGATATCACCCTTTGAGTGTTAACATTAATGCAACAAGATTCTTGCGCTTTGACAATTTACTTCTGAGGTTCAAAGCTTTTCAAAATGATCAAGATTATGCTTCGACTGTGAAAGAGATGCATTCATGGCACTTCAATGTCCTACGTTTTTTGACTTCCTGTTGTCCATCGCTCAATTTTGGCACTCCTACCACAGTGGTTATTACTACAGACACATTTCAGTTGCAAGTACAGTGATAAAGGCTATTGCAGTAAATTTTATATTCTTACTCTACGCAGTCAGACATCCCTGTATCAGATGGCTCCAGAGGGATACAGTCCCTCCTTCACATGTGCTTGTGCCTGTCCTGTTCAGTTTCTGCTGAGCAGCTGTAGCACCCCTGCTGTACACAGATCCACTAGGCCTCCTTGCAGAAATAAACCTGCATCATCAAGTTATTTTTGCTAAATTATCTATGCTTTGATGTTTCTTATGGAGACTACTGAAAATCTCAAAGACTTTATAAAGGCATAATAGGGATGGTGGCAGTAGAATGCTATAACCTAGTCTTATTCTGTGACAGAAGATCCTACAGGAGTATAAATTTAGAGAATCAAGGATTAATATTTTCTTTATTTGCCATATTTAGTTATCATGTACATCCATTGTGTATGTCTAACATAAAACACAGAGACACACTGGATTTCCTTGATGTATAAAATATTTTTTGTATATACA
Source organism: Myrmophylax atrothorax (assembly GCA_026770055.1). Classification (NCBI taxonomy): domain Eukaryota; kingdom Metazoa; phylum Chordata; class Aves; order Passeriformes; family Thamnophilidae; genus Myrmophylax; species Myrmophylax atrothorax. The sequence continues at coordinate 55,952,716 of JAOXXN010000446.1, forward strand.
TGAGAGATATTGTTCCATTTAAATATTACATAGCTTTTCTCTGTTGACTTCTTCTAGGTGTATACATAATTCATGATTGTAATTTGATGCAAAATTTCTACTTGTTAGGCTGGAGGAAGCTTTTATTTAAAGGTTCAGCCCCATGAAGTGTTGTATGCCTTGGAGTGCCATAGACTCCAGAGGCAAACTGAGCATCTAAAATAAATGTTTAGCACTTTTTTAGAACTGAGCTCAGCTTCTCTTACTGGGATTGTGGGCTGAGGGATAGGCAATAGTGTTCCAAGTCATACATGCCTAGTATGCAGTTAAAAACTGGGGACTCTGCTGATTGGTGCTCTAATTTCAATGTCTAGCAACTGTATGATAGCTCAGTCTGAATTTTTGGTCTGCTATGTGGGTACCACACTGAAACAGAAGCATTCCTTTTCCATTCACCTTTTTGGGATTATGATTCCTCTGTTAAGAGCCCAAGAAACATTTGTCCCAAACCCTAGTTTCATTGTGTCACAATTTGGAATAAGAGCTTTTCCTTTCCAAAATTGAGTTTCACGGACTCAGTTTCACACAGGACGTGTAAATGCTGTACAATTGATGCTAAAACTGCCATTCTTTCTATATCCTTTCTGGGTTAAAACTGTCCAGGTCTATCTTAGAGAAAATATCTTCCTACAAATAATTTGCCTTTTCTAATGGCTTCTTTATCGTGGGGGGGGGGGGGGGGG
>JAOXXN010000446.1:55961217-55978231 GCA_026770055.1 Myrmophylax atrothorax
AAACTACTCCCCCAACACCACAAGTAAAAACAACCCCCAAAAGAGAACAACCCCCAAACTGGTAGGCTCCTCCTGGGGCAGCTATATTTATGAACAGTGTCAGTGTCACACCTTGGCTAGCTGCAGGGTGAGTTCTCAGTCTTTTCCCAGTGAGGCAGAGACAAGCGGTGAGCACTCAGATGAATTCTCTCTCTCTCCTTGTCCTTTGTCCCAAATGAAGAAGGAAAGCTGGGAGTGGAGAGCTGCAGCATGTTCCGAAAGGCAGCTGTGACTCCTCTTTCTCGCGTCACTGCTGTGGTGGGGTGGGTGGCCATGACACTGCGGCGATGGTGAGGCCAGAGCAGCGACCCAATGCTGAAACCAGGAGAAACAGCAGTGGCAAGAAAAAAACTAGCTCACTCCACAGGAGCAGCGAGGACCAGGAGAAAAGGTTTCTCTCCGACAGCCAGCACGTGCAGCTCCAACCTTCCCCCAGGGCTGTGTGATGTCCCACCAGTAAAAACAAAAGAGACAGTGCAAACCCTTCCCCCTGGTCTGCCCCCACCAAAAATGATCAAGAAGGAATTGGTAGTAGTTAACTACTTCTTCTGTTAACTAATGGCATGGGGAGTTAGTGGCAGGGAGAGAATTTACATCAAAACCACAACAGTTATAAACTTCTTATCTAGGTGCAAAGTCTCTTTGAAGTTATTTTGTACAGTAGAGGAAAATTTGTGTCCCTGTTGAGGATAGTTTCTCTAAATGAGCTCAACTGTAATGCCAGCCACTAGACAATGCCACGAGGGAGACAGATGATAGAAATCTGGAAATGCTGTGAACAGGCACTGCACTTGGTTACAAATGAAATAAATCACATGTCATACACAGAGATAAGAAACTGATCTTCACAGCTCCCACTACCAACTAGTCTCTTTGATTTAATTGAACTGTGTTGCATACATTACTGTAGAAATACTATTTTGATAAAAACAGAAGTGAAAAGTTTAGACTGAAGCTTAAAACAAGACAGTTGTATAGGATGCTAGAAATCTAGAACACTATTTAGCCCATTTTTTATTGATTTATTGTATGAAACCTATTGAGCACCTTGTCAGGCATTTCTGGGACTGACACTATCAACGGTTTCCATGTTTCGAGTCTTCACCTGAGGCTCTGACAGATGCCTTGGACTGAATAAACCTGTTTTCCCTTCTATGTTCCCCCACCAGTGGTTCACTGCACCTTTCTGGAGTTTATCTAATCTGTTGCTAAGTTGCCAAGCTGCCTGAGTGTTTGTGCCTGGACTGCCCAGTGCTCACAAATAAACGAGGCTTGAACTAGGGCTGAAATGCATTTCAACGTCCTAATTTAAATGATTATCTACAGTCATCAGCAGATAGTGGCCACTCTCATGAAATAAACATGATTTATCCTCTTTGCTCTCTTGCAGTTATGACTGTGCTTGGATGAGGTCAAAGCCTGAAGCTTTTTTGTTTGCCGACTGAATGGGTGCAGAAGTGTGTTGCGGTTCAAGGTTCACCAAGGTTCCTAGAAAATGAAGTTGGATCATGCTTCAGAAATGTGCTTAGGTATTTTCTCTACTTTGAGCACCTGAACAGTGCTCAGATGTTCAAAATGAACCTTCGTGTTTAAACCACGCATAATCTCGAGTGTGTTCATGAATCACAACACAGCTGCTGATGTAGCCAGAAAATGTGATCTCTGGGCCTTCCTCTGCTATTGATTTTTGAATGATTGTGCAGGAATCAGTCAATGTTTATCACTGTCTCTGCTCTTTGGAACTCACTTAGTTACTTGTGAACTTCCTTGAACTCCTTGGATGAAACTCTACACAAGGACAAACAGATCAAAATATAGTACCATGACATAATCCAGTGAAAGGAACATATTCCTTCTGCCACTTAGTTGTTTGTGAACTTCCTCGAGCTCCTCAGGTGAAAGTCCATGCAAGGACAAATCAAAATGCAGTATGGTGATGTCATTCAGTGAAAGGGACATATTCTTTCTGCTCACCTTTGCCTTGTAAGATCATAATCAAATTTTTTCTTTCCTTTGGAAACCAGACTTTTACTAATGTCAGTGAGACCTCAAAGTGCCTTTTGCAATAATGTTTCTGAAACATCTTTTAGTAATAAAAATAAAGTTGATGTTCTGCTAAAAAGATTGGTTTCAGCAGGAAGTCTTCATGTTTATAACATTAGAATAAAAAAGATGAACCAAATTCCTCTTCCATCTTTACTTAAATATATGTGACATTGTGATACATATGAATCTCCTTTCTTCTCTGCTAATACACATGATGATACACATGCCCATCTCAACTTGTTGCATAAGAATTTGCTTGCTCAATTTCCACTAGCAGGAGGAATTCCATGTATGTATTTGGTAGTACAGATTTTGGTCTATGTTAACACTACTGTTGCATTTTGAGAGGAAAAAAATGGACAAAAGCCATTATCTTTCTATTTAATCTTGGACCACTTTCTGTCTTACATCAAATGGCAAAGCAAATTATATTTCACAGGATTGCTCAGCCCAGTTTAATAAAATTACCTTTGAGAAAACACTGAATACAGACAAATGGCCAATATAATGACAAACAATTTCTATTATCTGCTTTATCAAAAAGCAAATTCTCCGTTTGGTTCTTTTCCTTTCTTTCTCTGTAGATTTATTTTTTACTCATTTTCAGGATTATGGGATGTAATCCAAATGGCTATCTTGTTCAGTTCTCACACACATGAGCGATATACATGAGTGGGGTCTCTCTGGGGACTTTTACATTGACTTTCCTTGAAATTTGGAGGACAAAATGTGGCTATTGGGAGACATGGAAGTTATGTTTTCATAAAGTAGGCATTGCAGACTAACCGCCCAGGTGCCCTATTAGGTAATATTATTTTACTCCTCAGTATTTGTGATTTTATTTACATGCTTTGATTTTCTACTTTTAATGTGTTGAGCCTGCCAGCTCTTCTAGCCCATTCCTCCATCCTGCTGTCCCTGGCAGCCAGAACACCCTCCTACAGCGATTGCTGGCCCCTTGAGCTTTCATTTTCTTCTCTAAAACATACAACTGTTGCCAGGTCAGTGCCAGCTCCAGCATACTAACCTAAACTCTACAGTCCTGCCTTCTTTGGACACCTCCACCATCAGGAAAACGCAACTTCTCCAGCTCAGTGCTAGGCAGGTTTTTGTACTTTGGTGATTGTCTTGGTGTGGTTAGAAGATGAACTCCTTGAGGCACAGATTAACCTTAGACTATCATCTGTATCAGCCCAAATACACCATTGGCACACATAACTCCATGTAATAAAAGTAACACCAACCCACAGAACTGGGAACTGTTATGGTGTTAAAATCTTTTCAATCTGTGGGTTTCAAAAGTAAAGTACTTAAGGATTTGTGAGTCATATTGAAGGAAGAGGAATAAGTAAATTTAATTGGTTCTTAACATGTATGGAGAAAAATATTTAAAGAAATGAATATTAATTCATGCAACTCCTCAAAGCTGAGTACATATTGCATATATATTCTTGACGTGATTGACTCATTGACATACTTTGGCTGACTCAAGTTTTTTCTTTTTCCTTCTAAGAAGTGTGTGAATAGCCATATATTTAGACAAATAAAAACAGGTCAGTCAGTCCTTTACAGAATTCTGGGGAAGAACATATCAAGACTGCACAAGAACTGTCTGGATAGAGATGTTGTCACTTATATGAAACTCCTAAAAATGATCTGCCATGTCACTGCTGAGGCCACCAAGAAGACTGAGGTAATTATTGCCACTTTCTGTTTTAAGCAAACTCTGTAACATAGTTAAAACCACAAAAGCAATATATCACATGCAAAGAGAACCCAAAATCTCAATAGGTTTGGAAGCTTATAGTAGTAACTATTGGTCAGCTATCAGAAGACTAAGGAGTTAAATGGAGAAGATTAAATAGGTGGGAAATCTGTAAAGACAATTAATCAATGGTAGCTCAGAATATTCAGAGGCTCCATTTAGTTCAAATTATAAACTCCTAGTAACTTGGTTATTTGGCTATAATTATTTTTTGAAGTCCAAGTGCTGAATTTAATTTTGTTTATATTGAAGTCAGTGAGAGATCATTCACTGATTTTCTATATAAAATATTCTTCTGTGTCATCAGAGACTACTATGAAATATCCTTACTTCAGAATTTGAAAAACTGATGTACACACTGTCACAAGTTGTGACAGCAAATGTCACAATCACTACTTACAACTTTGACTAAGTTTCAGCAGACTTCGGCAAATACCAAGACCAATATGGGAAATCTGAGATTAGTACCAAATGTGGCTTATTTAATTTAAAAGGATCCAAATAAGACCATTGATCTTCAGAAACAGTAGTTGCCTAGTATTTTAACAGGGGTCTGTATACCCAGGATAGTCTTAACAGGGATCTTTATACTCCAAGGAGTCTACACAGAAGTTGCCATAGACCACACATGTGATATTTCAAAATTGCCTGTATAAACCCAAGAACACTGCATGTTTAATGGACTATGGAAAATTTTTTTTATAGTGGTATATAGCCAGGGAAGACTCATCTGAGTTTCAGCAGATTTCATCTTATTTCTGTTGGGTTGAACAGCTAAATAGGTCAAGAAGAAGTCAGTCAAAGGTTCCAGATATCTTAAAGACTTCATACCTTCATTTATAAACAAATCTTCTGAAGCTGAACTTTAAAAGGTAAAAAAAAGAATAAGAAGTCAACATGTTAGGAAGCAAAAAAACAAATAAAAAGTATTAAATGCAAAATTCCACTAGCTTCATTGACACACTCCTGTACTTTTGGGTTTTTTAAAGAGAGATTTATGAAAAATAGCCCCAAATTACAGCCATCAGAGACTTTAGTTTACTTGACAGAGGAAGGCAGTATTATGTACACAGGGACTTGTCCCTTTGTGTTGTTTTGTGTTTTTTTCTATTTTTTTTTAGTTGTTGCTGTTGCTGTTCACCTGCACTTTTTCTTTCTGCAAGTACAGTGTTAGAGCTACCTGTTGTAAATGGCATTCATGGAAAAAACCATGCAGTCAGAAAGAGTTGAGAATGCATTACCTATTTTTGTTTCTGAAATGTTTTATCTAGAAAAATAAACACTAAGAGTAAAATGCCTACTTGAGCCTTATCAATTTTGTAAACATTCTCAAATGCAGGGCTAAAAATTGTTTAGCTAATTATGTTAGATGATTAATAGTTAAAGATGATTAAAGACTTTACCTTTCTTCACACTGAAACAGCAGGGAAGACAACATATAGGGGAGCAACTTGCAATTAGGAGTAACATAACTGATTGTCTAAGGACCATCTGCAAAATTTACCTGCCAATGGACAAACTGCTGGTGAAAGTTTCAGATTGTTTAACACTTAATACTCAACACTAGACTGTGATTACAGAATTCATGGACTTAAGGGCAAATTATCTGGCATCAGTACTTTCTGCTTGGCCTTCTGCATCACTTAAAGCCATGAACTTACATTTTCAGAATTGTTTGTTCACCTGAAGTTTGCTAAATTCATTAGCCAGCCATGAGAGACTCTTTCCATAAGAAGTTACTAAGATACCTCTTATTTACATTGGTCATTTTTTATTGCTGCTTATGGGGCTGAATCCTCTTACATCTCATATTAATGGTATTACTGAGTTTTGTGCTTCCTGACTTAAAATGGTATGGTCAACTAGGAGAAACTTATCTTTGGAATTTTAATAAAAGCAGTTATTTGACTTACCAGGAAGTGGGGATATTTTTTCACGTATGTGATATTTTCCTTTAAATGAGTCATCTCAGTTTAACCCACAGCATTAAGGTTTGGGTTCACAAAGTACTTATACACAAGTGTAACTTTAAACGTATGACTAGTGGTACTGTTTCAAAAATAGCTCCATCTGTCATGCCCCCAAATTTACAAATGCTGAAAGAGCTTGTTGAATCAGCAGCTTCAACAAAATTGGCAGACTCGTGTTGCTCTGAATCACATTTAGTTTTCTGAGGTTTTTTCTGTGTGGAGTTTTGGTTTTTTGGTGTTTTTTTTTTTTAAGCATAGGTCTTCAAAACAAGAAAATTAGTGGGAAATCTCCAAGATTCAACTGACCAGAAACAGAGGTCCAAGTCATAAACATCCATATATACAGCACTGTGAAACTCTGTCTATTAGTAGATAATTACAGAGATAGAAAAAGACTCAATTCTCCCCAGGCAACTGGTCCATTTCTAAACCTATTTTGTTCAAAAACATTAAGAAGCCTTAACTACAGATTGAGATACCCAACATATAATAGCACAATAAAACCAGAGCAATTGATCACAATAAAGATAGAATTTTGTTAAAAGATACTAAAATATTGCTATATAAAAGAATTTTTCAGTACAGTAACACTGAATGAAAAGGGAGTCACGAAGCCTTTGAGATATGTGTTTTATTTTTCCATTGAATTTGGCTCCTTTCAGAACATAAACAAAGGCTGCCTGGCTCTCCCCTACTTTTGCAGGAGAAAAGGTTTCTGTTTATTGCTTTCATGTGCAGCATACACGTTCACCTTTTTAAGTAGAGTTTTGTGTTTTGATGCACACCCTGCAGAAGAAATTGCCAGAGGTCCAAAGGAGGCAGGCTTCACACAAACCTGCTGGAGGCAGTAAATTAAGAATGTATTCATGTGAGTGATTATTAGACCTCCATAGGGCAAATCCTAACCACACAAGGGGCCAGTGAGTGGAGAAGCTGCTCCTAACTTCCACAGCCAGAATTCACCCCAGAAAGCTGATGAGAATCCTGCATGGAAATATGCCCTTTCCACTTCTGGTGTTTAAATCTTGTAGCATCTTTTTTTGGTCATGGTTAAAATAACCTCTGATTTGGTCCCATGGGAACTGAAGGTGTTCACCTTTCAGGTATCTACCCACTCTTGCCATTTGCAGCCATGGAGAACAAAATAAACAACACAAGGGCTTAGAGGAACACTAGATTCGCTTTCTTCTTGCACAAATTTTTATCAAAATCTGAGTTCTCCCTCAAAACCATCAGAAAATGTCCCAAATCAAGCTGTAAAATGAAGAGAAGTATTTCAAGAACACTGGAAGGTCTTAAGTGAACAAATTTTGCTAATGGTTGACAGGAACTTTGCATATAAACCAGTGGAGAAGGAATTCCTTCCACTCCCTTCCCAACAGAACACAGTTATAATCTGGCCATCTCTCCCCTTGATTTCAGAAAGGGAGCTTTGCAGAAAGGCTGACATCACAGCTGAGATCAGTCTTCCCCTTGGAATTCTTTTGAATACTGATGTTCAGCTGCTCACATGGTATTTGGTATTAAAACAAGCATCTCCCAGTGGCTGGACTGATTCCCCTCTCCTTTCTTGAAATGGTATGTCATTTTGGGAAAACACAAGCAGAGGTCCTTACAAATAATTGTCTGTACATAGCAGGGCTGTGATGCTTTGACAAGGCTGTGTAGTAAAAACAGCTTTGACATGAACCTGCACCGAAGGCCATCACTGCCAGTGTGCCCAGCACATCATATCTTTCTGTGTTTTGCTCAGTTAGGGCTTTTGGTCTGTACATCTTAGCATCATCATGAAAAATACATAGTTTCATAAATTAAACCAAAATCACAATTAAGAAGGTAGGCCTTAAACTAATATGTTGCAAATACAGCTCTGTCTGTGTGGGAGTGATAGACAACTGAGAGCCAAATGAGGATTTTGAACTCGCACTGTATCCTTGTAGTGCTGTTTCTCTTTCAAGGAACATGTGAGAGGTGCCAGACTTTCAACAAAACACTAAATACCTAAAGACAACAACCCCACTCATCTAGTGGCTAGGTTGGAAGAACAAACATTAGCCCATTGTCTGGTTTTTGACATCATTTTGTACACACAGAAAACCAAAGACTCCAAATAATTTTGTGGCCTCAGGCATCAACAACAAACAATATATATTTGATGTATTGGCCTAATTTCTGTCCATTGAATCTGCTGTTTTACAGCTGTTTCCATGACTTTTTTTTTTGTTATGTTCAAGTCTCCATATGCACACAGATCTTTTTATTATACCTTTCTCAGATCTTCCAGTTTCTTGTATAGGATGCTGTTACTGAGGAAAAGGTGATCCAAGTTCTCCTTTACTAGGAGATCACTGTAATCGTGATTCTTGCAGAAACTTGCAATTCCACTCTGGTGAATTCCTTGCTTGTAGCTACACTTTTTATTTAAATTATCAAATTTTGAGGAAAAAATCCTGAAAGCGCAGGAAAGGAAATATAATTATCCTTACAGTGGAGACAAAGATACTTACAGAATGGTTTCCAAAGTATTTTGTTAGACTTCTGCTACGAAAATTATTGTACAGAAGGGAGGCTGTAAACTTGTTTTTGAAGATCAGTATGTTTCCAGAAGGACTATTGTACTTTAGATAATTGCTTTAACCTTTTTCATATGATTTATAAGGTCTTCCAACACTTGTGTTACCAACATTTGTTTGTGACTTTTGTTGCTCTCAGAGCAGTCACTGATTCTAAGGCCAGACCTAATCTTTGGTCTCAGCAAAGCCATATTTTCAGGGGATTAAATGACCCCTTTTCCCTCTCCATTCCTCAGAGCTTCTCGTCCCCAGGGCTTCACTTTGCATCCCAGCCTAAACACAGCCAATGAGTCAACTCTTTACAGAAGCAAGAGTAATACAGAGTCTAAGGAAGTATTATACATAATGTAGCAATTTATTAAAGGAAGAAGCTTGTGATTAATATACAGAAAATATTTCAGTGCTGTTCCTCAGTGAAGGAATGACAGGAATACATTTCTCAGCAATGACGATAAAAAAGCTGTAATTTTCAAAGCAAATTGTTGAGTATGTGATTTACCATTTCATTTTCTAGCCGTGTTTTATAATAGTGGTACTTTCCCAGTACCAACAGCACTTGCTATAAGGGCAAGGGCCACAGAGGCATGTGCTTTCTCCTCAAATTGCACAGACAACACGTGAGGGAAGCTGGCCACATGAAGGGTATAAGCTATGAATTCTAGAAAGCTTTGAAAGAACTAGCTGAGCCAGTCCTTTAAGAAATATTGCTAGGACTAGGCTGGGGAGGTGAAACCTATAGCTATAAATTGCCCCGGGAAGCAAATTGAAATCCTGTGGGGCAGAGTGAGAAGCTGAACTCAGATGCCCCACGACCTGGGTGAAGCTGTGGCTCACCCAATTGGTGGATGAAGCCCCAACACTTTCACCCAGTTGGTTTAATCAGACCTAATCTGGATTTGCCTCTTAATTCAGAATTCCCATGTGCCACAGTGAAGTGAACGAAGTTAGCACCTAAACCCAGAAAAGCCCTTGATCAAAAGATAGTCATTGCTCTGTAAAGCTTAGCCAAGCCTGGACTGAGGGCCTGGGCAGACATGTGACAAGACAGCTGTGGCAGTAGATAAACAGTTGTGGTTTATATTATTGCTCTCCCTCCTACCCCTGCTCTGTTTCTTCCAGCAGACCCTCTGCCACAGATCTTCCCTCTGCAAGGGAGTAAATGGAATTATTTTTGGAATCTTCTCAGGTGCTCCAATGGACATTTGGGGATGAAACTATTAGCAGCTGCAGGGGGGTTGTTTGGACCTTGAGCCCAGAGGTATCCTTAAATCCCCTTAATCTGAAAACATTTAAGCAGGTTCTTCCCACTAAATTTAGCAGAATCACTTTTGAACCTAATCATAAAGCACTTCAGGATCAGAGTCTTTCTTAGTATTGCATGAGCTGGGCTGTGGCAGAGCAAGGCTTTGAACCTCTTTCTTTTGAAATTGTGTTGGGCTGTCTTAACCACAAGACCACAGGTATTTTGTGAGACTGCTTATTAATGTTTACAGTGTGTTTCCAGATCTGAAGATTTGAGAATTCTACAGAAGGTACTACAACAGTAACTTGCTTTTCAGCTTTCTAGAGAAACTGTTGCTTAAGTTTACTGGGGTCTTTTGTTTGTGATTGGGTGGATTTTCTTAACTACAGTAACCAGTTGTGATTCTGCTGCCAATCCTACTTACAAGTTTTCAATATATGATAACTAATGAAAAAAATCAAACTTTCTGCTCAGATTTTAGGTATTATTTTTAGGTATTTAGGTATTATTTTTAATGCTAAGCAGATATTCAAATGAATTATTTATTTTCTATTGCTCTTTTTGCCTTCCAAAAAAACCCCCTTCTAATTGTAAGTAAATCTTTAGCAGGTACAGTTATTGCACCTTTCTTACATCTCAGAGTCTGCAGATAAATTTAGACTACTAAGAAAAACTGTTGAATTAAAATATTTGTATGTCTAACATACTTTAAAAAGAAGAAGCAAGAGGAAGACTTGCAAAAGGGAGCAAGAAATTCTGTCTTCTTGTTAAGGCCACATAACTTTTAAAGAAAAATGTGTCTAGTTTGTGGTTCCACTGCTGCGTGTGCACATTTAGCCAGCCTGGCTTCAGATCCATGTGGCTATTGTTTCCTGATGTCTGAAGACTTAAGTAAGAGGGGGAGAAAGAGTTAGTGTGATTTAGGCAGAACATAGGTTTCTTGAATTGGGGTCTTTAAATACGATATACAAAAGACTATCTGCATGCTCCATGTAGGAATAACTCTGGTTTTCCTTCTGTAAATTTGTATCTCTTAGACCTTATTTTGAGCAAGTTTCCAGGCAAATGTGTGACAGGCTTTGAGGCCACCTCTGATATATGAGAGATGGTCCTCCCTGCCTTAGTCCACATGTACCCCTTCAGCAGGAGGAGGAAATTTCGCCCATCCTTGTGTGGCTTCAGGAGCAGTGGGGACACCCTGACTGTGCCACTGCGCATTCTCCTCCTGTACTACCTGCCATCACAGCCTCTCTCCTCACACTTCCTCAGCCCAGAGCAGTGTGATGCCTCAAGGGAGCTAAATGGTACTTCAGCATCCTCCTCTACTCCTGATCCAGGAACTCAGCTGTACCATGTCTCCTTGACCTGCGCAATTCTCTCCCTCTGCCCTTCCAGGCATCAGGCAACACTGAGTCTGACTCTGCTTCTGTGTGCTTGTGATAAATGACTTCTGGACAAACATCTGCAACTGGTGGGGCAGATGCTGCTCCTGCTAATTTTGCAAAGTGCTTTCCCTGCTCTGCCAGCATAATCTTCTCCTTGCTGATGCTGAACTCCAAGCAGTTGTTTGTTTTCCATTTGGGAAAATAAATCTTCTGTATCTGACCAACCAAACTGACTGACGGGGTATGTTCAAGACAAATCTCTCCTCTTGCATGGCATTTGGTCAGGGAAATGAGGACCAGGTAAAATAATTTCTCTATTTCTCTATACCCAAATGGTGTTATTTGAGTTTAACTTTATACATTGATATTGGTGAGTTTTGCAATTTTACACAAATCCCTTCTGTGCTTTGTTTATCTGAGAGTCAGATAGTTTCCTAGCCAGGTAAAGGGATCTGAGGTAGGCCGAAATAAATTTATAACCTAATTTCTATTAATTACACAATAAATTTTTTATTAATTTATATTTTGCAAAGCAGGTTTGTGATCCTTTTCTAAAACATGCTACCTTAGCACAAGGTGCAGTGGAGGAAATTATTTCTCTACAATGATTTGAGATTCACTTAAAAAAATCACCTAGTGAATTAAAACCACCATATATGTAAATTAAGGTCCTATTTCTTCATTCTTGAAGAAAAAACCCCCAACTTATTAAAGTTTATAGGATTTTGCTCTGAGGAAAAACTTCAGGAGAAGACTTTTCTTCTTATGGCCTATCTCAGTTTAGCACAGTGTCATCAGTGTACATATACACACACATATCTATATGTAGACATATAGATATGTATGTACACACACCAATGGCAACAAGCAGTGGCAACTTTCACCCAATTAGAAACTCAGTGTAGGTCGTTTTAAAGCTGAATGGAAGAAAACAGGGACAATCCAAGTATAGGATTCAAACCAGCTCTATCCCCAGGAAATAAGTAGTGCAGGAAGGTTATTATGGGGAGAAATAATAAACCTACAAGAGACATTATAAATAGAGCCATATATGTTGGTCTTCCTAACAAAACTTTGGTTACTGATAAACCAGCCATAAACATAGCCCTCTTTATTTAATATGTGTTGTACTATGGCCAGCTGTAGATACACATGAAGTTAAAGAAATTGAGCTAAATCATCAGAACCACTTTGCATCTGTCTCTTTATCTCTTTTTTTCTTACTCCTTTCTACCTAAAAATATTCCAGGACTTAGAAATATTTTTGTTAGCTGTAGCTAGCAATTTATTTTTATTGCTATAGATATTTCCATTATTTAAAAACGAAAGAATGTATTGGGTAAATAAAAACAGGGTATTTCCCACCAGTGCAAGATTAACACTTGCTTGGTGAGGAGATGGAAATATAGAGATTAAAATATTTGATCCAGGTCACCAAGGGAATTAGTGCAAACACTGGGACCTGAATTCATGCATTTTTCACATTTCCTTTTCTTAGCAAGCAGTATTTAATTTAAGGCAAGACTTTCTATATACACGGTCCAACCTGAAATTACTGTTTTTGTTTTACTGAAGGTGAAATTTAATTGTTTTATCAAAATCATTCTGAATTCATGACAGTATTACATCAAACAACACTACACCTTTGTCAGTCTGTAGCAGACAAGGAAAGCACGGCCAGTACATTGTTTTTCCAAAGTAAATGCTCAAGCCAGGAAGATCCCTCAGGCTATCCTCTTTACCTGATCCAGCTGAAAAATACTCTCTTTGAATACATTGTTTTCAAAATAGGACTAGGCAGACCTATTTCTCTCATCAGGCTACATCAAGATCTCCCAATACCAGTATCAAGGAGAGAAGTAGGATGTTGATTCTTTTGCAACAACAGTTTTCCATTAGTGTGAATTTTTTTTAATTACATGCTTAAAGAACCAAACCCTGTTCTGAATCTGACTCACTCTGACTCAGTTAAGTTACCTGTTGCAATTTCCAAAAGAACTTTAATACTCACTGACCTTACCGGAAAGCTGTGACTTCCAGTTATGTACAGCAAAATTCTCTTGCTATTGTGCAAAAAGTCCTACTGACTTCTGTAGCCTGTGTGTGCCATTAAGGTAATGTTTGGGAAGACATCCTAATTTTTTTTGTAGTGGCAGTGGACTCTGAAGCATTACTAGTAACAAAAGGTCAGGGATGACCGTCTAATTGCTCATCTGTGGATTGTCAATAGGCGCAAACAGTGCATTTTCCACCCATATACTGGCTTTTGTTCTTGCTACTTTAAATTTGTCAATTTTTACAGCTTTCCTCTGTGAATATTAAATAAATAAATCTTAAGCCTTTCATGAATGACGTAGTGCAAATGTAATGCAATGTAAGGTAAAACTTTCTCAGACAATACTTTGTTAAACAGCATAAACATCCTTTCCACTCAGAAATAAAAACTACAATATGCTGAGCCCCTCTAAAAAAATTATTCAGTAATAAAAATAACTTTTTGTGGCCCTGAACAAACCCCACACTTTTTGAATTTGGAATGTGACCTACCTTTGGCTAAACACTTGTTTATTCATCCCTGTAGACATGAGTAACAGCAGTTGCCTCTCTTAGAGAAAGGGGTTTAAGACTCAAACCTGCATCCCCGCAGGCAGGGATCTCTGCATCTGTGCAGAGCTGCTGCTGCCTGTGCAAATCTGTACAATGCCAGGGGACCTGGGACGTAGCTCTAGTCGGTGGTACTAAGTCTGGCAACAGGCAGACTGTGATGCAGCAGCATAGAGACACAAGCAGCAATGTGATGTGAAGAGATAACCCAGTACAAACTCACTAACCTCTAAACTGTTCAAGGAATTTTGGTGTGTTCTCACTGTATCAGCAAGTCTTTGTGCCAGACCAACCATTGCCTCTCACACTCACGCTAGTTTAAAATTTGAATACCATTGTTGTTGTCCACTTCGTTACTTTGTCAAGAATGTGACAATCTGTCACCCAAAACTGTGGATCAAAGCTGGTGGCTGGTGGCACACAGATTCGGTACTGAAAACTATGGCCTAAAGGCAGGGTCAACCAGACTACGTTTAGACAAAGTGATAAATGTAGTGCTAAACCAGACTAGAGCCAACATAATTACTGAAATGAAGCGAAGCCTTTCCAATGATTCAAATACACTTTTAATTTTTTTTTCTTGAAAGGATAATTTATTCCAGCAGACTTTCTGTTAAAAAGAATCACCTGCCATCCTTTTTTCATAGAAACCTGAAGGTGACAAACACTGTGTAGCTTCCTTTACCAGCTTGACAGGGGTGTGGCTGTGGATTTATGACTGTTTTGTCATTCCTCTGGGATGATGGGAGAGTGCACAGTACTGTGTCTGTGACTGTGAAACCATGATCCTGGTCCGTGGTGAGCTCAGTGTTATCAGGTTGCCCATGCAAACTAGCCTGATAGCCCCTTGAAAACCTGGCCTGAAAGAGGAAAGAAAGTGAAAGAAAACAAACAAACTAGGGAATCAGCAAACAATTGGTCTGAATCTCCTTCTCAAACCAAATTACTTTTACCATTGGAAAAATGTAACAAGAGAAAAACTGGGCACTTCTGGCAAGCTGGTAGCCTGTTTTTTGGCACAGCAATGAACTTCACACAAGGCTGCCAGCAGGAAAGTGAATGGACATCTTTCGTAGTAGTTGATACTAGCTCAAAACTGATGAAACAACTTAAAGAGCATCTGAAGACTTGCAAAGGAACAGTGTTTGGCATTGCTAAAAATCAGACAGAGTTGTGGTTTCTTGTTTATTTGTTTGTTTCATTGTTTTTGGTAATGTGTATTTTTTTAAACAAAGATACCATATAAACAGAACTTCTAATTGCATCATGTCAGTTGACTACTGGTTAATCTCATCTCAAATAAAGAAGAGTCTGAGATGATGCAATCATGAGAAAAATCAACTCAAAAGCAGTGGCAATCTGTGCTTGCAAGGAATAGCACAGACAAGCAGTGTTGCTACAAACCCCTTTGAGAAACCAGAGGTGCACTGCATTCCCCTGTCAGCCCTGTCTTAGGCGTCCGGAGCCAGCTATAAAGCAGTTGGTGTTGGGGGACATAATGTAATAAAAGAACAGTCCCTACAGTGACTGCTTAAGCAGTTGTCCTGCTTAAAAAAATACACATGAATAGGTCCATCATTTTGAAATTTACAAAAAATATTAGGAATTAATAACAGATTTGTTGGATTGGCAATCTGCTAGCAAGAGACCATCTCGCCATGACTTACTCACTAAATATGGTGCTTATCTGATCCAAATCAGGCAGAGGAACTGGCCCAAGATGTGTGACAGAGAAGGACGACAGCAGATGAGTGCTACGAACACCAACGGGGAGAGACATTTGCTTTCCTGCCTGCAACGTAGGGAAGCATCTGTGTAGTTAAGACCGAAGAGTTGTTACGTTAACCCTTGTGAAACCATTAGCAGGGCACATAGCAAGGCCCATCTGTTTATTCAGGCCTCTTTGAGGCGAGGAGAGCTGCTGTTTTGTTGTTCTTTAAGCATGAAGGCACACGACTCAATGGGGAATCAGGAAACTTTTGGTTGTTGCACCAATATTAAAGCTGAGAGGAACTGCATTTTAATCTTTCAAATAGGCAGAGAGGTTAAATGACAGGCTTAATATTTCACAAACTAAAAAACAAATAAATAAGTAAGCTAGAACAAGTTGACCACATAATGAACTAAAAATACACCTTCAACCACCATGTAACAAAAAGAATAAATAACTTGTTATTTTCCAGGTATACACTCAAAGAGACTATTTTCTTAAACTACTGATTCCCAGAACCAGAACTAAAACTCTTCCTGACTCCATGCAGGGCTCTGGCTCTGCAGCAGTGAGTGTCAGAAGGCAGCTGTTTGTGGCGTGGTGGGAAAGCTAGGCACTGCACAGCTGAGCACTGCACAGCCCTGCACAGAACTGACAGCCCCTGTCCCAAAGAGCTTACATTTCAAGTACATGACTAGGAATAACAGATGGATAGAGATGGGAGATGATGAAAACAGTGGGATACTGGACAATCTGAAATCCCAGCTGCTTACTTGGTCTCCGATATTGCCAAGTTAAAATTTCACAGTCTTACTGTCACAGCAGAGTTTACTCTGCTCTTTCCCACCGAGGAAGAGCAGTGAGACCTTCGTGCATGTTACAAAAGGGCTTCAGGCTGGAATTTGCTGTTGAACCAGATAGTATTGTGATAGACACAATAGAAACTGGTTTCTCCACATCTCCTTGCTGCTTTGTTAAAGGAAAATTGGTTGTAGGCTGAGTTACGTGCTCAGTTGTACAGAACGGTGGAGGGCGGTGTGCTGGGCACACAGCTGTAGAAGTCAGCCCTCTGACCTCTGAGCAGAGGCTGGCACTCGACAGAGGTACAGGGGCTTCGGGAGGCAGCCAGGACACAAACCACGTATCCCCTTGAGGAAAGCGAGCCCGAGATACAGCTCCCAAGCAAGAGCAGCAAGACAGTAGTCTCTTAGGGTGAAACGGCCTCCACACCCAAGGGCGCTTTTAAGAGAGGGAATCAGAAAAAAAGCGCCGAACACCAAAACAGGGACGAGCGCGGCTGAAGGCAGCCTGCAGTGGCAGCTAGAAGCGCCACAGGGCTGTGACTCATACAGGCCACCACCGACGCGGGGCAAAGCGCCCGGCGCTGCCGCCGCTCCCGGGGCGGGATGCCGGGTGACTCCCGGACCGCCGCCTCTCCGCACCCGTCGGAGCGGGAACCCCAGAAGTTTCTCCTCAACACTTTCCCAAGCACCAGGCCGGCTCGGGCCGGGCGGGACGGGGACTCTAGGGGCGGAGCGGCAGCGGGGCGGGCCCGGCCGCGGAGGCGGGAGGAGCCGGACCGGGGAGGGGGCGGCCCGGAGCGGCGCTGCCGGGATGGGAGGCTGAGAGGGGGCGAGTGCGCGGCCGGAGCAGCGTGGCTGCGGTTCTGTCGCGGGGG
>JAOXXN010000446.1:55979584-55995112 GCA_026770055.1 Myrmophylax atrothorax
ATCCCTCCACCCATCCTTCCATCCATCCATCCATCCATCCATCCATCCATCCCTTCCTCCCTCCATCCATCCATCCATCCATCTATCCCTCCACCTGTCCTTCCATCCATCCCTCCACCCGTCCATCCATCCCTCCCACCCCTCATTCTCTTGTGTACGTTTGTGTCTCTCCCTCCCCCGCCTACTAAAGCTTCCTGCTCCGCTTCGAGCTTTGTCCAGAGTGTTGACATAGCCGGGAAAGCCTCGGCGGGACCGCCGTGTGCAGCCTGCCCTCCCTGCGCCCCAGCTCCGGCGGCTCTGGGGGGTCGAAGACAGCGGGGCCAGGGGTGTTCGCTCCTGCCGAGGGGATTTCGGCAGCGCGGGGTGTTATCGGTCTCTCTGTGAAGGCAGATTAAACCTCGCCTTGTCAACTCTGGTTGGACCCTGCGGGTGCTTTCCGAATGCCGATGGGGGTGTCGCTGTCGCAATTCCCGCTCCACAGGGAATGAATCAAAAGGAGAATAGAGCTAAGAGTTAGGTGAGGGATTTATCCCTTCTGAAGTGTATGCTTCTTTTTCTTGTAGGACTATGTTTTAGCGTGATCCTCTTTTGTTACATAAAGTATTTTCACAGGCTTTGCTGGAGTTGAAGTTGATGAGAAGTTAGGAATGTTTTCAGGGGGTGAAAGTTTGCCCGGATTAGAAGCGGCATTACTTACAGCAGCCATTACTGCTCTGTGTCAGGACCATAATGCTGATTGGAGTGCGAGCCTGTGGTCACTACTTGGCAGGAGCGCGGCTCAAAACTGAGGCAAATTTGGAAAGCAGACTCATGTCTTCAGACAGCGAGAGATGGATACTCCCAGCCCTCCTGAGCGTGAACATGTGCGTGAAGGAGCCGGTGCCAATGAGGGACGGTCCAAGCAGCCTTTGTGAGGAGAGAATTCCACACAAACGTGCTGTGAAGTTATGCGTTAACATATAAATACCTTCCAGAGAAAGATCTCTTTTTTTTTTAATGCTTCGTATTGGTTTAAACAGGAGTGCATTGTTCCAATGAAATAAGCCTTTTGCTCTGGCATGTGCAATATTTATATAAAGCTTTTCCCTCATTGTGTTTTTTCTCTTGGGTGCTGAAAGTTGGTTAGCTTGCCAGATTAAAGAGTAAATCTGCTAATCACTTTAAGAGCCTTTATTATGCTTAAGCATGCTTGGATTCCTTTCTTGCATAATTAATTTTACGCGCAGGTTCCTTGAACAGGTAACTCTTTAGCTCGACCCTCAATTAGAGTTATGCAGAATAATTTGAGGGCTGGCTGTAGTTGGGAGGTGGGTCTTCTGACTAATGCAAACACGTGTCCTTTGAAATGTAAAGGAATAAATTAAAGACTGCTGGTGACTTTTGTTTGTGCTGTTGTTTTTCAGTTTCTAGGTGAGCTTTCACCCTCTTTGGTGCACAGAGTCATTTTATGGCACTCCCTACATGACAAGACTGTAATAAAGAAGTGAGATGTGGAAAATCTTTCTTTATGGTTATACTTTCATCTCTGCACATTAAAATAGCCACTTTAATAGCTAGCTAACAGCCTTATTAGCACAATGTTTCATAGTTTATTTTTAATCTGAAATAGCTTTTTACTGTGTAGTTCACAACCACTGGAGTTCATGTTTGACCAAGACCAATATTCTGTATTTTACCTTATGAGTATTACACTTAATTCTCAAGGTTAGCTTTATAAAACAAGTGATTGAAGGGGAGCTTATGCCATGTGCTTTCTTGCACATGTCTTCTCTGAAGAGTGATACCGTGATCTTCACTAAACTGGTCAAACTTTAGGATAAAGTATTTGTCTGGTGTTATCTGCTGCAGGTAGTTAGTACCATGTAGATATATTCTAAGAGCATGACATAAATAACTGTGATGGGAGATGCCAGCTCTCAATGGGGAGATTGGTTTTGCAGATAACAATTCTTGCTTATCATACAACAATAAAAAATATCTTCGGTAAATGTAGTGAGTCGCAAAAATAAGTGGTCTCATTTAATCCATTTTGATGTTCAATGTGAAACTGAGAATATTTGTTCAGACCCTGTTTTTTCCCTGCCTTCCAAATCTTTTTACAATCAAACTTCGATAAATTATTTTTAAATAACTTTTCCAAACCAGGAGGAGTATGGAAACTTCCCTCTGCTCATGAAACAAGCCCCTATTAGCAAAATCTTAAAGTAGGCTGTATGACCAATTCTGTGCAGCTTATTTGCTTTTGGTCAACTTACTTTTTTTTTTTTAAGTGTTTTTTAACAAACTTTTTTTAAACAAGGTAACTCTTATTCTGAAAAGTTTTACTCTGTGATTTTGAGCTGTTCACTCCCAGGTAAATACTGTAAGTAACATTTATCTAAAATTTAAAATGGAACCCATCAAGAACTAGTAAGCTGAACATAAATATTTATAGGTATTTGTAGTCAGGTTTTAAATAAAAAGTGTTCTGTTCACTGTTACCAACAGAAGCTGATACAAAATGCAGTTGCTTGTCTTCCCTTGCTAACTTAGACTAGAATGCTGCTATTTTTTGTGAACAAGGGTGTTTTTTCTGGCACAGTGCATGTACTGTCACTAGCAGGCTAGCTAACTAATGAGAGCTGGTCTAGTTAAACTGAAGCTGCAGAGGAAGAGTTGTGCTTTTATTGCTAGCACTTTTCTGGTTACATGAAGCATTTATCAAACTTTGACCAAGGATGTGATAACTTTTTAGCTACAGCATCAAAGTTTGAAAACTGTGTCTGGTATTTTATTTCTTTGTAAGTGCCACCTCAATTTCTGTCTGGAAGAAGTGATGGTGTAATTTTAGGTTTCTCTCATAGTACAACAAATTCAGATAGTGTTTATGGGTCATATTCAGCCTTGAAAAGGTACATATTTGGCTAGGATGCGCAAGTGTATTTACTTGTGGCTGAGTTTATGCTCAGAAAAACATTGTCTGCACTGTTTCCCTGCCTATGCTGAGATGATGTGTTTGGGTTTTGTTGTTTTGTTTTTTTTTTTTTTTTGAGTTGATCCTTGTCGTGGTATAAACTAACATCTGGATGGTGTTGCAGTTGACCTGTGGTCTTGCTTCTGTGCAGTCTAAGATGCTTGGGGGCTCAAAGTCCTCACCTGTGTCTTGCAGCACTCTCTTGTGTGTGCCCAAGCCTGATTTCCTCCAGAGCTCCTCAAGAGGAATTCCTGGAGTTATTCAGGTGGTTGTTGGGCAGGTGAGTAGCCATGGAAGTTGTAGCACATCTACAGTACACTGCGCAAAAGTGAGTTAATTCTACTGGCATAGGAACAATTTGAAGGAGACAGAGTGATCTCATGATGTGGAGAAACTTTTTCAGGTCTGAGTCCTCTGGCTACTGCCAACCCCTCAGCTAAGGTCATTCCTCAAAAGATGGGAGGAATGGAAGGCTGCAGTTGGCATAGAGCTCCTGTGTCAGAAATGTCACTGTCTTATTAGGGAGCATCGCTGTGCCTCCTCTTTGTTTGCTCTAGCCTGATCTGTCTCTTCCCCCTACCCTCAGGCCTCACATACTTATGTGAGCTGTGACTTCAAGCCAATTTTACACGGTAAAAACAGTTTGACGTGCTTGTGGTTAGAAGCCTCCGTTGTTGTGAGGCTCCATTACAGTCTGGCCTTTGTCGCTGTAGCTGTAGACTGGGCTGGCTGGGGATCACGCGTCTGCTTTGGCTCCTTATTGTGCTCCAGGTTCAGTTATTCCCTTTCTTAGTAGTTCACAGACATTACTTATTCCTGCATCTGTTATGTCATGAAATACTCAGATTTCCATTCCTGGTAAAGCCTTTGGACAACCACATTTATAGGTATGCCTGGGAGAAGAGGGAGAAATATACTAATTTATTAATAGTTTGCAATTAATCGTGAGGGCCATGTGTTCTTTTTTCAGAGCTATCTTGCTTACCCAGCGAGATTTCAGCAAGGTCAGTCATGTTAACTGTGTATGCTGGGAGCTGCATAGAAACAATTATGGGTGATGGTTAGCACTGGAGTTACTTTCTAGCCTTCCTTTTATTTTTGGGCACTCTCAAATTAATGCTGTTGGATTCAAATTATTTGGGCAAATCTAAAACTAAGAAACCCGTGGTTATTTTTTAAGACGGTATTTTGCTTTCAGTGAGGAACAACAGGGAGAGCTGCCCATAACTGGGGCAACAGAAGAATCTTTCATCTATTTACTTGGCTACTTAAAAAATACTCTATGTGAGTATTTGTTAAATAGAACAGAAAATGGTAATAAACAACTGCTCTGCAGAGCTGAGCTGAAATTCTGAATCTGGCTGGTCCATAATGTTCTACTAGCAAAAGGTGAATATACTACATACATCTATTTATGTTTATTTGTGGGCAGAAACAAAGTAAAAACTTGAACAACAAGTTTGTACTACTGCAGTCTTAAAATTATTCATGCATTGTTGTTAAGATCAGTGAATACATATGAAAAAATAAATCAAAGTTGGCCTCTGTGTTCATGTGTTTAGATCACGTTTTTGTGTTTTTTGCTGTGTTGCACTTTCTTGAACTGCTTGGGGGTTGTGATTTTTTTTTCCCTCCCTTGATCTTTCCATGTTCACATTCAGCTCTGTTTATTTGCCGTTAAGTTGCTGTTCAAACTAGTTTAACCAAACACCAAAAGTCTAAAAGTTGAATGCTGTCAGCATAATGTCTGGAAAAGCAATATTTTAAATGCTAAAATCGCAATGGGCACTAGTGGAAAATTGACTGCAACTTTTATCAGAATCTCACTATATTCTTCTATATAGATTTTAGGTATGCAAGGTTTATTTAGGTAGTACCTAAATATAGGTAGCAGTGTTCAGAGCAGAGATGCTTGCTCAGGATTAACCAGCAAAAGCTGTAAGGTGGTATGCTCATGAAGAGAAATTTCTTCTAACTGCTTACTCAAATGCACAGAGATTGGACAGTGCGTAGGTTGCTTTTTTCCTTCTTTCTCTAAAACTTTTCCTTGAGGTACAGGAAGTAACTTATATCTGTTTTTGGAGATGACTATAGGAAAAGCCTCATTTTATGTATTGTTCCAGATTTTCAGAATTCTTGTTATGTGTGCATTCACTGCACTTCTGCCTGGGACCCCATGTTTTCAGCATGTCAATCTACTTGAGAAAGAATCATGCCTCTCCCTGTTTTTATGCTGTTTAGCACACTGCAGGAGCTAGGGGAAGATAAAGTACAGGGCCCTGAATAAAAAGTATGTTGAAATTTGTCAGGATGCTTTGTTTTCTTATGTAAAAGACCCAAACAAAAAGCTGTTACCCAACACACAATACTGAGTAAATTGCAGTTATGAGTGATGTGTGCATACAACCTGTTATCAAGTATTCAGAAGTATGTGGATTTTTTGGGGTGTTGTTTGTTTGTTCCTTTTGATTTCTTAAATCTCACTTTCTGGATTGCCTGCTTTAAATCATGGAGCTCTTTACAGGGGTGTCAAAGAGATGATGACTATTGAAAGTTAAGGAATTGCAGAAGAGGTAGCAAGAGTGCTCGGTTTTAGGTTTGCTGTATCATCTTAGAAGATTTTCACTGATAGGGAAGCTTCACATAGAAGGCACGTTAACGGTAAGTCTAAACAGTGCCTCTGTGAATTAAGTGGAAAATGTTGATTAACATTGTATTTTTTCTATAGAAGTGATGATAGTGGTCTGAATTTGTAACTGGTCTTTTCCTAATGGTGTCACAGAGTCGGGTCTTGCCTCCCTTAGAGAGATGGTGTTTCTACCGTGTCTCCTTGCTCAGTCTTCCACCCCAAATATTTAAGTGCTGTTAAAAGGAGAAGTTAGCGGGGTACTGATGATTGCAAGGCACAGCTGAGAAGAGGAAAGGAGAGTGGACAGGAGTTACTTGAACTGGTGCCTCTATAGCAACTTCTCACGTTATTTATGGTGGTTCTTCAGCACTCAGCTGCTTGTGGTCATGGGATTGCTCAAGATTTTTGTGTGTTTCTTCACAGGGCAGCAGTAAGATATAGGAGATTACAATAAATGCTGTTTGACTGTTTGTGGATCTCTGACTGATGTTAGGTGTGGTATTGTGGTCCTTTTGTCATTTGGGCTCTCATTACCAGATTGAGATGACTTTGGAGTCTATCATACAGATCCCTGGCATTCCTCTGCATGAGGAAATTGCCTGTGGGTTTCCATATGCCTGCCTCTATCTTTTCAGAGTACAAGCAATAACATTTCACAGCTTGGGGGATTTGCAGGGTGTACACTGAATCAGCCTGATCTGTTTCACTGGCTTTAAATATTCATTATCTATTAAAATAGATATTTATTATATTATGAAAGGTAGCTAATTTTCATCAAACATCTCACACACTGGACAAAACCAAGCATCTGTGTTTGATTTGGTGAAATCAGATCACTGACCTGGAACTTTGGTCTACAGTCATGCATTCAGCATTTGGCTAAATTCTGTTATAATACTGCATTGGTGTTGTGTTGAAGCAGTTTATAACGTGTACTTCTCTGATACACCCTTTTATATGAAGAATGTTCTTTGTCACTGTAATGACAATCTTTTTTTTTGGACTGTTTCTTGTAGTTAGGTGTAGGTAAGCAAAGTGTATGCTGTGCTATTGCAATCAAAGCTCTATGGCATAAACGTGATCTTATCTTGCTCTTTGATCAAAGGGAAGAACTTAATTGGTGCTCATTAAGGGCTAAGGCTTCTGCTAAAGCAAGTGTTGGTACATGCTCCTGGGCTAATCATCCTGATGTCTCTGTCTTGTGTGTGCAAAATGAATGTTGCTTAGGTTGCCATCTTTTCATCACTATCTTTCTTAATTTCACGGAGTCTTGTTCATTTGAAATGAAGATTGTTGGGTGAGTGCTTTATGAAAAGGTCTGCAATATGCCCATTTTTTCATTAAATGAAAGATATCTTGTCTGGTACAGGTGATTTCCAAGCCAGAAGAGAAGGGAAGGGCTCAAGGTTTTGCCTCTTTTGGATATATTGCAAGTCTAGTGGACTGTGAAGCAGTCTGGTTTAAGGGCTTCTGTTGGGCTTTGTATGGCTTTTGTAGCTTATAAAAGACCCTACCTGATAAGAGAGTATTTCTGCCTTCTCTTGTGATATTACTGCTATTGCCTTTGCCAAAGATGCTTTATTCTGAGCTGCAGGTCTTGGCAGTGTTTTTAACTCCTCCTGAACTACCATTGTGGAATAGCTGTGTCCTTGCTGTGTTGACCAAAAGGCAACCCTTTGGTAACAGGTACACATGTAAATAGAAAAATGAAAATCTACCAGTTTATTTCATTTGGACAACAGTATCATAAATTCAATGCCTTGAAAATTTAATTTAGAGATGGCTTCTATCCCACTGTGGCAGGAGGCAGAACTCTTTACCTGATCAGATATCTTAGCACTGCATTGCTGAGAAGACATATGCTTGGCCATGGGGGTGGGGAGGGAGAAGGGAAAAATAAGGGATCAAGACTTATTTTCCTCTCCTGCCCCCACTATGTAGGACTTGCCCTGAGTAAGGAGGGCTCTAAGAACAAGTTCAGACATCCCTGAAGATTGTGGCCTGAAAAACATGTGTAGGGTACTAGGGGACAGAGATGTGCCTGGAGAGTATTGCAGACGAAAAGTGGGAACCCAGTGAAATGCAGATACCTACTCTGACATAACAATTTTATTTTTCTCCTCCCCCCAATAGTTTTAGTCATGATATGTATTCCCTCCTTCACTCACCCATCCTTTGCAAGGTGCAGGATTCTGTTTGTATTCTGTTAGTTTCACCAAACAGAATTTTAAAAGTATTATGACAAAACATTACATTTAGTAATTGTTGGGATTCCTAAGGCAAGCTATAATGAAAACTTTGGAAGAAAGAGGAGACAAAAGATAACTATGATATAAATTCTGTGTGTTTGAATTTTTTTTTCCTTCAAAGCTTGTGGTATTTAATGTAGTATTTGGACTTGGTCTGTATTTACGAGAGCATGTATGTTTCACCTCTTGTGAAATATTTGTGTCAATGTAAAAGTATTGTTGTCGTTTCCTTGTATTTCAAAACAACCCTTCATATTTTCTCTTAACTATACATACTTCATGCTATTTCAGACAACAGCATTAAATAAATAAATGTATGTGTGATTGAAACAAGAACTTGGAAATCAAACCTGCCAATAACATCTTTAGTTCTTGCTGGTTTTGGTTTCATCTCATTGTAACATGTTAGGCATCACTGCATTAAAAAAAAAAACCTTAAGAATGTATTTTACCTCTGTTATAATTATAATTTAACGGTAATTTTGGAGGAACATGTAATATTGGCGTTTGACTGAGAATGAGTTTTCATTGCTTATTTGTGAGGGTAGATGTGGGTTTGATGCAGCAGTGCTAGAGCTGGAGGATTAAAATGGATTGAGGTGGATGCTGTGCTTACATAGTAGGTACTTGCTGGCAGTGGACACTCAGTAGTGGGAGGGATCTGATTTTGTGCTTGCTCTTTATGATAGTTTCATGCTACTAAAAGTTTTCTTCCTTACTGCTTTGAGAGTATGTGTACCAGAGCGATGAGGACTGAGGATTCTGGCTAGCTGTACTTGGATTTGTATTTTAAAACATCAAGAGAAGATGACTGGCATAGAACCTTGAGAAATAAAGCTTCTAGAGGTTGATGAAGTGTTCATTTGGTGCCCTATGCAATTTGTGTCTTGATTTAACTTAATGCATCATTATTACAGGGTCCCTGGTATTACACAGTCTTTATTCTTTCAGCACACCTCTCAGTAAAGTATTTTAAAATTTGAGATAGGGAGTTAGTTAGCATTGTGAGACATTTGGAGTGTATCTACCTTACTCAATACAGGTCCAACTAACATGAAGTTGGTTACCTGTGTAGTAGGAACTCTTCTAAGTGTGATTGTCTTGGCTATTTTCATCCCCTAATGCAGTTGCATTGCTTACAAAGTCCCAAAATGTCTGTTTGGACTATTCCAAGTGTCCATTTATAGCTCTGCATTGTGGAGTATATATTGAAAGAAAATGATTTGCCACTGGTCATACAGTGGATGACATTCAAATGGGGATTAAGACCTGGTTAATTTAAATGTCTGTATTCCTGTTATAGTCACTGGAGCCTAGAGAATGGCTCAGCAGATCTTGTGTTCTGTGTCTGTTTCAGGGTGAGTTGAATCATGCTCTGGCCTCCATTGAGTGCTGAGTAAGTCTCTGAGTATCCTGGGACTTCAAGCATGTCAGACTCCAGCTGGGTCCATCCCATGATGTCTGCAGCCAAGGAAGAAAACTTGCAGGCCCTGGTTCAGTGTTGTATTGACTGGATTCTCCTTTCTCCAACAGTCACCTGAGAACTGCTGGGGTGCCGGGAGTCATAACAAACATGGGACATGTCTATTAAGAATATTGTGTGTGCTTGTGTGGGGAAAAAAGAGCATTGCTGCATTTAAGGTTGTTGGAATACTGTTAGTCGATAGGCTTCTGATATGCAAGAGTTGTTGAATGTAATTAGTGTGATCTGTATGTTGCAGAGCTGTAACTACATCTTGTGCTGTTCATCATCTGATGAAAAATTTGGTATATTTTAGCACATACTTTTTACAATATTGCATACAAGTAATAACAGATGCCAGTGTGATAGTAACTGATGACTTCTGTCCTCTCTATTTTGTATAGTTCCAGTGCAGTGTCTTCCATCAGTGTGCTACGTTGTAATACTACGTAGAAAGATGAGCAGCACCATGTATTATTACATGAAAAGGCAGTGTCTAACAACCATAGTAGAATTAGAAGTAGCTGATACTTTTTAGATGTTGGTATATTTGGAAACACTTGATGCAGTCTTGTGGGGCTACTTTGGTTTCTTTTTACAACAGAAACCCTCCTGTCTTATGGTGCTAGCCATGGTTGAAAAACAAGTGGAAAATTATCTTTTGATGTTGCCGCAAACTTTTGGTGAAGTAGCTAGTTTTTAGTATTTTGGGAAGCTGTTTAGTATTTTGCCTTCTTATATGACACAGTTATGCCTAGTTTCCAAGCTAATTAGCATCTTTGGTGTATAAAACTGTCTCTTCAAGTAAGGCCTTTGAGACTTGGACAATGCGACTTGGCTGTGGGACCACTAACAACACTGTATGTCACTTTTAATGTAGTACGATTAGTATTGTATTCTCAAGGTGATGTATTTGGAGAGGAATTCTAGCTCTCACTAGAGGCAATCTTGTGCTAGGCATGCCTGGAGCCTTTTTTTGAGCTGTCATTCACAGAAATACTGATTTCCAAGATTTTCAAGTTGTATGTACATTTACATGAGGTTGACTCAAATTAATATGGCTTGGTTACTACAGAATACTGAATGGACTGTGTGGTTTCTAACATGTATAACTGAGCATAATGCATGTAATTTTATTGTCCAATATCCTCAGTTTTCCAAGGGTTAAGAGACTATTGAAATGATAGTTGGAAACTTAATTATCTCTTGTGGCTTTACAGAAATATATTCTGCTCTTTAATATTTTAATATTTCTCCTTGTTATTGGGTGTTTTCAAAAATCTATTAACTTCTGAAAACTAGTTTTCTGCTAAGATTTAAACAGTTTTCATTCTGCCTACAGCATCTCCCTGGCAGCTTTATTAGCCATGTATACATGACACCTAGAAATTATACACTGTCTGGAAGCTGCAACAAAAAATTGCATTTGGTATCAGATCTTTAAGAAACTCAAAAAAGCGAAAAGTAAACCAAACAATATCTGATGCTGCTTTGTTGTGGCTTAAAAGTATCAGGGGGCTTCAGCAAAGGGTCAGAAATATCTTGATGCCACCCTATTAGGAGGGTAGATTATCTGCTCACACTTTTGCCTCTTCATCATCACAAAAAATGAGGATGTCAGATGGAGTGGCTGAGGTACATGTAGAGCTCTTCCCTGCCCTCTTCTGTTCTGCTTTATGTCTAGGAAGAAGGTAGGGCTCCTGGTCAGGTTTTGGACTTGTGTATGATTCAGGCACAGCCTTCGGTCAGCTTTGCCTCTGGTGATCTTAAGATGCCTTTGGCTTTGTTATGGTTGGGCTGCTGCACTTGAACTCTGATGAGGTCTCTGCTATTTTAGGAAGTAGCATCATAACTAGGGATGAAAGACGATGTGGAATAATGAAAATGTGCCAGGCAGCTAATTGTTGGAAGCTGTCGCTTTGGATGTTTAAAGTGATAATAAAATTACGGTGAAGTTGAAAGATTTAGTGTTTGCTCAGCTGGCAAACCTTGTTTTTTTGACTCGGTTGTGATGTGCCTTAAAATGTCTATTGTATTGAGCACCTCAAGGCAGGTGTCTCCTGTCACTGTGACAACATTATCAGTGTGGTTTGCTTTTTTTTCTAGCTCGGTATGTTAATATCATGTCTTTTCTTCCCCACCTCTCTGCTGCCACCTTTATTGCCTCAAATGTACACTGACTCCTTTTGTTTTCAGAAATCTTTGTGGCTAGGCCTTTTTCTAGCCTTGCCCTGCACATCCTCCCTCTCCAGTTATCTAGAACCCAAATGCTACTTTACTTGAACACCTTTAAGCTTAATCCTTTTCACATTTCTGTGAAACTCTCCAGAGCAGTCAGCTGTGATGGCATCAGCCTCTATAGCCCTTTTCAGGTGAAGGGCAATGGCTAATGCAGTGAAATGTTTGCCTGACTCATAGGGTACACTGCCATTCCTTCTCTTATGTTCTCTCTGTTTTGAGCTCCTTTTGGACAGGAGTTGGGATTGATGTTATTTGGTCTTGAGGCTCCTTATACATCCCAGCTCATGGAAGGGACTCTGATTGGTATATAAACCAATGTAAACAGTAACCTGTAAGGAGATAGAATTTCTGATGCGGGTATTGTGAGCCTTGTTAAATGGAAGTAATGTATACATCCAAGTAATGACAGTGTCTCCGAGGAGAATCCAGACTCCTGGTGATCTGTCCATGATAGAAAGAGGTATGCATCATCAGCATTTTTCTGTCAATGTCATTCAGCTTACTGTGACATATTAATGTCATTAGCAGGTGCTGATGGCTGGTGATTCTCATGTATTCCTCCCTGGTGACTGTAAGGTGCTAGGCATCCACGTTTCATAACAGTGTAGGAGGTTGTCATCCAAAAGCTTGGCTATCTGGCACCTACATCAGCTGTTGCCTTACAGCAGACTCTTCCCTGACTAGCTCATGGGCGTAACAGTAATCACTGAATTTGCAAGGGTGCATACACAAAGGAGAGGCAGCTGTGAGTAATGACCTTGCTGCAATCAGCCAGAACAGTTCCACATGGTGGTGCGAGAAGGCAGCCAAACTAGATTAAAAGAGATCACCCCACTGCTTCTTGGGAGCCAAGTGGCGGGCAGTTTTGCAATGTTTCTTCTTGTTTCCACTGTGGGAACAGTCAAGAGAGTGTTAATTGCTGGAGTTCAAGAAAAGGAGCTCTTGTGACTAACGAAATGCTCCTTCAACCACAGAAACCTTGTAACTTTCAAAAGACAAATCTTAATTGCGTTTTGGCCCTGGGGCAGGAGGTTGTTACTTTGTATTAAGTACATAAAGTTGTCAGGCGCACAGGCTTCATGTGCTAGACACACAAACAAGTAATGTAGATTGTATGTTACTGTTTTTGGAACATGAAATAACTTTGTGCTTGACCTGTTGAAGGAAGGTATTTACTTTTAGGGTCAGAAAAGAACAAAAATGAGTATAAAAATTACTCTTGCTGCAAAGATATTGAGCTATTTTACTTATGGAAGGGCCATAACCTATTATAGTTGACAGGCCATGGAGACAGTCACCTTAGGAGGCATGCATTGAAGGGGAGAGTGCTTTTGTGTTGCCTGTAGTCATTGTGTAAATACTGTTATTAATATTAATCTTGCATGTGATTGAATTCTGTGTTCATACTTACTTCCATTTTATTCCTTTGGAAAAATAATTATCTGTGCTGCTGTGAGGAAGTTCTTTTCAACAGTAAAGCAGACAGGCAGAGGCTTGCTGATGAGATATATGGGCTAATGGAAGATCCAGCTCTGGATAAAATGGGCTGAAGGTTTGCTTTTTGCCTCCAAGTGGGATTGGTTCGTTGTTTATTAAGTTGAATTTTGCTTTGCCATGAAGTTTTGCCATGCAGTGATCTCTAAAGGCTTCCTATGCTGGACATTTCAGTGTCGAGGTGGGTTGGGGTCTGCCTTATCCCCTTTGTCCAACAGCTCCCCAGGGCTGAATAGTTTCCCCTCTAGGAAGAGGGATTGAGCTGCTGCTGTCAGCTCTGATTTGTAAGTAAATACTTAGTTTTGGTTTCTGTGGCTCTCATTCCACCATCTTTTCAGCAGGATTAGTGTGCGCGCTTGAGAGGGGGAAATAGTAGTCAAAGTTCAGTGTCTGCAGACCAAGAAGTTGATGACAGTTTTATATCTGTCCAAATTGAAAGCATTGGGGGTAAAATAAATGCCTGTCATATTTCACAGGAATGGAATGGAATATCTAGAGAGAGTAGCTTCAGAATAACAAGACTTCTGTGTTGCCCTGTTTATTATATGCTCATAATGCCCTTCTGTGGATTGCTTGCTTTTGGGATACTGCTACTTCTGTCAATTTCAAATAAACACCAAGAGAGGAAAATAATGCAAAAAACCCGTTTTATACTTGCTGCAGTTGAAGCAGCATGACTATTTAAAGGTAAGTTAAATGGTCTCTGTTGGGTAAATGTCTCCAGTCTTCCAATAGTAATTTCTCATAGTCTTTCCTCTTGTGGCTGTATTACCCTTTATTTCTGGTATTCTGCTAATGTGATCTTTCCGGGTGGTATTCTGTCACATTGCTCTTACTTACTTGGCCTTGCTGTCTCCTGGCAGCTTGCTTCTGGCTTTTTTTTTTTTTTCCAAGTTGCATGAGGCCTTGGGTGGGGAGCCCTCCTTCTTTTCCAGCTAATGGTAAGCAGAAGACAGGAGTGCCTGATGGCTTCTGTGGGCACAGTTTGCAAATAAGTTGTTACTTCACAATTTTTTTCTTACAGGTCTCTATTATTTGCACAGAGGGCACTGCTGGAGTTGGTGGATTTTCTGGAAATTTTGGTAGAGAGAACATGGCAAAGGTGTCATTCTCTCGGTCGCAGTCTGGGTTTGGGAGTGTGAAGCTAAGTCTGAGTAAAGAGATATTATCTGTGTGAGACACTTTCTTTGCCGTTTCAATGACTTCTAAATATCACTAATGCCTTTGATTTAGCAAAGAAACCTCCCTTCTTCCTCCTCCACACCCCTTCCCTTCACACACCACTCCCAGCCCTCTGTAAGACCTAATGATTAACTTGGGTGTAAATAAGGTCAGTACAGTGCCTGTAAGAGAAGAACAAAGATGAAGAGTGATCAAACAAGCTTCCATAAATCACCATCTTAAAAGTCTATCTCTGCATGATTAACAAATAGGGGTACTCTCAAGGGTCAAAGAGGATCAACCTGGTTTCATGTTCACTCTTCCCTTGCAAAGTATCACACCAAAGTATTACTTCCAAATTTGTTTCCAAATTTTAAGTGCAGTCATTGCTTCCCTGCTCTTGCACTTTCTCTCATACGCCTTCATAACCCAGGCTGGTGACATTACATTGAGGAGTTGTTGCTAGTGTTCAACTGAATAGACATATCCTTGTGATTAAGTATTTGGGGGAAGCTAAAGCAGGTTCTGCATTCGTATGATAATAAGTTCTGAATCATCAACATAAGTGTACAAGAAGTATCTTTGGCAGTTGTTTATTTATTTATAAAGAGAGCAACCAAGAAGGATTTGCTGGGAAGCAGGAACTACAAAGCTGTCAGTGTGATGCAAAATTAATAGGTGACCTTTTGGTCACTGCTCTTAATACAGGGCCATAGGTTACTTTTGGTGTTTGAAGTAATGTTACAGGTTCAGGATTGGAGCCTTATTGTGAGAAATTGCCTGCAGTATTCCACATACACGCACGTATACATGTAGTGAGCTCCCAAAGGACTAAAGTGTGTCAGACATTAGGAATGCAAACCATTTATGGGATTTTCATCCCTTTGTGCATCTGTTTTGCAAATACATAACTCAAAGCCCTAAGGGGAGATTGTCCACTTAATACTCTCTTAGTATTAGAGCTGTTAAATGGTTATGTACCACTTTCTCAAATGTTATTCATTCAGCCTTAATTAAAATCCAGTTTAGAGACTCTGTCCCCTTGGTTGACTAGTGTGAAGTTTGATATAACTGAAATACAGCAGTTTTTGGGAGGCAGGAGGAATATGGTGCATACAAGGTGGAACAGCCTCTGGATTAACACTTTTTCTCCATGAATGGCTTGCTGGGTGTTTGAAGGTATCTGCCAGGTTGTGCCTCTTGTAAGGGTTTCCTTTATCTACTGGTTCTCGTCCTTTCTATTCAATTTGTGTTCACTGAGACAAGCATGGGAATAGTGGTTTTTTTTTTAATTGATTAGTTTGTTTGGTATGAAAACCAACCCTAATAAAAAAGTTAC
>JAOXXN010000446.1:56012242-56029609 GCA_026770055.1 Myrmophylax atrothorax
AACTGTGCCAGTATTTTCACTTTTAATGTGCTCTTTGGATTCAGTTTCTGAGTCTTTACCTACACTGTATGATAGTTTCAAAGCAAAAAAGCATTGACTTTTTCTTGAGTTTAGAATTAAGAGATACTAGTTTTATACAATCAAAAAAATATTAAAAAACAGAAATAAAAAAACTGCATAGTTGTGCCTGTGATAATTTCACCGGTAGTAATGTTCTGCCAGCATATTTGCAGTGTAAAAAAATATAATATAACATAAAATATGCATACATGATGACTTATGCTTTAGTGCCTAATCCTTGTCAAAGCATATCTGTGCACTGCCTCATAAGACTTCAGTTTTCTAGAGGCTTCAAATTTAGTGCTGTTTATTAGGAAATTTGTTATTCCAAAGGGTTCTTTAGGATGCATTGTTGTTAAAGGGAAAAGAGCAGGGTGACAGTACCTTGCATTAACTCTGGTGTTTATATAGGCATGCAGTGAGTTAGATCAGCTTCTGAGCAGGCATTGTCTGTTTTCATTATTTTTTTTTTCCCAGAACAGGTTTTCATTTGGATCAGGTGGCAGATCCAGCTCATCACTTTGTGGCACGTGAACATGGCTGTGAAAGGTCAGGGGATGCTGTCCCTGGGCAGTGGCAGGGCTCTGCATCAGCCCAAATCAGCTCTGACACAACTACTGGGCTCTTTAACTTTGGTTAGCTACAGGGTTTTTTTAAATTTATTTTGTGTTGACTGCCTGACCTTGAGCAATTACTTGGTCAGATTACTTTTTCTTATTAAACGTTGTGGAGTTTAGAAAGTGTGCTCTTGTGCACGTGTTCTCTCCCACGCACGTGCGGGTGCTGCCTCTAGCTCCAGCCCTGTGTGTGGCTCCCCAGGTTAATGAGTAATAACCTGGGAATGTTTGACATCAGGTGTTCTTGACCGCTGGCTTCAACCTGTGTTTTGATTAAAGCAGGTTGATATTTTAAATCAGGAGCGATAGGAAAATGTAACCTGTTCTTTGGTTCATGGGCAATGTCTAAAACCTTTTGGTTGCTCAAATAAGATTTTGTTGACTATTATAGACTCAATCCTATAGAAATATTTCAAGGAAGCCTGCTAAGCTTTGTGCTTTAACTGTGTGTCACTGTGCAGGCTGTTTGGTGTGCTGCCACGATATCAACATTCCTATCTGTCCTGAACTGGGGCTACAGTTCCATGAAAAGTTAAATTAATCCAAATCACCTGCTGCCTCCACCCCCTCCTGTTGTCTGATTAGTGATCTTTCGTGCTTGCACTCACCTGACCCTGAAGTGAGTTACCTCGGGAAGCTAAGCCAGCTGAGAGCACATTACAGTAAAAAGGGATCATGTTTCCTTGAATGGTTTAGATCCCCAAACCAGGGCTCCCAACAGACTGGACACTGCAAGTGAAGGAGCAGAAAAAGAGCAGAAATAGTTGGTGATGTGTGAGGTGGTCAAGACAACATCAGCTTGGATAGAAGGATTGCTATATTGTGAAGGGGCAGAGTTCTTTAGGTGTTAGAACAGACAAGTGAGGAGACTGGCTTATCGCTGAAGCAAAGGTGGCTTGAGTGGTGATGACACATTGTTCTGGGGGAGTTCATCCATCAAAGCCGATCCATAGTTGGATAATTTGGTATCCCAGTATTGAAGAGCTGCGTGCTCCCTGTTGTGCTGGATAGGCATAGTGCTTAGCCAAGACCTTTTCTGGAACACAAACTGTTGGTTTAGATGTCTCTGGTGTGCTCTGTAGACTCTTTGGTGGAAGTTATAGAAGTGCTTAGAGCAGTGACTGTTAGAGCTTGTCTGTGATGTGGACTTTTGATAGTCTGCTAGGGAGACCAGTTGCAGTTATGAGCTGCAGCCTCTGCTTCTCTAGAGGCAACACATGTGTTGATGGAGTCTAGCTTAAAACTGATAACTACTTGACAGATTTATTTGAAAACTACCCGTCCTGAAAAAGTCACACCGGACTCACGTACTGTGTAAATAAGAAATTTGAATAAGAGGTGTGATAAGGAGTATATGAATGCTTTAGGACCAAACCCAAAATCTTACATGGTATATCAGCATGTATCCTCTTAAATGGTGGTGCCATCTCTAATCTCAAATACCTGCAGATGGCTGGCACAATTTCTGCATCTAAATGACAGAAAGAAAGACTTTAATTATATGAAGGCTCTCTCAAGTTCTGATCAGTTATTTTAGGTAGCTGTACCACTGTACTGAAAAAGTATTTAGTATTTTCTGTCCCTTTAAGGAAGGAGGGGGTCAGCATCCTCTTTATGATCGTGATTTCTGATATGTGACTACTTTTTTGTGGTCATAGGTACTTGTCCCACATCCAGATTTGTTTGTGAAACAGTATTCCCTCAACAGTAGCCTAACACTCAGTGTTCTGTGAGGAGAAAACTACAAGAAATGCATCAGAATGATGCTTTTCTGTTTCCTTCTTTTCTTTTTTTTTGGTTTGGTTTGTTTGGTATTTTTTTGTTAAAAGGTGGTAAGTTCACACATGACACTGTGCAAGTATTTTAAAGTTGTTTAGTAATCCAGATCTTTCCCTTTCTGTGATCCTGAAAAATTTAAGGATATCCTTTGCTGTTGCAACAGTGGCATTTTTTAAAATTGCATATATCCTTTCAACCCCTACTCCTGGCTGCACTTTAGGGATACTTCCTTGCCAAGAGCCCTGGGGTGGAGGAGGGAGGCACTTGTGTAACTTTCACCCACTGGGATCTTATCCATAGGACATAGTAGTATTTTAAAGGTAGCCATGTAGCTGAAACCTCTCCATACACTGATGTGTTTCTTTGGGTCAAAGATTCTGTCTCATCTTTTGTAAATTACTTAATCTAAAATATTCCAGAGTGTTTTACAGGTGCTTGATTATGGAGGGAGTGGAGCCACAAGCCTAAAGTGTACCCTAGCAGCATCCTGGCCTGCATTAATGGGAGAGGGAGGGAAGTGATTATCGCCCTTTACTAGTCACACATTAGTGTGAAAGTGGCCCCTGCCCCTAAGTACAGGAAAGATAAAGAGAAACCTGAGCAAGCTCAGTGGAGGACTATCAGGTTGGTCAGGGCTGGACTACTTGCCCATGATGAGAGACTGGAAGTTCTTCAGCCTGGGGAGAAGACTGTTCCAGGGAGGCCCAACAGCAGATTCCCAGCACCTACCATGGTGGAGAGCACAGTTGTCAGGATGACAGCGTTGGGCTTGCATGCAAGAAGTTGGAACAAGAGGTTCAGGCTAGATACAAAGAAACATTTGCTTACTCTGAGGGCAGTCAGATGCTGGATCAGGTTTCCCAGAAATGTTGTACTGTCTCTGTCCTTGGAGGTTTTCAAGACCTGACAGGATAAAATCCTGAACAAGCTGGTTGGAACTCTCTGCTGAGCATGCTGTGAGCAGTAGGTTGGTCTGAGACTTTAGAGCTCCCCTCCAGCCTGAGTGGTGCTGTGATCCTGAGTGGAGGTATTTGGAACCCCTGGAAACTAGGAAGTGCATGGAATTAAAATTTGCTTTAGTTGTTTTAGGTTTTTGAGGGGGTAAGGGGAAAGAGTAGATAGTACAGCTGCCTAAACTATGAAACTTGGAGGTTAGTTGGAAGAATTTGCAGCAGCAAAAGAATAGAGGAAGACAGAACTTCTTTGTATTTTTGGGTGTTTGCTTGGTTCTGGTTGGGGTGTTTTTTTGTTATAGTGTTTGCTTTTGTTTTTCTGCCTTTTCTGAAGAAAAGTAGGAATTTTCATTCTGAAAGAGCTAAGCCTTGCCTGAGACTTAACTTTCAGAAGATGCCCACAGAAGTTTTACACGATGGAATAACTACATATTGCTACGTAATTCACACACTTACAAACTAGCAGTGAAAAGAAGAAATTCTTGGTTACAAAACTCAGTTGCCTTCAGAAGACAGAAGCATTTCTGACGTGTTTGGAATGAGGTGGTCAATGTGTTGCTTACAACAATAGGGTTTTAGTCTTATGGAACGTGACTTGTTTGTATATGAATTTATAAAGTTGAAGTTGTAGGCAAGACTTACAGAATTTTTAGGTTCTGTGAATTTTTGTAAAGATGCTGTTGAATGAAAAATGTGATGTCTAAAAAGGGTTTTAATTACTATATCTAGTGTTAATGCAATCCTTAAACTTGCAAGTAATTGCATTGCTGTAGTTAAAGAACACAGTTACTGAAAACTTGTGATCCAAATTTTTATTCAAGCTTTTGATTGCAAAATTGCATTTGCTTCCTGTTGATGTTTTTATCTCTTGTCAGATATAACTTATCTTTAGTTGTGAATGAAATGTTACTTCAGTGTTTATGTACCACAGTAAAGAAAACATTTTAAGAAAGAAATGGTGTTTGCTTTCCTTAAACAAGAAGAAAAATGACACAATCCTGTTATTAACAAGTAAATGACATCTGTTAGGACCCTGGGACTTCATTCTGACTGAAAAGTGTCCTCAAATCTCAATGTCAGAAACTGAGGGGGTTTGGCACCCACAAAAATATTCTTTAGGGTCTATAGTGTAGAACAAATCTTAGAAGCTATTTTTGCCAAAAAAACCCAGAAGAAAATTGTGCAAATCCTCAGACTTTTCATCTCATATAAGCTTGTAACTTCTGGTGTAACAAATAGGAGACCACAACAGGGGTGTTGATCAAGCTTAATAATATTCCTTGCAGAACTATGGCCTTGAAACAGACAATATGAAGAACCTGGTTCTCAAGCTGCGAGCGTCATCCAACAATCTGCAAAATTACATCAGCAGCCGTAGGAAAAGTTCAAATTATGATGGAAATACATCTCGCAAGCCCCCCAATGAATTCCTTACTTCTGTGGTAGAACTTATTGGTGCTGCTAAAGCCTTGCTTGCATGGTTGGACAGGTAAGAATAAAATCATTATATTTTTATTTGTTGCTCTAACAAATTGCATCTCCTTGTAGGTCCTAGATGTTTGGGTGTAAAGATCGTGATCTCAATCAGCCTTTTTTTTTCTGTGTTGCCAGAAGGCCTCTAGTGGACACGTTTAATCTAGGGTATCCACTCTTGTGCTTCCACTCTTGCTAAACCCAGCAAAAACTACTAATATTGCATACAAACCGGTATTTATAAAAGTAGTCATCTTCCCTTTTAAGTCAGTTTCTCATACATATGACTTCCTCTTTTCTCCTTCCGCCTTCAAAATTACTTGACATTGGCAGGTCCTTTTCCAAAAGAATTCTTAATGTTCTGCTAAAATTGTGGCTTTAGCTATGTGATTTGAAAACTGGGCAGTAGGAGAGATTCTCCTTTTGCCTGTTTTGTTGTCTGTTCTGTGGGGTTTTTTCCCCTCTCCCCCTCTTATTTAATTCTCTTTTTTTTTTTTTTTGCCTAGAAAGAGACAGAGCTGTTTTGTGACAGCTGCAGCAGGTCAGGTGCTGGCATGATAACAGATGAACATAAATTCTCAAGCCCCTTGCTAGCTTTCCTGAGAAGGAGGAGAACCTCACAGGGGTGGCAGCAAGGAGCACTTTTATCCTTCAGTATCCCTGCTCTCAAGCAAGGCATTGGTCTGTGTGAGACTGATGTTAACAGCTTGTGCTTCTCACCTGGTCCTCTCCTCTCAAACTGTTGCTGGCAGCACACCCTAAATTTTTTCTGTAACTCACCATCAGGAAAATTGCTGGCTTGTCCATTTCCAAACCTGCTGTGATTACTTCTCGACCCCTCTTGTAGCTTTTGCAGTTGTCTGAAGTGTCTGAGGTAGTACTTTACAGACTCTAAAGATGCCCAACCTATAATGGTTCTTCTTAAAGTCTCACTGTATCTCTGTGCATAAAATGTGAAAATCCATTTTTCTTCTTTTACAGATTTTTTTCCTTGTCCAGTCAGAATGTTACAGGTTTGCTCATTGGCAAACGCAAGTGTGTGATTTTTACAACAGTTGAACTTGCAAGTAGAGAGAACTTTAGTTTAGAAAACTGACCATTTCTTCTGGTTCTGCTCTCTGAACTTGGTTACCACAGGGATAGACATTTCCCACTTCTGGCACAAGAGTGGTGCAGGACTATGCAATCAGGAATACTTACGTTGTAAAACTGTATCCTTACACCTTTGAATGCCAAGAGTTGCAGTGTGTAGTTTCACATGCTTTTCCTCAGTGGTAAGGTAGGATAGGAGAAGGCTGATCCCTTCTATCTAAGGGGAATTTTCTCTTGTTGCAGGACCCCATTTACAGGTATTGCTGACTTTTCATCAATGAAGAACAGAATCATTCAGCTCTGCTTGGACCTCACTACTACTGTTCAGAAGGTCAGCTGATTTCTTTTCCTCTTGCTTTCCAAAAGGGAAGGAAAGGGGGTGTTTGGGGAAGTAAGGTTCTCACTGTGTGCTGAGTGTTAATGAAAGGCAAATCTGGGAATGAGAGCTTACTTTAAACTTTGAAGGTCTGTAAAGATCAGTTTCAGTTGTGCACTTTTGAGAGTGGTGGGAGTTTGTTGTTGTTCCCCTCCCCAGTTTAATTGCTGGCTG
Organism: Myrmophylax atrothorax; assembly: GCA_026770055.1. NCBI lineage: Eukaryota > Metazoa > Chordata > Aves > Passeriformes > Thamnophilidae > Myrmophylax > Myrmophylax atrothorax. The sequence goes on from JAOXXN010000446.1 coordinate 56,018,767, forward strand.
TATGAAGTAACTGCAGTTTAAAGGCTACTTATATTTTCTTGAGCTTCAGTGGAAATAGGGTTAGTTTTTGAAATAGTTGGTCTGCATTTGAAGATTTTCATGTTCCAAACAACATGTTGAGAAAGTTACTAGTGCTAACTAAACAAAAATATGGCTTCATTGGTTATATTATTATTTTTTTTTATCCATACTTGAAGGTTTCATAGGTTTGGTCCACAGAGGGTTTTAGGCATCAGATGGAAAATGCTGCATGTAAAGAAAGGAGCTGCTACCTTTGTGATACAAATTGTGCTTCTCAATTAGCCAGGCTGCTTCTGCCACTACTGCAAGACTACAGTATTTTTCAGAGCTTTAATTTATCAGCTGTGTGATGAGTACTTGTACAGATAATAGCTTAAAGGATGCATAGCAACATGTACCATCTTGGCAAATGGCATGATTTTGTTCTCTGAATAATACTGCCTGTCTTTGAAACTGTTCTGAGAGCATGCCACTGCTTGGGCTGTGAAGCATTGTGTGCATGCTTCAGTTATTGCCAGACTTGCTATAACCACTACTCTTCGGCCATATACTGTTAGAACCCTGAAGGACCATGTCCTATGATGTGTGTGTTATTCTCTCCCCGTGTTGAAGGGATGATGCCAAAGGACAGAAACAGTCTATGAATTGTCAGGTTATGATGACACCCAGTTATGCCAGTTGTATCGTTGTGAAAGGATAGTATCTGGGTACCGTAAGTTCTGAAGTGCATATGTTTCTCCTGCTGCTTGATGCCTTTCTTGTTTGGGTGCAGCACATACAATTTCACAAAGTCAGTGATTTAGAGCTACAGATTTGCAGACTGTGGAGCAGAACAATAAATGTTTCTAGCAGCAGATGGTGTTCACCCAGAAGTACTACAGGAACTGAGATATGCGACTGCTGAATTTATTAATAAAACTGCTAAAAAGGGTGTCTAATCTTTCAATTAAATCAATCTTTGATGGCAGGGGAATGGAAGTTGGTGAATACAACCCTAGCCTTTTAAAAAGTGTCAAACTACTGCCCTACCAATTTGATATGAGCTATAATAAAGAATGGGATTGATGCAGATGAGAAATAGCATTGATGGGGGAAGAACCACACTGTTTTGTACTGCGGCACTTACAGATATGTTGGAACAGCCTGAAGGAGTCCACTGATGTGGCAAAGAGTTACAATTGAAAAAATGTTTAGACAGGTTTTTAGACTTTAATAGTCTTTCTTATTACAGTATAGATTATAGGAATAAATGGTCAGTTCTAATAGTGGAGTAAAGACCCGAGTTGCTCCTGTGGAACCAATGCTGCTCTACATAATCACAAATGATGTATAAAATTGGGTGAATAATAAAACAAGGCAAGAATTGCAAGAGGATTCTAGTTGACTTTAATGATAGCTGTATAAAGTCAAGGACCAGAGTTTACTCCACTTAAAGCTCTATGGTGAGCTTAGATGTTAAAATGAGTAGGAGCAGTAGGACTTTGCAATATGGAGTGATTGGACTGCATGATGATAGGTGACATTTGCTATTGATCCATGCAGATGTATGTAGCAGGGAAAGGCAGGAGATAGTCCTCCACAAACTTCTCAAACATGAGTCCTTCCCATGGGCTGCAGTTCTTCATGAACGGCACCAGCATAGATCCCTTTCACAGAGTGCAATCCTTCAGGAACAAACTGCTCCAGGGTGGGTCCTTCATGGGGTCACAAGTTATACCAGCAACCCTGCTCCAGTGTGGGCTTCCCATGAGGTCACAGCATCCTTTGGTCATCCACCTGCTTTAGTGTGGGGTCTTCCATGGGCTGCAGGTGGGTCTCTGCTCCACTGCAGACCTCCATGTGGTGCAGAGGGACATCCTGTCTCACCAAGGCTGCAGGGGAATTTCTGTACTAGTGGCTGGAACATCTCCTGCCCCTCCTCCTTCACTGACCTTAGTGTTTGGAGGGTTGTTTCTCTCACGCATTCTCACTCCTCTCTCTGGCTGCAGTTACACAGGGCTTTTTTCCCCTCCTCTTAAATCTATTATCTCAGAGGTGCTGCCACCATTGCTAATGGGCTCAGCCTTGGGTAGCAACAGGTCCGTCTTGGAGGCTGCTGGCACTGGCTCCGTCAGACACAGGGGACACTTCTAGCAGCTTCTTTCACAGGCCACACCTGTTGCATCCCTGTTAGCAAAATCTTTCCATGCAAACCCAATACAAAGGTCAAACGCAAATATACTGGTATTTTAGCTTGCTGAAATGCATGAGGTTTGGGGGGTTTCTCCTTGTAGATACTGTGAATCTTATTTTATCATTTGCTTGCTGTTTTAGCTTTTTAATCTGAGAATAATATTATTCTTCAGTTCAGCTGTTCTAGCAGAAAACAATGATGACTTCTGTAGTTTGTTACATGAACTTGTTTAATTTCAAAGACTTTGTACTCGGGCTGTGTAAATAATGCCTTGTGTGCAGTCCTCTGTCCTTCAGGAATGTCATCAATAGCATTTTTTTTTTTAAATCACTTCCCGTTCTGTTTCTAACGATATGTTTTAGATACATTTTGATGCTTGGGACAGGGGAGTATCTGAGTTGGGGTTTATCAGTGTAAGGCAAGCTCATCTGCCTGGCCTTCTTTCTGGAAGGCTAATTTTATTGTGCAGTGTTCTGCTTCTCTGGAAATGTTGACTGCTGTAATTGAATCCCACGTTCTCTTAGTTCTCATGGTTTATTATTGCTTTTCTACCAGGGCCAGAAAATAGTTTCTCAACAGTCCATTTAAGCCCTACTGGCTGAAACTAATCTGATTAGTCCCTGCAGCATGAATGACTGTATTTCTATTCAAGGTTAAATTGGCAGTTTTGCAGTGTTTTCAGAGATCATTTGTTTACATGTTTCTTGGTTAATGTAGAGCTTTTGTTCTTGTTTTTTTTGTTTGTTTTTTTTTTTAGGATTGCACTGTGGCTGACATGGAAGATAAAGTCCAGACTGTGGTAAGTTTACGTTTCTGTTGAAACTCAGCTGTTTGGATTCACATTTATTTCAGTTGCTTCTTATGCTGACTGTATTGATAACAGCTTTGCAATTCCAAATATACAAGCATATCATGCAAGTAAACATTACCGTGGGTTGCTTTGTGAATATTCTTCACTGTAGAGGAAATTTGAACAAATAGGTAGTGTGTGTAATAGCATGGAGTCAAGTATTCCTTGAAATTTTATTGCACAGCTATTCTTCCAGGAGAATTTAGACCTCAAATTTTCAAGGAAGGAGTGGTACTGTTGAATGGTCTTAGACTAAATCAACCAATTACACCTGTGACGTGCACTTAGTACTTAATAAGCAAACGCTATGCCTTATTATGCTGCTTCTTGTAAAAGAGCTACCCTGCCACAGAACTGAAGTTCAGTTTCTGTTTGTACTTGAGTTTGAGTTTTCAGGGTTGTTTGAAGCAGCCTTGTGACTGAACGTGGAGTGTAATGGAATGCTTTTTATATTTTGTAACAGTTAATCATCGCTTCCTGCTTTTGACATGAACCAGGCTGTGCTCTTTGATAAGGCCTTCCGGTAGATCATAGATGCTTAGGAATTTAGTAGCAAAATAACTAAAAATAATTTTGTCCGTAAATAATGAGGCCACATAAAAGGGAGTTTTCTGCATCTTTCTTTTTCCATTTGTGCACACCCACTCTGGAAGTAGGTATTGTTATCTGGAATTCCCTTGTTTGAGCAGTTCCTCACATTCACACTTAAACACTGTTTTGATTTATTTTATTGCTGCTCTAAAACTCTGACGTAAAACAAAACAGAAAACGTTGGAACTATTGTTTCCAGGGAATACTTTAATCCAAACCAATGTCTTCCTATGACATAGCTCCCCCCATCCTGTAATTACATGTCTACTTTGACTGAAGGATTCAAACCCTTTTTGAAAGGTGATTTGCTCATTCCCAAACTGTTTATAACTAACTACTGTACTGTACTGATCCTCTATCCTGTCTTCTTTAATGAGTTTTCAGCACTGCTTCAGTTAACGTCAAGGTAGACACCACACCATGAGATGTAATGAAATCTGTGAGTGTAGAGAGGGCACAGTTTTTTGACTTTTTTTTCCCTTCCCTTTTTCCCTCCATGTTTAAATACCCCTTCTTACAGTTAAATGTTCTACAAGGCAAAGCCATTGTGCCTCTAGCTTTACTGACACACACTCCAAGGTCAGAATTAGCCTTTAGTTATAATGTTGGCTTAGGATCAGTTATGTTTCGGTCAAAAGGAAATATGAACCTTGCCTGTGTAAGCATTCCAAAAGAGGTCAGTTCAGAGGCACAGTGGAAAGAAGTACTGCTGAAACACTTAAGTGCTAGCTGTTCTACCTTCTAGTGTAAAGCTTTGTGCAGATAAATCAGTGGCCAGCACATTGCTTTTTGTGACACATGGCCAATTTTATTTTTGTAGCAAAAATAAAGAGTAACATGAAAAACTGTCAATTTTCCCCAGAAAGAATCATCAAAATTTTTCAATATTTTAATGAGTTGTATTTTGGTTAAAGTAAACAAGCCCTGTACCCAATTTTTGCCATATTTTATGTGTTTATATTTTTAGACAGAGGATGTGTCAGCATCTATTAGCGATGGTGAGATGGCACTAATGGAAACAAGTTGTTTGTACTATGTTACAGTAAGAACATAAACGCAGTGTAGAATAGATCTGTACAAATGAATCTGGTATTTCAATGGTTTTTAAACTCATTTCCTTTATATCTCTTGAAAACTGGAAGAGGAAGAAGACAGGAGAGAATTTTCCTAACTGTTTTTTGTACATTCTCACTGTAGGCAAAGACTTTAAATGGCATTTGTGATAAAGCCATTCGATCAACTACAGATCCATTGATGAGCCAGTGTGCATGTCTGGAGGAGGTTCATTTAACCAACATTAAACCTGGGGAAGGCCTGGTAAGAACTGATTCTAGTGTCCTCGTGTCCCCAGTGTTTAATAGGTAGTCTTGTGAGCCAATGCAAGTGGGTGGGCATAGTAAGATATTTCAAACCCAATAATAACCTATGAAGAAAAAAAAGGCATGGGGACGAACTCTAAAGGTCAGTTGTCAGGTGGTATGCTGGAATGGCTGTCAGAGACAGGTATACATGTTAATAAGTTTGATCCCAAATACAATTTTTAATGGTAAGTTGTCGAAGATTTGTGTCTTAACCATGATGTTGGAGAATGTACAAATGCTTGTGGATTTAGTGGTTTTATTTTTGCAGGTTACTTGTTGTTTTCCTAGGAGTGCTGGGGAAGGGAGAAGATAATGAGAAATGATGTTTGTGTTTTGAAAGATGCATTTTTAATGTGTTTTTATAGAAAGATTGAGAAGAATATGAGAATTTTTGATGTTGGCTGTTAGTAGGAATATGAAAAATTTTTAAATGTTCAGTGGCCATGTAACACTACTGACTCTTGTTCATTCACTGGATTCTACTTAGCTGGTGCTGGTTATGAGAAACTTAGTTTGAAATCTTAGTGGATTTTCTATCTAGGGAACAGACATGTTAGAATGAGTTGGAGGGAATATCAATTCTGCAGTGCATTTGTATTCATCCCCTGGCCCGGAAGGTAGAAAGGATGAACACTTACAGAGAAAGCTGCACAGTCTTACTGTGCTATACAGTTTTACCTAGACCAATGGATTTGACTGGGTCAGTCATGCATTCTTGAAATTATGGGGACCTTTTTATTAATGCACAAGCTGCAGCACAGCAAAATCAATCTAGCTTGGACTAAGTAAGAAACAAGGAGGTAGGTGCACAGAATTGGAAACTTATAGGCAAACAGAAAAGGAATTGGCTGGAAAGGAAGGATCAAAATATGTTCTATTTTTCCTTGCGCTTTTAAGCAAGTGTGGTAACTTCAGGCAGCTAAGCTGCTTTCAGCTTCTGAAGAGCATCCAGTTCTGTACTGCTCAGTGTGAATGTCTCTAACAACACATGTAGATAGGAAAAGTAGGTGTGTCTTTGTTCATAAATGATTTAACAGATGTACTGGTCACCTCTTGTGGGGAAATCTATGTAATTATTGTTAATAGCCTGTTTGTGATTTTTAGTTTGGCGTTCTTAGGGTCTACACCCACTTCATCTGAGTTTGTCATGGTATTCACACTCAGCATTAACACAGAGCCACAGATACTCTGCTAGAGCTTTTATTGCTCATGTAAGCATTGGGGTTATGGGACAGTCTGTGTACTGACTTGCCAAGAGAAGCTGTAGAAAGAACATGTTAGCAATATTTGTAGCCCACCTGTATAAGTGAGCTTTGTATGGAGAGAGCTAGTGGCCACCTTGTGAAATCTGTCATTCTCTAGTGCAGACAGACTGAGGAGTAAGGAAATAAACTTTTGTTTGAGGCCAAAGACCAACAAGACAGCAAAACCATCAGTGTGTGGTGTTACCAACCAGACAGTGTTTCCAAATCGCATTCCATATATTTGATGTTTTAAGTATATATAAATATTATAATTAATTACAGTAAAAGTGATCTGTGAAGAAATTTAGAGTAATATAATATTAGACCACACACTTTTCTAGGAAAATATGTGACTTGTTAACTGGTTTTAATAATGTTTTGAGTCTGTTGCCAACAGTTGTTTAATCAGATAAGTTATGTGGTTTGTTTTGCCTTTAAGCTTGTTTTTCATTTTTCTCTTATATTTAGGGAATGTACATAAAATCAACTTATGATGGATTGCATGTAATTACTGGAACTACAGAAAATGTAAGTGAAATAAATGTAGATTAACTCAGGCTATCTGGACAGTAGCTTTGACTGAGTTAGTTTGACTTACTACTTTTTATTGGTTTACGTATGACTTGCATGGTATTACTGCTTTGAATACTGTGTGATGCATCATTTGTTTATCCACAATTTGTTAATATTTTGTGTCTGCATGTTTCACTGTTAGTCAAATTAAACCAGTTTCTGCAAGTAAATGAGTTAGTTCAAATGCTTGGCATTAAAATAATCACTTTAATAAGTTACTGTATCTGCTGTTTTGAGCCCTTATGGTGTCTTGCTTAACAAAGTCTTGAATGTATTTGCTCTCTGCTGGTAAAGGCAATCTGCCCTAATGTGAACAATTAGGTGGTAGTGTGCTAAATTCAGTAATGAGTAATGAAATCAATGAGCTGTCCTGGGACAAAATTACCTTGCAGAGTAAAAAGACTAGGAACAAGTAAGACTTTAAGAGTAGTCAGCTGAAAGGAAATAGTTGGCATGATAGGCAGCTAGTTTTTGCTGCAAGTGGTTGTTGTACACTGTGAGTCTTTTGTAGCAGAGACTTAATTGAAGGGTTCTGGGCAGCCATTGAAGGAGTGGCTCTCTAGCCAGCAGCCAACTCTGGCAGGTGATGCTGTGCTGTTGTCAAACATGCTGCTGTGTATAGGAGCAGTGACTGAAAGAGCAAACAGTGGAGAAACTTGGCTTTTGCAGTGTTTCTTTTTTTTTCTGTGAATAGGAAAGAACCAGTGGTTCTAGTTGTTACCCCTGCCAAGTCTGGGGGCTGGGAGGAGAGGGTCAAAATCTGTGCCTGCAGTTCAGAGTGCAGAGTGAAAGCTTTTATAGCTTTTATGCTGTTGTCATGGCATAACTGTGTACAGGATGTGCCACAAAGACCAAGCCCACTTTGACAGCAATTTCAACATCTGATAGATGTGAAAGAATGTAATGTTGACTGCTGACAAGCTGCCTCTGCATGTAGACCTTATTTTGGGGCCTATATTCCTTCTGTAGCTTTGAGTGTTGACCTAAATGTCTGCTGTTTTTATCAACACTGGTTTTTCCCTTGGAGCAACAGAACTTGAAAAGTGACTGAGATACCCAACAACTGATTTCTTTATGGTGCTGTGGTATTGTTTAGATGACCCAGGCTGAGTCTTTGCTCAGTTTTCTTCATAGGTTTGGAATGATATTTTAGTAGCTATCCTTAGAAGCTATTGTGTGGGAGTGCAGTGGAATTGCACTCTGGAATTGACAATACTGAACAGTGAAAAGACTAGGGAAGTCTGTTTGGTACCAGTCAGACAAGAGGATTCCCAAGTTGTGCCATACTGCTTGTGACTTCCTATGCCACGTTGATGTAGATCTAAACTTTGCTCTTTTCTCTGTTTTCACCATGTGATCACAATGTCTGAGCTGTGCCCTGTCACTTGTAGGAGTTCTCTGTGCAAGGGTCCCCCATCCTCCCTCAGATGAGCTGTTGGTCACCGAAAGGAATGACCTCTGCTTTCACAGCTTGAAATGACCTCTGTTTTTTCACAAACTTGACTTTGACCCAGGATTTTTTCATGATCTTGCTTGACTCATGTATGCAGCCTTCCACAGAGGCATTTCCTCTCAGAGGAAGCAAGAAGACAATGAAGAAATAGGGTTGCTCATGGTAGCTGGAGCCTCCCATAAATTCCCCCACATTTTCTTTCCTTGTTGCACTGTTTATTCTTAGTTCTTTCTCATAAGAAAGTTACTTCAGCTCTAAAGGTGTGATGAGGTGCAAAAGGGAGTCCTTAATCCCAGTGCTTGGTGTTGGAGTCCCTAGGAATAGCTGGCGTGCTGACAGGTGGTTACTCATGGGGTGGGGGGAATGAGGAGTTGTCCTGTGTCCAAGGTGCAATGCATACCACAGTAGTATGCCTGTTGCTTTGGGTGTTGTCAAGGCTGGTCAGAGTTGGTGTGTTATAGCAGTGAGACTGTTTTCAGTAACTGCAGCAAAAGCTGGTGCATTGCACCAGCTCCTGATAAATGTAAATATTGACACATTTAGCTCTTCCTTGCTAATGGTTCCCCAGAACATAGGGTTTGTTCCAAAAGGCTGGTATTTTAAAGTGTATTATTATTAGGTAGATACTTGAAAAATACCTGTCTATGCACACCTGATGTGTGCAAACGTGTTTTTGTCTGTTGAACTTGATGATGCAGGTAGGCAGTTTTACAGTAAAGTTAGAAGGTTTTATTTACATTAGGAAACTAAAAGGGAAAGTGCAATGGATATATCTTGTGGATTGGAGGGGTTTTGGTCCTTTGTTCTGTACATTGAAAGTCTTGATGTATTTTTTTAAAAAATCAATATACATTTATTTGAAAGCTGTTTAAGATAGTTGCTGTGTTAAGGCAGAAACCTTCTTCAGTCCTCTCCCACTACTGTCTAAAGCTATAGTACAAACTGCAGCCAAAAGGACAGTGAAGACTTAAGTGCAATTTAGCCTGTAAATGAGTAATATGATGAATTCATTTGCATTTCTCAAGTCATCAACAGATGTGAAAATTATCTATATTGGCGAGCATTTCTGATGCAACCTTTGTCTTAGCTTGATGGGGGTTGTTATGGGAGGGAAGAAAACCTGCTGAAGCACATGACCCTTGTTTTCCTTTTTTCAGTCCCCTGCTGATCGCTCTCAGAAGATTCATGCTGGTGATGAAGTGATCCAGGTTAATCAGCAAACTGTGGTTAGTAACTAACAGTGTTACCAGCCTTCCTTTATACTTGCTCTGCAAAGGTTGCTGCTGACATACTGAAAGGATTGGCTCAGGAGGTGGATCTGGTATTTTCCTGATGAAATATCTGAGGCTTTTTAACATTTTGTTTTCAAGACAAATTTAATTATTTGCAATATTTTGATAGAAAAATAAGCAGTATTTCATGTTTAAATGCCATATGCATAATATTAAAGTACTTTATGTTGTATTTAAGGCCTATTTTAAAGTGCCACTTTACAGGCCACTGAAATGCTGATAAAAACACCCTTATTTGCATGTGGGAACCTGGATATAATGATTACATTTTTGCTTAGCACAGGTAAGCAATGCCTTTAAATGGGAGAAAGAAACATGACAAAAGTAGTTCACTGTGAATCCCTGTCTTAGTCAATTTGAGCACATTCATACATCCTTCTAGGACTAGAACAGAGATATAAAGAACATTGCTTGATATCTCAGTTTAGTTTACAACTTAAGTAGAGAACTTTCTTGGAAACAAAATGAATAATCGTGCAAAAAAGAAGCTTTCCAATTTATTTTTCTTAATTCTGGCTTTTTTTGATCTCTCTTATCTCTTCTAGGTTCATGTTAAAACAAACAGTCTGACTTGGGGGATTTAGGTTTTTCTCATTTGTTTGCTTTCAGAAGAGGAATGCTAAATAAAGGATGTCTTTATCCTCTTCCAGGTTGGATGGCAGCTAAAAAATCTGGTGGCAAAGTTGCGAGAGAATCCTACCGGAGTTAGACTGCTGCTTAAGAAACGCCCTACCGGCTCTTTCCATTTCACTCCTGCTCCATTAAAGAACCTGCGCTGGAAACCACCCTTGGTGCAGGTGAGAAGCTGCCAGCTCCACTCTGATCTCAGGATGGGAATGCCTTGGTTGCAGCTTGAAAAAGAGAAATTCCAGAAATGCTCCCAGGTACTCAAGTTTAAGTATAGGTCACGGTAGGTTAGGTGAAATGGCTGTCCTCTTCTGCTTCCTAGATAAAAGGGAAAATGTTCTTGCCTTTTTTTTTTATTATTCCCTATCCCTTTTCCTTACAACCAGATAATGCCCTCTTGGTACACAAAGGGGACTAGGTGTGCTGAACATTTTATTCAGTCTGTGTGTCACTGAGAGAACTTATCTCAGGAAAAACTGCTGAAGCTGCTGATATGCGTGGAATTCGTCAGCATGGGGCAATAAATGCTTTCTCTGTTTCACACAGTAATACATTTTTTCAGACATAATTTAGATGATTCCATATTTTTGTCCTCTTTTTAGTTTGGTGAAAGATGGGAAAGAGTGTTTTTCAAGAAGTCATTTAAACTACTTGTTTA
>JAOXXN010000446.1:56029709-56048137 GCA_026770055.1 Myrmophylax atrothorax
ATTTAAACTACTTGTTTAAGTAAGATTTGGTTGTTGGACAATTCACAGATTGAGTACTGAGCAGACAGGGAAAGTGATGTTAATAATTCTTAAATAACCATGTTGAGGAATGCTTTGTTGCATTAGAACCAAAGTGAATTTAATGTGATTACCTAAAATGAATAAAATCAGGGAGAGTTCCCATTCCTACTCCTGTTATGATACTGGTCTCCCTATAGCTGAGAGGGTAGTTTATCAAACTGTGAAGTGCCAGTGGCTATCACAGGTCTTGATGAGGGCACATTTCTCTCAAGTTGGGTAGAAGATGCATACTTGACTACTTCTTTCATTCTTCCTTTTACTAGTGCCAGTGTCTTGTTTTTCTGTCTTCATGCCAGACGGGTACTGCCAGGTGCGAAGAGCTGAGGTGGGCTGGCATATAGGCTATGCCAAGTAGTGTTTCCTTAGGGGAATGAGTGATTGGAGAAGCCTGTTGACAGTTCTAGGTTTCTGCACACTGATCAGTAAAAGGCAGATGCTTATGCAGGGTTGCCATTAACTAAGTGGGCAGAGTGAAATCCTGGACATGTCCTTGACAAAAAGGGGAGAGTGCAGTTCTCTCCCCTGACAAAGGTAAAAGGGTCTTTGAAGTCTTTTCTCTCCTAGAGGCAGGCAGGATCCTGGCAAGATGCTGAGAATATAGAAGTGAGCCACAAAGATGACCAGTGCCAAATCTATTTTCTTCTTTACTTCCCTGATGGTAGTTATATCTGTTGATCAAATTTATAGTGAACTTTACTGTATTCTTGTTTATGCCCCTTGGACTGTATGGAATAAAGGTAGCATGAGCTGGCTTTCAAAGGGCTGCCAATCATATCTTTTTTTAACAGATTGGATTTTTCTAATTCATCTAAAAATAAACAGGGGGTTTTGTCTCAGTTGCTTTTTTTGTCTATGGAATTTACAGGAAAAACAGAACTGGAAAGAGCAAAATATTCTTGAGCAATGCATTACCCGTGATAGGACTTCTGTAGGAGGGACTGCAAAGCTAGCCAAAACTGGGGGTGGAGGAAAATGTAACTTCTAAGAGTTTTTAGTGTGATCATACAGCACAGAGATAATAGTTCACTAGGGGATGAAAATGGTACTACTGATTATTAAATTATCTTTTTTTGAATGATAAATGAATGCTCAGGTGTTTGATAGGTGTCTTAACATTTCAGACCAGTCCTCTACCAACTTCAGCTCAGTCACCAGAAAGCACTGTGGATACCTCACTGAAGAAAGAGAAGCCGGCCATTTTGGATCTGTACATACCCCCTCCTCCAGCTGTTCCGTATTCTCCTCGGTATGTGAATAAACATGCACTACTGAACAAAAAGCTCCTTCATGACGGTTGTTTCTGGGCTGGCTTGCTGATAGAGCTCTGTGCAGATTAGCTTGAGAAAACTGTAAATCTCAGATGTTCTTCTAGCTGCCTGAATGAATTGGATTGCTTCAACTTATGCTTAAATGCATGCACTACCAGGATTGTAACAGATTTTATTACTAAAAGATTGTGTGCCAAATTGATCTGAATTGTTCCCAGAACATGAACTGATGTAGTTTCTGGTATTGTTTAAATCCAATGTAGCAAGTAGTCATTTTTGTCTGTAACCTTTTTCACTGTTCATTTTTTTCTAGCAGGTTGAGTAAGTGGTGTGAGATTTTAGTATAGGAAAGAATGTCACGTTAAATGACTCCTATCATGTTAAATGATTAAATTTGCAAGTTGCTTAAAACAGGAATGTTCCCACTGAAGGGAAGGGAGAGTCAATACATCAACTTTTATTTTTTTATGCTGTGGTGTAAGCTATAAAAATGCAGACCTGTGTACACAGCAGGTGGTGGGTGGTGTGTATGGTAAGGCTTACTGTTGTTCGTTCTCAAGTCCATGTTGACTCATGCCAGAACCCTGCCAGCTGATCTGGGAAGGAGATTGGAAAAAAGAGTTTTCAGGCAAGGCATAAAAGGCAGGCATGTCTTCTGGCCTGCCCTGACACTTCAGGTTATGTGTGCATAGCCCAGCACAGAAACTCTGACCTTTTGCTCCAGGACACGTGGGAGAGTGCTGGCCTCCTGTCACTTAAGGGCTGCAGCAGACAAAGGTTGTATTACTGCAGTCTTTGGGAAGAACTGGGAGGGTCTCTTTACTGAAGCTGGACCTACCTTGACCTGCTCTCTCACTGGTTTTATGGTTACACTTGCCATTTCTTATAAAAAAAACCCCAAAACCTCAAATCTTTTGGCATAATAACAAGAATATAGATTTAGCAGGTGAAAGTTGTTTCTTTACATTTCAAGCACACTGGTGATTCAGGTGCATTTGCTCAATTTGTTTATCTTACCTAAAGAAGCACAAAATTATATCAAGCTTCAGATGCCTTTAGGCCTGAATCCCTGTTGGCAAGGAAGGAAGTAACAGGGTGAGCTGTAAAACTTGTACTGGATGATGTGTGGAAAGGGGACTTGACTTAGACTTTTAAAGAAAGCAAATGTAGGAAGTTGTGGCAGGCAGGAAAAGGAGAAAGGGCAATTCTTTTGTCTTCTGCTTTTCTGCTTGGATATTTGTTTTTAACTGACTGTTTTGCTTTTCTCTTGAAACTGTGGTGCATTTTTGTAGTTATTCTTGATCCCCCCCCCCAATCATCTTGTTCCCTTCCCTTCCTGGCAGAGATTTTCTCTGGTCCACACTGGGAGGCAAAGAGCACTGCTTTGTTTCCCTCCCTATGGCGCAGTCTTCACATGGTGGTGGTGTAGGAGAAGCTCTCCACACGCATACAGTTGTGGGGTAACACTTCAGTCCACTTTTTGCTCTCCAAATTTCCATAAATTGTTCCTTCCCATTCACTGAACTGTAGCATTGTTCTTGGTGGAGAGCTGGAAAAGTGGTATGTGCTGGCTGGGGGCTGCTGCGAATACTAGGTATATATATGTGTTTAGGCAGTCAGCTGAGTACTTTTACACGTCTTGGCTAATGGTTGCTTCCAACAGTAAGATTATAGCATGTACAGGGAAAGGGGGGAAAAAGAAACCCAGGCAAATTTTGATTTGGAGGGTAGCTTCTCTTCCAAAAGTACTTGTAAGGATAGGTTCTAAAAATGTCTGTCCCTGGCCTTTGGAATGGGAGATTGCTCTGGGAAGGGAGTGCCTGCAGAAGTTCATCAAAATCATATATACATACATATACGTATGTATATATATGTGTGTGTGTGTGTGTATACACACACACACAGACACACACATATATAAATACACACACACCCCCCTTCCCCCCATGAACCTATTATTGAAACTCTCAAGGAGAGAGAGAAGGTGTAAATATTCAGTGACATTTATTGGACTCCTACAGTGACTGAAAACATAGTTCCTTAGATGGAGGCGAGAGGTGTTGCCATTATAACAGAGATGGATACATTTATGTAGTATCCCAATTCACACCTGCATACTAGGCAGGCTTTGTTGCTCTTGGGACAGAAAGGTCTCATTTATCAAAATCTTTTGCAGAAGTGGAACCTCTAAACTCCTCTGCTGTTAAGTTCCTGGCTCATTAACAGTGAATTAGCATGAGGCAGGAAGTCTTCTTTTCTCCTCATAAATGTAACGAAGTCTTCCATCACCTGACTTGGTTTTTTTTTTGGCGCTTGTTTGCAGCACAGTGCTAGTTGTCATGAGCATGACTGGGTGCTAGAAATATGTTTCAGACCTACTCATGTCTGTAGCATTAAACTCTTTTAAGCTACTAACTGAAGTGACATGTCCTTTCAGAGATGAAAAGGGGAGTTTTGTATATGGAGGAGGCAACAAACGCAGTCAACCATTACCTGGTTCCAAAGGGGCCGAGTCTCCCAATTCTTTTCTGGATCAGGAGAGTCGAAGGCGAAGGTTTACTATTGCCGATTCAGATCAGTTGCCTGGCTATCCTCTGGAAGTAAATGTCCTACCAGCCAAGATGAGGGAAAAAACACAGTCCTATGGTGAGTTAATTGCTCTCTCATTATTGCTGTTATGATAAGCACTTTGGTCAGTTTGATGTGATTAGTGTTAGAAAACTGCTCATTAGACTTGATGGTTATTAAGGACCTTCTGTGCAAATGGTAATTGAAATGAAATTCCACATCTGAAATAAGGTCACTTAAATGATGTTATTTCTTTAATGAGTGTCATTCTTCTGGGCTCTGCTGCTACAGGTGGCCATTTCCATTTCCATGGGTGTTTTGGTTATAACATCTATTCACTGCTGCTGTAAACGAGCAAGCATGTTCAATTGAAGCTATACAGTCTCAGCATATTGATTTCTTGTACATCACCAGTGAAAGTATCTTCAGATATTTTTTCCCACAGTTTGGACTTCTTATTGATATATCTCTCCCTTTGTTTAATTGTGAAAAGTATCATTCTACAAATTGGTCTCCTTGACCTTCTGTAATTCCTCATAACCTTGTATGTTGCCTCTAGGAAAACCTCGTCCATTGTCAATGCCTGCTGATGGAAGCTGGATAGGAGCTGCAGAACCCTTCTCTAGGCCACGAGGACTAGGGAGAAAAGGTAAGGGTTTAGGTTTCATCCCTCCCTCTCTTCCCTTCCTCTCAATTTCCTTGGGGTGAACTGTGTGAAAGTGTTTAAATTAGGAGCAGAGTATTATGGTTTGCATATTGCTGGACGGATCTGAGGTGACAGTTGTTGGTTTTAGCAGGAATGCCGATGGTAGTTATGAAATTTGTGAGGATATTCAGTGCTGGGACTCAAACTTTTTCCTGTCTTGGAATTCTTGTGAGCATTAAAAGTAAGCTAGAACGACTAGGGCAGATCGGTACTTGTCTCTTTATAGGCAAGTATTGCTCTTACATGCATCTCTTTCCCTTTCTTCTGAATTTAATATTGATTGTAAAACTACTTTTTTGGCAAGTCTTTCTGTTTAGCTCACTGCGGAGGCCGTTGTAGAAGCAAGCTTGTTCTGAAAATGTAAAATATAAGGCCTTTTAAAAGTTACTTTTTACGGCAACCGCTGTTAGAAAATAACATGTTCTGAAGACATCACTGAATGGAAGAGAGACAGAAGCTCATAACGTTGGGTGTTAGGTCAGATGGCTTTTTTTACTTGTCACACTGTTCTCTTCCCACTCCCTTTTGCATCTGAAAGGCTATTTGAGTCCTGTTAGAGTGGGAAATAAGGATGACTAGTTTACCCTTGAAGTCAGTAACGAAATCTACCGTGTAATTCTAGGTAAAATAGAAACTGAATTCTTTTATTTTAATGCAAAATTAGAATTCAATAAGAATTATAAACCTGGAGGGATATTTAGAGGCAAGCTAAGGAATCCAACAGAGTGATCACCAGGTGGCAGGGCTGGTTTTTGTGTGTATGATTTTTGTTTGATTGTTTTTGTGTTGACTTTTTTAATACTTGAAGTGTACTTAAGTGCTACAGACTTGTATGTAAGCTGTATTGAATCACAACCAAAGGCCTGTCTAGTCCAGTAGGATGTCTTTAGTAGCAGCTGCCATGGTCAGCTGTCTAGGGACGAATGAAATCAGAGAAAGAATCACAAATCACCGGTCAAAACCAGGCAGGGGAAGTGTTTACATCTTCACCTTCAAAATTAATTTCTTTTGTCTGGGGTAATATTTGTAGCTTTTAAATTACTCATGAGTTACATTGAGAAAAATATGAATTCAACTCTGGTCTCTCCAGCATTTTGAATAACATGTTACAAGACGGTTTGTTAGGTCTCACTCATGAGAGTAATTTGCATGAAGGTAGCCTGTAGTAGTATTTTGGTGGGTGTGAATCTGTAATTTAACAGTCATAAGGTATCTTCCCTGTGTATAGATTTATTTTGTTATTTGTGTTAAAAAAAGAAAATATGTGAAAAGCCATGAATCCATTGATAGCTGCTTATGTCCAAGTGTGTTGTGAAAAATAACCAAAATCTAGGTAATTTGGAGTGTAACCAGAATATTTTTTATAAAAATAGAAAGTGTTAATGGAGGGGTTTGATGTCATCAATAATTGGTTTTCCTCCTCCTTGTTTTACAGGTGAAGATGCCCTCTGCAGGTACTTCAGTAATGAAAGGATACCCCCAATCATTGAAGAAAGCCCCTCCACACAGCACCCCCTCTCCAGGCCAGTGTCTGACAAGCAGTTAGTGAGGGGAACGGATTATATTCGTGGCAGCAGGTGTTTTATGAATACAGACCTACACAACAGTGCAACAATTCCTTTTCAAGAGGAAGGTGCTAAAAAATCGTCAGTTACATCATCCACAAAAACCTCCTCTGCAGAGCCCTCACTGCTAGTCAGTTGGATCACAAGACTGAAGTTGTTGACTCATTGACTATTGGCCACAACGCTGTTACCAAGTGCCTTTGTTTGTTGGTCAGACTTCTCTACTTTTCAGCTTAACTGACACATAGTGACTAATGCGGTATTCTTTTCCTGGAGAACTTTACATTTTTGCCTTTTTGTTTGTGGTTTTTGGTGGATCAAGGGTTTCATAGTGCAAGGAGGGAAGAAAGATAAAGATCAAGTTCCTCTTCCTGGCCTAAAGCTGAAGGCATTTATTCCCATGGAAATAAGTAAAATTTCAGTGAGACAGAGATCACACATGACCTGGAATGTGCATAATGACTCAGAGGCAAGACTTACATTACGGTGAAGTCCAGTGGCACTTCACTTGTCTGAATGCTCAGAGGCTGGTGTGACTGGCTGGGTGTCAGAATATGCAGAGCTCAGTACAAGTTGTGTTACTCTCCTAACTGGGAAAGATAAGCAGAAAAACAGTGGTTTTGTGCAACTTAGTGATGCTGTTGCAAATACTGCATGAGATCAACCTTGTGAGGAAGAAGTAATAGTAAGGCCATTCTTTCTCTGATATCCAGAGATTCTGTGAAGTCTTAGGAAGAGAGTTCTCTTATTCAGAGATTTTAGGAAGTTGGACTAATTTAATTATAAATCAATCCAACCTGATATATAATCTATTTTATTGAAATCACAGTAGAAATAAAGAGCACTGAACAACTGCAGTGCTTGTCTGTAAAGGTATATGGATTGCTACAACGTGCCAAGGAAATGCATCTGTAGAGGTGGTAAAAGAATATATATTTTTTCCTTAATTGTTTAAGAATGATTTGCTGTTAACCAAAGTAACCTTTTAAAGACAGTCCTGTTGGACTTATGAGAACTTTTACAACGGTTCAGTTTCTGAATGATGTGTTGTTTTTATGAAAAATATGTGCTGTCATACACTACAATTGTAAGACATCCTGCTATTTTCTATATAGCTAAAATCTCTAGCCCTCCAGAATTTTAATGTCACATTGGGTATTTTGGGAGGAAAATAAAACTTGCTTAATGAAAGAGGAGGATATTAAAGAGGTATTGCTTAAAACGGAATGTACATAAGAATGTTAGTATGCAAACAATTGTGTTTAAAGTAATTTAAATGTTAAATATAGTTGTATATATTTTTTACACTTAAACAGATACTGTTTGACCCTTCCTGTATTGCAGTACTGGGCACAGCTTAGTCAAATGAAAAGTTTTTGTATTCCCTGCTAATTATAAGACTAACTATTTCTGTAGATTATATATTGCCAACAGCCTTTACTCCTTTGGTCTTGCTGAAAAAAAGGATTTATATTTAATTATTGGTGAGGAAAGGGGGGAGTTAAATATGAGTTTGCACTTTGGACTGGGGCAGGATTCACATATGATACGATGGTTGTTAAAAACACACTAAAATTCTGGCTATGAAGATGTGACTGTTCTGCTGCCACAAGCTTCTGCAGTTGTGCTACAGCCCAACAGAAAGAGACGGGGTGTTTAATTCAGTTCTCAAGTAATTATATTGGATTGTGACTGGTGATTTAGGTGGGGGCATTGTTTGGATCTTTCTGATCAAAGCAGATTATGTCTGTCTTGTGCCACTCTTCTCCACTCCCCGAGGTGGCAGTCTGTGCGAGAGGCATGACCAAACACTGCTGCTGTGCAGTTGAACCCAAGAGCAGTTTGTTCCTGCCTCCAAGAAGAGGGCTGAAACTATAATGTTGTAGGCACTGTGATTTAGTATAGTCCAACCTCAAACTGACTCAACTGTTTTACAGTAAATCACTGTTACTGAACTAATCAAAGATGATTTATAAACAAGACTTCTAAAATGGAAATTTCTCTCATCTTTAGTGTCCTGTTTTCCATAGTTTAAGCATGATGCTTTCCCATTCATTTTTAACTTCTTACTGTGTATAGTGAATGTAGAGAGTGCGCTATAATTTAGAGGTAAAAAAAAGTCCAACAGATCCAGGAATAAAATCACAGCCTGTATCTTTCTGACTTAACCTGAGAAAAATGTAGGTAACAAGTTAGAAACTGCTATTATGCAGAAACTTGGCTCATCTCTTCGTATTGAAGGTACATGTATCTGTTTTATCAAAAAACTATGCGTAGGTTGACTTCCCTAATGAGTACAACATGCTTATCCAGATATCCTGCCATATTACAGTACCCCACAGTACTCTGAATACTCTGTTACAGTGGCAAAACAACACAGTTAAATGGAAAAGATTATAAACTCCACAAAAATGGAAAAGAATATTTAGTATTCTTGCATATATGTGTAGTGAGGAATGTGCACTTCAGAAATAGTGAGCAGGCTTCTGTTTTAGTTTGTAGAGTACCTTGGTTGTTCCCGTACATAACCATTGCAAAAAAATACTATTTTAGGTAGTAATGTGCAAGAGGAAATAAGACATAAAAGTGAATACTAATGGCTTTTAGAGACAGAGTTCAGGGCAATTCTTCAAGCAATGTGTTTCCTCTATTATTATGGATAATTAAATTAATCAGTGTTTGAATTCTGGATGACCAACAGAGGTGGACTGAGTACTGTGAGTATTATACTAATTTTATGCCAATCAAGGAATTGATAACCTTTTCTTCCTCATAAGCAGGGCTTGTTTTAAAAACAATATATTCCATAAGCTGGGTGCTCATTGAACAGGAAGAGGGGAAAAAAATTAAAAATCCAAAACTTAGCTAAATGAGGAAACAGATGGTGAAGACTGATTTTTATAGCTGGAAAGGATAAAGACTTTTCTTCTTGCATAAATCTTTATGTCCTGTTTTATTACATTGCCAGCAGGCAGCCTTCACAAACTGCTCTATACCTGAAGTCACATTCTGAATAGACCAAGTTAAACCCTTCATCAGGCTTTAACTTGTACCTTGATGATGAATTCAGCTCAAACAGTTTTTTACTTCCCTAGGAGTTGTTCTGCATTTATCAGTCAGTTTTGGGAATATCCTACACATGATGGGCAGCAAAGCTCTTGTATGTATGCATGCTCAGAAATGCCTTTGCCAGCAGGATTGGTGTCTTGGAGGAGGATGGATGCTGACTTGTGCTTGTGTTTTCTGCACTTAAATAAGTACTTCTTCCTCCAGCTTCCACTGTACATCCTAGTGCACCATCTCAGGCCATGAGTTAGAAATGCCCGTGAACAATTGAAAAGAAGTGTTAGGTCCTTTGGAATAATCTGACTTTGTCCTGCTGTGCAGCTGTAGCTTCTTTCTTCTCTGCAGCCCGAGTTTTTCTTTGCACAAGTGGAGCATGTGCTCTTTGTGGCCATCATATACGAATGGTTATGTCACCTTGCAGGATGTAAGGTTTTTATAGCGGACAAGAGCTCTCGAAAAAGCCCTTGACTAACACTAAAATGTAGAAAGAGCACCTAAAAAAGACTCAGCTTGTAGAATGAAGAAAGAGAGGCTGGGCTAAACTAAATGTATGGATCTGTGTTGTGTTGAACAGTGTTTCAGCTGCATGGCAGCAACTCTGCAAAGAAAGCAACCCACAGAAGTGCTTCATGCACACTGCTACGTTTGTATGATGCTAGAATAGTTATATATAGTTCCACACTCGGCTCTTGAGCTGTACATATGACAAAAGCAGTCAAGAGCTGCTATCAACATGTAATTTCACCAACTTCTACTGCCTACACTGCTGCTGCTGCATCAGTTTTAAATAGTAACCCCTGCACAATGCAGACCCAGCTCTGGCAAGTACCTAAATTTAAGTTTTGTCTTCCTATGTGACAGTCAGTATCTGCTGGTGAGATTATCATTCCCACTTGGCCTCATGCGGTGTCTAAAGGCTTAGTTTGGGTTTCTCTGGACTTAGTCCAAAAATGGGAGGTCAAATTTAAAAACAATATTACTGAACCAGTATTACTTAGAGTTGAGATTTTTTTATACATACTAAATATAAAACAGGCAGGAGTTGTCTGTTGCACTTACTTTGCTAGTAGGAGGAAAAATGAGGATTGAATATTTAGTGGAGGAAAAAACTTCAGATCTTTGGGTGTCTTCCAGTTCTTGCCAGTGTGAGAAATGTGTTTGTTTTAGTGTGACATAGAATAGATGTAAACATTTAAACTTTTTAAACCTCCCTGTGTGGCCACCTCAGTTGTTTAGGATGATGTAAGCCACTGACTTTCTCCCTTAAGTGTCTATGGAGTTAACCCAATTCTTTTTTTGGGAGAGGACAAAGATATATTTTCTTAGGCAATTACATGATTGATTAACTGAATATGGAGACAGAGGAATTAAGCACAAAACAAATACCAGAGAGTGCTGATTTATTGTGAGAATCCTTGGGATCTGTTTAAGATTGTGGTTTCTGTTTGTTCCCTGGACTCTGGCAAGGATGAATGTTCCCTATTCATCTATGCATGGGGACAGTTTGGCAGCTTGGCAGCAGACAAGGAATCAGAGGACACCACAGTCCAGTTTACTGTGCCATCTTCAGCTAAGTGGCTTAGTTGTTTGAGCTTTTTTGGTTTTGAGTTGGTTTGGTTTTTTCCCTTCCTTCCTCTCTGTAAGTGTAGCCCTCCTTTAATAAAAGTGGGCCAAATTAGGATCTGTTGAAATGTACCTGTGGAGCAAACCTGCCTAGGTCCTCATGAAGCAGTGGGCTGTGCTTGCTGACTGGGGCCCAGCTGCCATGTGTTTTCAGGTACTCTGGGAGTGCCTTTGCAGGTATTGAGTCTCAGACCCTTGTGACCTTTGCTTAGAGACTTTTTTGTTCAGTCAGTATTTATTGAGAGGTATAGAAAATGCTGCAGTCTGAACTGATACGTGTATTGAATGTTTTTTTTCCCAAGTAAAAACTTGCTACTTATTAATGTGTTTTCCATCACCCGTTAACTGTTTTCAGTACAAGTGTTTCTAATGAGATCCTCCTGTATTTCCAGTGAAAATGTTAATAATTCCAAATAGTCATAAATAGCCATAAAATTTTAATCTGTAAACTGCAAAAAACAAAACGCAAACAAACCAACCCCCAAAACCAAAACAGAAGAAGGAACACTTTTTCTACCTTATGAATAACAACTTTATGAATTAGAATGAATAACAATGAAATTAAGGATTTTCACACAGGTGAAAGATCAGCCAAACTTTAGTCGCTGCATCTTGGGTGTTTTGTTTGATTTTATTACATGATAGTAGGAGGTGAGGGCTGTAGTTCAGGTATTGTAGATTCTTGCAGAGCAGCTGTGGTGTATAAATATGTCCTCACAGATCTTGAACAAAGGCTTTCTTAGGCGTAATGCAGCTTTTGCTATGACTGTGTTCCTCAAGCCTAGTGAATGTCCCATTGAACATGCAGAAGTTTTATCTGGCATAGTTCTTGACCATTTGTTTCTGGTGGGAAGTTGGTATAATTTGCTGTAAGTGAGTAGGAGGAGAACAAAATGCCACGTCCAAAATTAATTATTTCCCTTTCACTATCCTCTTCTTCCTCTTTGACCTTCTTTTCCCTACCCTAAGGTCAGGGGACTTTCCAGGAATTTATTGCACAAACAAACAGCTATAAAGCCTTTAATATTTATAGCATAATCTACTTTGTTTTCATGTCCGAGATAGTTTTGGCCAGAGCTTTCCAGTAAAAATAGCGCTGCCCACAAGACAGTATTTCTGAGCTCTTGATCCTTATAAGAATTCCTCTCTGCTTAGTAAACTGTTGGCTTAGACTCTGCTGCTTAGACCATCCCAAGCAGTCCTTGGCCTTTTAGGTCCAGACACATTGGCTTCTTTTCTCTAGATAGGCAGAAAGGTCTGGTTTTTTTCTCCTCGCTCTGAGTTTTGTAACTCTAAATTTGCAGGTTGCAGTTGAAAGGTGGATGTAGACCTACCGCAGAGGTCTCCTGCCCTTCCCTGCCTGCCAACTCCTGCTGTCTGTGCAGTGGCTAGGTGGGATGGAGGGACACGAAGACAAGGAGGAACCCAGCAGCTAAAGCAGCTGCCCCTCTCTTCCCTACTTCCTGCTCAGGAGATGAGCAACAGGCCTCTGAATCAGCTCTCAAAATGCATGTTTAGAAAGGTTTTGTTTGCAGAAGAGATGAGTAATTGTTCAGGTATGTTTTTAGAAGTAATAAAGACAGGAAGTACAAATGTTTAGGATCAAGTGGACCTAATTGTTTCCCACAGGATGCTGGTCATGGAGCTGGCCATTAACCCTTGAAGCAGTTGGCCACTGCTGAGCTCCACAGCCCCTCTCCTGCTGTCACTTGGGCAGCTCTGTGACTTTCTCTCAGGCTGGATTTTTACTGATGACTTCCTACTGCCCTATGGTCAAGTAGGGGATTTCCTTTCTCCCCCAGTGTGGCTTTTTTTGTAAGCTGGGAGCCAAGTGAGACTTGCTCTGCATTAGCTGAGAGAGAAGGAAGAGCCTGATGTCATGTGTTGGGTCATACACCTGGGGCACATCTGTTGTCATGACTGTGGTCCCAATGAGCTGTAGGTTAGAACTAACTTAAGGGTATACTTGAATAGCAAATCAATCTGGAACTGGAAACCTAAAAAAAAGCCAAACAACAGAATAAAAGGCTAATGCGACAGGATGCATGAGTTTGTTCTTTGATTTGCAAACTTTGTCTTCCTCTAGAAGTGTGGGAACGTTGTGGAGATGATGTGTCTCACAGTGTTAGTGCGGAGGTAATGTGAGGGATCCATTAATTAAAAATCAAAAAGGCTTGGAAGCACATGGACTCCTGGTATGGCACAGGCAAGTTTCACCTAGTGCTGTATAGAGAGGCCTTTATTAAAGTGAAGTGGACAAGTAAGCTGGGGCTGCCTGGGAGAGGCAGTGAGGCAGAAACCCCGGGGTGCTCACACATGGGTGAACCTGGCCACAAGAAGTGCCTTTGACCTACTGCCTGGAGCTGGCTGCTGTGCTTGGAATGGCAGTAGTCTGTATGTGGGGAATAAGGCCTCTAGCAGGATGTGGAAGAGTCTCGGGTTTCGGTATCATGACTCATTTTCCTGGTGGTTGACCAAAGAGGGGGGCTGTGATGAGCAGCTGTGAGAAGTACTCCTGTTACTGTCAAGAAATGGCAGGGGATGAAAACAAACATCACCAGAAATTTGCAGTTCAGAAAACCTGAACCACCCATGGTAACCAAAGCACATGACATCTCCCACAGGTCATTCCTGCGAATGTGAATTTTTCACCTAGTTTGCAATGAAGTATTTGATGTGTTTTCAAAATGCAGAAGATTTTGGGCATCCTCTGGTCTCATGCAGTGTTCGCTTCTCACGCAACTGGCTGTGAGCGGAGCCATCTTGGTGAGGGTGCCTGACTCTGGCAGCATTGACTTAGGGCAGGAGCCGTAAGGCGAGAGCTGCATCAGCCTGACTTACAAGCCCTTCGGGTTGGATGTGCATAACATGTCTACATACTAACATGAAGAGGAAGTCAGTTATAAAATCACAAAAAACCCATACAAAAGCCATTAGTGGAAGAAGAGGTGCTACCAAAACATGGTTCTCTGGTGGCTTTCCAGTACTCTTGCCTAGCTGGCATCTCTAAGACCAAAACCCAGGTGTTGAAAATCGGCACACTAGGTGACCTCAAAGGCTTACTTCTGTTGTTCAGAGCACCAGGGCAAGCAACATTTGTGTTATTTTTCTCTAGGTCTGGAGTGGCTTTCAGTCCATTCGTTCAGTCTGTTGCCATCTTTTCCTTTTGCTCAATGTGCTCTTGCTGAGAAACTTGGAGCCGTTTGTGCTTGTGTGCCTGAAGAAGGCAGTGTTGTGTTCAATATGCTTGTGCTGCTTATGTACTTGAGGATAAACATTTCTCCTGCTAAGTGAACTGGGGTTGTCTGTCAAGAGGTTCAGTCCATTGCAGAACAAGGTCTGATCCTTCTTTCTATTTCTGTGTCAAATCTGACTGGTTTGTTAGACTGAAGGGGTGAAATGAAAATAGGATCTTGTTGATGAAGAGGATTCACATGAACATTTGAACAAATGAATAAAGGCCAAAGAAAGTAGAGAAATAAAACCAGGCACTAATTCTTTACCTTTGAGCAGTGTTACACATTTACTTGGTGTATTTTATATTTATGACCTTTGCATTTGTGTTTTTTTTTTTTTTTATCTCAGTCTCCTGTCTGGAAACTTTTAATATTTTTCTCCTACAAGTTTCCAGACTGAGCTGCAAGTAACTGTGGGACATTTATGATCAAGCTGTTGCTTCTTCTGCTGTTGCATTTTGGGAGAGCAGACTTCTTGCAACATCTGGCTTTTCTGTTCCTTCCCAGCCCTCCCACTCTAAAACCAGGGCACATCATGTCAGGCGACTTTCAAAATTATGAACTTGTCACTAGATCCTCTTTTCACTGCCCTGTTTGGTGCAACTTTTGAGAACACTATAAAAGGATTTTTAAGGCTGGAGATGCTGCTGTACATAGGCAGAGGTAGATGTAGTTATCGATAGGTTTGAGAACTGGACCTGTTGTAAGGCAACAGATGCACTGCTGTATTTAAGAGGAAAAGTTGTTCCTCATGTAGAAATTGTGTTATGTACTTGGACTATTAAATACATGTTTGATTCAGAAATGCACAAAGCACCATTTGTGTGCCACTTAGTAAAGTTCACGTGGAAAAGCTGAATCATCCAAGCCATGTGAATGATGCACACTGTTCAGTAGTTGTTTTCTTCAGCAGGCAGCTGGTGATCTCTCTTCCTGTATTCAGGGCTTGGGTGGGGGAGAAAAAAGGAAGATAGAAAGGAGTCTCCATGGGGGGGGAGACCTATTAGTTCATATGTGCAAACTTTATGATTTTCCTGAGAGATCTCTAAATTTGTGGTAAGTTAAAACAATATTCAGAGAATTGAAAAGGCAGTATATATTGCAACTAGGTTATAAAGTGTTTTTATTTTAAAGTAGCAATGCTTTATAAATTTATTAGGCATGATTTGCTTGTTTTAAGCTGTATGTGAAGCAGTGCTTCATGGGGAAGACATGGGAGTTGTACTAGGGCTGGGGATCCTTCAGACTGGATGGCTTCTATGTCTCCTGCTCCTCTCTTGAAACTGGGAGGTGAACTGTGAGACTTGGTGCCTCAGTCACCAGCCAAAAAATGGTAACTCAATTCTGATCTTGTGCTGCCCATGTTATAAACTCAATACCCAATTTACATGTTTACGGACGGAAGCTCAGTGGTAGTGAAGGGCTGTTTAATGCTGGAAAAACTCCCAGCTAATGAGTGGACAGAGAGATGACAGGGTTGGGAGGCAGCAGTAGTTTTGCAGAGACCACCACACATGCTCCCTGCAGCTACATCTTTAGTTTTCCACATATAGGATGTATCTATTTTTTGGTGGCATATTTTGTTTATATTGACACCGGTAAAGAAGTGGGTTTTTAATGATCTATCCCTTTTTTACAGTCTGTCTTACCAGTTTAGATTGTAGGTCTGTTTTTTTTTTTTTTTTTGGTAGCAAGCTATATTTTGCAGTTTTGAGCCCTGAGCATGCTGGTTCAGGGACTTAACTGGCCTCTATTGTACTTAATAGTACAACTCAAAGGGTCTGAAGAGCAGCAGAATGGATAAAGCAATGCAGAAAGGCTTTGCTCAGATATTGTTGGCCTGACTTTTCTTTGTGGTTTTTTTTTGTTGTTGTTGTTGTTGTTTCTTTTTTTAATTTGGTGTTTTGGGGTTTTGTGTTTTGTTTTGTTTTTTTCCCTGTGAAGCTGGAGACACAACTAGCAGACATTCAAATCTTTTGAGTCTATACCACACTCTGTGACTGTGTCAGTATGAGAAATGAACTGCCTGGGAACTGATTGCAAATTACTTGTATTTCTAACCAACACAGAACAGAAAAAAAAGGGTTCAACTCTTGTTTTCAGTAGATTCTTCAAGAGGGCCTCTCATTGACTGTGCTGGGGGGCACTTCCATTCCTTTTGGTGACTGTCACTTTAGGGCTGGCAGTGCCTTCAATAACCTGAAGTACTAGTAGTTCTAATGAGGGAGAAACAGCTCCCTGCTTGGAAAACATTGGCCTTTGAGGAAAGATGAAATCAAATTATGTGTTGCATAGATTTAAGAAAAGGTGACTGTGTTGGTGTCATAGGAAAAACATAAAATATTTATGTAAGAACAGGACAGTTTCTTTATAGGATAAGAGACAACAGTCTTGAATTTGTTAAAAAACCCCCCATAATAAAAGAGTGTTAAGAACTGGTTTAAAATGCTGAAGGGAGCTGTGGAATCTCCATTATTTGATGTCTTTAAGAACAGGTTAGGCAGCCTTTGTCAGGAATAGCCCAAGTATAATAGATCCTGCTGGGAGGGACAGACTTAATGATCTCTTGATGTCTCATTACAACCTTATGAATTTGCCGAGATGTGAGTAGGCTGTATGTAATCACATCCTGGTAGAGTTCATCAAGGGCTCTCAGGCCCTTCTGGATAAAAGCCACCATACACACTTCACCATAACTGCAGTGAAGTTTTGATGCTTAAAGGAGGCTGAAGCAATCCAATGAATGCATGAGATTGAATTTTGTGTCACCACACAGTAAAAAAAGGACAGGGAGCAGTAACATACAGAATAATTAATTTTGCAATTTTGTAGTTGTCTAGAAGAAAATAATCTGCAATTGCAATTGTCATTCCTTCAGTGGAGGTACTTGCAGAACATTGGAAAAACAGCTATTTATTTTGAAGAAATACGGGGGGGTTCCCCTTAATAAAAGGAAAGTATTAGGGATGTAACTACACTTCTGAGTCTTTAAGGGAAAGCACTTCGATAGATCTAAAAGATAGTTTAGCCTTTGAAAATGAAAACAACAGACCTATTAAACCTGCTCTTTATACTGCACCTTCCCACACCCCTGCCATTTCTGATATAATCCTTAATTTTTAGAAAGGAAAGTAACTTGCAGACAGGCAGGTTAGCTCTGTGCTTATGGAAGTAGCTTGTGTCTCTAAATAGGTTTACTGTTAAAACAAACAGCAAAGAAAAAAGTACCCACCTTCCTGTTCTTTCAAGCAGTGGGTGGCCCAGGGATATGAACTTTGTGGTGAGGTACACAGATGGCATTATACCAAGAAAATAATTTCTCGCACAGTGCAAACCATCAGTGGCCCAAGTCTCCAGAAAGCAGCACCAGATGCCCAGAATATTTTGGCATTCAAGTCTGTAGAATGCTCCAAAAAGAAGGAAGTGAAAGAATAGTAACAAGTCTCTTGCAAGCAATTTTGGGGATATGGGACTTCATTTGCACATGACTGCGACAGCTCTATGCAGCAAAAAGCGTGGTGGGAAGTGGGATAGTCCTTTTCTACCACTCAAAGGACTGACCATCTGCTTTTCCATGTCATCATGGAACAGTGTCTGGTCTGCTGTCTTTATCTCTTTTGTGGAATATTTATTCTTTCCAAAAGTAACACATATGCTTCTTCAGACCTCTCACTATTACCCTCGCTGTGATTCAGTGCACATGCAAAGTCAGTAGTTATTTTAGGAAGCAATAGCTGAGTCTGTGCATCAGATTTCAAGATACATTCTTGGGCAAGTTTTTGGGTAATCCATTTATATGCGGTTAAAGTGCTTTGAAGATACAAAGTCCCACGTTACTGATAAGTACTGATTAGTCATGCAAATAAATGGAAATATTTTAATTAGGTCAGTTTCAACATGACTCGTACTGTGGAAAAGAACCTATATAAACATATTAAATAGGTAATTTATTACTGGGAACAACCTGTGATTAAGGGTGTTGTGTTTTAATTTTTTGAGAGGGAATAATATACATAGCAAAGTAGCAATGCAAGAGAGTAACAGCCTTATAAGCTGAAGAACATCTACTAATAACCTCTGTTTTTCAAAGTAAACATAAAGTTACAACTGAGATATTTGTGTCTCTTCATGTCTGCTTGAGCCACAGTATAACTGAGTAAGCTGGGAATGCTCAAATATGTACTGCCTGAAATGTGGCAGGCTTTCCATTGGGTCATGCATTGAATCTACCTACATGTCCTACCATTGTCCTAGAAATTGCCATCACTTTTCTGCCAAGACCTTTCCTTCTTGCAGTAATTTTTTTCTATTTTTT
>JAOXXN010000446.1:56066174-56078948 GCA_026770055.1 Myrmophylax atrothorax
ATTGGCCTCAGGTCATTGATCCAGCCTGTCCAAATGCCCCTGCAGAGTCTTCTTACCCTCCAGCAGATCAATACTCCCACCCAACTTACTGTTGCCCGTGAACTGACTAAGGGTGCACTTGGTCCCCTCATCTAGATTATTAGTAAAGATATTAAAAAGGACTGGGCCTTGGGGAACCCCACTTGTGACCAGATCCAGCTGGATGTAACTCCATTCACCACCACTCTCTGGGCCCAGCCATCCAGCCAGGTTTTAACTCAGTGAAGAGCTCACCTGTCCAAGCCAAGAGCAGCTGCTTTCTGCAGGAGAATCCTGCAAGCTACAGTATCAAAGGCTTTGCTGAAGCCCAGGTAGGCTACAGCCTGAGCCTTTCCCTGAACCACTAGTTGAATCACCTGATTAGAAAAGGAAATCAAGTTGGTCAAGCAGGACCTGCCTTTCACTAAACTTGTGCTGGCTGGCCCAGATCCCCTGATTGTCCTGTACATGCCCTGTTTTCATACTCAAGATGATCTGCTCCATGACCTGCCCTGGTACCAAGGTCAGGCTGACAAGCCTGTAGTTCCCTGGATCCTACTTTCAACCCTTTTTCTAGATGAGCATCACATTTGTTAACCTCCAGTCATCTGGGACCTCCCTGGTTAGCCATGACTGATTATAAATGATGGCGAATGGCTTGGTGAGTCCTTCCACCAGATCCCTCAGTACCCCTGGGTGAATCCCATCTGGCCCCATGGACTTGTGTCTAAGTGGCACAGCAGGTCAATCTACTTCCTCCTGGATTGCAGGGGGGTTTTCTGCTCCCCACCCCTGTCTACCAGCTTAGGGGACTGGTTGCCCTGAGGATAACTGGTCTTTCTCTTAAAGGCTGAGGCAAAGAAGGCAGCCTTTTTGTCATCCTTGGTGACAATGTTCCCCTCTGTGTCCAATAAAGGATGGATTTTCTTCGTCCCTCCTTTTGTTATTAATGTATTTATAAAAATCCTCTTTGTTACCTTTCAGAACAGTGACCAGACTGAGTTCTAGCTGAGCTTTCACCTTTTTAATTTTCTTTCTACATGAACCCAAAGACATGCTTGTACTCTTCCTGAGTTACCTGCCCCTTCTTCCAAAGATCATAAACTCTCATTTTTACCCTGAGTTGCTGTGAATGTCCCCTGTTCAGCCAGGATGTTTGCAGGGGTACTTGCTCAAAGACTGACCAGTTCTGGTATAAAAGGAAAACAAATTTCTGCTTGTGGTGATGGGCTTGAAAATTAGAGTTGACATCATCACAGATAACATTGTCTTTTTAACAAAGGATTATTTGACAGGCTGCCTGGGAGCTGGTTAAGCAATCACTCCTTAACAAAAAGGAGAACCCAGGGATATCCTCAGTGTGCCTGCATGGGAAATTTGCACAGAATTGCTGTCATTAGCCAAGTAGAAGTGTTGGTAGATGTACCACACAAGTTCCTAGGGTTTTCTTTGTTTAGTCAGGGTGCAATCTAGTCATAACATTTGCACATCCCTCCTGTATACAATGGGCTTAACACTGAGCTGTCGTTCTTATGATGTTTGGAGATTTCCCAACTTCAGCTTTTACCAAGATGAAGTGCCCTGTTGAGGCACATGTGAACCTAGAAGAAAATGACTCGGTAAAAAAGGAACAGCAAGTCTCAAATGCATTTCTTGAAGCCTAGTGCTTAGGTACATAGGGGCCTATTCAAAACACAGAGAGAGAGATTTTAACCACTAGACCACAGTGACTCAAACGTATACTAAAATGTATTGCAATAAGCTTTTATTCCCTTCTCTCACCTTATAATGACTGATTGCTGAGGATGAAAAATGCAAATAAGCTGAGGGAGTGGAATAAGGGTAAAAATCACAGCTGGGCAGAAAGGATGACTGGAGAGCAGCCTTCACTCTCCTCACCTTTGTAGACTTGTTGCTGTGCCTGGGACAAATGCTGTTGGGGAGGAAGAGAGAGAAAGAGGAAGTAGCAACCGTGGATGCTTTGCAACCTCAGCAGAAAATGCTGATGAGAAACTGCAAACATGAGGCTGAGGTTGGTGCTCTTCCTGGTGAATGTGTTGGTGTGATTTCCTTTGCTCCTCGGAGCTGTGAGAGCTCAGCAGTCAGCTTCTCTCAGCCCAAGGATGCCCACAAAGGAAATAAGCTGGGAGAGAATTTGTTTGGGCCAATTCAGTTAATTCTAATGAATACAGATGATGTGCATATACCTGATGATAGTATCATTTGAAAAGCCATTATTTGATAAATAGATGTGCAAACAGCAAAAAAAAAAAAACAACGAAACAACTGAAACAGTCAGACTTTTCTTGCCAATGTTTCTAAATCGACCTTTTGCCAGTTACAGATTTTTGAAAGCTACATTTCACATGGCTATATCATAACAGTGTTTGAATTTAAATGGAACTCCAGTGACTTTAAAGTCAATTTGAATCCAGTGCACTCTCCATGACTTGTATACAAAGTGCTTAAAGTTTATTGATGAATTGCAGATGAATTGTTGAATTTGATAACATAAGTCAATGGCTGCATTGGCTTTTTATCTGTTTATCTTGCAGCTAGAATGGGGGATCCCTGTTTTGGGTTCTTCATAAGCAAGTAGATGGGCTAGCCTTGGGATTCTCGGAGCACAAACCTAGAAATATTTGAAAAAGGAAATTTGAGATATGTGAAAATAATGTGTTGGGGGTTTTTTTGGTTTGGTTTGGTTTGGTTTTTTTTTTTTGTTGTTGTTGTTTTGTTTTGTTTTTTTCCCCTGGAATACATCCAAGCACTTTAAGACATTCTAACTTTCAAGGAATATAATAGATTTTTCCTTTTTAATTTCTGCTTTTGCTAAATGTCCTTGTATTTAGGATAGAAATTGTTGAGTGAGCATGCAAAAAAATGTGCATGCTGTAGGTTTATTTTTCCTGCTTAAATTTTTTCTTATGAAGAAAAATGTTACTTCTAGCAACATCCCTCTTTTCTCAAATAATTTTTTAAACTCCAAATAGTTGGATAAAGGCCATATACCTTTTTCTGTGTGTGAAAAAATATACTTTAAAAACTTTCAGTTTGGATAATTTGACAGAACAGCTGCAATACATGAATGAAGGAGAAGGATGTTAGGGGGATGTTTGGATCATGAGAAAAGAAAACTTCTAAAGGAGCACATTTTTTGAAATGGCATAGTCTTAGTTCATTATCATATTGCTGACAGCAATATTTTATGACTGGATTTTAACATAGATTTTTGCATATGTGCAGAAGTACACAGGCTGTCCTAAATTTGTGCTTGTGTTCATACATATCCCACTTTTTAAAAATATATGCATCTATTTACTTCTGGGAAGGCTTTTAAATATATGCACTACAGATTTGTGGATGATTTGCTGGTCAGAGGTAGGTTTGGATCTAACAGACAAAGACGGGCTTACTGCACCACCTAGGCAGGACGTCTCAGTCCAACCTCCTGTTCACAGCAGGCTCAACTGTGAGCTCAAACCAGCTCACTCAGGGCTTTGACCCATCAGGTCCTGAAAATTTCCACGGATAGAGACTGTACTACCTCTCTGGGTGACTGGTCCCATTATCCTCATGGGAAAGAGGTTTTCTTTATATTCAGTTTAAAGCTCTTCTGTTTCAACTTCTGCCTCTTTTGTCTCATCTTTTTGCCACTGGGAAGAAGCCCATCTGTGTTGTCTTGCTGACCTTCTCACAGGTGGTAAAGGGCTGCTGTTAGAGGGCCCCTGAAGCTGACTGTGTTCCAAGCTGGAAATGTCCCAGTTCCTCAGCTTCTCTTCACAGAACCAACCAACTCCAAACATCTTGGTGTCCACTGCTGAGATTGTTTCTGTTTGTCACACTCTTTCATATATTGGAAGTAAGTGCCCCAGACTGGGTACAGTCTTTAGATGTGGTTTAAACCAAGCAGAGAGATATAATCATGTCCTGGCAGTGCTTTCATCTATGTAGCCTGCTGGCCATCTTGCGAGCCCACAGCACTCTCAGTACATCTGGAACACTCAGTTTCTGTCACTGGGTTAGTGATGAAATTGTCCACGTCAAAATTTACAATGGGAAGCTGTTGCAGGCTTTCTGGCAGGCATTTTAAACATATACAGCACAACAAGCAGCAGTAGTGTTAATGTGACTGCAACTGCTCAAGGCTCTTTATCAAAGATGAAAGGAAAGCAGTGGCATAAGGTCTTGTGAGAAACAACTTTGAAGCAAAGAGTGGGATTTAGGGTTCTGTACAGATGTTATAGTCCTTATTAGTATAGTGCTTTAATAACACTAGTCTCAAGTTTGGTAACTGTTTTCAAGATGTTTAAGCAATTTTCTGGCCACTTTAAAAGTGTTTTTCTTTTCTGATAATGCTGTCCTTACAAAGATAGCTCTTTGCTTCTCTCTTGTGAAGCAGCTAATCTGGGAAACTCTGAACACTTTAGAGGAATTAATTATTAAATTTTCATAAAATTTCTCCAATGTAGGTAATTACAGTGTACCTCCGTTAAAAAGAGTGGAGGTAAAGCTCTGGAGAGGTGGGTTCAAAGTCAAGTGGCAAGTCAGTGTCAGAGTCAGGGCTGGAGCCCTTGAGTGCTCATTCCCTGTTCAAAGGCTGCCAGTCCTATGTTGTCCATCAGCAGTTTAGTTTCAAAGTCTCACACTGGGATTTACCCAAGTGGAAGAGGTAAATATGCAGTTGATTTCCCCCCCTTGCTAATAATGCTCCCACCAGATTTACTTGATTTGAGGAAGAGAAAAATACAAAACTGAAGTGATGTGTATAAAACCCCCCCGTTCTCTCAGAGTGTTCAAGGGCTGGTTAATGCTCTTGATTTCAAATTCACTTCAATAAGTGAAATAGAAAAGAAAGCTCATACAGGAAGCTGGAACATCTTTACTACTTAGAACGAAAACTTTGTGGTAGTGGAAGTCAGTAGCTTTTAATCATAAATATTAAGTGACAGCAACAACTGATTTACATGTAACAGGTGGGTTTGGCAAGTATGAATCATACTGATTGACAGAGACTCATCCTACTTATGGTCTATACAGCCTGTGGCAGGAGTCCTGTTGGTAAGTGATAGGTTATCTGCTTTCAGTGGCTTTCTCATACCTTTTGGTACATCCATCAGTTACTTAGTTTGTTGAGTAGGCAAAGGAAAGTTCAGATGATACCTTACTTTCCTGTCTGGTGAGAAATAAAAACTCACAGAGCATTTTTGAAGAAAAAAACCCAGTGTCTAATGGGATGGTATTGCAAATAAAATGCAAACTGGGTGATGTTTTCTTTTCCTGTGACAACTGCTGCTCAACTCAAGGAGAAAATTCAGATGCTATGTCTTGACTTTTTAACCAGACAGGTATGTTTTGTGCTGTGCAATTCCCAGCTTCAATGGATTTGAAATTTGCTGTAGGAGCACAATGGAAAAGTAGTATAACTTGCCTGCTTTCACCAAGTTTCACTTATCTCTGAGAGCTGCCCTCATATTCCTGGCATGTATTATTCTGGTTATTCTGCTTCCAACAATCATTTACTTCCTCACAGGGAGCTTGCCAGATAAATGGGATTTGGAAATTCCTAAAGGTTTGTGGACCCTGCCCTCTCCCAAGTTTTCTTGTGTACTTGTAGCTATGTAAGCAGGAAGTCCCTTTGGAAATCTCTCCTCTGCTCCAGCCTCCCATACCTCCCTGGGTGGAAGCCTACTGATTTCTGCAGCTTTCATTTGCAAAATTATATAAATTTTTTTTAACTCTCTGTATTGTTTATCCTACTGCAGTTTTTATTCCTGGGCTGTGCAGCATCTACCTCAAAAGTCAGTGAAGGTCTCTTACTCTTTACCACTGCTGTGGCAATAAGAACCTAATAGACGTAAGAGAATAATTTTCTTATACCATGAAATTTGCCATGAATGTTTCAAGCTAATGTTCCTGGAAAGTACCTTATTTACTGCTCTCTGCACATAGAAAATCACTATTTGATAGAGTAATATTTTCAGTTCTGCACCAATTTCCACAGTCAGCTCACTGAAGCAGTGAGTTCCAAGTACTGTGCTTGAACCCACTTCCTTTTTTTTTGTTTTACCACCTTTCATTGTTCTTTCCTTTTTTGTTTTATATGACTGAAAAAGAGTTGTGTTTTCCTTATATATAAATCATAATCTAAAATATTTATGTTGAATCCCTTATCAGTTATGCCACACTACAAAACATTGCTTGTATTAAAATCCATATTTGTATTAAAATCCATCTTCTGTCAAGAGCTTTTTTTCCCCTTGGCCGTTCTTGGCCACTCTTTCCACTCTTTGTTCTTCAGTCTTCAGATTCTTTCTATTGTTTGTTGGTGATGGTTATGTTTCATCATATCCCACACAAACTGCCATAGATCTAAACAAAAGTGTTCTTAAATTCATTATATGATTCACTATTCCTTTCCTCATTTTGTTCTGATTTTGACCACAGCTGAACATTAAGCAGAAGCTGCCTTTGAACATGTTGTACATCTCCTCTAAGTACATTTGCAGCGATAGAGCTATTAAGTAAAGCAGTTGAGTACTTTCCACTTCAAAAGTTACTAATGGAAATTTAGCAACTAAGGTGCACATACTTACTTTTGTCTTACTGTGCATCTTGATACATTGGAGAGAAAACTTTACAGACATGGCTTTCCTTAGATTCAGCTGTTCAAGGGTGATGTCTGTCTTGGCTGGAAGTGGTTGGGATGAGGCAGATCTCTCCTGTCTACATTGTCACAAGCTCTGAGGTAGATAGACTTTTAATGCATTGTACTGGCACATCCTTCTTCCACAAAAGAGTCATCTTTGTAGAAAAATATCCACTTCTGCATGTGCCGAGGTACTT
The DNA here is from genome assembly GCA_026770055.1 of Myrmophylax atrothorax. NCBI lineage: Eukaryota > Metazoa > Chordata > Aves > Passeriformes > Thamnophilidae > Myrmophylax > Myrmophylax atrothorax. The sequence continues at coordinate 56,073,039 of JAOXXN010000446.1, forward strand.
AAAACAACACATGTTGCTCTGTGTGAACAAAGCTTTCAAGTTACTCCCTGGAGACTGCCATGAGTCATCTGTTTTTATATTCCTACACTTCTGTCAGGATCACTAGAGAGCCCTATAATTATAACAATTGGCATTCGTGGCACCACCAAAGCCCAAATTAATTTTTTTCTGAGTGTCCTACAGATGGCACTGTAATTTCAGCATCATGAATAGTAAAGCATTGTCTTTTTTACCCAACATTGGACCCTGGAATTTTGCTGGGAGACAGATCTGAAGAAATGGAGGAGAATTCCTTTGCAGCAGAATCCCTCCATCCTTCTTTGAGGAAACTGGTCTGTAATATTCCAGTGAGTCAAAAAGGAAAAACTCTCCTCAAAGCATACAATGATCTGTCTTATTTTTAGCATTGCCTATCACTTTGAAGAAGGATGAAATTTAATGGAGTGCATGCTCTGTCTTTATAGACTAATGACATCTGTGAAATAAGTAGAGCTGTAGAAAAAGTAAGGAAAAGTTTGTGCTATAGTTAGATGTTTATTCATTCTTGAAGTCCACATACTCATGGCTGAAGCTGTTGAATAGACAAGCCAGAAAAGTACTGAAAACGACAAGATTCTGACTTTTAATTTTGTGTGTTACCCAAGCCTAGTGAAAATGTAACTTAGAGAGCATCTCTCTCATATTTTTGATAGGGTTATTAATTTTGGCCTAACACTGCATCAGTTAGTCTAAAAGGAAATGTGGGAACTAAAGATGGTTGATTTGAAACCATCAGACCCATATGCTTGTCTGCATGTATTGCTGTCATCCCTGCTTGGATAGGATTTCCTGGGGCACACCTTGCAGGTGACTGAGAAAACACAAACTGGCAGCACTTCATTCCCCATCCTTCCTTTTCTCCAAAGGGTGCCCGCCCTGGCCTTGATGTGGCTAGGTTCAGGCTGCCCTGAGTTCTTCCACCCCTTGGGGTCCAGGATTGAACTCTGGAGGCTCCCAGAAGACTGAGTCTGGAGCAGTGCTCTGAAGAATGTGTTAGCAACAGAGGCTGCGCTGAGGCTTGGGGAGTGCCATTACCGGGTACCTGTAGTATGCTTTCTTCTGTCTTCCACAATGCATTGTCAGCCTCTTCTCAGGAACTCTTGATAGCACAAGTTTTAAACCAATTTTCATTTGTGAAACAAACAAAAAAAAGAATTCAAACCCAGCTACCTGGGATTATTTCTAATATTTTATTTCCGTCCCTCACCCCATTTCTACATAGCTTGGTTCTAGCATTAACAGTTCTGGCAGGCATGGCTTTTAGCACTTGCTTTGAAGCCTGACTTGTGGTTTGTGTAGTCATACTTTGTAAAAGAGACATCAGTTTCCTCTTGGGCAATTTCAGCATTGCAACTACTTTCTGTAAGAGTTTCTTCTCTGTTTTGCAAGGTGTATGGAACAGATGGGACAAGTGCAGCAGTTTGTCTGAATGCTTTGCTGGTAAGGTTGTGGCTAATTTCTTTTTGCTTAAGTGACAAATATTAGTTATTTCTGTCTAGTCACATGTATTTTCTTTTTATTTCTAAAAAGCAACATAGTTTTAGCTGATGAGAAACAATGCTTGCTTGGTACAATAAAGGAAGTTCGGTCTGGCAAGTAATTGCCTGTTTTTAAAGGCCTGTGTAAAAGATATTGTGTTTTACCCTCCCCCCACCTTCTGCTTTGGTTAAAAACTGCAAATAGATAACTAAAAAATAATGAAATAATTAGAAATTATGTGTTTGCTTGTTGAGTGAGGACAAAGAATAACATATATATGAATAATTCTCTTCTGGACAAGTTTAATAGAGGTATGCTTTAAGATCCATCAAAGGACACAGTGACAGTCTAATCATGATCGTTTCATGTAAATCAGATATTTGCGAAGGAAAATATGTCATATGGAAATTGAAGCAATTCCTTTATTGATTTTAGGTTTCTAGAAAAAAATGTGCAAATTTATTGTCATGTAAACAGAATTTAAGATTCAATATGGGAGTAGATTGTAATGCACTGTGAGTAGATTGTGCCAGCACTGAGCAGAAATATTTCTGTTTTCAATGTGAAAGAATTTTAGAATACATTATTATTAATGTTTCTCTCATATACATGAAATTGAATGAGTAAAGACATGGCAAAAGTACTGTGTGAATGGGCTTACACATACTGTGAATAAAAGGACAGCTGGAGTTCCAATTTCCTGTCCTTTTCTCTGAAAGAGAAACCCCAAACCCCGGCTTTACCTCTAGCTTTGAGTTTTCCTCAACAAAATATGCTTCTGGAGAAAACAGAGATTAGTAACTTGTTTAATCATTCACTTACCTACTTGCTTTCAACAAGTTCTTTTTGGGGTGTAGGGTAATATCTTTCTTTACTGAGTTTAGTTGTATTAATTGGATTTCTTGGAACATTTATTATCCCTGTGCAGGAACTTCAGTTCAGTTTGGCAGGATTTTCCTGTCTGCCAGTTATGCCAATGTTCAATGGTTTGCAACAAAAAGGAGAGAGAAATTGTTTTGTAACTTCTTATGGAATGTTCCATCCCCTGGGGTGAAACTTTCTAGAGGCAAAACCTGCCTCTCTGCACTCATTGTGACCAGGTGGAAGTCCTGTGGGATGTGGAGACTGTGTGCCTTGCGTCAGGGATGCTGAAGCTCTCTTCTTTCAAATGCTGCATTGCCTTGACTTTGCTGAGCATGCTGCCTCACTGCTGCCCCTTTTTTTTGTCACAGGGTGATGGAAAGCTCTGTTTCACTTAAGAAATGGCAAGAGCCATTAATTCTAGGCTGCTAATGTTCACATCAGCTTTTCGTGCAAGCTGTTTGCTACTTGCCCCTATGCATACTGAGAGACCTGACTTCTTGCAGGGCTGTCTAGTAGCCAGAACACAGCATTTGCATCTCACTTGTTGGAGTGTATATCCTTGAGCAGGTGCAGCAGCTGGGGGATGACTGCTCAGCATGGCACCCTCTCCGCCAGCTCTGTGCAGTCCCTGCAAGATGACTGGGGAAGGCATTGAGCCAACACAGGCTGAAGGGCTTCCTCGTTTTAGAAGATGGTCTCTGTTTTCTCCTTGTTAATTTTAGATGTTACCCTTTGCCCCCCAAATCCCTCCCTTACACACTCCCCTGTGGTTAATCTAAATTAATAGTGACTTCGTTGTGAGTTCATAACATGAGGACTGGTTTGGATAAAGATGCTGCAGTAAAGCGCTGTATACAGACAACAGCATTGTGCACTCACTTGCTTAAATGGTATGGATTTGCAGCCTGCTACTAACCAGCTTGTCATGAGGAGGTCCTATCAGATTCTCAGTTGCTGGTGGATCCTGAAGTAGGAGCGGTGACCCAGAGAAAGGGCTGTTGCTAAATGACATGTTGAACAGTTTCACTATTTTGTGCACTGAAGTGTCTTCAAGGAATCACTCAATCACCTGCTAACTCACCTAGTGTTATTTACGGGCCAGTGTAGCTAATACTGTTTTTGGTGTCTGGAGAAAATGTCCTACCTGAGACATCACTTAATGCTGATAAAATCATGCTGTGTGTTGCACAATCACTAGGCAGGGAGATGGGCACTGAGATAACGCTGTGTGTGAAGCTGTACTTATTATCCCTTTCTGCATCTCAGTTTCCTTCTCACCTGAAGCAAAGTCACATTTTTTTCCCTTAAGAATTTATCTGAAAAGAAGTACATGCAATGAAAGACATAGCTCATCAAAGTGCATGCACTGTGTTTACACCTTAATGGCATATATGTCTAAAAATATTTCCCTTTTGCAGACCTCTCTAGTCTTTAATTGCTCACTTCTTTTTCCTGTCATCAAGTTACAGTCTGGCTGTCCTCCAGTGTCTGTTTCTTTTGCTTTTGCTGTGGGGCATCTATGGCATAAGTTCTGTGAATAAACTGTGTTTGTCCTCCTCTAACTCTATCCCCTGCCTCTGGCTAAGATGAGCTATGCTTTCTCTGTGCATATGCTTTCAGCAGTCCCCATGTTCTTGTCTGCTTTCTCTCCAAGCAGGTCTTGTGGATTGCTTTCAAGAAGCAAAAAGAACATCATCAGCATAATAACACAGCCCTGTCTCACCTACTACTTCTTTACGTGCTTCTTCTGCCGATACGGCTTCCTCATCTGAGTAGAGCTCATCTTCCTTTGACTTCCCTACCTTGCTTTTCTCCGGAACCTTCTCTAGTGTTACTTTTTTTATTAAATACAATCAGTGAACAAAAGCCTCTCTACTCTGCCATCTTTTTATTCTGGCACTTGGCTTAAATTTTATCTGAAAATCTTCTCTCAAAATCTTACCATCTGTGACTCTGTCTGCCAATGGTTCTCCACCTGTTTACCGAGAACACTTACAAAATACCTTTCAGGATGTTGTGATACACCTCAAAATACTTTTTATGGTTGAAGAAATAATACTGTCTTCTGGTCCCTTTCTCTTCTGCACCTTTTGCCCAAGTGTTTTTATTCACCAACATCAACATGGCTTGTTCTCCTATGAAGGACAGATCTACTAAACACAGAGAGATATCTTTTTTTTTTTTCCTTTTTTTTTTTACAAAATGTAGAGTTTGTCCTGTCTCTGATATGTCATGGCTGAGCCTTTAGTTGGATCTAGCCACCATGATCAACTTCAGTCTTTCCTAAGTCATATTTGATCATTAATTGACAAGGACATCATGGTCTGAGTGCCTTTTACAGTTCTGTGTCTTCATTTCCAAACTGTTGTTTAAATTCTGAACCAGCTTTCAAAAGTCTTCACTCTTTATACACAGAAATACACTGTTATCCCAGCTGTCATTATCACATGTCTCTGGTACTGAAATCTTCTGTTCTCTGGTGTTAACCACTTCATATAAATTCAGAAACTCACTACAAGTTTAATTTTCTTGCTCTAGTTCTTTGATGAATTTCCCATCTTATTTATTTACACTTCTGAGTAGCTTTAATCATACTTAACACCAACTCTCATTTTCAACTCCCTGGGATCCTTCTCTCCTTCGGATCCCTCTCTTAGTTTTACAAGCATTTGAATGTATTGTCTCTCATTATTTTTCAAAGCCACTTGCTATGGCACTAACATAAACCTTGACAATATCTGTCATCAGGAATGCAGAGACCCAACATATGATCCTGATGATTTTTGTCTCACTGTTAACTTGGAGGCTGTCTGATTCCTGCCAACATCCTCCTCTTGTATCCTGTCTTAAATTGGAACCTGCCAGGACCAGCTATCTTTTCTTCCCTGTTCCTACAGTATTGGACACCTGGGCCATTATAATGGAAATAAGGATACTGCAATCCCTGTTGCTAATACTTCAGAAAAGTTTCTTCAGCAATATTTTGGGTGGTAATATTGTAAATCACTTTGCATGTTCCCTGCTTTGTTACATTGTATGACTCTTTTGTTATCCTTGTTCCTTCATGCAAAGTCTCAGGAGAACTCATGCTCTTATTCTATGGTGCATTTAAGTCTATAGGGTTCCTCCAGGAGCAGCTTCTGGGTACAAACACCATCAAAATATCATACCAACTGAGTCATATTAATTGTGCTTATTTTCTCTTAATCTAAAGCAAAAACAATTGCTAGGCAATTCAGTTTACCTTAAAGCTCTTTCGTAGTTTATGTGTCTCAGCGGACAAACAGTAATTTGCTTATGTGTTTAAGTTTTCTGTAGCTCCCTAATACAGTCTTTAAATGATATGTGTGGATCTCACAAAGTGCAAGGAAAAAGGAAATAGTGTCAAATAGTCAAATTTTCTCAGAAACTAACAGTGTGAAGATGTTTCTGTTTAGTACAAAGCAGCATTTTCCACATTGGTTGTTTAACATCTTTTTGTATAAGAGCAAGATAGAGAATTGAGAGGGAAGAGAAGAGGGCTGGAAT
>JAOXXN010000446.1:56096739-56119918 GCA_026770055.1 Myrmophylax atrothorax
TGTTTGCCTTTTTATCAGAATAAAAACTTACACTGGTACTTAAAGCTGTTATAGCTGGTATGAGCAATTAATTTTTGGGAAAAGAGAAAGCAACTCTGAGAAAGAAAAAAATTAGAAAAATTAGAAAAAAAGAAAGTTTAAAAAGCCTCCCCCCCCACCCCCCCATGCTTACAATATCTCTGCTTAAAAGACATGACCTGGCAGATATACTCAGCAGCAGCATTAATACCTCACAAACCCTTATTAACATCAACTGTTACAAATCTGTGTTTGCAGTTGTACTTCTGGCCAAGCGGTTTTAAGACAGGTGAGCTGGCTGGCTGATATTTTTTTTAGACATGGAAAGTATTAGAAAGGAATAATTCTGAGGAGCAATCAAGCAGGGAGGAAAGAAAATAAGGTACGACTAGGCAGAGTTTGCCTTCAGGGAAAGCCCTCCACTTCCTTCAGTTGTTGTGGCCTGGCTAAATGCCACTCTCAGGATCCAGACAAACCATGGTCAGGCTGGTCCCAGTGCTCCTAGACAGCACCATCCTTTTAGTCCATGCTTGCTTTCTGTCTGTCACTGACTGCCCCCAAATGAACATGGCCTAAGAACAAGTTTTGGTCTCATTCCAATTTATTTCATTTGCTCCAAAGAGTTCATATAGCTTCAAAATATTGTTGACTTGTGTCAGCCCTGGATTCTCACCTATTAGAGCTGTTCTTTAAACATGCTAGCTGGTAGTGCCTCTTTGCTTTCAAATTCTGCTAACTCTTACTCACTACTTTGTGTTGAAAACTCCAGGTTTCTTTGGACAACTTCCAGTGCAGCCTCTGTGTAACTACAGATTCAAGTAATGTTTGCAGAATGTCTGTAACTACAGGATTTGAGAAGGAGGGAAAATGTCATCCTTTGCTAAGACCTGCTTTCTTAAATTTGTAATACCAGAGGCATGCCCGGAGGTCTGAGGTGAATTAGACTTGATATATATTTTCACAGATATTTTCACCTCTAGATTGATGGAGGAGAAATAGCAGTGATATATTCACTTGCTTGTTTGATATTTAAGTCTCTTCCCTGGCATTAATACAGCCTGTCTACCACTGTCTTCAGTGAAGTTAATACGCAGTCCCAATAGGTCATATAAGATGGCAATCTAAAGTTTGGACTTCTGTTGAAAGAGGAGTCCTGCTTCTCACGTGCCAGAGGCTTCCTGTTGCTGGTCCTCTTACAGAGGCTGAAACAAAAGGTGGTGGTGAAAGAGTGGGGCTGATGTCAAAGGAACTGGGGCATCCTGGCTGCCTGTAGCTCTGCCTGACCAGTTTTGTTGTTCTGATAAAGTGTGCTTCGTTTGTGACTGTGTGAAAACCAGACACTGGCAACTGTAGCATAGCAACAGGGTGCTGGACCTATTTTTCAAATGGAGATGAGGAAAAGAGGGAGTGGATGGAATTTATGTGGGAAGGTGCATTTGCATTTTCTGGGATCTGGGGAGATAACCTCAGCTGACATCATGTTCTCTGTGAAGTCTGTCTTCAGGTGCCACTGAAGCTCTGGATGTTTCTGTTACTTTGGTTCAATTTACCTTCAAGCTACTCTGGTTTTGGGTCTTTCCCTTGAGGCAGATTGTGGTGTGTGATATAGGACACTTGTTGTGACATTTGCAGATGATATTCCCTTCAATTTAACATAAAATACTTTGTGAATGCCACAGCTCAAAAGACAAAAAATAATCTTCTGAGGCAGGTCAGCAGTAGCAGATCAGACACCTTGACAGTCAAAGTTCTCCGCTGAAAGAAAACTAGAGAACACAGGTCAATATGAACAAGCTTTCAATGAGCTAGCTGAGTTACTGCAAGCAGTGAAGTTAGGACCCAGTGGTCTCAGCAGGCTTGGGTAGGCTGTCCTGGCAACTCTTCCTACACACCTTTCCTCTTTCTATGAAATATGAGGCAGGTAAGCTTCTGCTTGCAGCATGGATGCACTAGCAGTCTGGGGCAGAGAAGCTGTTAGGTCTAAGAGGAAATGCAGAAGGCTTTTGCAATGGTAAGACAGAAAACGTCAGAAAATGGATCTGGGCAGTCAGACTTTCTGGTGCATTCAGCAACCCTGGACTCCTTGGAAAACTGCTTTTCATTAGCATTTGATTTTTTGGTGTTGTGTTTTTTTTTTTTTTTGAGTACTGCTCTCTGTAGGCAGCTGTCTTGAAGAAAAATGGTTAAAGAGGACAGTGTGTGATCCTGTCTGACCCTTTGGCAGTTTTAGTTCTCATACTGAAACCCCAGAGGGAATCAGTACTCCTATAGGAAGGAGGTCAGACAGAGGGATTGCCACATGTATTCCCAGGTTTCTAGCTCTTTGTGCTTGTTTGGGCTGTGTTGGATAGTGTTGGCTGGGATGGGAGAAAGGACTATATGCCTCTGTCGCGTGGATCTTTAGGATAGCTCCGTTGTTTTACCAAGTTTGTTTGAAGTAGATTTTTGCAGAATGTGTTAAAGATGGTTGTCATGGGGATTCAGGTGAAAAAAAATATATATAAAGGGTTGCAGGCTGTGATCTACTGTCAGTATTTATCTTTGTATTGTTTTTTGGTTTGGTTTCTTTTTTTCTCATCCCAGTTTACTGCATTTAAATTGGTCCTCCCTCCAACAGCTTTGCCAGAAGCTGAATAATTGCAGTATTTTAAAAAAAAATCTTTTACCTTTCAGCTGTAGTAGCTGCTTATGTGGGTGAAAAAAGTCATTGATGTTGGCTGATTGTGCTGAGAGCTTTGGGGACCTCTGGTCCAATATTTTACACAAATCATTCACAGTCCTATAGTTTGCCTCATTGGTGTGCTTTGCACAGAGAAAAAATACTAAAGAGGCTTGAGGACTGAACTGCTCCTGCAACATCCACAGGGGCTTCTGGGGGACTGTGTTGAAACACTGATGAAGCCATGAAGAGTACCCTGATTTGCAGAATGGAGCTGTTCCATAATAACAAAGTATTTCATGTTGCAGCACTATTTTAAAAAAACCTGTCTGCAACATTACACACACTTTAAATGACTTACTAAATCTCCTAAAGCCACAACATTTAGATAACGTATTGAGGCAAGCTGAAAAGGACATTAGCCTCTTTCTTTGGATCCTTTTATTGTGTTTCATAAATAATTTTTGTTGAGTGCAAAGCTTTTTCTTTGGAAAAGTGGTTGCTTTCTTTTTGCCCCAAGCATTTGCAGAGACTTGTTATTATTGAAATTATTTTTCTATAATTCAGTGTAGAAAAGTACAGATTTATATGTTAGACTAGCCTTGATAAAACCACAAGAGATAACAGCTTATTCTTTCAACCATCCTCATTAAGTAGAAAACAGGTTAAGATTCTTTTTATCTGAGTTTTTTTATGGCTATTTTAGAGCTTTTTAATCAAAATCTGAAGGAAGCTTGAGTGAAATGTGTGAGTTAAACAATAGCATGCTAAAGTCACATTAAAGATAACATTTTGGAGAAAATAAAGCATTTATGGTTTCTATATGCTTTTAATGTTTTAAAATGTCATTTTTATCCCAAGAATGACTGAAAAGATGACTTCCACATGTTCTGTTCCTAGGGTTTATTTGGAATTCTATTTGCTAACTGTAATAACACTTATAAGGTTTTACTATTGTGACTTTTTTTCCTTCCTTTTCCCCCCTGATAATTATGGAACTACATACCCATTAAACGCCTCTTTTCTGTTACATAGATGGCACATTTGAGATGTGTACAAATAGTGCATTCAGAAGATTCACACCATTATCCTCTTTCTTTTCCCCTCATACATAAAATGAAAAAAACTTTTCTTATAAATGAGCAAATGTGAAATCACAGTCAGAATTAATATAAAATCTGAATGCATTGAAAGGGAATGTATATGTGAGACACAATCTTTTGCCAACTGGAACATGACAAATACTGCAAAAGAACATGGAAGTTTCTCTGTTGTAAAACTGTTAAAATTAAAATATTGAGATCAAAGCCTACAGACCTGTTTTCATTTGCAGTTTAGAGAGTACTCCGTAATTTAGGTGGAGGATTCTATCTAAATTACTAATAGATTAAATAAGTGGTTCACATCCAAGTTCCATCTCTGCGTGGGTAGGAGCATTCCAGATGAGTGTTTCCACACTGGCTTGCAGGGTCCTGATAATTCACTAGTCAAATACAAAATCCAAATTCGCAAATACTTTCACACATTGACAGTAGAGACAGTGATTTGTCTAATGGCACTTCATGGACTTAATCCCCTCATGAGTCCTTGTGCAGCACTCTAAGCTGTTCATAGGATGCAGCCTAGACCAATGGCTACTACACCAAACCCCAAAACTGGCTGAGCTGTGATTGTACTCATAACACGTAAGGAAGGCCAACCTGCCACAAACCCGAGTAGCTCACTCCCCCCGCCGATGGCTTCCCTAGCTCAGGCCATGAATTTATTGCTGTGTGGGTAAGAAGGTACCTGGGTATAGTCCTTCTCACGGGGTCTTGTGGATCACTTTTTCTTAAACTGGGTTTATTGATTCATACTGCAGAGAAACAACTGGCATTGTATAAATTTCCCATCCAGAAATGAGTGCAAAAGTGATTTTGATACCTCATGGACTACTTTTTTTGAGATTGGTCTCCAGTGTTCTTAGACTGGTCTTGGGAACAAAACAGGAATTTCAGTGTTCTTGGTGCACCCAATCCAGTAAGTGACCAGTATTTTTGGTACAGCAATGCAGGATAATGCATTCTCTGTCTTTAGTACAATGCAGCCCATAAATAGACCTCCCTCTTTACTCACTCCTACTCATTCGCTCATCCCTATATACTCATCCCATGGAGCTGGGATGGTAATCCTTGCTTAAGGCATAATTGGTTGATGTACATTGTAAAAAAAAAGTAAAATAAGACTTTTACAAAATTGTATTTTTTTTTAATCAGTTGTTAGTTTATCTCTATGAGTTTAGTCTCATGAAATACCTTTCTCTGGAATGGAAACAAAAGCTTCCCAAGCCAGTCTCAAAATGAGTTTTACAGATGCAAATACAATCAGAAAGAGTTAAAATCCCACCATAGAAAATAAGGGCTTTTTTATACAAATGTTGCAAAATCAAGTATTTTTAAGCCCAAAGTGGAAAAATATCACTTTTTCTCTGGTACTTTAAAAAAACCCCCAACAAAACAAAAAGCCCTTCCACTGTTTTTTTATTTATTTGTTTGTTTGTTTGTTTTTGTTTGTTTATTTATTTTTCATGTGTTCTGGAGCAGCAAAACCATTTACTGGTGCTGATACAAAATATAAACCTCTCATGTGAATGTTTAATACATGTATATGACAGGAATGATGGTTATGCCATGATTTATTCTATATAAAAAAAAGATATGCAGAGGTGCGGGGAAGCCACCCACTGAAATATCCATTCTGTATCCATATTTCAGTTCTCAGAGATTCATACTTCCAAGAATTAAAACCCAAATACTTGTCTTGATGAGCATCTTTTTATAGTCTTGTCATATTCATGCATAATGAGACTTGAGATATTGTCAGTCATCTTCGTTTATCCTCTGCCTTTGTAATTGTTGTGTATATTTTACCTGCTTTAACTCAGTGTACGTTTTTAGAATCTTAGTGTGCCTAGAGATAATGACTGGGAGCAGCAAAAATGTGGAATGAACACTCTCTGTGTTTTGAAAAGTATTTTTTCCTGACATTACATGCTAGAGACTTTTGTCTACCTTATATATTACTCATCTTGGGAGAAGTCCTAGTTGTATTGCAGATGACCAGGTGTATTTAGACACATGTTGTAAAGGAAGATGTTTCCACTTCAGATATTTCAGTTTCAGGCAGCAAGAACAAGAATTTGAGGCTTACTGGTCATTTCAGTTTTGCTGGAGTGACTCTCTGACACAGTCCTGCTGATCGAGAACAGAGATGTCACTGCTCAGCAAACCTTTTTGCATCCAGAAAGGGCTGACTGGATATAAATGATGTACTGTAAATGTCTGCCTGACTTTTGTTACCTCTTGTATCATGCCTGAAAATTTCTGGGGCGAGTGATAGCTAGGTGGCCAAAGCCATCCGAGGCTGGTTTGCAGCATTTAACAGCTGAGCTCAGCCGTGTAGGATCATCCCCTTGCACCATTTCACCTTGTGGGATGGGAGCAGCCTATGTTGTCTCTGCCTTGCTCATGTACAGGCATATATAGGTGACCCTGCAAAGTGGTCCATGATACAATTATGCAGGGGACACCCTTCTCCATCTCTACTTAGTATCATTTTGGTCACTTTTGAATTGTATTTTTCAGCTATACATGGGTCATTCTACGTGGTGTTGTTACACATCTATGTAACACACATACATGCTGTATCATGGAACAAACACTCCTGTGATTGTATGTGATGTCCAAACTCAAACAGATGATACAACATTTATTCATCCTTATTAATCAACAACATCTATGCTTGCACTCTGCCACTTGCACTGACAGGAGTGGTGGTTTTCTAGCACCCAGGATTTGGACAAATATAGCTGGTATAGGAATATTTCATCGGGTGTTCATCTGTCCCCATGGTGATAAGCATATATTTTCACAGTATAAAAAGCTGTCAAAAACAAGCACTTGAATGTTAAATATTATTCAGCCCTGGAGTATGCTAGTTGGTTGATGTGGTGGTTTTTTTTTTTATTTATTTTATTTTTTTTATTGAAGGCTGAAAAAGCAGAAGGATTTATCAGACTTCCAGACTTCAGTGTGGATCGAGCAATTGAATGCAAAAAAAAGCAGTAAGTTTATCTTTGTTCTCAGTTTTGCATGATTTCTACTGCATTGCAAGGAATGAATCTCAGTAGGTTTTGACAACAAAGCTGTGGGGAGTTCTTTTGTGTTGTATAAATAATGAGATATTAATTGAGCTACTGAAAGAAAACCATATTGAAAAATATTTTTGAAAAATCTCTGCCAGATGTTCTTTGTTAAAGCTACAAATAAAAAAAAAAAAGATCAACGTGCCAAATGTTTTTTTTCCTCTTTCTGTCATTCACTGATTATAAATAATCTCTAGACTGTCTCAAGTACCTCCTCTTAGTTGCAGAGGTCAGCAGTGGTGCTAGTAATGCTGCTTCCCTCCAAGCTGGAACTATTCTTTAGTCTTCTGTGGTGCAACTGAGCTTGGGCTGTACTTGAAGCCTTTGGTTGTGAGAGGAACAAAAACTTTATTTAGCAGGATGCGCATTTGAAAATATTGTCTCCAACCTCCATATGCAGCACTGACTTCCAGCTGCTTCTGAGCTCACTTCAAAGCTTTGGAGGGGTGTTGCTGTTCAAAGCTATAAAGCTCAGCATGGTTTCTTATTGTGTCCCTCAAGAGAAAGCCTTCGTTCTTCTGTTTGAGTCTCATTCTGCAAGTAGCTGTAGGTGTTCTTGAGGTTAACTGTGGGCTTGACTCCTCCAAGGAGAGGGGACAGCTGTTTTGAATATGGGGCACTCCATTTTGTTTTCTCACAGTAAAGGTTGAGTCACATAGTACAGAACCATCAGAAAACATTGTCTTTCACTTCTGTGGCTGTTGGCTGTCAATGACTGGGAGGGAAACGTTCTCATCACTTGTTTGAGATAGTACAAGTTATGAAAACCGTGAGGATTGAACAGTACTGCTGGGTCAGCCAGGGCCCAGCCAAACTGTTTGCATGTGTGCTTCCATGGGACAGTCTCCTAAGGAGGGTACAAAAGAGGGAAGACACAGTGTCTCAGGATTGGATACTATGTTTTAGGAAAAAAAAAGGCTCTGAGAACTCTCACTGGCCGATACTCAACTAAAGCATATTTTGGGGCTGAGACCAACAGATTAATTTTTGGAGGTAGTCGGGGGACCAATCCATTTTGCTTTTTTTCAAACCTGCCATCTATTTGCCTCTTTGGTGCCTGTTAAAACTTGTCTTGGAAAAGTCAGTGAAGAGTCAGTCACTCTACATCCACTGTGTGCTGTTTTGATTTTACTGTGTCACATGTCCTTTCCCTCAGCCATCAATTTTCCATGCTGTGAGGTCTTAGTCTGACTAATCTCTCATGGAAGCTGTTCAATGCCTTGGGTCACTGCTGGTGCTTCCTCTGAACCTTTTTCAGGTTTGCTTTACATTTTAGAACTGGAGGAACCAAAACTGCTCATAGTATTTGAGGTTTAGGAATGCAACAGTATTATGTAATGAAATAATGGAAGTCTTTGTTTTATTCTTTATTCCTTCCTTTTTGGTGCCTGTGGTTTATACACTCTGAATAATGTGTGGCCTAGGAAATGAGCTAAAAATAGACTAGAGTTTTAGGGGGAGAGCTGTATGGATGGATAAACTAATCCAGACTAATACAGTGGAGCAAATATATATTTTAAATAATTCATTCTGCTATTATTTTTTCTTCCTTACATAAACTAGTTTTCTTCACATCTCTTCTATTTTTCTTTTCTTAAAGTGCAATTAAGATCAGCCACCCACAGATCAAGACGTTTTATTTTGCGGCAGAAAATGTTCTGGAAATGAACACGTAAGTAGGAGTGACTGGTCATGTTTCATCCTGTCTCGTGCATGAGAACACCCTTTGAAAGTTCATTCTGTCACTGTCAAGTAGTCACTGACAAAGTTATCTGGGGAATTACTGAGTCTGGTTTGTTTTCTGACCATTGAATGTAAGGAAACTACTGCTATTTGTTCACTAATGATAGTTGAAATCAAAATCACATAATTAGCCCAATTTTGACACTAATCTTCTCAACATTTGCTGGTAAAATCCCTTTCTGTTAGGGAGGTGCCAAGATTTGATAGTAAGCTCATTACCTTGGGAGAAGTGAGGGCTTAATATAATATTTTCCCAGAAGTGATCTAGGACTAGAGTATATGTCTGCTTTCAGAGTAGCACACCAGTTAACAAGGAGGATTAAAGGAATAGAAAGAGCTGTTTCTTTAATGTAAATAAGCATTTACTTTAGTGCCAAACTTTGTTCAGTTGAATGATCCTCATGACAGATCAGAAATTTTCTTTCCACAGTTGCTCATCTGAGCAACAACCAGATAGTTTTTAATGCAAGACAAAAAATAGTTGTGAGTACTGCCATTTTAGAAACCACTGAGCTATCAGAAAGGTATTATTTTCTACTGTTCCAATTTTGGCTGATTTAGATATATTGTGTATCTTCTTGGACTTTTTTACTTCAGACTGCAGTCTGTGCACAATGATCTTGCATTAAATGGCCAAATACTGGATACAAAGGGGTACAATTTAAATGGGAAGGGACACCCTATGATAGTCAAGTCAGGTTTTTAATCATGGCTCTGCTGGTGATCTTTGTGAGATTCTTTGTAGGTCATTGACTATTCTTTCCCTCTATAGAAAGGAGACCTCATACATATTTGCTACAATAGAAAAGGAGAGAGGTTGAGAGAATGTGTGTGACCTTCTGAAAGGCCTATAGATACAGAAGTGTACCATACCACAGTAGTATATGTGCATAGATCTGTATTAATAAATCTATACTCTATAGATACATACAAGTTAATATACATGGAAACAACGTGTTGCTCTTTGCCACTTGGAGCAGCACAGAACATTCTGGTGGGGAGAGAGCCATCCATTTCTGTACTCCTGCATTTCCTGCCAGAGCTCCTGAATGGAGGGACAGTTCTCCAGGCAGATAGTATGAGGATGACAGAGAATCAGGCACTGCTGGACAGGAATATCTCTATAGAGAAAGTAACCCTGGTTGGAGAGAAGAGATGGAAGGATGTATGGAGAAGGAAAATTAGAGCTAACAGAGGGCATTAGTGAGAGCTAACAGCCAGTTTGTAGCCCAGCTGGAAATTCTCATGTGAGAAATGTTTGGTCTCATGTGAGTGAGTGATTGAAAGCTACACAGGTATCCCAGCTCTTAAGGCCCCCAAATGATTTTCTTCAAACTCCACTTCTTGGGTAAATTTCATTTTGGCTTAAAGCTAGTTAGCCTAGTGTTAGAACAACTTGCACTGTGCTGCACCAAGTTCTCACTGTTGTAACTGATGATTTTTTTCCTTTGCAAAGTATAAAATACATGCCATTTAATACATAAAGTACACATATACTCATGCATATGTCAAAACAGACTAAAAAATCTCTGTTCTCTTGGCTCCAGTCCAGCAAATACGTATGAGAGTGGCCCTGTTGGACTCACTGAAGCACTTGTGTGTGTTGAGTTACTGGCATGAGTCAATGCTTGATGGATCACGGCCTTTTGTAATTCTTCATGCATATATCTATATATGCATATACCTGTATGTATGTCTGTTAAATCAACAGTGGATTTATGAATACAGTTATTTGCTTCATTAATTTAGTAGGTATTTGCTATTGTCATGCACACATGAAAAGGAATGACATGCTGAGTAGCTGTGCATTTAGCTGGCCAGTTGTACACAGTTACTAGTGACCTGTCTTCCCTTGTCATTAATGAAGTCCTAGAATTTTTTTAGCAAATCTTTTCTTTTGTAAAAGTGGGTTTTCCTTTTAAAAAATCATTCTGTTATGATTAGTTGTCAGAAAAGTCAATAAGCTACTTTTACAGAAATGACACATTATTTTTCTGAATTATGTGACTCTATTGTTCATACTGCAGTTTAAAAATGCAGTTAGTTTGGCACTGATCTTACTAGCATATTTCCCATTTCTTTACTAGAACCAAGATAAAGCAATTTTTTGTTTTTTCCCAGGAATGAGTCTTCATTCCTGCCCTTCATATATTCCCTATTTGGCCCTTGAGTTTTAATCTGAAAGGCTTGAGCTTTTTCACTTGTCAGTTTCTTAAAACCTGGGTAGATCTGAATGCCTACAGGCAAACATAACAAGCCAAAAATATATCTAGAGGATGTTTCTTGCTCTAGAAAAATGCAGCCACCTAGGAAGATAAATTAAAAAAACCCCTTGCTAGGAGCTTAAAGCAACACAGGAAGTGAGACTTACTGAACCCAAAAGTACATAGGAAGTTGAAGAACCTGGTCAAAAAGTCTGGGTTTAAGTGACTCAGATTCTTAGATGGTGCTGCAATAGTTTTGGCCAGGCTAGCTGACATCATCTTCTATGGCTCCCATGCCTTTTGCTTCATCTGAGGTGAAAGATGGCACCTCAACAGCTGGAGTAAATCACTGACATGGTGTTATAGCACGAATACTTTTCCTTTAGCTTCCATGTGTGCAACTTCTTGGTTATCAGTAGCAATTCTGTTTCAAGATCAGGGAAAGAACATGTCCTAGGAAACTAATTCTGCTCACCACAGGGAATATTAGTATTCTGGTAACTTGTGCCTTTCTAGAAAAGGATCTAAGAAATAGAAAATTTGACATTTTGTCTTCAGGCTAACGAAAATGCATGTGGAACACATCTGAAAGGAGCAGAACTCTGTCTGAAGAGCATGCAAGTATCCCTGACTCTATATTCCCTCTGTTTCAAACACAGGTGGCTAAGTAAGCTGGGGATGGCTGTAGACCCTCAGGCACCAAACGGGAAGAATGAGGAAGGTATGCTCCTAACTGGTTTCAGTGTGTAACTACATTGTGTTCTTCATGTTTTTTGTTTGGCCAAATTTTTGACAGCTGTTTTCTTTCTTTCAAACTGTCATGTTTGGTCTGTCTACTATCAGAGCTCAGAGAAACTGCATGGAATAATCACAGAAAAATAAAAAGTGGTGAGAAACAGTGTGACTGAAGGACACTTGGTGATCTTGTGAGAGGTGCATAACTACTTTCTGGCAGCTTGCTAAGCCTATCAAATGTGAAGACAAACAGCTGTGCTACTCTGGGTTTTGAGCTGGTGACTTATATTGCTGGAGTTGTGGTACAGCAGAGGAGCTTGCAGGCTTGGAAACACTGTGCACTGTAGAGCCATCCCTAATGTCTTCTTCCTTCCTGAGGGTTTCAACAACAGTGATGTAGGGGAACAAGGGGCTGTTAGTGCTATTCTGAAGCCTACGATTTCCTTCAGAGTCAAGCCCAGGAGTTCATTACGGAATGAGTAACTTGAAAAGTTCCCAAGCAGTTTATTTATTGTCTCAATTTGCACACTGGCCTGATAGAACTCTTTGGTTGGAGGATACCTGAACTCAAATCACAAACCTGGGCAGAGGACAAAGTAAGCCCCCTGTCAGAGCATTCAGAAAAGCTGCTCATGAACACGCATGTTCTGGGAGCTATTTTAGAAAGACAAGTGCTTTGGGTAGTATTATGTTACAAAACCAGGGATGGACTCTAACCTGAGGAATATGTGCCATCATTTGAGCTTTTGACCCTCCATTTTTAGACTATCGGTATCCAGTGCTCTTTTTAGAACTGCTCAGGTTGTGAAGGAGCTGTCGTTGTGAAGAAGGAAGTGGTATTTGCAGTAGCATGAACACTCAGGTGATGCAACCTGTTTTGTCCAAGTACTGAAATGTTCATCTCAGCATCTCTTCTGCTTTTTCCCAGAATTCAAGATTGTGGTTTATGTCCAGGCTTGGGACATGTAATTCCATTATTGATTGATTTGATCTGACTCTGTTAATACTCTCATTTATGCTCTACCATTAGAAGCAGCTTTGGGGCTGGTAAACACAGATACCACTGATTTCTACAGATTCTGCAGCTCTCATCAATTTCTTTGTTTTCAGTTCACAGTTCTTTCTTGTTAGAAAACTTGTTAATTTCAACACTGTATAATTCCTCCATAATGCCTGTGTGCTCTTTGAACCCAATTTTGTATTCAATCAGTTTAGGAAAAGGGATATATTGAGTATTATGCTGTGTAGCAAGAACTGCAAGGTAATTGTACTCTCTGAGGAAGTGTGCAAATATGTTGTCCATGCTTTCACAAGAGAAGAATTTGATGGAAAATGAGCATGGTCAAAATTTTATACATGAAAACAGTTTTTTTAAGCCTCCAAAAAAATGGGCTATTGATTGTATTGGCTGAATTGAGAATTATAAAACAATACAAAATGGATCAGTCCACTAAATTAAGAAAACAAAAACATGACCAAAAGATATAAAACAATCCACTCAATAACCTCTGCAGCAGGTTGTCTAATTACCCTGCAACAACATAACATAGCCAACATTTCTTCAGCTTTTAAAGCTAGTGACCCATCTCCCCTTAAGGAAAAGGCCTTCTGAGTCTATTGTCAAACACCTCCTTGTCTTTACACGCGTGTTTTGTCACAGGAGATCGAGCAGCTGCCTTGAGCATGGGTGCAGCACCCACTGATGTGCCTTAGTGGATGTGCCTTTTGCAGAGGCATTGTTATGTTTCCAAAAAACAGTCAGTACCCACAGTCACTTCTGTTCCTGCTGACTTGGTTTTCCCCTCTGTATCACACACCATGATTCTTCAGAAATCTTGGCTCTTGCTATGACATTTCTTGTATATTCATGTACTTTCTATGTGTTTTAACACCACCCCTACCCCATTTGCCTATTTAGAGTATCAGAAACAGCTGGGAGTTTTTTCAGTTCTGTGTGCCTAAAAGGGAAGCTGTAGAAACAATAAGCTATTTACTAAGAGTTACTCAAAAAAGCATTAATAGTCTTAGAATTTGATATAGGCCTTATTGCAGCCAGTCTCAGTTCTTTACGCTTAGATGTGCCAGCACGTATTTCCAATAAACAGAATAGCAGCAATGCTATTCAAAACCCTTATGGTTCTACAAATAATACAAGGAGAAAAAGTATTTAATCTCTATCAATATGTTAGAAAGTTCTCTCTCATGTATAAAATTCTTCTCTCTTACAATTTTATTCCCCTCACTCTGTGCTTACTAGAACCCCCAAATGACACTCACAGAAATAAAGTGTGCAGGTATTAATTTGATTAAAAGGTGAGATAATCACAGGTGATTGCCCAGAGACCATGCTAGGCACTTCTTTCTAGTGGTGTGAACCCATGAAGCCCAGGTCTAACAAAGCAGTCCCAGAACATAAGCAACCCCATCCCACTGGGACAGAGAGCTGGACAGTTGCTGTCAGCTGCTCCTGGACAGCTGAAGATGCTCTGTGTGAGCG
This sequence comes from Myrmophylax atrothorax, assembly GCA_026770055.1. Taxonomy (NCBI): domain Eukaryota; kingdom Metazoa; phylum Chordata; class Aves; order Passeriformes; family Thamnophilidae; genus Myrmophylax; species Myrmophylax atrothorax. The sequence goes on from JAOXXN010000446.1 coordinate 56,110,779, forward strand.
GTTGGCAAAGGGAGGGAGAGGCCGTGTGGAGTGCTGGATCCCGTGGAGACTATAGGGGCATCCTCTGTTCTGGTGACCCTTGGCACTCTCTCCTGTTGTCCTCACTAAGTTCTGACTTTGTCTTTGCAAACTTGCATGTCCCCAGCTCAGTCGGATGGGGATGTGTGTGGTCACTCTGCACATGTGGGGCAAGCACTTGCTCCTGTAAAGGTTCCATGTCTGCTGAGAGATTTAGCAAAGGGAAGTGATCTTTGTGGCCTTGCAATACTTAAAGGGGACGTGTAAGAAAGACGGGGACAAACTTTTTATTAGGGCCTTTTGCAGCTGGACAGGGCTCTGAGTAACTTTGTCTAGTTGAAGATATCCCTGCTCATTGCAGGGAGGTTGGACTACATGACCTTTAAAGGTCGGTCCCAGCCCAAACAATTCTATGATCTTACCCAGTGTCTACAGCCAGGTTCTGGGAACAGGAACCAGACACATACTGCCTCCCTTTTTCTGTGTCTTATTTTATCAATGATTATCACTTCATTTATTCCACCTTTAAAAAAAACTTGAGAAAATGTTTTCACCTGCTGCACAGATAGTTGAAAGAAATAACAGCATGACTGCTTCTGCCAATGTCAAGAGATAATGAGTTTCAGGGTTTTTTAAGTTAAAAAACCCAAACCAAACAAAAAACCAAAACCAACCAACCAACCAAAGAAAGAAAGAAAGAAAAAAAGACAAGTGGGGCGTAAAGTCCTAGAGTATTTTGTTTAGTGTTAGTACTACCTCTGCACATGCACTGCCATGCTGTATGGTGTGCCTGTGTGGGTTACCATGTGGTGACAAAAGACAAGGCTGCTCTGTGGTGCCCAAAGCACAATGTGAGCAATCTGTTTACTCAAAATTGCAGCCAAAGCTCTAATGCCTGTTGCTAGCTCCAGGAAAACTCACTCGTTACAGAGATTAAGGGACTGCCTCTGCTACTTGCAACAGTTCTGCCTAACTTCTACTATGAATGAAACTCTTCTTTTAAAGACTGCAAAGACAGGAAAAAACTCCAAACCTATTTGCGAAGCTACCTAGAGCAGTGCACCCAGTGTTTCCTGTCATAGCAAGTTAGCAAGTTTTTTTAAATTTAAAAAGAAAAAAGAGAGAGAGAAAGTATGTGTTGACATGAAGTTGTATAGCATTACCACAAGTGGGTTAGGAGACGCTGACTCGTTAAAATGTGGTACTCAGTCCAGAACATCCTACCTAGTGATCTTTGGTTAACACAGCACTGTAAGGAGTAAATGTGTTGCTCTAACTATTTTTGCTCATTTCCCATGTCTGCCTCAGAATGCTACAGTGAAAGTGAACATGATGATCCAGAAATAACAGACACACCACCTCCGCCCTACACAGTTCAGCCATCAGCTCATCCTTCGGTAAGTGTTTCAGTAATTAGTTTGTTTCTTGTTGCCAGCCAGTTGAAACAAAACTCTCTTGAGGTGGTGCAGCTTTACAAATAACTTAAAACAGTGTCTGGAAATGTTTACCTTCTGGTGCCTCTGAATTGTGGATGCATTGACTGCCCCTGTCCTGTGGCAGAGTCTTCTTTTAAATACCCAGTTTAATGCCCCTTTCACTTCTCTTCTAACTCAAACCATTTTGAAACTTAAAAAAGAAGAAGTAGGGATCATGATCTTTTCATGTTCACGCATGTTTTTCCATACTGTAGAAGAAAAAAACAAATGAGGAACAAGTAAATCTTAACATCTGTAGGGCAAAAGTTAAACTGACCACCTGCATTAATTTGTCCACGTGTGAATGGATTTACAATTCAAAAATCACCAGATATGTTAAGATGATAGGCTGCAGCAGTCCCCAAAAAACAGTTGAAGTGTTTCATGGCCATAATTTTTCTCTATAAAAATGTCTAGAGACACATTGATTTCCAGTGGAATCCTTATGATCTGCTTTTTAAAACATCCCCAAATGGAGATTTATTCCTATATGGATGATTGCAAAACTTCCAAAGGAACCACTCCAATAAGTTAGGAAAACATTTTTCATTCCAAAGGAAAAACAAAACCCAACACATTTGTAAAGAAAAAGAAACACTTTTGGGCAGCCATAATTATTCTCACCCCCATTTTTTATTTAATGCAAAATGAAAATGAAAACAAAAATATGTTCCACTCAGTGAGGCACAGTTTTAATTTCAATAGCACTTTTCTTTGCATGGAAAAATGCCAGAAAAATAAAGGTGAGATCTAACATCTCCCTTTCCTGGCTTTGAAAAGTTGAAATTAGACTATTTACACCATGTGAGAAAAAGCTTTTGCAGTTTGCTTGCTCTGCTTGACTTCACAAATGCTTCAACAAGTTGCCTTTGTGATAGGTGCTCTTAGATGAAATACTTCATGTCACCTGTGTTCCCTGTGGGAATTTTTAGAACTCATCCATACAGTTCAGGCCAACATCTCTTTGTCCTTTGCTTTAGAATGCACATGTGAAAGTTGCCATTTTAAAACCAAAAATGGACATGAAACACAATGTCGTACTTCTCATGAGAGGAATATAAATTTCTCCATTCTACAATGTTTGGGACAGTCTGGAGGAACTGTGAATAGACTAGAGAACTTATGTCTTCTAAGGAACAGCTGAGGGAGCTGGGTTTGTTTAGTCTTGAGAAGAGGAGGCTTAGGGGGGACCTCATGCTCTCTACCCCCAGCTAAAAGGAGCTTGCAGGGAGGTGGGTGCCGGTCTTTTCTACTGAGCCTGCAGTGAGAGGACAGGAGGAAATGGTCTTAAGCTGCGACAGGGGAGATTCAGATTAGGTAATAGAAAAATTTTTTTCACTGTTAGGGTGATCAGGCATTGGAATAAGTTCCCCAGGGAGGTGGCAGAATCACAGGCCCTGGAGGTGTTTGAGAGGCACCTGGATCTGTGGTGCTGGATGATGTGGTTTAGGGGTACAGTGGTAGTGCTGGGTTGATGATCTGTCTTATAGGTCACTTCCAGCCTTGATGATTCAATGATTCTACGAATGACTTTGAAAATTTACAAAGTGAAGAAACTGCTATAAACAAATGATACTTGCAATCTGGTATTTGCCCTCCTTGTCTTCTTAATTGATTAGTACTTACATGATGCAGCTGTATTAGAAACAGGAAAGCAAATCAGCTTTGTTGTTTTTAATGTAAAATGGAAATAGTATACAACAATGAATTGCAGAAGTTTATGTATCATGGTAAGAAAAATTGTCACTCTGGCTTATTTGAATAAATCTTATTTCTGGTTTACCAAGTTATAAATAGGTATCCCAGGCAAGTCCCTTTATTGTGTTTGCAGCTTGTCCAGGTTTCCCTAGCAACACCTTCTCAGTAATTTTCAATACTTTCAGTCTAGTTATTATCTGTTTTAATCCTTACGCAGATCTATTCTATATACATATTGAGAACATAAACTTGCCAGAATTGTGGTCTGTCAATACTGACATTGATACTGACATTGGCCATTAGCAGATGACTTGCAGGAAGAGTAAATTTATGCAGTAGCAAGAAATCTGGCTCTCATATCATCCTGATCTCATCACAATTTCTGGCGGGTTCTGTGAAGAGCTTCACTATAAGGCTTTTTCTTCTCTTCCATTACTTTACTTATCACTGTCAATTGATTCTGTTCTGGATATTTTTATGTATAGTTTTTTGTTTCATGTGTATTGCTTGTGTATTTGACTCTCTTGGCTAATGTCTTCTGTGGTGTTTGGTGGGAAGAAGCAGCATAGTGATAGGTCTTTGTGTGTGAGTTAGTTTTGGTGACCAGATGATAGTACAAATCAACCAACGTAAACGTCTAATGTAGACAAAGACCTGGGCACCAAATCACTTGTCTGGGAAGTTAAATACTTTTCAAAACTTTGTTCTTTCTCTTAACCTTTCTTTATGTGGAATTGTGCATGTATCACACCCTTTCTCATTCAACTCCTCTCTAAGAAAGATGACTGTTAGGTGTCTCTGAGACCTCTCTGGTGTATGTGTTTCTGTTGAGGCAGATTAACAAATATACTACTGAGGGTCTTAGGATGTCTTAATGATTTCTGATGTGTTTCTAGTGAAATTTAGATGCTTTTCCACATTCATGTGCTGAAGGATGGATATTAGTAGGTGAAGGAGAAGCACAAATCTTTTACCATTCCCCATTTCCTGCCCTTTGTTCCATAACTATCTGCGTTTTCTTTCTACCATTAACTTGCCATCATATTACCTATCACCCTTCTTACCTTGGTGAATGAATATCCTTTGAAAAGAACAGGTAAAATACTTTTTTTTACTTCACTGTACTTCAGTGCTTGGGACCGTTTTTCTCTATCTGGGGTTATTGCATTTGTGGAATTGTTGAATGCTTCAAGAAAACTTCATGCTCAATGGCTAATTTGGAGTTTCACTTCTGCACTCTTGATTAGACCAATAAAGTGAACACAAATTAAAGAGTGAAGGTGAGTGTGAGACTAGCATGGAAGGCTACATTCAACACAGTATTTTTCCTTGGTCTTTTGTTTCTAGGCATTATCAAGTTTGTATCTCTTTTGCCTCTGGGCTCCTTGTGTTTTAGTTTGTGAAGCTACTGCTCTGTAAGAGATTGGCTGTCGTACCTCAGGCTAGTTTGGATGGATAACTAACCATATTACAGAAAATTTTGGTCATTTAGCATTTCAGCTGTATATTTCTACCATATAGAACCTAGGGACAAAAATAACTTGTAAATAATTTTTCTTTTTTCTTCCCCCCCCACTTTTTGTTTCTGGAAAGCAGGATCAGCAGAAATCATCTTTCACCTCAACTCTGTCAAGTGAAGCATCTTGTTCTCTCTCCTCTCCTGAAAGCACTTTCAACTCCCAAGAGTCGTCATCTTCCTTGGCATCCAAAGTGGTTTATTCTGAGAGGCAGTCCTGGCTTGACCTAGTTAACAGCTCTGCCACAGAAGACGGCGATCAGCCTCTAACTTTCTGTGTACAGATTCATTCTGAGGAACCACCGGAAGTAGTCTGTGGAGAAGCTGCAGAAAGCCAGGAAGTTCAGCTTTCCCAACCCAATGGTGGATCCCAAAACTCTTACTTAAGTGCAAATGCACACTGTCTAGCTGTGCCAGATGCAATGGGACAGAGGTCACTAGTCAAAGGTGAGCTAATGAGAGACGAGATTTTTGCTACAGAACCAAACAATATGAGAGTTCAGGTTTTTTTTCAACTTCCTTTCCCCTTCTTTCCTTTATGTTCTTCACTGAAGAGTTTTCCAGTGGCACATCATTTTTAACAAACATTTACTTTATTGCATGTGAAATATATAACCTAGTATCTAGTTGGTGGGTACCTTTACAACTTTTCTCAAATTTTATCTGTATATTAGATCACAGCCTCTGTATATGAATCTAACATAGACATGATTTTATTAATTGTCTTTGTTTTAATGCAGATGTCTTTTATTACTTAGGATTGAATTACCATGTTAAGAAACTGTGTCACAGGATGGACACTCCTCTAATCAAAATGGAACATGTGGTTAGGTCAATCTAATTTTAAAAATAAAAGCAGTTTCATTTATTTGAAGTATGTACTTCCTATTTGTTTCATTAAGCTTCACTGTAATCAAGAGAAAACAACTGTAGCCCTGAATCAGAAAGTCCATTAAGATGGGATTTTGTTTAAGCAAATAGGTGTCTGCACAGGTATCCTCCTACTGAAATGTACTGCTAAAAAAAAAAAGTTGGCATAATTCCAGAGTTTTGCTATCATTACTGTTCATAACTCTCCTGTGTAGCAAGGCAATATCTCCTGCCTTTTGAGAAAAAGCTTGTTTGTTGTGTATTAAAAGCAATTGAACCTAAGAGTTAGTGACATACAGTTATGCTGCCTAGAGAGGTAACGCACAAGGAAACAACAATGTTCTTGTGCATCAGCTCTTCTCATGATTCCAAATCCTTCTAAAGACTTGAAGTGAGTACTTTGTTGCTGAAAGAGCAGGTTGTCTCAGCATAATGCAAAACAAAGGCGCATCTAAAAGCTTAGGCTGCAGGTAATGCAAAGGTGGAAAGAAACAGCACTGGAGTCATTAGAAACTCAGGGTATTTCTCTGTTAGGTGAACTTGAAACTGATTGAAAAATTATATAGTATAGTATAGGGCACGTTAGTTACATTGTCAGTCTTCCTATTGTTTTACAATTAGCAACATTTAGCCCCCTTTAATGTTGTCGGTTTTTTTGATTAAAAAAAAACTGAGCAAAATACAGTTTTTAACAAAAGTGAAAATTAACTCAGTGTTTTGTGCTCAGCTTCATTATCCATCTTCTAGGCTGCTCTGCTAGAAAATTTTGTAGCAATGAAGACCAGTGAGAATTAAAAACCAGTGAGTATATGTGCTATTTCTATGAGGTGGATAAAAGTGCTGTGCTTTGACAGAGTTACTGTGGAACCCAATTCCCCTAAGTTCTGGCTTTGCAAGTTATGAAAAGGCTAGGGTTAACAGAAAAGGGGTCCCTAGTGAAGATGTCATAAAGACATAATAAATACATTTTCTCCATAATTTTACCTTCTGGGTTAAATTTTGACCAAGTAATGCCTTGGAAAAAAATTACTTGGGACATTCATGTGGGTTGTTAGAATGTAGGTCACATATGGCATAGTGGCTTACAGATCCTGTTGAATAGGATTCAGTGGTTAGTCTTCAGAAATCTAAACTTTTGCTTAGAATATGTTACTCTGGTATTGTCTGCAATCCTGCAACAATTTATAGGTTAATGCTTTCCATCATAAATGCAAGGGTAACTTTTTCCTAGTAATTGTAAAGTACTTTTGTGGATGGTCATAGAATTAGCATTATAATTCATAATCATTTAAAGTATAGTTTGGTAGGCTCAATGATACTACCCAGTAAAAATGGGATTAAAATGTAAATCAAGACACTGATGGGCAACCTTGATGGCAGAATACAGAACACTCCCATCCTAGCCACACCAGTGATCACTGACAGAATTCCAGAAACAGATAATTTCACTGAGACAGTCACTATGGAAACTGTATAAATTGTCTCTGTTGTAACCCATTGTTGAGCAAGTAAGGTGTATACCATACACAGATTTTTCTTTCCTTTATCAGTCTGCATAATATGGGGAGGATATGAAAAGTGTTAGTGTGTGGGATCCTCCCCTGCAATGGCCACTGAAAAAATTAAGGAAATAGTTTGCAAGGAAATTAAGCTACTTTTGTTTGAGAATGAAGTAGGAAAAAAGGGTTAATGTAAAATAACAATTCAGTTCCAAGTGAAAGTTATCAAAAAGGATGCAGTTCTGGTTCTGAGGCTTACCCCACAAGAATTTCCCACTCCAGTTAGTTGATAAGGATGTACACAAATTCTGTGCAGTGTTGTGGGATAAAACATAGTAGCAAAGTCTCCTGATTTACAAAAACTGCTGAGAACACCCTTGTTATCTGACACAAATTGAGAAGGCATACCTCAGTGCAGTCTGTATTATTTGCTTTATAGTTCTTCTGAATAGTGCATTTCTGGCATCTTTCAGAGTAATGAGACTGCATCCAGGAGGAGACAAGTCTGTCTTGTGTCAGCATTTGTCCAGAAAGCACATGTTCCCTGTGTGTAAAGATGGCCCTGCTGTCATCAGAACAGCTATGTGGTCTTTGATCCCACTCCCCACAGAACCTAAAGGTGTGTCCATGCTCTATCCTTCTCCTTGTGAGGATGAAAACCCCTCTTAAATACTCCGCTTTCTGGCCACATTCTGCATGGCAAAATCTCCTGACGAATTTTTGGTTGTAGCCAATGAGAGCCTAGAGCTGAGGTGAAAATTTTGAGAACTGACGAGCAAAAGTTGCTTGTTGTTTGACTGACTTGTTGTTGGCAAAAGTCAGAAATGAAGTTCATTGCAAGAAAAGTTGGTACCCAGAAGGAAGAAAGAGTAGTTGTGGTTTTGTGGGAAGAGCTTATCACGAAAAAGTACAGAAATAATGAAGAAATTTTAGTGATAAGTTAAACAGTGAAAGAATAGATTATTTTCAGAGATAAATGGATGAAACATTGTAAGAGAATCCTGAGATTCAACCAGAATGTTAATGGATTATTTTATTCGGTAAAAATTATTTAATGGACTCTGCTAAGCAACTGTGTCTAGGGCAAGGAGCTATAACATCTGATATTTTTAACAGTCTTCCCAGCCACTGTTAGTGGTGTTATGAACATTCTCAGCTGTAATTCTCTGCAACAATTACTGGGAAGACTTTTCATAGCAAAGAATGATATACAGGTACAAAGAAGGGGAGTTTATCAGTTTTCTCTTTTGAAAGGAAATCAACATTATGGTTTTATTTACTTTTGGGGGATATTTAACACTTTGGTGTTGCAGCTTGCTACATGCACAGTGACAAAGGATTCTAAGATGACTGTGACACAAAGAAACTCAAAGATAAACAAGAAACAGTTGAGAATACAAACAATTATCTGACTTTGTGCTCTGTATCCAAAAGCTGGCCTTGCCCCCTTTGGGATGTATAGACATGCTCTGCAGCTAAACTCTATCCTTCATGTTTCTTCTGGCAAACACTAGAACAAAAAGTATCTAAGACTGACTCCCATTATCATAAAAAAATGTGATAATGAAAGAAGATCAGAGAAACCAAAAGAGAATAGGAATATCTGTATTTGTTTAGGGTTCTACTACTATAACAATAAGGTCCTTCTTCCTTGCATATTCTGCATTTTTTATGATCATGTGAAGTTAATGCATCTTGGCAAGGAATTCCTGTTTTACCAGTTCTGGTTTATTTTACCTTAGCTCATAGTAGTTGGTAGAAGATCAGTGTGTGTTGATATTTTCAGAAACCTGGACAGCTTTTCAAATACCACTTGAATTATATCTGAATTGGTTTTGTGGGAAGGAGTTGGTTAAATAGGAGCTGGATGAGTTCAATTCCTTCTAGTCTCAGAACTGACATCCTCTTCCCCTCTGGAGTCTGCCTGTGCCAGTAATAGCCAGAACAGATCTTCTGGTGTGCTCTATCCCCTTTGTTCCTCCTGCAAAAGTTACAGAAAATGGCTAGATCGTGACTGAGACTAGCCAAGAGGTATACCTATGGAGAGAATAACTATAGAGAAAT
>JAOXXN010000446.1:56133057-56152322 GCA_026770055.1 Myrmophylax atrothorax
CCTGATATCAACTAAATGCTGAGAGCAGACTGAAAATTAGGAGTGTAGGGATTAATCTGCTTGGTCCATCTCATTTTTAACTACATGGTGCTAAGCAATTGATAAATATTGGAGGTTTCTCATTAAACAAAGCATGTAAACACCATTTTTCTTCAAAGTATCTCCCCTTAGATCTTGAAAACAAGCATATGCTTAACTGGCCTGTTGGGCTGGGCCAGACAAGTTAGTGCCTTGCAATTCTGAGCAAAGTCCTAGTCAACACCATTTGCTGAAGTAGATTTGCAGTATACAAAGGAAAATGCTATGTGGCCTGTACATGCTGTGTTGGCTCTTTTCACACTGTGCTTGAATAAGCATATACAAAACAGCTTTCCCAAATACAGAAACAGAAAAATGTCCTTGGACTGCCCAAGCTCTACTATTGGTTCTGACAGATTACGGAGCCTAAAACTATTTTTTAATTACTTTCTCTCAGAAGGTCAGTAGATATTTATTATTGAACTATTGAGATTTTGGAGAACTGATGAGAATGAGCTCTATCTCTTAGAATGGACTTAACTCTCTTAGAGAAGAACAGAAAATTCTTGAATAGGGTTACTTTAATCTAGTTACTATTTTAACAAGTTTCTGTGTTTAAGGAAACCAAGTGTATGAGTTTTATGCAAGCACAGTGCTGGAAGCCCAACTTCATTCTCTCTGACTATTTTTTAGATCCAAAACAAATGGAAAGTGTGGAAAATGTGAACTGAAAATTGCAATAAAACAGGATTAATTTTCTGGCATTGGTAATTATTATGACAGTTTTTGCTTGGTGTTGGGTTCATCACAAGAGGATGCACAGCAGCGTGAAAGGCACAATCAGAGATGGAAGTGTGCACAAGCTGACAGCTACAGCTAGTGGATGTAGCGGGAAGCCACCTCAGCAGGAGAAATTTGGAAGACTCCGTGCTCTGCTCACTGATGCTTGGAGTAATCAGTATTTGTTGGTCTGAATTTGGAAGACCTGCACTATTGACTTATAGTGTAGGGAGATGTGCATCCCTAGTGTGTGAATGTCCAGAAGCTTTCAACAATCTGCCTCATGGGGCTTGTTTCATGTACTTTTTCAGGAGAAAGTATGTATGCATGGATGTGTGCACATGCACAATTATTTTTCTGTCAGTAAAGCCTTTTGGTATTGGTGCATTAAGTCCAGCAATGCAGATTTTGGAATTACTAATAACAGTATCTAATTGCAACTGTTTCTGCAGCCTGTCTCTGGTAGCTTTTTTGGAAGTCAAATCTCTCTTCTTTTGTGGTGTAGATCTCAGAAGATACCAGAATGAGGTGGGATGCCATTTCCTTTCTTATGATGGGAGAGATTTCATGTAGGGATCATGAGCCATTTCTACATCTAGTTCTGATGATTTATTCAATGCTGGTGTTTCACCTGAAACAGGAATAAATAGGAATTATGTGCTACTTTTTTTTTTTCAAATAATTTTAATTTTGGAGGAAACCTTTATCTTGAGAAAAAAGGCTGCTTTGGGACATCCAAGGAGAGAGGGAATGAAAAAATGTGGTATTTGATTTAAAACACTGTAGAAATTTAGAATTTAGGCTTATTTCTAGCTTGGAAAAATTATGCACATGTAAGCTTACATGTCTGTTACAGATTTAATATGAAACCCTGTTTTTTAAACTCCTCAGGTAGCAAAGGAGTCCATGTAAGCATACTTCTGTGTAAGGAACATCTTGTTTGTGTTTTGGTTTTGGGGTTTGGGCTTTATTTTCTGTTTTGCTTGCTCAGTCATACAAAAGTAACCAATTGTAAGGAGGGCTTGGGTTTATTTCATTTATATGAGACATGCCTTTCTGTTAACAGGAAGCCAAAGTGATTTTCTTGTAGCAGTAGAGCCAAAGTGGAATTTCCTGGTTTGTGTGGGGCAATTCAAAGCAGCAGACATTTTAAGATGTTAGTGAGTACTTCCTTGACTCTTGAAGATTTATCCCATTTTTGTTTTCTTCAAGCTGCAACATTCTTGCGTTTTTTAAAAACTGGCTTCATTATGAAATGAAACAAAATTGAGGTGAAAAAAGGAAAAGGAAAAACAAAACAGAAAAGCTCTGATCTAAGATCAGACTGAAATTCTCATCTCTGCATAAGGGTAATGGGAGCTAAGCTTGCCAAAAGCTGAGCATTTCAACACTGAAAAAAGATTGTAAGGTGTTGAAGAGAGTACTACATTCCTTGAAATTCGCTATGGGAGAAGTTCCAAGACCTGTCTGCTCTGGAGAAACGAATATTTTTCTAATTTATTTCCTCCTGGTAAAAATCCAAAGGGAGTGGTTTACAAGCTGGCAACAAGTTAAAATGACAAGTGAATGTAATTTATTGATAGCTCAGAAGCCTTGATATATGATCTTGAAATGATTGATTTTAGATGACTCAGCCTTTAACAAAGAAAATCCATTTCTTCGGTAAAGCATTGTAGCTACTAGTGTCTGAGGCCTATGTACCCCATCTAGTCTGCATGAGGCCCATTTTGAGGATGGAGGTGTATGGCATTTCAATAATGAAAATAGCTTGTGTCATCACACCATAGCTTAGGAACCACTCCCTGTGTCCTAGATGCCTTAGGACATACCCAAATTATTCTGACTCTTTACCTTTCTTTTGGTAGTTTTACCTTCTCCAAGTTAAAAATAATAAAAAAAATAGGATGTGAAAACACATATTTAACTCTCACATGAAGAGAAACTAGCACTAGTCTAGCAAAGATTCATGTAAGTCACGTTATTTATGAGTGCTTATCAGAATTACTCACCTGGTGAAATGCCATATGCACATACTAATACGAGTGCTTTTGTGCAAAGCTTTCAGTGGTGCTGAGGACTGGCTAAAGGGAAGAGTGGGCGTGTGTATTCCATTACTCTCTGTGTAGAGACAGAAAACCATGCATAGAGGAATATTTGCAAGGATATCTGTTAGGCAGGGCCAGGGTCTGCAGCACCATGAAGGTATATGGAATCCCAGGTTGGTATTTTACCTGCTGAGTCTTTTTTCTTCCTTTCTTCACTAGTTTAAAACTCACAGCACAATGTTGGCACTCAGCTCTGCCTTTTTACTGCTTGTTGCCCACATATGTGAATTTATTGTCATGGAATGATACACACATCTTACAGAATGAGAGCCTTATATTTGCACTTGTCAATTAAACACTGAAATGAGAGAACATTTTGCTCAGCCTTTTATTTCTTTTCACTGCAGATTTTTCAGTTTACTGCTGTGCAGTGAAATAAAGTGTTGCCAGTTCTTTAAACAAGCAATTTCCCCATGGAACTAGAATTACTATTAAGTTGTATAATCTGGAACCAAGAAGAGTCAATGAATGGTTTCACTAAGGAATGCCTTCTGCTAGTTGGCAATGCAAGTTTTGAAACTGCTGTTACAATAGTTAACTCTCTTTAATTGGTTGTTGTAGCCACCCTTTAGGAAAAGCATGGGATGCTCCTGGATTTCTTTTAGCTCCCAGAGAAGCCTGTTTCAATGAAAAGAGGACTGGGGCCTTTGTCCAAAGGTTTTCTGTTTAGTGGGATAGGGCAGCCAGGTAGCATTATGGTGAAGTGCATTTCCCAGGAAATGGAGCTGTCCTAAGAGCTCATGTGCTCTCCATTCTCTGAAGGAAGACTGTTCCTGTCCTTTCTGTTTTCCCAGTTCCCTATATGCTCCCACTTCTTGCCTTGGGCTGATCTGCTCATCATTTGCTACTTCTGTCAGCTCAGCCAAGTGTGGTAGTTTTGGCCTTAGTTTTAGCTAGGCCTAGATTAGGCCTTCATTTTAGTAGACCTCAGTTTAGTAGGCCCAGATAGTATTATGTAGATTAGAAGGGACAAGTATCACCTGACTTAAGCAATCAAAGAGATATTTCATATCATCTGATGTCAAATCAAGTATAAAAGCAAATGTAGGAGGTGCCTAGTCCAGTTTTCCTTCATGGCTGGGTGCTGAATGTTCATGCTATTACTGTGCTGGGAACAATAGGCCTTACCACTACTTTTCAGCTGTTTTGGTTCATGAAGTCAACATTTTTTCTTGGTTTTTCTCCTCTCTTGCCAGGTATCTCTTAGGAGGTGCCTTTTGGGGTGTTCTGTGGTTGGGGTGGTGGAATCTCTATTACTGTGTGGGTGACTCAGTGTGGAGTTATTGTTGTTTCTTTTTACATTTGTAGATAAGTGTTACATTGCATGTTGTTTTTAATTTTCCCTCTTTTATGTTAATATAAAAAACTTGTCATTTTAAGTTTTAGTTTTTTCCTCCCTCCCTTTTCCCTGGAGGGTGGCTCTGACTCTGTAGCTGGTACTTGGCATTGCGCCAGGCCATCCCACTCTGCCGAGTCAGGCGGCTGGGAACAGACACAGCGAGCTGGATACTCGTCTGCAGTGATCAAAAATAAAATTGCCTTATGGAGAAGTTCAGTGCTTGACAGTCCTGATAAGGGAGGCAGCTGGATTGTGTAGGAAGAAGCAGAAGGAAGAAGTGGGAGGGAAGAGGGTGACTTTTTCCTTTTAGAAGCAGAACGTTGGCTTGACTCAGCTTCCCACAAAGTTTTATCTTTGCTTTTCACCAAGCAATTATTTCCCTTTTTTCCTCCTGCAACACAGTGAATTGTGAAGACCACCTGAGAGAACAGCTTTCACGTGATCTCAGACTGTGTTACTGCTTTCTGTATCTAATGCACACATTTTGTTTCTGCAACTGAAAGCCAAACTCTACTAAACAAATCTCCAATTATATGTTTTCTTGGGATCTTTCCTGGCATGCTTGCTGTGGGAAGCTGACGGGGGAGGCAGTGGTTGGGGCTGGGGCATCATACTAGCTATGACACTGCACCTCACTGCCTTGGACTGCCTTTTGTTTTGCTGTTGGTTTTAACTTCCACCCTCTTGTGGTGGCACAAAATGACTAGAAACGAATTGCTCATCATGATTTGGACATTTGACTTTTGCCTGCTTAAAAGAACTGCTGAGCTTCACCAGCCTTCCTGACAGTCCCTATGAGCTTGGGGTCAGCATGTTCACTACCAACACAGAGGGCAAAGGCACCATTCCTGGCATCACTGTCTATTTTGGAATGGCTCAGTTGTCATTCTTATTGTATTACTCTGTCTTGTTTCTTGTTGCTGGAAGGAAGTCCTTATATCGGTGAAAAAGTTCATGTATTATCTTCCTGTGCTCAAGAAATATCCTAATTGTCACCAGGGGATGTTTAAAATTGTCTGACAGAAACCTCGGCAGTACATGGAATTCTGTGTATGGTGACAAACTGCTCTGTTATTTTTCATGGGGAAAAGTGTATCTTTCCTCTTTCCACTTCGTGGCAGAGTGGTATCAGTTTTGGGCAGACAAACAAGTTCGTGCAGTGCCAGTGGGAAAACAGCTTCGGAAAATGAGTCTCAGCGTGTTTCTAATGGGGAGAAAACCGGTCCCTCAGCACCGCCTGCTGGCTGCTGGTGAGACCGCAAGCAAGGGTGAAAATCACAGGTTTCTATGTAAGAGGGGAAGTAATAGTGTTACTGCTGTGGGTGTGATGGTCTCAGTCCTCATCTGAGCAAGTTTTGCAGCGAGGAGACAGCATTTGCTGCAGGTGGAAAAACAGAGATGCTGCCTGGCATACCAACCCACTCCAGACTTGAAAGAGTAGCAGTAAACTGAAATCAAGGTCAGTCTGAGGATAAAGATGCTCTGTGAGGAAGAGCAAGTGAACACCTAGGTGGCCAAGGCAGGCACAAAGTGGAGGTAAACAGGAGTAGAGAGGGGAGGGAGGGGAGAATGTGGAAGGGATAATTATTGCCTGCAGGGAGATCAGTGGAAATCTCCCATCAGCCATAAAACTGATGTCTCAGAGGGGATGATTTTTAGTAGCTGGTTATTTCACTTCCACAGATCTCATCCAGCAACTTGTGAAAGCTGTTTTGCAGAATACCCTCAAAGATGAGGTTGAAAGGTCAGAGATTGCTTCGTTGAAAATGCTCCCATGCTGCATTTAAGAACTATAGTATGCTTTTGTCCCTTATGAAATGTTCTGCGCAAGTCTGGTAAGCTCCCAAAGCCACCACCACAGTGTGTCACAGGAAAACAGCTGAAAAGTCAGAAGCATCTCCAGTTCTTCAGCCATTGCAATGGCAGCCACGTCCTGGTAACTGACAGGCCTACCTGTGGTCCTGTTGCAGAAGTAGAATGTATGTTTCTAAGGTGCATTTTCCTAAATCTTACTTTTATTACAGACAGTAAATTCAGTTCACCTTGGTTAGCACTTAAATTTGTAAATTACAGCAGCAATGAAATTGACCATGATAGTGGTGTCCTTTCCTGTGAAGTTTGAAAATTTTGCTCTACAAATACCAGAAGGAACCCCAAATAAGATTTCATACTGTTATAAAACACACACATCAGCTTTCCAGATAGATGTGATATTTCATCATGAACATAATTTTTTTTCTGTGAAATAGTTTATTCTGTTCATCTTGCTACATTAGTGAGGAATATAAAAATAGTATGGCTAAAGATGAGAGATATTTATTGTGTATTGCTCTGATTAATCCCTTCTAATCCAGCAGTATTTTCTGGAGTACACATAAATTTGCACATGCCCATAGATTTACAGATTAAGGTGCTGATATAGGTTGCAATAAAACACTCTGAGCTTGAAAAAAGGTGTGTTAAAGTCTGCAAATTATTGAACACTCACAATATTTTTTCCTCATAACACTCTTTATATAACATTTTATTTCAGTGTTCTTTTCATCATAAACTTAGAGGAAAAACTGATGCTTCTCTTAACACTTATTGATATCTCTGTAAAAAGCCCAGCAGCAGCCATCAAATATGTCATTAGAAACTATGCACTTAAAAGGAACAATCATTTCTAGAAAAGAATATGACCAGAAAGAAGATTGCTGCTGTGTTCCACTGAACTTACAGCAGATAGAAGGTAAAAGAGCAACTACAAAGCAGACACAGTATGTTAAAGGGAAAAGGGAGGGTGAGTGGGAAGGGGAAACCTTGGTAAAACAGCCCGTGGAGGTAACCACCTACATGGTATTTAAAATTTACCTTGAGTTTTACTCCAGTATAGGTAATCCTGATCTCATTGAATTTTCCTGCATAATAAATTTACTTATAGTTTGTTTTCTTCTTCTAACTTACTTTTAAACTGAATTTTATTATTGAGGTAAGTTTGTTTAGGGCCTGCAAGAGATTGGTTGAAAGTTTTGCTGTGATTACCTAACATCCACTGCTACTAGTGATCCTTACTATTATTTTAAAACCAAAACACTGCAAGGGTTTCTTTAGATAGGGTTTTGCTCATCCCTTACAGGAAAATTCACCAATCCAGATATTTGAAAGCCAAATCCAAATGCTGTAGCCTTCTCTTCAGACTTTCCACAATAGCATTTTGCTAGTCTTTTACCAAGTCCAAACGGTCCCAACACATGATGTTTTAAGAAAAGGGTATTCTTGATTCAATAAGTTGAAATCGTATTATACCTTCATGATACTTCTGTCTAAAAGATGTTTCTACTACATATATTTTCACAAGGTAGCTAGCCACCTGAATTGGATATTGCTTCACTTCCTACTAACTGCAGTTCCTTTTCTGGCTGTTTAAAGGCTCCCTGCTATTAGAGGGACTAAAACTTCTAGCTGATGAAGGGTTCTGGAGCACAGGTCTTATGAGGAGTGGCTGAGGGAGCTGGGGATGTTTATCGTGGAGAAAAGCGGGGACCTCATCAGTCTCTACAACTACCTGAAAGGAGGCTATAACCAGGTGGGAGTCAGTCTCTTCTCCCAAGTAACAAGTGATGGAATGAGAGGAAATGGTCTCAAGTTGTGTTAGAGAGGTTTCTATTGGATATTAGTAAAAATTTCTTCATTGAGAGGGTTGCTGCCCAGGGAAGTGGTGGGGTCCTGATCCCTGAAGGTATTTAAAAGAAGTGTAGATGTGGTGTTTAGGGACATGGTTTAGTGATGGACCTGGCAGTGCTGGGATAACAGTTGAACTCGATGATCTTAAAGTTACTTTCCAGCCTTAATGACTCTATGATTCTATTTCAGTTCAACCAACAGACAGAAATACAAGTGGTGTGACTGTACATGTCTAATTCCGCTGCTACTTCTCCTACTTCCATAGAGTTAACAAGGGGTTTCTCTGCCACCTCTAATGCATGGTATTCTTAGGAGAGAAGAAAAGCTTTCTTACAATTATCTCATATTTGAAATCCAAATTACAGAGATAATGAAGGTAATATAAAAGGCAACATAAATGCTCTATCAAATGCTTAAAAAAATTAGTCTTCTGTTGCTCTGTAATGAGCTGCTGCACTGAGCCAGAGACCATTAGCATGAAGGGATGTTATAGTTAGTAGCAACACCAATAGGAGGCCTCCTATTTGGGGTTCATCTGGTGATGATGCTCATCTTCTCCATTACAAAGAACTGTCAAAAAATGAAATTCTGATCCATCATAAGCTGATACATACTTTGATACAGTCTGATTCTCTCTTAAAAAAGAAAATCTCATAAACATTTTATAAAAACTTTAGTGTTAGTCAGTGTTATGGTGCTACCATTCTCTGCTTTTAGGTAATTGCACTATAATACATGGGAGCAATACTGATTTTTAAATCTTTCAGAGCAGGGGTTTTTGTCTGCCTTCATCATGTACCCTCTATCACATTTGGATCCACCAGGCTGTATTTATCCCTCTGACTCAATGCATTGGAAACTGGGAAGAGTGAGTTCTTCTGATGCTGCATACTGACTGCATTCTAAGAGAGAAATAAAATAGGTATTTACAGAAAGAGACTGTGACAGTAAACTGATGTGCAGAAACACCAAAGTGATGAATCATTTACATGTGAATGGTATATGCCTTGAGCCTGCCCTGTTCTCTGTTCTTTTGTATTCTGTTCTCTGGAATATCAGATACAAGAAAATATTCCACTGAAGGAATACATAGAAAGTAATTAAATTGAACAGCCTCTGTCATTCCTGTATTATTGAGTAAACCAAGCAAACATTTAACATAAGAGGTTGAACATGTACATTCACAGACTTGTTAAGGAGTGAGAGAGAATTCAGATTATCCTGAACTAAATTGCACCTTATTCACAAATACATTGCTGCTTTGAAAAATTCAGAAGAAAATACTAGTTGTTAGAAATCTGTGGGGGAGGAGAAAAAAAGGGAGAAGAATACAGATGAGAAATTGGTTGAACAGTCACATCCAAGGAGTAGTGGTCTAAGGCTCAATGACCAGATGACATCAGCGACAAATGGTGTCCTTCAGCACTCCATACTGGGATCAGTACTATTTAATGTTTGCATCACACTTACAGTTAGATTGAGTTCACCCTCAGCAAGCTTGCTGATGACACCAAGATGAGTGGTCTATTGACACACCTGAAGGATGGGATGTCATCCAGTGGGACCTGGATAAGTTCAAGAAGTGGGACCAAGGGAATTTCATGAAGTCCAACAAGGCCAAGTGCAACATCCTCACATGGACTGGGGCAACCCATCAGACAGGGGTGAATAAATTGAGAGAAGCCCTGTTGAAAAGGGCTTGAGGTGTTGGTGGACAAAAAGTTGGACATGAGCCAACTGGACTGCACCAAAACCAGTATGGCCAACAGGTCAAGGGAAGTGATTCTGCCCCTCTGCTGTGCTCTTGTGAGACCTCACCTGGAGTGCTGCATCCAGATCTGGGATCCTCAGCAAAGGAAAGATATTGACCTGTTGGAGATTCCAGAGAAAGCCACAAAAATGATCAGAGGGCTGGAGCATCACTCCTATGAAGACAGGCTGAGAGAGCTGGAGTTGTTCAGCATGGAAGAGAGACAGCTTGGAGTAGACTTTATAGAAGCCTTCCAGTACTTGAAGGGGGCCTATAAGGAAGATGGGACAATATTTTTAACAGAGTCTGTTGCAATAAGACAAGGCATAAAGGTTTTCAACTAAAAGAGGGTTGACTAGATTTAGTTTGGACTTGATATCAAGAAAGTAATTTTTTATAAGGAGGGTGGTAAAACACTGGAACTGAGATAAAAGCTTAGAGGAATATTTATGGTCTTTGAAGCGATGTTCCGTCTCTGTCTACATAGGGATAACTCATGTCACAAAGGGCTGATGAGCCTGCAGTAGTGCTGTGTCTAGAAAGAAACACCAAATTACATTTAAGGCTATTAGAGACAAAAGTGACAATTTTTGGCTGCAGAAAAAAGGTGACAGGTAGAACAGGTCTAGGGTGGGCAGAGAGTAAGAGGCAAAGGTCTAACTCTAGTCTGAATGTTAGTTGTCAATCTGAGAACACCACCCAACATCAAATCAAAATTAGAAGAAAAGCAACAGCCTTTCTAAAAAACAACGATGACTGAGGAAAGGGGATCTACTGACAGGCAATTCTGATTTTTCAGTAAGCCAGGCAGGTGAAAGAGCAGAATGGATAGACAGGTGGCAAGTATGACAGAATGAAGAACTAGGAATTTCAGAGGTCACTGGAGGAGCTGGTGAACATGTGGAAAAAAGTGATCCAGCTGAGATTCAGAGTGCACCACTTCTGAAAGATTTGTTAGGTGCTACATCTCACCAAAGGCTTTTAAAGAAACTGATATATAATGATATAAAGGAAAACAAATCCTTCATGAATTAACAACTGAATGAGAGAGAAGAAAGAACCAGTAGGAATAAATAATACATAAGTGGAAGGAAGTTTCCAGTGATTCCCCAGAAAGTTGCTGTCCCATTTTGTCATACATTTCATGTTAAGAGGGGCATGCAGTAAAATAATAATGCTTATAAAAACACAATGTTATGTAAAATAGTCAAAGAGCTCATGGTATTGGGTGACTGGGCAAACAAGTGATGGATGGCATGCAAAGTTCATATATAAAAAATGGGTGTTTGTGGAGAAAATAATCCCAACCACATATGTACCATATAGGTAATAAGTTAGGTGTTATTGATCAGGCAAAAGATCTGAAGACTCATTGTCGGTAATCCCCTTAAAACATGCATGCTTAAGAGTGTTCAAATGGCAATGAGCATGCTAGGAAATAAAAAAACTGAGGAGTTACATAATAAAGTCTGTAAAAGCATGACTGGTATGAAGAACAGATGAAAAATAGTCAGGATCAGTCCTTACTGAATAATGATATTGATACCATCTTGCTCAAGTGTCATACTGAATTACCATTATTCACTTCCCTTCTTCTCCATCCCTCCCATCTCCCAAATATGAAATATGCCTAACTGAAATACCTGGCTGAACTTTTAAAATAAGCAAGATAGGAATATTTAACAACAACTCAATCATGGGGCTCCTTGCTAGAGCACATTTTAGGTAGCAACTTCCATGAATTTAGAGATTGAAGAATTCTTCCAGGCATTCCATAAAGAAAAACTCACCAAAGTCTTTTAAAAGGTGTAAGTACTTCTGCAACGACAGAGAAAATTTGCCTGGTAACATTGTCAGGACTCTGAAACCCACTGGAACAAAATAAAATTTGCCTTTAAGCTAGTTAATTCTTTTTGTGTTCAAAATTGTCTAGGAGCATACAGGTCAGCAGGGAGCCAGGCAATAATGCCAGGCTCTGTACCCTGCTGCTGGGATTAGCTGTACAGGCAAGCTTGCCCCAGTGCCTGGGAATGTGCTCAGGCTGTTTAATTTAATAGGCCTGGGAAGACTCCATCTGCCAGAAGCTGAAAAAGGAAAATTTTCTTCTGCTCACCCTGTCTTTCTGCTAACAGAGCCAGGATCCCATGCTGGCCACCTCCAGGAGCTGAGCATCTACAGTGAGTTCTCAGCACAGGAGGGACACGTATGGTTTGGATCAAACCCAGATATTGCTCAGAATATTTTAACTTTTTTTTTAATCACTGAGCTATTGGGATTTCTTCTTTATTAAATAAAAAATAAAACGTATTCTTT
Organism: Myrmophylax atrothorax; assembly: GCA_026770055.1. Classification (NCBI taxonomy): domain Eukaryota; kingdom Metazoa; phylum Chordata; class Aves; order Passeriformes; family Thamnophilidae; genus Myrmophylax; species Myrmophylax atrothorax. The sequence goes on from JAOXXN010000446.1 coordinate 56,145,029, forward strand.
AATGCAGTCAGAACCTCCAAGACAGTCAGTTGTGTTGGTATTGGTTAATCACATGGCATTTTTTAAAGCTAAGTTACTAATATATGGCATAATATGTTAACTGGCATGTACTTGAATACAGTATGTTGCGAATATAAACCCCACAATTTTATTAAAGGTTTACAAAGCAGACACAGAATTCATGTAATAATACGCTACTTACTGTAAAGTACTGTCAATGAACATTGAAGCCTTCTGGGAAAAAAACCAAAACCAAAACATCCAAGACATTTTTGTTATTTTTTGCTAATGCTCTGCTAACAAAATTTGTTTCCTCACAGCCTTAAACCAAGGCTACAACATTATTACTGCTAAAAACATTTAGAGTCAATTAATTGTTGAACAGCAGAAACAGAAAGCATCTTTAAAAATATTTGGCTGCCTTTTGGCAAATCACAGTATTTTGCCTGTGTGCTTCATTCCATTCTAAGTAGAGAAGAGATAAGAATTTCAATTCATTATGTAAACTGTGAAAGCTGATGAATTTTTGACTCACTGCAAATCTACAATTTTAAGTTTACTTAAACATGTTTTTTTATCTATCAGTTAAGACTTTTCGAATAGTAATTCAGTATTTTTAAATTTTGTGAGGTTGTTGTATGTGAACATGTCAGATTACTCCAAACCCACCAGAAAGTAATGATGTCATATGTTGTTAGGCTGTATACATCTCCAGCATATTTTTAATTGGTTTTGTTATTTAAATAATACTGCTGTGTGGTGCAAAACCATATGTCAATTTCTTCTAAGTGCCTGTCTTATGCTGTTTAAAGATTAGATGCAAAACCTCTTAGAATGGCAATGACTCTTGTTTAAACTTTAATGATGACTATGGGGGGATACAGCTAAACTAAAAATTAAACATTAAATCCCTGTGACAGCAGAGTGGAATTTTCAACAGAGAGGGAAGAAAATGAGGGCAATTCTCTTATATCAAGTTTATATTCTAATATATGAACTACATATTTAGCTAAAACACAGTGATAAAACTCAAAAAACCCCTTAATTTACAACTTGCAAGTATTTGGCCTTCAGTATTTATTATGCAGTCTATGACACAAACAAACAATTTCACATTAAAAGCTTATTTGTTACATAGATTTTAACAATGAAAATAAGAAATACATTTTGGCTGCAGAAATAAAAAGACAAAAAAATGCTGTTCCATAGAGCTGTATTTTAGAATACACTTAAAATTCATCAAAGTACATTCTCCCCCAGTTAACTACTGATGATTTATTTACAAGGCAAGTAATAAACAATGTCTAGAAAATATCATTGCACCACAAATTATCTACATGTGTATTTCTATTTTTCATACTAGAAAACAGCTAACGAGGCATTTACTGCAGTACAATGTTCTCTCCTGAAATCTTAATGTGTTTTGGCAGCTAATACAAAATGCAGATGCAGACTGTATTACATTAGTTAGAAAAGCAAACATATTACAGGTTTGGTTAAGAAAAAATAGATGTCTTGCAAAATGTAACTTTTTGTTTTTTAAAAAGGTCCAATGCATTAACTGCTCCAAGCACTTCATATAGGGGCTGTTGACAACTTAGAAATTGGAAATGTTGCTGACAGAGCAACTGAAATTTGAGAAACTACTTCAAATAGAAGACATCATCAGCCTGTGCAAGCTGTGACAGGCTTATAACTACATTTCTATTCACAAAGGAATTTATGCTAATATATGCTGGTTTAGGGATCATTTGACAATCAATAACATGGAATACTTTAATTTACTCATCTCTTTTAGAAAAAATGATAGCTTTTTTTAACTTTAAAGTATTTTTTTTACATGAGGAACAAGCAGAAGGTGAAGCTTAAGTTTTGGGGTTTTTGTTAAGTGATCACTGAAAGAAATATTTTCCCTTTAAAATTGCAGAACATGCAATTCTTGTAAGAGATGACCTCTTGATCTGCAAATGTGTTGTTGTAGACAACCTTGTTAGACTTCAGCACGCAAATAACCTGCACAGAAAACACCTCTACAAATTTTAAGAGAAAATAGAGTGTACCCAACAATATTGCAACCTCGTATCCCAGAATTTCCCACCATTAAATAATGCTCACCTTCATTTTTCAAACTATAGTTGTCCAGCCTTTAAATTTTTGTTTCTATCCTGTTTTAACACCACTGTAACTTATCAAGAGCATGTCAGATTGCTACAAGTACAGTACTTTGCTTTAGACTCATGTATGTACTCCTGGTAAACATGACTGCTCTGCACACTGGAGCCTGGCAACCCCCTGTATCTCTTGGCTCTGCTTGCTGTTATATTTCATACTTCTGTTATGTGCAATGTAGATGTGCTGCAGAAGCAATTTCTGACAGACTGGAAAAGCAGGCACTTTCCTCTGTGGTATGTTTTTGAGGGAGAGTATCTCTTACATGTTCCCATAGCATACTGCCCAGACACACTGTGGCACAGGCGTGCAATTGCTCTGAGAGCCATGCAGCAGGAGACCCTGTCACGGCAGTGGAGTAGTTTCAGCTTCTTGAAGTTCCAACTGAAAGGAAAGAAATTGCAAATACAATGAACAATTTCTTGATATCTTCCCACCCACAAGTTTGTGTGCAGGTTTTTTTTTAAGAGGAATTTATTTCTCATTTGTATCTGTTGTCCTACTGTATGAAGCTTAAACACAGCTGAGAGAGGAAAGCAAAAAGACTATGCCTTTGCCATGAAGTAACAAAGGCAATGATCACAGAAAGGTTTCATGTCTGGACTACTCAAAGACAGAAAAACATTAGTAGGTCTAAAATTTGAATTAGAATATGCTTCATATCAAGATGATTGTTCTCTTTCTAGAGTGGAACTCTATAAATTTCACGAGTATGCAAAAATTTCGCTCCCTCCCTGTATTCTGTAGCAGTTACAGGGGAGCTAGTATTTTAGCTGATACATTCTGTGTTCATATCAGGATATGGTCTACTTTTTGGATTTTCAGTTAAAGTTTAGTTTAAATTCTGTATGAGATGGACTTACATCAGCAAACAAACCCAACAAACTCTCAGCCCTGGGTGTCCACAGTCTCCATGTTGGGTTCCATTTCCATGCAGGCACGATAGCACTACAGATGTTTTCAAGAAAACCTGCTTACTGCACAGCATCTTCTGAAAGTCTAGGACTCCTTTTTGCGGTCCAGAAAATGCTGTACTAGAACCTTTTGAAAACTGAGTGGGAGAGCCTGCAAATCAAGAGTTTATGGCACTGACAGTAGAATAAGATGAAGTCTGAAGATTCATAAAGAGCCCTTGTCAGTACAAATCAGTTACAAAAAAAAGCTCAATTTTAAGGATCTATTGAACTTAGACAAGTGTTTGATAGATGTCACTATCTTGCCAGAAATGAGCTTCTTAAGAAATCAATATTTTAAAACTATTATCGAAATACAATATGATTTACAAAGGAGATGCATCCATTTCTAAAACTTCACAGTAAGGCCATTCTCTATTAATACAGGTAAGATGTGAATCTACCCCCGTTTGGAGTTACTGAAGCTGTCCAGCTTTTTTCGTGTTTCTGCAACAGGACTCACCAGCCGTATTTGTTTGCAATCTGTCATACAGCAATGGGAAAATTGAAAAGTAAGAAATCGCTTTCTTCATTTATTTAATCAAAGTGAAACCAGCTTTCAATTTTTCCTTGTTTCAACTTAAAAATAGTGTTTATTGAATCCAATATCCTTTTTATTTCTACATGTGGCTGCAAATCCAAGCAATAAGGACAAAGCTTTCAGGGCTGAGTCTTTGTTCACTGAACATATCTAAGGCCTCATTTTAAGCATATGATGAGGATTTTCAGCTTTCATTAGGGCATTTAGACACTTCAGTAGTTAAGGAAAAAGCATCAGAAGTTAAAATTACAAAAATAGTTACATAGGACAACTAAATAGTCCTGAAGATGTGCCTATACATAATTTACTTGGTTGCTTAGATACATTCAGGTGAAGCTGCTATAAAAGCAGCTGTAAAAACAGGTCACAAAGAAATTAATTCCTGGAAACAAATTAAATTTCTCAGATTTCCATAATCATTAATAATTGAGTTTCTTAATCATTTCAGATTTGTTGTTATTAACACATTGATATCACCAACAATGTAATACATTTGGAAAACATAGTTTTCAGAAAAAATTAATTACCAATTAATTTTAAATTAACCCCCCCTTCTTTTAATCTCAGAGTTAATATAATGTAAATAGTCTCTGAGTATCTGAAGTAGAACCTATTTCAAAACACTTGCCAAGGTCTTTGATATGAATCAGATTAATGTCAATAACATCAAAACCCTCCAACCATTTGCAAAAGCTGGTATTTGGTCCTTTATTACCCTTCCCTGGCAATACTGGGTCATACAGAAAAAAGTTCAAAGTAAGAAGTTTTCCTTTTTGAGCATTATTTTTCAGGATTCCATTACTCCTCCATGCAAATACTCTTAAAAGATTGCATATGTCTCCCTGAACTGAAGTGAGCCAAGCCTTTAAGCTCACTTTGGAACAGGTGTACTCTGCATTTTACTGCAGCAGTTAGTTGAGTGTAACACAGGAAATGTTCTCTACCAAGGTGAAACACCTCAGTCTCACAAATCTTCCAGTTTTTTTGCATGCCTAATTAGCCACTGTCTTTTCTCCCTCAGAACCATGTTTCTCCACTGAGCATATACAATTTCTTAAATGCTTACACCATCAGTGTTACTGATCAGATGTTTGTTCACTCAGAATAAGATGAATATTTATGATGTTTTCTGTCAGTGCTTTTCCATTGATAGAAAACACAGTTGTTCCTTCCACCAGTCAATGCTTATTTTTAAATGCTTTAAGAGTGTTAGACCTTATGTGATTGAACCTTGCAGTTCTCATTAACTTTAGCAGGAGAAAAGAATTCTCACTTGGCAAAAAAGCAACTTGTAGAACATCTGTTTCTAGAAAATTATCTGAAGTGTGCCAAGTACTATACAGCCTTGCAATTAGAATTCATACCAAATGCTCTCAAAGGCCTTGTCTATACAAGAAACAGCTTGTCAGTATACTTCAATCAATACAGATATACAAACTAGACTGTCTTGTACGGAAGGCACTTACCTGTGAAAAGAATATCCTGTCAATAGAATTTACAAAATCTCACTGTCTAAGCAAACATGAGTCTGTCGGGGGGTTTATTTTCTTTCTTTTTTCTTTTCTGAGAGCAGAAGCTGCATTTACTCTAGGACTTTCTCTGTTTAAAATAATAATATAAAAACATTATGTGTTACACTTTAAAGTACTATTCCAGAGAACCTTTTTAGTGTAGGTCAGTTCTATGATCTTGTCTGTCATTCTGGTAAAAGTGACGACAAAAGTATCTCTTACAGAAATGTTTGCTGGAGACAAAAGATAAATTAACTTTAATATTAAGCTTTGAACACGGCTTGCTGTGAATATATTCTATAAACGTGGAAAGTGAGAAAGACTGCACCAAACAGCTGTTGAGCTGTACTCCAGGGGGAAGGCCTGGGTCAGCAGTGAGCATATTTGGCAGAAATAAACCAAAGGCAGCAGCAGCTGCCAAAGTGAAGACTGAAGGGATGGTAGTGAAGGAAGTGAAACTGGCCAAATTCTTTCAAATACCTGACCATGCAAAGAGACCTATCCTTCACCCACCTGAGGACCTGAGCTTTCAAGTGTTGTCTTCTTCTCCCTGGTTGTGGGGAAAACTGATAGTTGCTAAGAAGAGCTACCAAAGCAGTCAAACAATTTCTTACAGCTCTGTATACACCCTTTTTGTTCCACGCAGATTGTCCCTTTGCTTCAGTTTCCATCCTTACTGCCTCACTTGGACCTCATTCCTGACATTCCCCTTTCTCCTCAGCACTCTTCCTTTCACCTCCCTTTCCATTCAGTGTCTTCTCCTTTCCTTTTCTTTAGATATGCTTTATTTCTTCTTAACTACTTTCATCACTATTTTCTGGATGGAAAAAAATAACCCTTACTGACAACGAATGCAACTATGAGACCAGCTTCCTCCTTACGGCCACTCTCAAGCTCACTTCATTTGCTTGGTCCATCCCTGCCTCTGCAGGCTATCTCCCTTGTTGATGTAGATTGAAAGATCTTTGTGGGAACTATCACCTTCTATTCTGTTTGCTCAGTGCTCAGGAAAACACTTTATTTCACTCAGCCTCTGGACCACATTAATCTTTGATATGGGTAGAAGTTTAGAAGGCTACAGCTCTCCTAAAAGCAATAAAAGGATACATACCTTAATGTAGAAAATGGGTACATACAGACTGCACTGTAGAAAGTTGGATGTGTATTACATAGGGATACAATCCTGTTGTCAGACACAGGCACAAAATTGACTCCACTGAGATACAAATGCATCACTAATAGATGACTCTCTCTAATAATTTGCTACATCTAGTAAATACTACACATATATACATAAATACATATACATATGTGCCTATGCCAAGTTTGGCAGTTTTGCTCCACCACAGAAGTGTGCGTGAGACTGAGCAGGTGCTGATTTCACAGGTCATGGTTTGGCATCTATGAATCAGACACTGGTGAACAACAATACCAGCTAGTGATGCTTAATAAAGCTCACTTTAGCCCTATTCCTTTAGACTGCTCCTGTTTTCTCATGCAATTACTTTTCAGTCTTTTTGGAGATGGTAATGTTCTGCTTTGGGCTTTCTGGCAGTGGCTGAGTGACAGGTATGCAGCTGCTTTCACAAGAAGCCACTGAGTTCTGCACCTTGAGGAGACAACCAGCTTGTGGCAGCAGTGAGAAACTGGTGCATGGAAGGTGATTTGGCAAGGAATGAACTAGGCTTATGACTTTTGTTCTTTTTAAGATATTACAGAGACAACTCAAACTTCTTCTAGTGCTTGTGATATGCTTGAATTACTTTCATGGATGTTAAGGTTTTCTTTCATGTTTTCATGTTTTGCTTGATGTTCACTGAGGAATGGGGATTGGAAATTCTCAGGACTAATTACAGGACTATGAATATTGAACATGTACAAACGAACTTCTTTGCAAAAACTAAGCAACAATAGGCTGAATAAAAAACCCCCCATGTATCTCTCTTGGTATCTGATATGCCATAAAATCTCTGTGTCTTCAAGGCTTTTTCTATATGGAAAAGGTGTCTTAGTATATCTGAAGTGGTAAAATGGCACAATAGTCCGTAACGTCTTTGTATGTGTGTGTGTGTATATATATATATATATATATATATATATGTAAACCCACCTTAGTCAAT
>JAOXXN010000446.1:56156917-56172978 GCA_026770055.1 Myrmophylax atrothorax
GCAGCAGTGATACAGTACTGACTAAATACTTTTCCTCAAAATGTGCTTCTTCTATTGCATTTTACAATAAGTATAATATTTATTGTGTACATGTTCATGCATAGTATCTATTTGTTTCAAAGTCTAAAATAATAAAATGTCTCTCTTACCTTTCTCTAGAAGTGATTCAGAAACAGCAGATTTATTTGATCAGATTACACTAAATTGTTATGCTCATTTTGGTGAAAATATTTTATGCTCTTTTTGGGGAAAATATTATCATATATTTTCCTGGATGTATTTAGTTCCTACATAATGGATTTTTTCAAATGAATTTTGAAGTTGTTTGTTTTGTTTGTAAGCAGTTCCCACTAAATCTGATCCAAACCAAATCTACTCTTTCCCAAGAAATGGTTTTCTGGGTAACACTATATTTTGAATCTGAGATTAGGCTTAAGACATGATTGCAGGACTTGATATACTGTTGTCAATACAATTTGGCATTTTAGAGTATTTTTTAAGCTTTTAAAAACTGAGATATTGGAATCAACTAGGATATAATAGTGTTACATGGACTTACAGAAAAATTATGGATTAATTTAATGAAATATAATAGAAGTAAAATCTGTATTTTTAAATTGGTCTTTGAACCGTGATTTTAGCTAGCATTTAATGCAGTCAAATAGAGAAAAATGAGTAGAAAAAAAAAAAGATTATTTTTCTCCCTCTTAATAAACTTTGCTTTTCTGATGCCCATGCATGACATCCTATTTTTAGCTGTCAGAAAAGCAGTGAAGCATATGCAGTGCAGTGGAATGCCCTGTTCCCATTGCCTGATTCTCCATATATAGCTGCTGCACTGCATTGTTCATCCCTGGCTCCCACTTTGAGGGCTTAGCTTGAATTTTCTTGGCAGAATTGGCTCATCTGAGAGCTGCCCTCCTAGTAAATACTCAGGCAGCTGCTTCTTCATGGCAGCCACCTTCCCACCAGGACCCACAAAGGCTGAGCATCTACTAAACTCAGTTTGAGTGAAAAGATGTGCAAAAATCATGTACAATGATTCTTCAGCCATCTTTCCTCTCCCCCCTGCCCTGCCTACCCTCCCCCTCCCACCTTCATCTTTGTATTGGTCCTAAGTAAGCCAAATTTTCTTTTCTTGTTATTTTTGGAACCATCTTTCAGACTTGAGAGACTGCCATGCACAGGATACGTGTTTTGGCTCTTCTGCCAGTTGCATTCTGCGCATGATTAGATCAAACCCAGTGGCTGCCAGATGACTAATCAGCTTGTTATAGAATAACAGGGCTCACTGGAGAATTAACAATGTCTTTATAGTCTCCCCTCAATGAAGTGTCTGCAATGTTCTTATCTTACAGGATAGATCAGTTTAAGATTTTCCAGTGTTACTTGAATATAATTTATAAGAGAGCTTTAAAAAAACCCCCAAAACAACCCTCAATAAAAACAGCCTCCCCCAGCCTCCAGTGTTTAAGTCTTTTAATTTTACTTCAGGGTAAAAGGCCCTGTGGTATGTGGTATTTTATGCTTCTGTGTATTAGTGGGACTGGGAGCCTTAATAAAAAGTACTTGGAAACAATGAATGCTGGATTTTGCACTCTGGGAATTAGAGCCCTCAGATACCATGTATACCTGACTGTGAATCATATTAGCTGCAATGAATTGTAGAAGCATCTAAAAATGTTGAGGGCCTGAGAAGGAAAATGTGTGGATTTTCCAAAACAGCTGATTTATTCTGTTTGCTCTTCTCCTAGCCACCTCCAGGGTTTGTTTTTTTTTTTTTTTTTTGAAAGGCTACTGCTCCACTGTGAAACAGATACTCATGGCTACTCCTGAAACACTTAAAATTTAGAAGTGATGAAAAGGGCAGTGAAAAGCTTACACTTTTAAGTTAAAGCCATTTGAAACAATGGTATTCTGCTCCCACATCAATCTTCTGAGTTGAATATAGAGATGAAATTATTTTTGACCTTGAAGAGTGTATACATATATATATATGTAGAGGTATGTCTGTAATCACACAATGAAAATATGTCCAGCAGGAAAATGTTCTCTAAGTTTGGAGTCATAGGCACAAGATCTGGAATCTAGATGTTGACAAAATCAAACATGGTATGAGACATGGTATTTTAAGTAGGAGCCATTAACAGTTGTTACACTATCAAGTAGCCTCAGGCTTGTATTATGCTAAACCTCTCAAAATAGATATTCCATTTCAAGCACAAGCCATCGCATCAGATGCTGGAGTTGCTGAAGGAAATTGTATTGCCTCTGACAAATTCCCAGAAGGCTGGGCTTCTGATGTTGGTTCCTTTTGGTCTTCTGGCAGAAGGAATAAAAAGAGGTGGGTGATGTAGCTGTACTCACTGAGCATGTGCAGAGGTGGAAGTGTGGTTCAGATGATGAGACCTGTGCTACATGGAGCACTGTGGTTGTGCAGTCTGAGACCTGTAAAAGTCTACAGTTTTCTCTCCTGAGCAGAGCCAAAACTTATGTAAGACTATGTATCTTGAGCAAATGAAGGACTATGACGCAGAAATCACATTTTGAAACCAGTAGTTCACTTAGCTACTCCCACTGAATGTTGTTATTGGTGCTACACCCTTACCTTAATCCAGCCCAAAACTCAGACACAGTTCGCATTTTTTTTCCCTGTGGTGACTTCAGTTTTGCTTCATCACACCTAACTTCAGAAGTTAAAATTTAACTGCCTAAATCCAACCTAGTCATGCAAGTCTCCCTGTGTAGATAAAGAAGATAAATAAGACGTTACTGGTTTCGATTCCTAATTCAGTCGCAGGCACAAGCTTCCCTGCCCTGCATGGTCTTGTTAGAAGCGCCTGGAAAACGGAGGCTACGCAAGGCAAGAAAATGTGGAAAGATGCTTGAATATTGGGAACACATAAAAGGCAAAGGCTGGCATGTTCACTCACAAACTCAGAAAATAGATGCATGGTTTTAGCTGCACTTGTTTTTGTATTTGGATCAACTCCAGTCATCAGCTTGGCCAGGAACTGTGTCTGATTTGGATATATTTGTTGAGCCTCTGGAGTGTAAAATAAATATTTTAAATAATATTTATCTCTGTGTTACAGCTCTCTGACCAAAATCATGTCCACAAAATGCTACTTTCTGAAAACATAGCTTAGCAACAATTAGATTTAAACACTTCCAACAGCTGTACTAATGACTGATTTTAAATAAAACCCATATTTTGAAAGTCTCCTAAAATTTTTTCTTACTCCATTTATCTAACAAGATTGTAACACTAACATAGAAGAAGGTAGTTGTTGCAAGCATCCACAACTCTCTGTCCTGGAAATTGGAAAAAAAATGTGCAGGATCGCAGTGTGAGAGAGGTACACAATAAGCTACAGCTCTAAAATCTCTTTGCAGGGAGGAGAAAATATTTCCTGGGCAATTTGCTGGATAATCTTGCAGAGGAGAAGGACAACAGCAATAGTTTTATATTGCTTTTACTCAGAATGTAAAGGTTGTGCTAAGCACTGTGGTTTATCAAAATGAATGTCTTTTCCATAGGTCTGACAACATATCCAGAAGTAGCTAAAGGTGTGTCCAGAGAGCTAACCTGGAGGTTTGATTGTGTTCTGAGCAGATATATCCAGCTTGCTCTTGTCTGATCTGCTCAGGCAGGGACAGTAGCAGAGGGGCAGTGGCTCTCAGCTTTGCAAAAACAGGGAAAAGTAATGGGCATTCTGTGCCCACACCCCGGCTGCTGATCCCTGCTCAGATGTTCTTAGATAATTGCCTTATCTTTGTGGCCGGAGAATAAAGCACACCTGGGAACACTGTTCAGTGCTGCTGTCATCACACATGATTCTGGCACAGTTTTGTCTGGAGAGAGCATCATCAGGTGATAATGACAATGGGTTTTTTATCCATAATTAAAGCCATTCTTATGACTTAAATGGAATGACTGACACAGCAAAAAAATAAATACATCAACAAACACGTAAGTGACTCTCACGTTAACATGCCAGAGGATGGACAGAAAAAGGTCTGAATAAATGGAATAATATTTCTTCACTGGGAATGGGCCTTATCCCACTTAAATACTACATATTTTTCAGTTTTGCTATCTTTTCATTCAGAATTTAACTTTAAAAGTTCTTGGACTTACTTTGTTTAATGGCCTCTATAGACTTAATGAAGGGTTTTGCTTGATGTACTCTGTAATCTTTGTACTTCTAATCATGCTGTTCTTACAAAGAACAGAAGCAGAGCTTTTGTGGTGACAGAAAGTACTTACCTCCACAATTGCCTAATCAACAAAAGCTTACTGAAACTTACAATATTCTTTTCAATGAATTCTATAGGATTTTGGTGTTTCTCTGTACTGAATATTTCAAGATTTTAAAAGGGGCTTATTTCTGAAAGGTACATTTTGTAAAACATCTATTTTACCAAATAAGTAGATTAGCAGTGTCCCCAGGATTACTTTTGGTATGAACAAACAAATACTAAAGCAATTGATTAAATGTAATTTTAACAGCATGAAAAATAACAGTTCATCAAAATGGTCTTGATCTTGCCAGTTATTATATCTTTTGCTAAGGTATCAGTCTACCTATTTAAACAAGCAGCAAAAATATTTCCATTATCCAGATATAGATGTATATGTGACAAGATTTCTATACTTCAGAGGGATTTCAAAATACCAGAAGTATTGAGTCTATAAATGAAATATTTTAACCGGTACTGCTTTCAGACTTCCATTCAAAGCCACTAGAAAATCTAAAAATTAACAGGTGTATTAAAAAAGCATCTTAAATGTAAACCCAGGAAAACCTGGATACTGATATTTAGATTACACTGAAATGTCGGCATCTAAAAGACTAAGTATATTAAATTTTGCATTCCAATGAGCGAGGTTGCAAGTGAAGACAGAAGTTGGCTTTGGGTGACATTACTTTTATTTCACAACTCTGTAATGAAAAGAGTAATAGAGTGTGATGATTCAAATTTTTAGCATAATTTAGCGCAATACTGTTCTTGATACATATCCAAATTAATTATGCCCATTATAATACTTACGCCCACTAGTATGCTCTTTCTGACTCCTCAGTGCAGGTTCTGTATCATAAAATATCTATGTTCATGAAGTTTATGAAGTGTTGTTTTGTTGGCAATAGTAGAAGATAGATCAGATTTACTAAAGTAAGAATACATTTTATCTCTAATTTTTTAGAGAAAACTCAGCCTCGCCTTTATCTTCAGTCCAACAAAGCTTTAAAATACACTTCAAGCTTGAAGATCTAAGCTGCAGAGGTCCACTGAACTGGGATGTGCTTGGAATAAGAAAACGCAATAGAGAGAAGAATAAGAATCCTGCTGAAATAGTCACCAGTGCCTAGCATTCAAGGCTTAATAGAAAGTCTTGAAATGGGCTCTTCAACTATCTGCCCATGGGCCACTTATACTTCACAAACCAAATAAAAGGTTCACCAGAGTAACCTTAAAGAGACCCCCTCCTCCACTGCACAAGGTGTAACAGCACCTCGAACAGCAGCCACAAGCACCTTCCCTTTAACCTGTCAGTCACGCAACAAGGGAGATGTGAGCATGCTTGTGACACTGCAGGATACATGTCACTGCTCTGTGTCTGGCCTGTCCACTCCAATAGTTTAGTCTCCACTTTACCACCTTCAAGAATTTTCTGAAGAGTCACTTGTTTTAGGTTTCTGTGACTCATGAGTAAAGAACAAAGAAAATTAAGGCCATGTATTTTCTTAAAAAATAAAGATATTTTTAGCTTGCATCCCACTTTATCTAATCCTAATAGACAGAATTGGTATCCTACTATCAGAGTCATGTCCTGCTCCTTGGTCAAGTGGTTAATATCCATGTGGATTGTTGAGATATATGATCCTTCAGATCCTTTGGTCCTTCTGGACAAGATCAGTCTTACAGCACACTTGTACCACGGGGCTGGTGCAAACAAGCTACAAAGGGGGTCCGCTTTTAGCTCAATGAATAAAGTGATACATACCATTTCAAATTAATTTGAAAAATTTCCTATCTGAATAACATCAATGAGGAGAAAAGCAGAAACAGTCTTTTCATTTAGGAAATGGGCTGATCAATGATAGACTGGTAAATACTTTCAGCAACACAAAGGCATGCAAGGCTTTGAGTACAGAATGTTAATTTGGAGACAAAGACTACTACAAGATCTGTGTTTAAGTTCAGCACAAAATATATGAAAAACTGGCTCAATCACAGGAGGTTCGCTGCAGAAAGTAGTCTTTCTTGAAAACAGTTTGCCCACTGAAAGAAACAACAGTCAGCAGTTGGGTCTTGTATACAACCTGACATAACTCTTGTTGATGCTGGAGGAGATTAGGCTAGTGTTTCAAATTCATGTTCTTTTTTGCATAAATGTCCTGTTAAACAAATAAAGAACCATTATGTGCATACATTGGGTTAGTTGAGGTCACTTTGGGTGGGAAGATTAAAACTTGTGAAGTATGTATAGTTGAACCAATTTGAATGCTTTTTTTCCCCCATGGCTGTTCTGGTGCACCTTGTATAGGTAACTCAAAAACAGTACAAAAGAGGGATTTTTGGTGTGTTTTCCTGAGATATCTGGTACTTTCAATTTTTGTTGAGCCCTTAAAGCTTTGACAAAGGTCATGTCATACTCAGGATGGTCCAGAAAAACCCTCAAAAATTTACTGTCTGCCAATCCAACTAGTATATTTGACACGGAAAGTAAGTCTCTCAGATAGGACATATTCTGGAAAGTATCTTTTAGCTAAAGGGTCTCAAATGATGTACTTGACTGATGGCTATCCTATCTTATTGTCCTTTTTCTTTCTTCACATGGTAATGGGTCTCTATAGAGTTAAAGACATATACTGTATCTCAGCCATAGTTATGACATGTGCCGTGGTAGACTGTAACCTCAAAGTTTTGAAGTCATATATGTTCTGAAAATGTCTGACCTTCCTGTCTGGGAGCACATGATTTAATCAGCTTGAAAACTTAGTCTTTGATTTTTCTATTCATGGGGACTTCAGAATGCTTATGCCTTAAGCCATTAAATTCCAGTTCTGGGTACAAGCACCATAAATTTGTGCACAACCCTTACAGGTTATTAGGCAGTAAGGCACCCAGATTGGAGACGCCATCCTGTGGTTAACAACCCACTCACCCTTTTCATTTATATTCTTCTGAACAGATCATATACAAGGCTGTAATTTAAAAATAATTAGACCTGAATGAAACCAAACCAACAACAAACTGGAAAAAACTCTCTCGAACAGCTACAACATAAGAGCAGAAGGCGTTCATGCTTGGTTGCAATGAAATAGTGCAATTTGCATCACAATCGTTTACTTCCTCCACTGATCCCAAGACTGGGGGTAAAAGCTGAAATGGGGAAGTGATGAAGCTTTCACTGCCTTTAAGAAAGACAGATGCAGTGCTTCTTCCCTTCTGTTCAAGTCTTACATCCATTTAGCAGTGTCAGCGCTATCTGGTCACTGCTGTGACCTCTGATAATTAGAGATGAAAGACATACGAATATGAGGCATCGCTTCAGGTGTCAAGGCATGACACAGTACAGGAGTGCAGTAGATCTAACATCAAAGGGCTTAGTTATTTGACATACTTGGTCATATTTCACATACATTATGCTGGAGCAGCCTTCCCCTGCCCTCTTCGCTCACTGGCAAGAGGATGCCCATTTTGTGAAGGAGTTTGCATGTTTGTCATGAATGTGGATCTGAACACAGGGCAACTACTATCTCTTTTCTCCCTAATAATTTGTTTTCTCACTGCCAAGTTCCTTGTCACTTCATTCTCCTCCATAACACAAACTAAATTCAGCCAGAATATCACCAATGCCACCTCAGGTTATCTTGCTAGCATCTTTGACCTCCCATCTTGTCCTTTCTTCCCACTGGGACAGCACCAAGGTGTGTGCAGATCAAGCAGTATTTGCTCACAGGACGCAGAAGTAAGCAGAGCACATTGCTTCTTGGGGAGCAGCACCAGCTCAGGGCCGTTTCTCCTCTACTCAATCCATCAGCAACTTCTCTAAGACCTCCGCTTTGGGTAGCCCTTTAGGGAGAGTCAACTTTAGACTCCAGTGCCAGTCTTCCTGTGAATGATGTGGCACCAAGAGAGTTGTGAGGGCACCTGAGTCTTCCTGTTTTCCTGTGTTGGGCTTTGGACTAAAAGTGGCTTGAAGCTGTCTTTTTGTCCTCCCTTGCTGCCCCCCCCCATCCCACTGAGAGGCATTATACAGAGGTCCTCTATCTGCTATTTAGTTTGAGCCAGTGAGTTTAGTCCCTACCCAGAGAAAACAAAACAAGAATTTCTTTTGGGAAAAACAGCTATTTTCAGGAGGAAGGCTGGTCTTTTGCCCTGATGTGCTAAAAGGATTAACAAGCAAGGAGTTACTTCAGACAGAACACACAAACTCCAAAGTAGTCATAACAGGGAATTATTATTTCTCTCTTATTGTTTTCATGCCTTCTTAAATTACATGTATGTGCAAAATATCCTGGCAGAAATCCATACAAAATAAAGCTGATGTGATGCATTTTTTCTTTTTCCCAAAACGGGGAGGAGAAACAATCAAGAACAGGTTTTTATAGATATATCACTGGCCAAGCAAATATTTAAGATGTTGCAGTGTCTTATAATTCCTATTACCCCAATTTCCTTTCGTTTTCCCAGACATCATAAAAAGCTACTTAATGATAAAAACCAAATGACAGTAATATGTACGCTCCAGTGCCCAAACAGTCATCTGCTGGTACACTTATTTCCCTTCCAGCCTAGTTAAATGGGGGGAAAATGACTTACCAGTTATTTCAGAACTTAATCTGGCCTGTTTGTTAAACCATTTTTATCCAAGTCTGTTTGCCTGGTGATGAGGCATATATGGGGCTCCAGTAAAGGTAGCTGCTTTCATGGTTATTGTGTAACACATCTCTCTGAAATAAATCAATGGTGCTAAAAAGGTGCTTCAATATATTGTCATTATTCAGCAGGTGCTTATTGTTGAAGTTTTTGCTTCGCTAGGAAGACATGTAAAGGAAAACTGTTAGTATCTTCAATTTAACTTTCTCCCCTATGCTTTCAGGGAAGTGTGATTGAGAGTAAAACCACTGACTACATCGATGATAACTGTGGTGACATTTTCCCAGAGGGGACAAATTAAGAGCTATTTTGTCTGGTTTCCAGTTGCTGGTACCCTCCTCCTGATTTGTAGACTGATCACCTGAGAAAAGGACTGTACATGAAACATCTCCTGCTCTGCAGGGAAGCCTTTGAAGACAGTTTTACTGCTGGCAAATTTGAGATCCTCAAAGGTGTGAGAGGGAACAGCAGTGTAACCCCCCCCCAAGTCAGAGAGTATCAAGGAAGTGGCATGGGGCTTGAGGCAAGGCCATACACACATTGTACAGACCAAAGTAATACTAAGTATACAAGGTATAGTCTCTTGCATGAGAGATTGGGATCTTCTAGTGAAGCAGTTGAGTGTGATCTGGAAAGGAGTTACTGAAGTGAGACAAAGGGACTAGGGAGAGAATAAATGAAGAGGAAGGCCTCCCTGTGAATGGGGAAAAGGGAAAAGAAGGCAATGGTGGGGGCTGATCTGAGGTCCAACATCTTATAGCTGATAATTGAACACTTCTCAGTAAAGGTAGAAAATAAATCCATTTAATGTCTTTCACAGTTATTTGACTAGCTATGACATGTCATCTCTACCTTTTTTCATCATGTAAATTCAAAAGGAAATACAAATAAAATTTAGAAGTGTTTAACATTAAACAGATGAATGAGAATGCTTCTTATCACAGCAGGGCTAAGCTGAGGAACTTTTTGCAAGTGAACACCATTAAAAGCCCAAAAAGGAGCAGTGGGCTTTGAAAAATAATTACGATATTCCCCTTTTCAATACCATAACCCCAAACTTCATGGTATAAACCAAAAAAGGCACAGATGGTTATAAAAAAGAACTTCATTTGAGATCAGCCTAACCAAAGCAATTCAGAAAATACTTGTCTGGATTTGTATTTTGAAGAGAATAATCAGGTATTGAAAACTTGTTTTTACTTGAAATCATCATGAAAATAAATAATTTTTTGAAAAGATCTATTAATGAAGATCTCTACAACATCCACCTTAGAACTCCTAAGCTTAAAAATAACCAACTTAGAATCTTTAAAAATGCTTTAAATGTTTGTTTCAAAGCAGCTTTGTTTAGAAGTGGTAATCTTTCTAACATTTTATTTCCAACCTTAGTTTTGATTCCAATTTTTTGGGACTGCTGTATGTTAGAAATATCCACAAAAAGCTACTGAATAAATGCTGATGCAAACTGCAGCTCAGAAAGTCTCTGCAATCTAACAGACTGTTAAGAGGACACTCACAGTGTTGCCCCTATTTCTTCCACTCTTTGACTAAACACCAGCTGCTGGCTATGGAAAAGATGATAGAAAGCTAAATGATGATTCTGAGACACTTGGGCTTGAATCATGTTCTGTTTGAGATTTTTGAAAACATGCCACCTTTTGATCAAGAAAAGTTATAAAAGCTTATCAACAGTGTTCAGCAAAAGCTGTGCTCCATGTAAAATAAAATGAAATAAAGCAGTAGTTTGGGATTATGTTTGCTAACTAGCTTGTTAGTCACTAACTTGCTAATAATTATGTAATATAAACAATATGTGCTTACAATATTTTCTAATGATACTCCAGGAAAGGTACAGTGGGATCAAACAGCTTTTTCAAGAGAAATTGAGTCATAAGGGTTGTTGCCCAGTGGAAGCTGCTTGCAGAGCCAGAAGGTCTGACTACCTGGGCCCAGCGTGCTGTCCTGCTGCAAGAGCTCACTCGGACCAGGCCTGGAGATGAATGTGTGCTGCAAAGCTCTCATTCATCCCTCAGGCACCTCTGCTCCCTGCAGTGAGATATGGGGGTTATCAGGTTTCAGCCTAATGAATTTTTGGTCAAATTTTCAGTGTGCCTGTAACAATGTAATTCAAAAAATAAATCAAGAAAGAAATACAAGGGTACATACTCTGTTTTATCTGTGTTCTTCCCTTGATCTTGGTAGAGGGAGGGGAGCTGCTTGCTAGTCAAACATTTACCCACTAGCAATGGTTGATAAACTCTGTCGCAAATAGTGTGCAAACAGGGACACCTGCATTTCTGTAAGGAAGGATGCTGAGGGTCACTCCCTTGCTATGCTGCTGATTGGATTCAGCTCCTGTGTTGTTTTTGCCCAATCTGACTCCTTTAGTTCTGTCTCCATACCTTCTCTGGCAGGTGCTGTGAGCTGCGTAAGTTCATAGCTGACATGACTGGATAAGGCTGCTGTGGCTTTAGTGAATAGCTCTAAGCACTGGGGTGAAACTTTTTCTATAAAGTCAGTGTAACAGGCAGGAAACTCACTTGCACAAGCAGTGCCACTGAAATGCAGAGAAGTTAATGCATCTGTGGCCAGGAAAAAAAAGAAGCGATTTGATGCATTTTTTGGTTTCTAAGTTCCATGACCTGTGCCGCTACATATAAAAGATGTCATAGGTCTTATATAATGCATCTATAATGCTATGTAACCTTGCAAAGAAGAACCCATATTTTTTAGAATAACTTGCTTTGCTTAAGCCACTTTCAAGTTTGTGATCATATTCAGGGTTTTTTTTCTCTAAACAGAGTCTCCACTTCTGTGCATGTATGAAAATATTTATTCCTCTGATGATATAAATTCTTTCTATAATTGAAATTTCAATCTAAATTCTGTTCTGCTTAGTAAAATAATTTTTCTGAAGGTGAACTGGGCTGAAGTAACCAGAGCTTTCAGTGCTGCACAATCTTTCCAGAATAAATGAGGCTTCAGTTACTGCTCTTTTTTTTTTTTTAAACACCATTAAGAGGCTGTTTTGAGAAACATAGAAAGATTTCTCTTAATTTCGGAGAGGACTTCTTTCCCTATTTTTTTTTGTTTTATGTTTTTGTTTGGTTTTGTTTGTTTATTTTTTTAAAGCAGTGTAATCATTTACTCTAATGAAAACAAGGTATTTCCTTCCCCTGCAAAGGATCACAGAGAACCTGAGACCCCTTTGTATATGATATGTGACAAAATTAATAGCAAAGGAAATAAGGAATCACTCTAAACTTGAGTGGCTTCAGAGGCTGTTGGTGGAATTACAGTCCTCTCAGGGCATTTGGCATCATGGAGGACTGTGACTTCTGTGAGCTATTCCTCTCTTCCAGACCTCCAATGCTCAAGATTGTCGTCTAGGATCTATTAGAGCTTTCTAGCATATTGCCTTAATCACAGGACATATTCTTTTCTCCACCCTAATTGTGTGATTAATATCCCACTGAGTTGATGAGAAAACTGGAAAAGCCTATAGATTACTGTGCAAATTAATGCAATGCCATATGGTACTAATTGTACACTGTCTTGTTGTATTCTGCAGCAGCTAGAAGTGGCATTTGCTGTTGATGTAGCCACAACAACATTGTATCCATATTAGTAATTTACACTCACACAAAGCACATAGGGAAAATAGATAATAAAAATTATCTACAGATTTTTCAGATTACAGGAAATTCATTGCTGTCAGTAAAACCTACTAAACTATTACTGCTATTACTCAAAGGCGTTTCTTGGTCCTTGACAAAGGAAACAGCTCAGTGTTAGTAACATGAGGCTTGGCTTCATACACTACATGTAAAACATGTAAATATTAATTCAAGGACGAAAGCATTCAGCTGAACAGGAACCATCTGGGAGAATGAGAAAGGTGGATGAGAACGCATTACTTACAGAGTAATGTGTATAAATTAGAAATCCATGGACCTGCTTTGCATGAAGAGCTTTATTTTCATATCAATAACCACAGTACATTTCTAACTCCTTCTTGGGCAAGTCTGCTTTCTGACCTCTGTTTGCCCCAGCAGGGATAAGAAGGTGGCATTTATGGAGTGATAGTCATAGTTCCCCATCAGGCCAGCACCTGCAAAGCTTTGGCTCCAAATTCTTGGATCTGTTTTGTGCAAAAAAGTCTGAATAATAATAATGTTTATAAGAATAATATAATTATTTAAAAATATTTCTAAAGAAACCAAGTCTGAGATATTAGCATGTAGCACAGTGAATATGAAGTCATTGTTGCTTTCACAGGAGCTGGACTCTGAAAGGTGAGTAGGACAGAGTTGCAAATATCTAAGCACCTACCTTCCAACTCCTAATGTTTTCAAGAAAACCAGGTACTAATATCACTTAAACATCATAATTTTCAGTAGTCTCAATTCTTTTCAAAGTTAATATGAAGTTCAATGTTTAGTTCTTCCTGAGGTGGGAAGACATGGTGGGAAAGGTAGGCATGGTGGGCAGGCATGGTGGGAAAGGTAGATAAAGAAGGAACGTTTTATATGATACCAAATTCAATCCAGTGAAACACTGGCCTCCTTTGGGTAGTTGGATGCAATGGTGCAGGAATGTGAGCACATATGGTCACCATTTCATATTGTATGTTTTGAAACACTCATGTTGGTATAGCTTGCAAAAGGAAATAAATGTCTAAGTTCCCTATTGCTGTCCAGATATACTATACATACAGAGAAGCACAGAAGGAAATATATTTTTATGTGGCTTAAACCACAGATACTATTCAACCATTAACATGTAAACTCTTTTTCATCCCAAACTGCTAAACAGCTGTGTGATATTAATTGGGAAGGAATTCTGTCATAGCAAAAGCTGTTCTTGCAAAGGAGATCTGGGCTCTGCTTTTGCCATGGAATTCCTGTATGGTTTTGGACAAGCTATTTAACTTGTGTTTTCCTCTATAAAATGAAAATCTATTTTTGCTTTCTCCCATTGCTTCTGGATTTTGCTTTTAAGCTCTCATCTCAGGGAAAGATGCTCTCTTTAGATAGAAATCTAAATACAAGTGCCTCATTCGATTTGGCTTTGTGGTGCAAGCGTAATTCAATTAATTACTGTAAGAAATATGAACCTATTACAGGCTATGCCCAGTATAATAAATACATAATTCCAGGGACAACCTGTGGCATATTTCTCTGCTGACAGCTGTCCTGGCTCTGTTACACTGTGCATCTGCTTTTTCTCCCAGAGGAATGCATTCAACACTGCTCCAATGATTGTAATCATGCTCCTGGTTCAGAAGTCTTTCTGCAGCTCTATCTTCACATGGATAGCCTGAATCTCAGACTAACCAAAACCGCAGGACAGAAGAGAACCTCGCCAGCTCTGCATGTGCAGCCTCTATAGTTAAAACTACAAGGTTTCTGAACTGCGTATCTGAATCACTGATGGATATTACTTGTGTTCCCACCAGGTCTACGAATGCACAGGCTTTGTAGTGACTTTTCCAACACATGCCGAAGGAAACACCCTCCACCCTGCTGCAGCACTCAACCTTGGGCGCTACCCTTACCCACGGCTTTCTACAGCTGGCACTGCCAGCGCCGCACCCATGCACCACAAAGCCACCCAGTGCCGCTGGTCTAAAAGTGATGCCGAGAGACAACCCCTGTTCCTGAGGCCACGCCACCTAATGCCCGAAGGCCCCGGCTCCTCGGGGAACGTAGCGTTCATCGGGAGACAGGGTGCTCTAGACCTGGGGAAAGTGGAAGTGCTGGGGCAGCCTCGACAGGAAGGGAGCGCGCCCCTGTACCACCCCAACCTCCCTCGCTTAGAAGAGCCCGCTGCTCTTTCCAGGGCTCAGCAGATACTTGGTTTGGAATCGGCGAGCAGGCAAGAAGGGAGAGCAGCTCAGTCAGCCCCGTCCTGTCGCTGCCCGCCACCCCGCTCCCGCGCTGTCGCTCCCGGGAGGTGGCAGTGTTCCCCCACGGAAGCCACCCGCCCCATTCCGCTAACAGACCGGCAAAAGAACCCCTTTATTCTCCCCTTCACCCGTTTTCCACCGAATTACGGGCAATGGATTTATCACGCGTGATCTGATCTGTAAAATGCCGGGAAGACTTGCGGGCGAGAAAGTTGAGAAGTACCGCAGCACAGCCGGAACGCCGGGATTACGCGATCATGGAATACGTACTTATACACGTGTATACGCACGGATGTGTATGTACACATATAAAGGTATATCCGTATGCATGAGGCAAAGGATCTCTAAACATGGGCAGAGAGATTCACGGGCATCTCTAAACACGGCCACAGAGATGCTCTTAGCCGCGGTGCACATTTTTCTGGTGCGTTTGGGGCATTTGGGAGAGGTGGGTGGATGCGTGGCGGCGGTGCCACCTTGTACCCGTATCGCTCACGGGCAGTGGCTATAGTCCCTCCAAATCCTCCCTCCTCAGCGGACAGGTGCGCGACTCAGGCCTCTCTGGCCGGAACAGCTCGCAGAAGTGGTGCAGCACGCGGTGCCCATAGGACATCCCAGACCCACAGCGGTTTCTGACAGCCCGGTCGCCCCTCACGGCCCCGCAAGTTTCTCTTCCCCGATCGCGCACTCCGGCTGTTTATCAAAAGCCTCCTTCCCTTCCCCGAGAGGGGCAGGTGAGCCTCTGCACGCCCCAGTGCGGCCCTTTACGCGCTGCCTGCCGGGGGGGGACCGCAGCATCCCCCGCCGGAACGCAATGTGGCTCCCTGCGGTGGGGTACCGGCCCGACGGCGGCGGCCGCGGGTTGCGGGGCGGGGCAGGGCTACACTCACCTGATGATGACATACATGACCAAGAAGTTGCCGAAGAGCCCAACGACGCAGACCACGGAGTAGAGGGCCATGATGGCGATGGCCGTGAACACGGAGGGGCCGCCGCCCCCGGGCGCACAGGGCCCGCCGCCGCCCGCGCTGCCATTGCCGCCGCCGCAGGGCTCGGAGCGGTTCCAGCCGAACACCACCGCCGAAGTGTTGCCCCATGCGCCCGGCGGTGCGGCCGTGCAGGACGGCCCGGGGGGCCAGCAGGCGGAGGCGTTGGCGGCGAATGGGACCTCCAGGGCGCCGGCGAGGAGCGGCGCGGACCCGTTGCCCAGCAGGTACGAGACGGCCATGGCGCGCAGCAGCAGCAGCAGCGGCGGCACCTG
>JAOXXN010000446.1:56180472-56206648 GCA_026770055.1 Myrmophylax atrothorax
CTTACAGCTAATAACTTAATTAATACAGTTAAGACTAGAAATCTCTGTATTTCTGTCTCCCTCCCTTTCACGTGACACTACCCATTACCTGTTTAATGAAATTAAATAATACAATGTGGCAGGATAAAGAGATGAATTTGACTCTTGGAGTGGAAGAACACTAGTGAAATCTCTGCAGAGTGGGCATGGGGATGTCTGGCTTTTTGATTTATCCATGTGATTTTATTTTGAGAAATAAATTAATTTCAAAATCAAAAGAAGAGGGAAAATTAGAGAAAATGTTGATTATGTTTTCGAGAATTTTCCAATGTGTGTTCTGGTTAATTTTAAAATAATCTGCAACTGAAAATAAGATCTACTTATTTTCAAATGAGGAAATAGACTCAATCTGCTCCCATGTGAAGTGAGAGTTTATAATTCTTTCCATAAACCGAACTGTGGAATCTTGTTGCCTAACATTTTATCAAATGTAACATTTCATTGCCTCTACCTACTTACATTTCCAAAATTTTTTCCTAGGTATCCTTTATGGATCTTTTTTATGACTGCATTATTGATTCCACCCTTCAGACACATGTCCTGTTCTTTGAAATCCTTTCTGGTTTCTTATTTCCTCTGCAGCCCTTATAAGTGATAAGACATACATTTTGATCTACAATAGGAAAATCTTTCCAGTGTAACTGTAATGATATTATTGCTATCATTCATGTTCCTGTATGAATACTCTTAATTTGAAATAACTGGAAGTTTTAAATAAATGGCTATTTTACTTCTAGTTATTCTTACACATAAAAATGTCAAAGGTAATGCATATCTTGGTCAACAGCAGCTGTCCAAGCACAGTTTGATCTTCACATTGTATGTTTATAGAGTCATTCTCATACAGCCACTTGTTGCACAAGTGGTTCAGACCTCAACATATCATCAGTCATAGTGTGCATGTTCACCCAGTTGTCTTTATCAGTTCTGTTCTTCAGCTGCATTACAAGGGAGAAGATGGGGTTCCATTGCAAAGAAAAAACCTAACCTGTCTCTCAGCACTTGTGCAAATGCTTAGGGTGGTGCCAATGTCCTAGATTGTAGGCATCACAGAATGGCTGAAGTGAGGAGGCTACTCTGGAGATCATCTAAGTCCTATAGCCCTCTCAGACCAGGGACACCTACATCAGAGTGCTTAGGGCTGTCCTATTAGATTTTGAATAACTCCAAGATGGAGATTCCACAACCTCTCTGGACAACCTCTTCCAATGTTCAACTACACACAGAATAATGAAGCTTTTTCTTGTTTAAATCATATTTCATTTTTTGCCTATTGCTGGCTTCATCCTCTTTACAATGCCCTGTCAGGGACACAAGTTGGTAAGATCTTCCTGAGCCTTCTCTTCTCCAGGCTGAACAGTCCCAGCAATCTCAGTTGTTCCTTGGATGTCAAATGCTCCAGTCCCTTCATCATCTTTGTGGCCCTTTGCTTGACTGTCTCCGGTCTTTTTTTGGCCCTGTCTCTTTTGTGCTGAGGAACCAAGAATCGGACCCAGATGTACCTCACCCATGCTGAGTAGAGTGGCAGGATCACCTCCCCTGATGTGCTGGCAATGCTCTTAAGGCTGTCAATGAGGCTGTTGGCCATCTTTGCTGTGAGGATACTCTGCAGGGTCATGGTCAGCTTGCTGTTCACCAGGAGCCCCAAGGCCTGCTCTGTCAAGATGCTTTCCAGACATGCAGCCCCCAGCTTGTACTGGTGTGAGGATTAATTACTCCCCAGGGGCAGAACTTGACATTTCCCTTTGCTGAACTTTGTGAGATTCCACTTATCCCATTTCTCCAGCCCACTGAGCTCCCTCTAAATGTTAGCACAAACCTCTGGTGCATCAGCCACTCCTCCCAGTTGTGTATCATCTGCAAACTTCTTCTGTGCACACTCTGGTCCATTGTCCAGGCTATAAATGAAGACATCAATCAGCGCTGACCCCAATACTGGCCCTTGGGGTACACTACACTACAGACTGATCTTCATCAGGACTTTGTGTTGCAGGTCACAACCCTCTTTGACCAACCATTCAGTCAGTTTTTCAATCCACCTCACTGTCTGCTTATCTGGTTCATACTTCATTAGTTTGTGAGGATGTTATGAGAGACAGTGTTGAAAACCTTGACAGAGAGAAGATAAACAAAATCTTCTTATCGTCCAGACTAGTCAGTTCACTACAGAAGGCTATTATATTGGTCAGGCATGATTTTCCCTTTGTAACAGTATGTGCTGACTATTCCTGATCACCTTCTTGTTCTTCAGGTGCCTTTCCTGAAAAGAGGAGAGGCATTTACTTTCTTCCAGTCCTCCAGAATCTCCGTTAATCACCAAGATCTTTCAAAGATAGTAAAAATGACCTCACAGTGACACCAGCCAGCTCCCTCAGCACTCATGGATACATCCCATCAGTGCCCATGGACTAGTGT
The DNA here is from genome assembly GCA_026770055.1 of Myrmophylax atrothorax. Lineage (NCBI taxonomy): Eukaryota > Metazoa > Chordata > Aves > Passeriformes > Thamnophilidae > Myrmophylax > Myrmophylax atrothorax. The sequence continues at coordinate 56,182,927 of JAOXXN010000446.1, forward strand.
ATATCCAGTTTGTTCAAATGTTCCCTAATTTGATCATCCTCCATGAGGGTAAGTCTTCCTTGTTTCCAACATTGTCAAGGGGCTTGGGCCTGGGATTGCTGAATGGCAGTTTTATCTGTAAAAACTGAGATGAAGAAGGCATTAAATGTCTTGGCATTTTCCTTGTCCTTTGTCACCAGATCTTCAGCCCATTTAAGCCCTGGTTTGTTTATTATCTCCTATTCATATGATCCTCCTCACTTTGCTTGTTGCCCCAGTCCACCACTTCCTCACTTGATTGTTGGACATCCACTGCCCCTCTCTCCATCATTCCTGGTTCAAAGCTCATCTCACGTGCTGGCCAGCTTGTGAGCGTCTGTGCCAATGCAGGTAGATACCACCGCTTCTTCGCAGTTCTTGATCCCCAAAGTGGGTCCCATGATGGTATCATCCCTAGAGTCATGCAGTCTCTCATATCTGGTGTTCTCCAGGTCTCCCCTGGTTGCTGTGGTGCAGTGAACAAAACTGTAGAGAGCTAATAAAAATATAATATGAGCTACAGCTTCCTGACTTTCTAAAATTTCATAGCTTAGACTGAGAAAAATAGAATGCCAAGTTTCAATAAATATCCTCCCTAGTGATAATCTCAGTATTGGGATGTGAATATCAATTTTTTGAAGTCTGGGGAGAGCACATATGGCAGCTTGTTCTCAAAGTCATGATCTTCAGCCCTCAGGAAAGCCAGCTGTAAACTTCTAGGATTGGAAAATTGAAAATGTTTCCTGGCTAATAGAACAATGCAGAGAGAGGAGGAGACAGGATTTGATTTACACGGCTGATGAAGGTTCTCTGTACCACTATGCATATTTATCTTTGTTGACATCTCTTTTATTGAGATTAGTCAGATTCTCAGTCTTATCTTTTGGCAGGAAACAGTGACTATGGTTTTTTTATCAGTTGAACAAGGGGAATAGTCCAAAAAGTACAATGAGTAAGCAGCAGTTTCATTAGCAACAGTCATTCACACAATTTCATAGAGAATTTTCAATGTCTCACTTCTCAGAATGGGCCTGACTTGGGAAATTACTCTTCCCTGTGCTGGTCAAGATTAGAGTATCTGTTATTCCAATTCTAAATTTATGCAATTTATGTAAAAATACATGCCGACTTACTTTAAAAAAAAACCTAATGAAAACAGCTTAACCTCATGAGCCAAAAACATAATTTAAAAATTATATCTGCAACTTCCATGTGGATATCAAAGGTATTTTTGTTTTATTGATGGGAGGAACTGTTTCCCCTGAAGAGCAATATTTTGCTATATTTCAAGAAGAGAACTTAAAAAATCTAATGACTGGCAAGTCTTTGGTATGTTTTCTTTCCCTTTTTGATAGTGATATCCTGATGTTATATGTATTGCAAAAGTCATGCTGCACAAAAAAGGATTGCTGCATCTTTGTGTTATTATGCTTCTGCTTTATTGCCTTTTTGCTGCTGTTTGCTCACAAGGGATGAATCCACTGAGACAAGATGAAAACACTGAAAAAAGCATGCAGCTGAAGCTGACAGATGACAGTGCAGCATAGTGACTTGCTTGGATTAGAGAGTTGTATGCTTTTCCCTCTTGGGAGTTCATTTGCAGCTGTGATATACCGTAAGGGTTAGTTAGATTTAAATATTAGGCTTTCAGCATCCTAATGGATCCCCCTGGTAACATCTCCCACAAAGGGTCAGCTTCGTTTTTAGGAACATTCAGTGAGGCTTTAATTCTCTATGTTCTTCTGGAAGGACCTCCAAATGTTTTTGGTGAGCTTCATTTAGGTTAGTGAGTTCACTCTTTCTTGTCTTTATTCCCTTTAGATACTCTCTTAGTTTCAATACAGTTTACTTAGGAGTTGTAATTTGCCTTAAATGAACCCAAATATCATCCTGTATTGGACAAAAATATCAAATATCAAGAGAGTCTTGATCAGCAAGATACCAGCATAGTAGAGTTGTTGAGGTTCAAAATTATGAACCTGTCAGTTGTTCCTTTATTCTGGATAAATCTAAGATCCAGAGTTGCTTGGATTTTCACCTTCAAAGTTGCAAAGAAACTTCTTGCTTATGCTTAAATGAACTTCGGCCTCCATAAAGAGAGAGTGTGGATTTTTTGGTAAGGGTATGTGCTTTTTGGAGATTTCTGGATTTTGGGGCAATTTCTGGTCCTGCTGCAAAGCTTATTTATGGATTTTGTATCAACTGATAAATAGAAAATGTTTCTTTTTAGGGGAATAAAAGGCATTTTTCTATGACATAATTATTATATTATAATTTATGTTTCTTTCTTCTTCTTCATCATCTGCTGAGTCTTGGATTTTCTCCTATTGCTCAGACAAGTTCAACAGGAATAGAGACCGTTTTCCAGAGGTTTTCACACAGTAAAGAAAGGTTTTGAACGCAAGTCTGTGATCATCCAAAATTCATAGAATTGTAGAATATGCTGAGTTAGAAGGGACTCATCAGGATCATAGAGTCCAGCTCCTGGCCTTGTACAGGACACCCCAAGAATAACAGCCTGTGCTTCAGAGCATTGTTTAAATATTTCTTGAAATCAGACAGGCTTGTTGCTGTGACCACTTCCCTGAGGAGCCAGTTGCAGTGCCCAACCACCCTTTGGGTGAAACCCCTTTTCCTGATATCTAACTTAAACCTCCCCTGCCTCAGCTTCATGCCTCGAGTCCTGTCACTGGTCACAAGAGTGAAGAGGTAAGTGCTTGCCCCTCCTCTTTCCCTCATGAAGATGTTGAAGGCTGCAATGAAGTCTTCTCACAGTTTCCTCTTTTCCAGGCTGAACAGACCAAGTGACCTCAGTCACTCATCATAAAGCTTACCCTCTAGACCCTTCATCATCCTTGTGGCCCCCCTTTGGATGCTCTCTAATAGCATAATGTCTTTCTTATACTACAGTGCCCAAAACGGCACACAGCACTCAAGGTGAGGGTACACCAGTGCAGAGCAGAGCAGGACAATCACCTCCCTTGACCAGCTGGCGATGTGGTGCCTGATGCCCCCCAGGGCACGGTTGGCCCTCCTGGCTGCCAGGGCACTGCTGACTCATATTCAACTTGCCATCGACTGGGACTCCCAGGTCCCTTTCCATGGCACTGGTTTCCAGCCATTCATTCCCTAGTCTACAAACACAACCAAAGTTGCCCCATCCCAGGTGCAGAACCTGGCACTTTCCCCTGTGAAACTTTGTGCAGTTGGTGATTGCCCATCTCTCTAACGTGTTGATATCTCTCTGCCCTCTAGGGAGTCAACAGCTCCTCCCAATTTAGTCTAATCCGCAAACTTACTTAGCATTCCTCTGAGTCCTGCATCCAAGTTAATGAAGATGTTGAAGAGAGCTGGGCTGAGGGTGGAGCCCTGCAGAACCCCACTAGTGACCAGACGCCAGCCTGATATTCACCCATTCACTGTAACTCTGCAGCTGATCTGTGAGGCAGTTGCTCACCCATCATGTAACATGGTTATTCATTTGTGTGCAGGAAATTTTGTCCAGATGGATCCTGTGAGAGATAGTACCAAAAACTTCACTGAAATTCAAAAAGATTTCATCTACTGGCTTTCCTAGATCAACTAAATGGGTTACCCTGTAGAAGGAAATCAGGTTCAACAAAGCAGGACTTCCCCATGTTGAAGCTGTGCTGGCTGTGACTGATGACTGCGATGAATTGCTAACTGTTGTCTAAAATCGGTCTCTTTAAGCATTGTTTTTGAAGACAAAACTGTCTTTTTCTAGGACAGTTGGGAGAAGGATCAAGTGGAGGATCTCCATTGTTGTCTCTAGTCACTGAGAAGGGCACACCTGTAAGAGTTTTCCTCTGGTTTGCAAGAATAATGGGCACTTCACACATCAATATGATGATCTAGAAGTCCAGTTTATTATGCATACAGGCTTTGTTTTTATGCTATATTTTCTGCTGAACACGTGTTTCGCAATGTAATGATTGGCTAATACATCATTCATACGATTCTCATCAGCCTCAATCCATATTTGGATTGGTCATTACTATTTGCATTACATTTGCGTATATATCTCTATATCTTCATTTATTTACTCCATTGTTTCTCTATATTTTCATCTAGTCACGTACCTAAGCATTGATTATTATTCACTTAACTATAGGCCGTTGTTTCACTCTCTTACAAAGTTTCAGTTATGATCTTATGTCAGCAACCACATCCTTGCTGACTATTCATGAAGTCAGCAACTCACCTATTGCTGTTTCTACCCAGAAGATTCCCACACACACTTTTATCCTTGCCATTTCATATTGTCTGACGTAGTGGGTCACATCCTTCGCAGGCAGATTTTGTATATCTCATTCAGAAGTGCTTAAATCTCCTTGTCTGGGGCACAAGGAAATAAGAACCCCTTAACTCTGGGTTCTGTATTTGAGAATTTGAGTAGTGTACTGTATTGTGTGAGTCGTGACTCTAAGAAAATCTTTTTTGAATTAATGTAAGTCCTAAAGAAAGTATATTAAATTTAAATCTTAATAAAGGGGTTATAATCTCTTTTTCTTAGCATCACTGGAAAAATTAACATGTTTTTCTGAGTGTTATGAGGAGTTGTTATTTGTATTTTTGAGGCAATTATTGATTTTTAAACTCTTCAATGATATTTTTTACTCAGCTTCTAATATAAGAAGTCACTGGTAATACCAAATGATTTTATATATTTGTTCACACACCTCAATGTTTTACTTTGATATCAACAGAAATAAAAGCTTTATGTTAATGTAAAATGTTAAAATAAACTTCCTTGAAGAAGTTTCTGCCATTCAGAAAATCTAAAGGAATAACAGTGTTTTGTAGTGTTCCACTGGGGAACTGTGCATACTGTATGAAGTTGGCAGAAGATTACAGAGGGATAATAAAAGTTATATTAGATAGACTAAAAAAATAGTATGAAGAAAAACAGAGAAGAGATGAATTTCTTAGCTCAGTTTATGGACCTTAAATCCTAGAAAAATATTTTCTAAGAAATTTGCAGTTTTTTGACAAAGTATGAATGTTATATTTTAGGAAGCTTTTTGTTATTAATTTTTTTTCAAGACCAAGTTGAATAAAATATATTAAATTGGAGTAAAGAGAGAAAACTGTTGATGTGCCCTTCAAATATCCTATTTGTCCTCTCATGAAAGCATAAGCAGAGCTGATGCATCACTGGAATGAGCCAAAATAAAAATTCAGCACACCTCCTCACAGCCTTTATCTCTCTATTCTTCCACATGCAGAGAAAGGACACTTTACCACCATATCTGCAGTAATTTGTAGGGAGATAGTTTTAGAGGCTCATATAAGTCTTGAAAGCAGTGTCCTCACAACAGTGCTTGTGAAAGACAACGGTAACACACCCAACTGGGAGCAATTACCTACAGGATGCCATGCGCTTTTTTCCAAACCTTTCCACCATAAGCGATACTGTTAAGTGAATTAATCTCTCTTTTGTTTTCCTGGTAAGTATCAATTAGTGTAAAATAAGATCCTCTGTTTTTCAGCTCATGTTGCTTACTGCTTACTGATTTGTCTGCTGTGACAATTAATACTCAAAATAGTACTTCAAGCATTTGTGTACACTCTTGCTGCGTGCAGCATGCCTTGCTTCTTCCAGAATGGGTCTGTAAGTCTGCCTGTTTTTGTAACCAAGCACTACACTTTAGAGCTTGCACATAACAAATGTAGACCAGAAGGCAAAAGTAGGGCTCAAGGCTGAGGAAAGACAAACAGGAAAGGAAAGGGCACACTGGAGAAGCTTGAATTCCATAAAGAGTCTGAGGACATACTCTGGTTTCTCATAACACCAGATGCAGTCCTAGAAAACCCTGCAAATAACGAGGGAGGCTGAACCTTGTTTGGTATCACTGAGCAGTATGAGCAATCGCCTTCAGATGAAAGACAGTTCAACTTGAGTTCATCAAGGTCAAGTCATCAGTTTAGCCACAAAAGGTCAGTTGGTCCAAAAGGTTTAGATATTTGATCACCATATCACAACCCCTTTCCAAAATGTAAAGTTCCTTGTTTCTATTTGGTTTCCATTTACCACTAGATGCTAAATATTTTATACGTATTTTACGACGTTTGCTGTAGTATGTATGTATGTATGTATGTATGTATGTATGGCTAGGCTTTGTGAACAAATATGTTTTTGGGGGAAGGGTTCTACCCATGTGGGTGTGTCCTTCCAGCCTGCACAGTGGATTTTTTAGGTGAGGCACAGTGTGCATGGAACTGGCCCCACCCTTTAATTTCTAAGGTTCATCTGCCACAACTGAGCGAGCTTGGATGGTGACAGTGAAGTCCTCGGGAATAGAATCTACAGCACACGGTGTTCCCAGGAGGTCTCCCATCCAAGTACTACCTGGGGCTGACCCTGCTGAGCTTCCGAGATCTGACAGGATCAGATGTCAGGGAGGCATTTAACTGCTCACTGGAGTAGGGACTGATATTAAGGTTCACCTCAGGAAGTAAATCTCCTTAATTGCTGAACTGGGAATTATAATTGTCCATTTGCTCTAGCTAAGTGTGCTGGTTTTGGCTGGGGTAGAGATGTTTTTCACAGTGGCCGTTACAGGGCTATGTTTTGGATTTGTGCTCAACACAGGGTTGATAATGTAGAGATGTTTTTGTTAATGCTGAACAGTGCTTACACAGAGCCAAGGCCTTTCCTTCTTCTCCTACTGCCACACTGACAAGGAGATTGGCGGTGCATGGGAGATTGGAAGGAGACACAGCAAAGACAGGTGACCCAAACTGAGCAAAGGGATATTCCATACCATATAATATCATGCTCAGTATATAAAATGGAGGGAAGCTGGAGGAAGGGGGTGAAAATTTGGAGTGATGGCTTTTGTCTTCCCAAGCAATTGTTATGTGTGATGGGGCCCTGCTTTCCTGGAGATGGCTGAACACCTGCCTGCCCATGGGAAGCAGCAAATTAATTCTTTGGTTTTCTTTGCCTGTGTATGCAGCTTTGGCTTTCCCTATTAAACTCTCTGTATCTCAACCCAAAAATTCTCTAGCTTTTACCCTTACTCTCCCTCATCCTGCTGAGAGCACAGCCACCACAGCTGACCTGAATGGGCTAAAGGGATATTCCATACCATGAAACATTATGTTCTATATATGAACTGAGGGGAGTTGGGTGGGAGGGGATGATCACTATTAGGGGATGGGCTGAGCATTTATCAGTGGGTGGTGAGCAATTGTATTGTGCATCACTTGGTTTTCTTGGGTTGTATTCCTCTGTCTCTCTCCTTTTCATTGCAATGATGATGGTTGTTCAGTTTGTTTCAATTATTAAACTATTCTTATCTCAACCCATAAGGTTTTGCCTTTTTCCAGTTCTCCTCCTCATTCCACTGGGGGCAGGCTGTTACTGAGCAGATGCATGTACTTAGTTGCCAGCTGAGGTTACACCGTAAAACTCAAAAAGCAGAACTATAGTGGGATGATCGTCCTTTCACCTGTGGCTTGCCTGTTCGTGGGCTGAGAATAAGGGTGAACTGTAGTAGCCTGGTTCCCACACTAATCCATTTTGAATGATGAACCTAGTGAAAGGAGGGCCAAGAGTTTTCCTGGCTAATTTTTCTTGGAGAAGTATACCTGCTCAGCTTATTTTTTTTGCAGCAACTACAAGAGGCAACAAATGAACAGGTAGTAATCTTTTTCAGTGCCACGTGGCATAGGATTTCATTAGAACATGGCATTGTATTATTGGATTCAGGGTGCAGCAGTTGTGTTGTGAATATATGCAAGCATGCAGAGACTCTTCTCAGTGAGTTATTAAGCCTCTTTATCAAATGCATAACAGAATCAGCAAGCTACACAAATGAGATGTCTGAGTCATAGTTTTCACACTTGTATAGGAAGGATAATAATACTACTTACAATGGAATGAAAGGTTGTAAGTATGTCCTGTATTTATTTAGATTTTTTAACTGCCATAAAACCTGAACATTTTTTTATTATTTTTCTGGTTTAAATTCTGTCTTCTTTCCTTTTCTGTTTTATGTTTAGTTATAAGTATTATGCAGTTAGTAAAAAGAGTGCATAGGGGATGATTAATTTCCAAATAACTACAATAGTAGAAAGAAATCAACTTCAAGTGAAGCTTTCACACTTATCTGTATAATAAGCACTTGAAATTTCTCATCAATTAGTGAATGCAAAAGCTAATTTGCAGTAGGATATGACATACGGGAAGATGACCTTTAATTTCTCACTAAGATTCTGAATGCTAGCAGCCACTGCCAATAGAAAGGTATCCTGTTGGGGTACACTGACATTTGAAGTGACAGAAAAAAATAATCCTTCCCCTCCCCACCCTCACCTCTTTAGATTGTAGAAATGATTGTTTGTTGAAATTTCTATAGTTTCAACTAGATTAAAATATATTTTCTCTATTTGATTTCTCCCTTTGATGAAATAACTGTAGTCTATTAGATTAAGATCTCTTGTAACCTCTGAAGTGGATTTTATGGATGGGCCACTTGGTGGATAAAAAATTGGCTGGATGGTCACAGCCAGAGACTTGCAGTCAATGTCTCAAAGTCCAAGTGGAAAGCAGTGATGAGTGCCATTCCTTGTGGGTTGCTATTGGGACTGGCACTTTTTAACATCTTTGTCCACAACATGAACAGTGGGATTGAGCACACTCTCAGAAAGTTTGCCAATGACACAGAATTGACCACAAAGCATGTGGTTGACATGTTGGAGCGAAGGGATGGCATCTGGAGGGACCTTGACAGGCTTGACAGGTGAGCCTGTGCGAACCTTATGAAGATCAGCAAGGCAAAGTGTAAAGTCTTGCACATAGGTTAGGACAATCCCGAGCACAAGGACAGACTGGGCACCAAATGAATCAAGACTAATCCTGGGGAGGACTTGGGGGTGTTTGTCAACGGAAAGCTGAACATGATTCAGCAATGTGCACTTGCAACCCAGAAAGCCAGCTGCATCCTGCACTGCATCAAAAGCAGCGTGACCAGCAGGTCAAGCGAGGTGATTTTCCCCTCACTCTGCACTTGTGAGAGCCCACCTGGGGTATTGCATCAAGCTCTGGGGCCCCCAACACAAGAAAAATATTGACCTGTTGGAACAAGTCCATAGGAGGTCCATGAAGATGACCAGAGGGCTGGAGCACCTTTGTTATGAAGACAGGCTGAGAGCATTGGGTTTGTTGAGTCTGCAGAAGAAAAGACCCCAGGGAGACCTTACAGCAGTCTTCCAGTAACTAAAGGGGGCTGGAGAGGGACTGTTTACAAGAGCATGTTTTGATAAGAGAAGGAGAAATGGCCTGAAAGAGGGTTAGTTTAGGTTAGATAGCAGGAAGAAATTCTTTATTGGGAGTGTGATGAAGCCCTGGAACAAGGTTGCACAGAGAAGCTGGGGATGCTCCATTCCTGAAGGTGTTCAAGACCAGGCTGGATGTGGCTTTGAGTAACCTGGTCTAGGGAAGGATATCCCTGCCAGTGTTGGGAGAGTTTCAACCTGATGATCTTCAAGGTGCCTTCCACACTAGCCATTCTAGATTCTATGATTCTAGAACCTTGGTCTAACAGAATTTGCCTGCCAAAGAGAAAGGAAAGAGCCATAGGATGCCCTTAACCTACCTGGTGGTGCCTGGGGTGACACCACTTCATGCTGCAGCTGTATCAGGACTCGTAAGTTTGGGAGGTTGTACAATAGCCAGAGTTGATGGTATAGCTGTCACATGGGGATAGTAAACGATGCAGGAGGTGGAGAAGAGAAGCAACAAAAGTTGCTTTTTTGGCAGATTTGTTATTGCAGCAGAACTTCAGAAGGAGCTTGGGGCACTTGTATTACTAAATATATACATTACACAATAAGAGTGCTAATAGGAGGGAAAAAGAAATTTCTGATTTGTATTTTCATTAATGTTTCAAGTAATCTGAAGCAAAAGGAGGTTTTAGCCTTCTGGAATAAACTGCTACTGAATTCCTTTTGCTTTATTTCAAAGTAATATGCTGATATTTCTCACTTCCTGCTGAAGTGTTTAGATACTGTTAGATAATTTCTTGGTTCTCTCTTGCAAGTTAGCACAGTTTACTGAGGAGCTGAAGCATTCATTACATCTTTCATGCATCTCAGAGGGTATTGCAAAGTTCAATTAGCATTTGAGAAGTGTTCTGAAATCCTCAGATGATATGTACAGTAGAAGAACACAAAATGGTTAATATTCATTGAATGGATAATTTTTCCTGTGTGTCTATCTTTCATCAAGTTATCTGAGTGTTCTTTTCTTGGTTAGAAAGCCACTTGAACTTGAGCAGTGGTGCTGGCCAAATAAAGCATTAGAGGATGTGAGATTTGACTGCTCATTGAAATCACTCACAATTGGAGGGAGAGTGAGAAATCCTTGTTCAAGACCTCATTTATATAAAAATCTTAACAATTCTCAGTCCCACATCTTATAAGAACCTATGAAGTCAGTGTGAAAATAAGCACAAAGGACAGAAAGTCTAGAAGGCAGGAACCATGATACTGCCATTATGAGTATTTCACCTGCCATGCATGATTATCTTTGCAGTCCCTGAATAACTTCTAAGGTCGAGTAAGCATAGTAATTAGAACATAAGTTTAGTGTTCAGATTGTCATTGTTAGTTTGCCCTTCGGTGTGGCAGATTGTGGGAGGATGGGTTGCCAAAACCTTGACATTTCATTAGTCTTGGAATGAATCATTTGCACAGAAGAAAGGCTGAAGTCAGCCTGCCCTCTTTGAATAAATAAAGGTTTTTTATATATGAGTATGGTGAAGCTGGTTTCAGACCACCCCATGATTCATGCTTTCCAATTGCCCACTTGATCAGTCAGGTAGTCCTTCTGATGGAGCTCTCTAAATGCAAGCATCCAGGAGAGCATTGTGCCATCAAATGCTATATGGAGTTAGGGCAAAAGCACAAAATAAAATGTAAGCAAATGCATACAATCCCTCAGCTGTAATACAGAAGAGATAATTGCAGCTGAGGACATGTCTCTAATAAATAACTCATCAAGCCAGTGGTTTTTTTTCTTTTCCTCCAGGTGCTTCTAGGAAAATCTTCCTTTGTTCTTGAGTATCACAGGCGTGCAACAACTTACAGTATCACTTTTCTTCTTATGGCACCTGCTGTTATTCCAGCCCATCCGTAATGAAATTTCCTTCCTGCCAGTAGCCAAAGAAAGGAGTCCCAGCTCTGTAGAATGTACAGGAGCTACAGCAAACAGAGCTACACTGGGGAGAACTAATAGTGGCATAAGTAATAGTGGGAAGTGCATTGAATCATGTGTGAGAGGGATTTCGCTTTCCTGAGGAAGCTTCTGTCTTTCCATTTCCTGTGTCCATGCCTGACCTCAAAATCCCTAGCGCAGGTGCCTCTGTTTGGTATCCAAATATAATTAAAATAAATCTAGACTTCAATTTCTTTATTTCCCATGGGATAATTTGCCCATGAGAATATGTCATGACCTATATTACCTCGGGATAAGTAGATGTTATTTTTCTTGACTAAAGCCATGGATTTTTTCAGACTAAGGCAAAAAAGTTTAAGTATATCTGTATCTATTTCTTTTCTTTCATAATATTGTAACAGGAAGACACAGCTTTTTTGCTCTGTTGGGTGTAAATCTACCTGCAGGTAGATTTGCAGGACTTCTAGACTTGTGCCTTTTTAATATAGCTGGTATTCTTGTGAATGAATTCTGCTTATTTTTCCATGTACCTTTGTGGTATAATAAAGTATCAACTTTCTCCTTTGAGACAGACCCTAGTGCTTGTTGTCCCAGCCCTGAAGAAGGGAAAGGGATGTGGGTGAGATGCAAACTGACTAGGGATGGTTTGGGTCTTATCATTTGTGTAGATGTGAGAAACAAGTAGGGGAGAAAAGATCAGCAGACCTGTTGGAACTTGCTTACCAAATTAATTGTTTGCTACTTCTTCACTTCTGATTCCATACTACTGCATGCACATAGTTACAGAATCCTGAACTGGGGCAGGGCACATTGCCTGTCTGGTTCCTTACCAGACAGCTCCTTGCTGGTGGACCTGTCAACATGCATTGAGATCCTAACCCATGCCCTCACTGCATTTGTTGTCCACTAAAGCACCTGCCTCTTTCTGACAGGTACACTTAGGAGGGCTGATTTCTCTCTTTGTACATGTTGGTCTACATTTTCCTCATTTTTTTTGTGGTTTTCTATAAGCAGCACTAGCAAATAAACCAAAGTATATTAGTCACCATATCTGTTATAAGAGGTATTAGTGGATGATGTGTCTTCTCACCATAAGTATCTTTCTATTTTTAACTATTGATTTTTACTTTAAGATTAGAAGACAGGCGAACAAAGAGAGAGGAAAAGAGAAGGCGGCCAACCTGTGGAGAGACATATTATATATGTAGCTTGTGTCTTCCTTCTTGTGTTCTTCCAGGTAGAAGAAAAGATGAACCCTTTGAACTCTCTCTCTGAAAGGACACTATAAATGCAGTCAGAAGTCTATATTCCAGAATGAAATTGGGGGCACCAAAAAAATAAGCAACCCATTCTGATATAACTAATTCTTGTCTCAAACAACCCACAAATGGAGAGCACAAGCTCAGTCTGACCATAATGCTATTTGAATTTAGAATACCTTCTCCTTATGTCCAACGAAGGTCTGGGTGTAATTTAAAATTCCAGCAGCTAAAGGGCAATTCAGTTTTAAATTGCTTGATAGTGAAAATTTTAATAATTTACTTTCACTTGCATCTTTTCTTTTGTCTTTTTCAGAAGTTATTTGTTTCTGCCTGAACTTCTCAAGCCCACACAAAATGTCTTTGTGAGACACACAGAGTAGAAGTTCATTCTCACAGAGAAGTTTACAGTTTAAAAAAATTACTCTAATTTCAGTTATATATGAAACCTGACATTTTAAAATTTGTCAAGAAGGAATTTGCAGAAAAAACAATTTCACACAGAGCAAAGTTTTACTTTCAAAGCATTATTTTTTCCATCTATGATTTATTTTTATTAGTCTCATCCACTCTAATTGTAATTTTAAAAGTAAGAGTTGAATTGAAATTAGTTTTCAGCACAGTAATGGCACTTTATGAAAGGTTTTAGCAATCCCAGAGTCTTCAGCTCAGATACCAAGACCTTTTGTGTCTTTCTATCACTCCCTTCCATGAGGTTCACCATGTTTCTTCTGTGCATCAAGTGATCTTCTACAACACCATTGTATTGCTCAGTGTTGGGACTTGCCATTGTTTCTCTCATTATGTTCAAAGGATTGGAATTGCATTAATCAACCAAATGAAATAAATCTTCAAGTTCTGACCTTATTCAGTGCAGGTCCCAGACCATACCTTATCCTCTGGCTTTTAGACATTAGTAACCTTTTCTGTGTCCCAAGGCAGCAAACTATGTAGGTGTGCATTAACAGTCAACAAAAAAAACCCCAAATAAAACAAACAAAAACAACAAAAAACAACCTTTGTGAAATGGAGCTACTGAACTTGAATTAGAGGGCTCAGTCTTGGGGGCTTTCTCAGTGGCCAATACAGATAGGCTGAAGTTCAGTTCAGCACTGTTGCAATGACAGTTATAGGTGATTAGATTTCTTATTCCTCAATTATCCTTGCCTTGCCTTGCCTCCCTTCTTTTTACTTTTATTTTTATTTTCCCTACATGGAAGAATTTTTTTTAATAAATATGGTAATAATGAGCTATAATAATCCATGAGGAGCTGTCAATGAGCCTTCCCTTGCTCCTATTTGTAACCTTTCCTTTTTTTTTCATAGACAAGTAAATATGATATGTGCTAATGTTATTTTCTACTGTCTGAGAGCCACCTACACCTATCTTTATCCTTACATATCATCAAAAATCTACTGTCAGCAGTAAATAACAACAAAATTGAATTGTAGACATTTTGTATTTAGCACTGTCTTGGCTGAAAGACATTAACACCTATTTGTACTTAATGTAATATTTTCAAATGTCAGTGTCTCTTTCTCTACCCATGCATCATGACTACCAGTAGGTAATACAGTTAAGTGCAAATATTTTCAAAGATATGGTACTATAGTGTTAAGTATGCAGATATTTTCTGCAATAATTCATGTTTCTCCTTCTATGATAGTCTGCTTTTTTGGCCCCTGTTTGCTGTCCACTGAATATGCATTCTTAACAGTGACCTGCTGATCTTTGTTATCTGATTAATTTGATGTCATATCACTGTCAATTCTGAACTTTATACTTTTGTTGGAGCAATGCCAGCATTTGACTTTTCTATTTTGTCCCTGGCTTGCACAAGACTAACATCATCTTTTGTCAAGTCTCTAGCAGGTGAAAAAAGCTTTTTTCAGTACTTCAGGGAAGCACAATAGGGTATTCTTCTTGTAATGAATGAAACAGGGAAGAATCTTTCCCTACTCAATGATTCAGTACTAGTTATGAATTTGTGAACCTCTGTGTATACCTGGGCAGCACTGCAGATGCAAAGGTTATGTATTTGTTTGCACTGTTTGGGCCTTAAAAGTGTGCAAAATGACCTATAGAGGCTGGAAGAAGCTCAAACTTTTCAGATTGACTCCCAGGTCTCAGACTGGCCCCCTGCCATGCCAGGTCTGCAGGATAGAAGAGTGCATGCAAACAAGCACACCCATCATCTAGTTTGCCTCAGCATACTTTACACATGCATCTAGTATTATCATTTTGACTGGTTTCTCTAATGGAAATACATTTCTTCTGTTCATAATTTCTGCACTAGGGGAAGTAGGTATGTGTGTTTGTGAAAGATGCAACTACTCTTTGCTCAGCATTGTCCTTTATCACTTTGCCACATCAAAGCTGAGTGAATTTGCTAGGCATGTCCTCTTCTGTTGTTGCATTAAGGAAACTCCTGGAAAAAAGCATGAAAAGCTAGAGAGCTTTGGGGTTATACAAATATTTTTGTCAAAGAAAACAAAGTGCAAAACCAGAAAAACAAGCTCACTCTTTTTTTTTTTTTTTTTAAGGAAGAAAAATGAACATTTCTTTCCTTTCCCTTTTTCTTTGTGCCTGCCTCACAGCTAAGGAAAACTGGCTTAGGACTGCTAGTCTTACCTAATTTGGTTTCTCCTCAGGGAGAGAGTGCTGTTTACTGCATGAGAAAAACCCAATGATAGATTAATTTTTGGTGTTATTTGAATCACCTCCTGGTTTGGAGGAAAAAAACCCTGAATCTGTGAGCATGTTTTATGAATTTTAATCAAGCTGTGACCTTAGTTTATGAATTCCTGGTTTACAATTCAGCCACAGAGGTATTCACGCGTTCACTTCCTATTTAAATTATCTGCTTTAGGTTAATTAAATCAGGACTAGATTAAAAAAAATTACACAGTTCTTTTTGTGGCTGTATTCTTTATGCATTTAAACAAATTCTTCTAGCAGGCCTAACTGTGGCAGTTACTGTCAGATAATATAGGAAATAACACATGATAACCACGGGGGACAGAATAAGATGTAAAGTAGCACTGCAGCATTCATGAGTAACTGTTTCAAGTGGCTCATGTCAGCATAGCTTTAGTTAAGTTGAAAATCAGATGACTGGAAAACTGAAATACAAAAAAAGAAGTGAGCTAGGGATTTCCAGTGTCAAGGAAGATGTTAAAACTAGCTTGACCACAAGGGGTGCAGTGTATATATATTTTATCTTATTTTACTGAAATGGTATCCAATAGCTTTATATACATTAAGATGATTTTATATTAGTGATAAAGATAATACAAGAATAGTCCTTTGCCAAGGTAGTGCTCCTCTGGCACTGAATGCATATACTTGATGAGTTTCCCACATGTTCCGGAAACCTTGAAACTTTCTTCTGATGTTAGGCAAAATTTTTATAGAATGATAGAATATCATGAGTTGGAAAGGATGCACAATTATTTGCAAAGTCCAGCTCCTGGCCCTACACAGGACAACTCCAAAAATCACACCGTGTGACTTAAAGTGCTGTCCAAACACTTCTTGAACTCTGTATGGCTTGGTGCTGTGACTACTTCTCTGGGGAGTGTGTTCCAGTTCCTGACCACTCTCTGGGTGAAGAACCTCTTTCCTAATATATAACCTAAATCTTCCCTGGCACAGCTTCATGCCATTCCCTTGGGTCCTATCACTGGACACCAGAGAGAAGAAGTCAGTACCTACCCCTCTGCCTCCTCTTGTGAGGAAGTTGAAGATTGTGATGAGTTCTCCCCTCAGTCTCCTCTTCCTCAGGTTGAACAAGCAAAGTGACCTCAGCCATTCCTCATAAGGTTTCTCCTCTACACCCTTCACCGTCTTCCTCCATTGGACACATTCTGATAGCTTTATAGCCTTTCTATTTATATTGTGGCACCCAAAACTGCACACAGGACTCAAGGTGAAGCTGCACCAGCCCAGAGTACAGTGGGAAAGTCACCAGGTTTGACCAGCTGTCAATGCCTGATGCACCCCAGGACACGGTTGGCCCTCCTGGCTGCCAGGGCATTTCTGACTCATATTCAACTTGCCATCAACATGAAGCCCCATATCTCTTTCTGTGGCACTGCTCTCCAGCCTCTCCTTCTCCAGCCTGTATGCACAGCTGGGGTTGCCCTATCCCAATTGCAGAATGCAGCACTTACACTTGTTAAACTTCATATTCCCAGCAGAGCATGCACAACTGCCTGTTGTAGTGAGTCGAGAGGAGGGTCACCAAGTGGATTAGATGGATGGAGTACCTCTACTCTGAGGAAAGGCTGAGAGTATTGGGGTTGTTCAGCCTGGAAAAGAGAAGGCTTTGGGGATGCTTAATTGTGGCCCTCCAGTACCTGAAAGGAGCCTAACAGAAAGAGGGAGAGGGACTTTTTACAAGAGCATGTAGTGACAGGAACATGAGGAATGGTTTCAAACTGAAAGAGCGTAGGTTTAGATTAGATATCAGGAAAAAGTTCTTTACTGTGAGGTGAGGGTGGTGAGACACTGAAACAGGTTGCCCAGAGAAGCTGTGCATGCTCCATTCCTGGAAGTATTTAAAGCCAGGCTGGATGGCACTCTGAACAACTGGGTGTAGTGAAAGGTGTCTATGCCCATGGCGGAGGGAATTAGATGATCTTTAAGGTCCCTTCAAACCCAGGCAAACCCTTAATGGGTTAGCTTTAAATCTGACTTTGACTTCTAATACTTACTTTTTCCACCATATAACCACCAATAATATGCATTTTAAATGCTATGGAATGCATCATCAAGTAGCTAGAAAACACTGTAACAAAGAGATTCCTTTGAAGATTGTAATTACATTAACCCTTCTTTCTCCTAAATTTGATAGCTACAGATTGTGTCTATGTATTAGTGCCAGAATTTTATTCAAGTGGACTTCCAACTTTTAGAGGAAAGGAATGTTTTTGTAATTCACCTCCATCACTAAATCGTTTCAGTAGCTTGAATAAGTAAAGTAATTAATATAAAATAAATGCAGTATTTGTATTGGATGCAATTTCTTTTTTATTGTAATAGCTGAGCTCTTTTTCAAGTGCAAAACCTTTAAGTAGCTTAGTAATCAAAGTGTAAATCTGCTCTTTGAGGCATACCCTGGATCTGAAGCAATGTAATGGCCCATTGCTCTGTCTGACGCTTTGGGGGCTGCTGTGTCACAGACAAGACAGGACTGCTCACTGTCTGGAACAATTCTCTGGCCCTGCACTAAAGTGTTTTCCTTGGGGACAGCTAACCCTTAACCAAGACAGGTCATGGGATCTTCAGCACTACATACTTTTAAAAACCTGGAAAGTGGTCATTCATCAACAAGTAATCCTGATTAGGAAGGCATAGAACAGATAGCATTCCAATTTTATTGTAAATTTTAGTTTAATAATTTTTCCCTCTATTCAGTCATTCTGAGCTGTATTCTCCATAATTTCTAGTTTAATTTTTTTCATAACAAGAGGTAAAAGTGGGGTGTCTTTAGAGCTTTTGGCTCAAATTCTTCATTATCATATGGGATGCCTAAAGATTTTGTTATGTGAAGTCAGAAATACATATTTAAGAGAAGAATGAGAAGGAAAAGGAAAAGAAAAAGAAGACATAATAGGGAGACTTGCTGCTGACCGTTTATTCCTTCCAAAGATTTCAGGCCAAGGTTTGTTTGAGAACAGGATGGACCTGGTTCTGAAGAAAGGGGAAGGAATTTCCACATGGGAAAAAATTTGAGAAGATTTCAGTTAAACTGAACATGGTGACACCTGCAATCTGCTCAGCCATACATGAAAGAGAAACACTGATAGTATGCCCCACTCTTTATGAATTTTTAAACAATAAACTAACCATATCTATCATATGTCCGGCAGTGTTTAAGCAAACACAAGAAATGAATCAATGTAATTTTTCTGTGCAAGTACTTCCCTTTGAGACCAAATTGCTCTCTGCAGAATAACTGAACTGTATGTAGGTGTTGACGACTAATAGATTTTTGAGGGCTAGTTATGACTGTAATCAGCTTTCTGTGGACATAATTTTTGCCATGTTTTATCAAAATAACTGTAAGAGGAGAATGAGGTGCTGAATTCTAGGTAGGTGCAAAGAAAAGTAATGCTTGTGACAAGCAGAATGTCATAAATTTAAGTTACACTTTGTTAAAGTACCATAAATTAAAGGACAAAAGAAGGCCATCTTATGCTTGATTTCTGTAAAACATCTGTACAATTTTCTTTGATGGTTGCAACATATTGAAAATGGGAAAAGAGAGACTTCCCTACCACTATAGCAAGCTGCCATGCATTACTGTATGGAGGTATATGCATTATAGAAGTGCTAGGTTATGGAAAGATTTGTGAAAGGAATGCAGGCATCTGAATTAATGTTGGACTTTGGCACTGACCTAAAGTTCATTTCAATTATCTCCACTGACAGCTACCTGGGACAATTAGCATCCAATTGCCATCTGTGAGCTGTTAGCAGCTTTTCTCTCAGCTGAGGCACTGTATCAGACAGTGTGGCATTTCCATTTTATTGTAGTGCAATGGAATTCATGTGAGATCTTATTGAAGGTGCCCCTCCACATGTTAAGGTTACAATTAGCAATTACAGAGCACACTGCCCAGGTTGCAGGTGACACTGCAGGGACCATTGCTTTCTTTCCAAGCAGGTGTCCTCTTGCTAAGCAAGAGCTCCCTGGTTACAGCATGCCTGAGGAGTTCTGCATCTCCTATCGTTACTTTACATTTCTCCCTGAAAAAAAGGAATCTGTTATCCTTCTGCAAAGATTGAGCTTCTTTTTTTTTCCTTCCCCCTCCCCCCCCTCCCCCACCTTTTACAGTTGTGGCATTGCTCATAGGAATTGAGGATAGCTGTGAAGGAAGGTGGAAAAAAAAGGTCTGATCTTTAGCTACATGTTTAGACTGTTCACCTGGGAGATCAATAGCTTGGGACTCCTGTTTCAGCAATCACTTTTGTCAAGCAGCTTTTGACTAGAATACACAAATTGTATGTAAACCAGAGTGGAAACCCAGGACTCCTCACTTTAATCTGAATGCTCAAACTACTAAACTATGAAACCACATTTACTATTAATCTATCTTGGCTGCCAATTAATTTTTAATATTGTTTTCCTAGAGGTTACAATCACTAAGAAAACTGTAAGCAACAGCAAATCAGATAAAAAGGCAAGAGCTGCCTTCCAGAATAATAACAGAATGAATAATAAAAAATACCTAGACTTGCCAATACTATCTAGATGAGATCACTTTCAAAGTGCGAATTTACACCATACAATGAGTTCTTTTATTGAGGTATTACGAGAGGAACATAATTACTACCCAAGTTACTGTAGACAAGTTGATACCTGTGATACATCAAAGTGAATCAAAACTTCAGCCTCTCTGAAATGATATGTTATTATATACAATATCATATACAGTAGTCTGTGAAAAAATATTTGCTAACCTTACTCTAGATTAACTGTATGTTAACTTTAGAAAATATGTTAATGTTGTTGGAACTAATGAAGTGCTTTCACTTTACTTTTGGTCTAAAAACTCCACAAAGGTCTATATTTAAGACACTGTGCAAGGTGAGAAATAGTTGCTGACCATTGAAAGCCATAGGTAAATGGACTGATTAGGGTCTGTGAAGAGTGAAAGATGAATACATAGGGAAGTAAATTTACTTCACAGAATCATAAGGCTGGAAGGAACCTTGGGAACATATTTAGCCCCAGTCCTAAGACAGAACTAAATATGCCAAATACACTTCCGGCAAATATTTGTCTGTTCCCTAAATACTGGAAGAAGATTTCTGCTCCAAACAACAGGGCTCTGGAAACACTTTCTGAGAACAGGAAAGGGACTGAAATGCTACCTGGTGTGAGGATTGGAGCTTGGCCAGTTTGTGAAAGGAATCTGTGGTATAACAGCTGGTGCTAATAGGAGACTGGAACTGATCTCTAGAAAAAGTCTATATCTGCTCTATATTCTTAGGAGGAGCTGAATATTCTATCAGGAATAATATTTAATTTGATTCTGGACAATGCAGGCCAAAACTCTAGCTAACTTTAAATTTGTTTACAGAGTAAGTTTAAGCAAGATGTTACAGTGCAAATCTCAGCAGGGAACACACCTGGGCTCAATCTTAGCTGCTCCTGCCGTTAGACAGGGATACAGGAAGGAAAATAGACAGAGAAACATAGACTATAAGATAGACAGGGAGGGAATGGAAGCACTGTTTGGGGCAGACAAGCCTCTTGTGTGGGCAACTGAATAACAGCATGTGTGGGAATCCAACTCTCTCAATCCCCAATAACTCTGTCCCTCTCCCTCACCGGAAACCAGCCTGACTTTCCAGGACCCTGGCATGGGCAGAGGAGGTATGCAGGCTATGAGTATTGGCTGCTGCCCTGTTCCTTACATCACCTCTGCTGAGTCATCCCATCCTGCTTGTAAGAAATGTGCCTACCTAGCTGGCCCAGGGAAAACTTCTTGTGAAGGTTTGATGCTACCAGCAAGCATCTCATGCCTTTTTCTTTTTTCTATGAGCATACCAAGTCCTGATATGCCCACCTCTCAAGTGCTGCCAAAATAATGTTAGATTGAGCTTCCTAGAAATTATGCTCCTACTTTGTTCCCCTTCGTCCCTGATAATGTGACTTTCAAATGTGAGAAAGGCTTGTGTGGCTCTGATAGGGCTGAAATCTGTTTTCTTTTAGCAGATGTCTAATCATAGTAGATGCTGGTTCTTGTTCAACTTAAACTGCAATCCAGATTTCCTTATATGCCACATCTCCAAATTAGATATTGTCGTACATTTCTCAGGGGTGAAATAAAGATGTTTTCAGAATAAAACTGCCAAAGAATGTTAGCTTTATTAGCAGTAACAAAAATGAAAAGCAAGCTTTCTTGAGAATATGTAAGACATAAAACTTGGTGAATACAGATAAAAGGACAATTTTTATGCAATGACAGCCCTAGATCAAGAAAATGAAACAGATAAGTGGTAAGCACACAGAAAACGAATAACTGCACATCAGGTTGCTTGGTACTAAGACAACATTAATTTTATCTTGCATAAACTAGCATGATTGAAGAAAGTAAAATATTAAAGAAAGGCTGGTGAATGCTGAAAATCATATAGTATAAATACGTATTTTGTGTAATTTACTTTGTCTTATCCATGTATGTTGTTTGTTTGTTTGTTTGTTTTTAACAGAGGCCTATATCAGTTTGCATCAAATTCTGTCACCAAATAATAGTACTTGGAATAGGTTCAAGCTCTTTTGATTCATACACAGGCAAAAACTTAATTTAAGTAGAGTTAGGATCAGAAATATATCTCAACAGTTTAAGTTGAAATAGGTTTAAATTTATTTACAGGCTATTGTAATTAATTCATCTGAAAAAATAAGAGAATATATTTTTATATAGGTGCATCTAGACATTATAAGGTGTTAAAACATGTTTGGGTGAGCTAGGAACTGTAATATTACCTTTCACAACTCTTCAAAATTCTCAACTGTTTTAAAGACTGCAATTCTGTTCACTAAATAGTTCAGACATTGTCTTCCCTTTTTCTTCATTTATCACTGAAATGATCTCCTCCGGAAGAAACATTTACTTTCCCCAGAGTGATATTGTGCAAAACCTACAAGACTGCATTTGGGTAACTTTAATGTTTTTTGATCTAAACTAAGTTACACTATACTAATTTTTAAATCTCATGCTTTTTTATCTCATCGCTCCTTGATGGTCTTGCTATAAGAGACTATTAAGGCACGAAATGTTGTTAGGGATCTGGGGGAGACAGTGCAAAGATACCTGGTACTCCTTGAAAATCATTTACATGGCAGAAAGGATTGCTGGGAGACATGCTGGTGTTTTTCCTTTTGAGCTTCCTATGAAGATGGTGCTTAGGATCTTATTGCAGACCTTTGCTTTATGCCTTTCAAAAAGTGTTATTTTCTGTCAGTGCTTCTTCCTACCTTCAGTACTTCTCATTCCATTGTAAAGGGAATCCCAAAGCCCACTTAAGTCCACTGCAGGATTCCCACTCTCCTATGTGGTTTTGGGACCATATTCTAGCACATAGTTTATTTTCAACTGTACTAGAAATGGTCAAATATGAGCATAAGTTATGGCATGTCTCAAGCTGACTCACTTTTCAGTCAAATATAATTTTTAAAAAGTGGATAAATGACAACATTTTTTAAAATTAGTATAAAAAATCTGAATGCATTTAACATCTCAATTAATTTAGCACAGCTGATCACAATTATGAGTGTTGTGCTTTTATGTTGTGTCCTCATGAGTTGTTTGGTCCATTAACAGTACCCCCATTCCAGCTCTTTAGCAATATGACTAAGCAAAACATGTTCATGATATTACTTCCTCCTCCTAAAAACTGGTTCATTGTGAGCTACACAGCTAGTGTTAGATCCCCAGCTATCACCATTCAGCATCTTCAGGTAATTCATGTTACAAATGACAGCCTTATGGTAACTGTTAAGGTAGTAGCTATGAAGTCAATTAACTTTATCAGGTGACTAGTAAATCAGTATTGCTAGTCAGAGGTTACAGACCCTACGCTAATTTTGCAACTTGAGAAACTATATTTTTAGGGTTATAAATTCTTCAAAGAGGTATATGGGTCAGATACTGATCTACTTTTGATGCATTGGCCTCTCAAAAGGAAGCACTGAAGACCACTTTAACTTTCAATGTGACACTGGAAAAGATGTTCAGTGAAAAGGCAGATTTATCAAAGTGAGGGAAGGCAGTGGTTGCCAGGAGATAAATTCTTTGGCACTGAAGATCCTGACTACCCTTCAGACTGTGTGACTCTGGTGAGACTCTGACTGGATGGAGTGTCTCAGCTGATCAGAGGAGCATACTGCAGAAAACAGGGGACTGGCCAGATGATGAAAAGCAGTAGCAGATCATTATTTTTTAACAATGAAGTTCCATAAATATGCTTTTTTACTGTAGGAAACTATTTGTGTATAAGATAGCTGTCTAGAAAATGGAGTAGTTTAAAGAAAAATGTTGTCCCATGGTCTGGGAGAGCTGTCAAAACCACTTGGCAAACAAACAGACAAAGTAATTAATGTCAGAGATATTTATATATAACTCCTAAGGAGAAAAAAAAAAAAAGGTAATGCTGAGTGTATTTGAGAGTCTAGCACAAGTTGTCATACAAGTTTTGTGACACAGAAGGGATGGGATTAGAGTG
>JAOXXN010000446.1:56210841-56230447 GCA_026770055.1 Myrmophylax atrothorax
GTTGAGGTTCATGATTTATCCCTCTTTACTGAAGAATAATAAGCAGAAGTTCAAACCAGACTTGTGATGAAGAAATGTGATTGACA
The DNA here is from genome assembly GCA_026770055.1 of Myrmophylax atrothorax. Classification (NCBI taxonomy): domain Eukaryota; kingdom Metazoa; phylum Chordata; class Aves; order Passeriformes; family Thamnophilidae; genus Myrmophylax; species Myrmophylax atrothorax. Next base: position 56,210,928 of record JAOXXN010000446.1, read on the forward strand.
GTATTACCTTTCTTGCAGGATCTAGGGGAATATTAACTTTTCAGATAGAAATAATTTTTTAATTCTAATAATTCAGATTAGTTCAGGACCTCTGGTACATATCCTATGCATCTGCTCTCCTGATTTCTCTTGATTGACTTCTTGACTGATGCACTGACTCATTTGGGAAAATGTCCTTTTCCTTTCTTTCAGTTGAAGGTTTGTTACCTTTTAGTAGAAGATTGGTCATCATTACACCTGAGAATGTCTTTTTTTAATCACTTCAAGCAAATATGTCTACAGCTGGAAACATAATTAGATGCATTACTGACACATTTTGTTATTCTTTGATTATATTTTGATAGAAAAGAAATGTCAAGGGTGTAACACTTCCTTACTAGCTCTGAAACACTTATACCTGTTGTACATATTTATCTCTGCCTTGTCACGCTATCCTTTCAAGTCTTCCTTTTGCTGCCTTGTAGTTAGTGTCTTGCCATTGTTTCATCATTTAAGCTTAAGATTTTATATGAAGATTTCATGAAGAGCAGCTGCAGATTGTCTTCTCTGAAGCTATAAACCATCTTTGTTCAGTTGCAAAATATGAAATCAACTGGAGCTTTAATGATTTATACCAACAGCAAAGCTGGTCAATCTCACTAAGATTTCACTTTTGTCATGCAGTCCTTTCTGTCGGACACCGGTGGAGTCTCTGTCCAGTGTGACAGAAGAGGCATTAGTAAGGGTTACACATTACTTCGGGATTAGTGTAAGTATTTTGATAATGTTTTTCTGGTGTTTACTCTGATATGTATCAAACAACTGGGAAGAACAGATAAAAACTAGGAATGCCAAAAAGTAATTCTGACTTTTTGCAATCTGAGGTAATATTTCTGTTTATTTGAGGGGGTTTTTTGTGCAACAGCCAAGAACTAGTTTCACCTGCCAGAATTTGTACAGGTCTGAAATAATAAGTAAACTTTAGTCTGGGCTTGTATCAATTTTGTTCATGAAGGTAGAGTTTGTCCCATCATCAGCAACCATTTTCATGTTCAAAGATGTCTTCCTAAGAGGAAAGCTCACTGTTACAAGACAACCAAAGCTAATTAAAAGAACCCAACTGTAAAGAGGTATATGACAAACTGTCACTGGATTTATGACAATAAACAACAGCTAAATAGCTTACACTGAATCTCAACTGCAAGAATTTACTAACTGGTCTCTTAAGTAACACATGGAACCGTTTTATCTAAGCTGTACTGGAAAGCTGATGGGAAGTACACCACGTACCATGCCATTTTCTTGAGGTGTTACATTACTTGTAATTGAGCAATACTCTATGGGAATGAGGTACCATCTGTAAGTAATGCTGATGATTTGAGTGTCACATTTCCTATGAAGTTATTACTGAACTAGATCTCCATTATGATGTTAGGGGACACCGTATTGCTTTGAAGAATTGTCATACAAGACACAGATAAAGCACAAACTTCAGGATCCTGCTTGTTTGTTGTCTTTGAAGGTGCTGCTGTACTTTTCAGAAGCAAGGAGGCATTCTTCTGAGATTTCTGCATACATAACCATACCTTTTTACCCTAATATAGGCTTGCAATTCAGGTTGACCACTGAATTGCTGCTAATTCTTCTTTTCCAACTTTTTCCAGCATACAATTTGGAACCACACTTCAGAAAGGTATTGTAGCTACCTACCATCTCCAGTCCTATGGGAGCTAAAGATCATGACATCTGCAATAAGGAAGAGATGCACAGAACCCAAACTGAATGAAGACATGCCACACTATCAACAGTTTCCCTGCTCCCTCAGGCTGAGCTCTTTCGTGTTTGTTTTCTTAGGCTCTTTTTATTTGAGCTAGGAAAACAACTGTTAATGATATGTTATTTTAATAGGGCTCTTTTTCTCTTTGGAGCATACCTTCAAAACTGGCAATTTTCTTAGCAGTGTTAACCAGAGAATATTGGGTTTTAGGCTAGGACCCACCACTGAAATCAGCACTTGCTTGACTGGATAGACCAAGATTGTACACTACTTCATGGTGCACTGGACTGTTTCTCTAGAACATAAACTTTTGAAAAATACATCTCATGAATAAAAATTCCAGTCCAGGTTCTTGCAAAGACAGAGAGAACCCTACTAAATTGAGAGGAAAGCAGGAAAAAAAAAGGGTTATGGAGAGAAACTGGAGCAATTTTATCTCCTGTTGATTTTTTCCTTACTGTTCATTTTATACAAGGAGCAAAACTGACAATTAATGACATTCTTGTAGCAATACAGGGTTTTCTTAAACTTTCCCCCTTTCCCTGGTGTTGTCACCTCAGCCAAGTAGGGCTTGGTGTTGTCTGAAAGTTGTTTCCCCAGCCTCACTCTTCTTTACCTTCTTCCAGGGAAATTGCACTAGGTCTGTGAGCAACTTCAGAAAAATCATAAGATGGAGTGAAGAGACAAGAGAAAGGGTCAAGGACATGGAGAACCCTTTTGCTTATGAAGAAAGTATAAAAAGAGTGGGGTGTGTGAAGGAATGGTTACATAGAAGTCCTGGCATCAGAAAAGAGGATAGTGCTCAAGATCAATGTGGAGACCTTTTACATGGCAATATGGCAACTGGAAACATAGGACCACAGAGTTGAAGATGAGCTGTTATGGAGGAGGGTGAAGAGAAGAACCCCTTGGTTGAGATAGAAGCAGAAGAAGGGGGACGGATGGCACATGGGTAGCTGAGGGAATAAAATGAAGGAAAGCAATGAGCCTCTGCTCAGGTAACACTTGCTTAAATTTCAGAAGCTGCAAAGAGTGTAATATTCCAGGGCTGGGACACAAATGACATCTGACTACTCAGGTTACAGTATGGCATGAAAGTTAAGTGATTATAATCAAATGTCCAAGTAGCTCTTTTGAACACTGAGTTTTAAATCCACTTACCTCAAGTATTCAAAGATGCATGTCTAAATTTCTTTTCTACAACCATGTTATGATGTTGAAAGTCAGTTGCTTGCTTTTTCGCTTAACAGGAAGAGAACATGAAAGGAATGAGAAAACACAGGAAGTCAATCAGCACAAAAATCTGAGCAAATGCTTGATGAGTAGGCATTTTAATGCTTAGTGAATAGACATTCTGCTTGTGGTTCTTGAGTAAAAACCTTCTTCATGCTTGTCAGGCACTAATAAAAAATAGAAAGAAATATCACATTTATTTTTTAATGTCAGGACATATGAGAAGGTGAAATGGATTGATTCATTGGTATTTCATGCCTAGCTACTTAGCATAGCAATGATATATATTTAAATTTAAATAGATGAGAAATAGATTTTCTGATGCAGCATTTTCTATGCTAGGCTGTCACAATATTTTGATTCTAAGTTGCCATTTAGGCCTTTGTAGAAGTGAAGCTGAAATTTCTTTTATGAATCAACCCTCTTTTTGATAAATCATTTAGGCCAGTGAGGTGGTTATCAGCATGTAGTAGGAAGAAGAACATTCAAATATTGTAGAATGGGAGACCACAGAATAAAAATGAAAAGGAAGACTTGTGTTAAGTTTACGTCAATGTGAATTTCTGAGTAATTTTGGGTCAGGGATCAGAATTTAACGTGTAGCTGAAATATACTCTTGCACTTTACAAAGACTCTTAAAGCAGGAGGTCACTATCTGTGTTCTATGTGCATGCAAATAGAGCTGAAGATCTTGTTTTCCTCTTGAGCTTTGCTACATATGCGTTTGAGACCATGGGAACAAAAGCAGATGTGAACAAAACCACTTGCAGAGATTAAGGCTTGATCTAAGCCCCCTATAGCCTCAAAGTGGTAGTTTTTCCATTCCTGTGTGCATTTGTGTTTGGGGAAGGGAGACTGTATGCCTGTTACAGCTTATGTAACTTGGAATAATTATTCAATTACAGTAATTTTATATTTTCCATATATTGTTCAACCTCCAACCTTGAAAAAGGATTAATGCAACCAAATACATTAAACTTGATCTTTTCCCAAGATTTGAAAGCAAAAGTGATGTGCAAATTAGATTCCACATATTATCTTTATCATTTAAATATATGTACACTTTAATTTATGAAGGAAAGATGCAGGCTTCAACATAGGGTGAAAAGTTTGGAAGGGCATTTTTCTTTGTTCAGATATGTAAGCTCAAATTTGGTACTTTCATCTAATAATGAGTCTTTTGATCTCTCTTTTGGTTTAGATGTGGTTCATTGTGGTAAGGAACCAAGTAGGAAATATGGATTCCCATCCCAACAGGGATTTCTTCCTCACAGCTTCTCCATATCTCATCCATCTTTCTGCAGCTATTAAATAGTGAGATTAATTTAAGGCAGAAAACATTGCCATTCCGCAAAAGGAAGCACAAGGGTTTAATTCTTCTTAGATAAAGGAAAAACACAACAAAAAATTGAAAAGCATAGTGCGTAATAAAGAAATTATTGAGTAATACAGAAATTTTATAGAGTGAACCAAATCCAATTTCAAAATTTTTTGACTTCCGGGGACGCCTTTTGTTCCAGATGATCAAAGGGCTTTTTGTCTACAAAATCTTCACAACAACTTCATCCATCCTGAGTCCTTTGAATTTGATACTGTGGATTTCTGTTTATTTGAATTTTAGCTTGTACTTAACACAGTTGGCCAGAGATGGTGCTGAGTGCTCGGGAATTGCAGAATGAAATGCAGTGGGAACTTGAACAGAAGTGATTTGGGACATTAATCATAGCTGCACTCAGCTGCCATGAGTTATGACTTTGATTGAATTTAAAACTAAAGAAAAGCACCCCACTTGTAATACTTAGACAAACTGCAGCAAATAAAATGATTTTAGAAAATGAGAAAATGGTTTGGAAGATGTAACACAGGGAAGAAGATTTTTGTGTATGTGTGTATATGTTTGCTGATGTTTTATTGCTTAGTGAAATACATGTAATATTCTTGATGTGAATTCATCTAGCCTTATCATTTACTGCTATCACTTACATTATTATTATGTAGTAGCAGCTGTGGATTGCAGCTAATTTCTTACTGTCTTTTCTTAATTTTCACCTCTGTCTTTTTTCTAGGATAAAAGTCTGTGCAACAGTGAGGCATTTGGAACGTATGAAGAGCTGCACCATAAGGGAGGGTCAAACACTGCAACCCTTTCCTTTGTTATAAGCTCTTATTCAAAACCAACCCTACTGTAGTCAGTGCCAGGGTTCACCAGGGTAAGGGCCTCTAAGGCTTTCTGATATGACACTGGAGCCTGCTTTGCCATGTACACTGGTCTTTTCCAGCTCTTTCTTACCTGTGGCTTTTTAAATTTTCTGATTTATATAAGTATCACCAGAACATCAATACAAAGAGCATCAAAACCAGGTGAAAATTCCTGTTCACAACCTGTATTTTCCACAGTTTTTATTCTGTGTTTGCTGCTGCTGGCAGCTGGATCAAGCCCTTTTGGTGTTGGACGTATGATGTTCATCTCATTCATTAGTAATGTGGGCATGCTGGGTGCAGCTGGAGGGTATTCCAATAGATCAAGAAGGTCCCCACTGAGCAATTCATTGGTGCCTCTGGATGGCTCCAGGGTGTCCTTCCTGCAGGGACTGGCATAAAAACCTGGAGCAAGCTTATGGCCCAGTCCCCTGTCTGCCCAGACAAGGAATTAGTCTGAGTGGACCAAGATGCCCTCTGGCCTGTATAAAAGCCAACTTGCCATGGAAACCAGTGCACAGGGAGAAGGTTGTGTCTTTGAGTTTAGTCCTGACAGCCTTGGCTTGCTGCTCAGTCCCATAGCGTAGATACTTCCTAGGCATAACTTATGGGGCTGTTGCATCCCAATTGCCTTCCACAAACTCACATTTTTTTCATGTCTGTCATGCCCTTACTAAAGCATCAATTCCATTTGACCTTTTTTTTACAAGACCACAGGAGTAATACTTTTATTTAAAAAATATTGATTATGATTCTAGATTTATGTCTAAAAGTTTGGATTCATGCTTTCTTCCTGAGTTTACCTTCCTTTTCCTAAAAAGAGAAGGACCTCCTTAACAGCAGAGCTTTCCAGCTTTGTGCTGTTTCCTTCGCTTTCAGTAAAACATCAAAGTACGTCTCTTCCCACCTCCTGCATCCTGTGGCTTTGGATGCTGGCCTTGTACAAAAATGCTCCTGCATCTAGTGTTCAGATACATCCAATACTTTGACTCTTGGACCATGAAAGCAGCTTTCCCTAACCAAAGGATCTGCACTGTTATTGAGTCACAAAGTCAACCAGGACTGTCAGGAGATGTTGGGATTTCTGCAATCAGAAATAGAAGCAGTTTATTCTCACTTCATCTCCAGGATATTTTAATTTGAAGAGTGTGGGTAGTTTCCTGCTATTTATGGAAGCCTTTACAAAATTGAGTGGGTATCTAGGAGTAGGATTTCTTAGGAGGTCTCTGGCTGTGGAGGTGGTGGCCCTGTCAGTAGCACTTTGTTGACCTCAGCTGTCAACAGCCCATGTAGAAACGAACAGAGGCTTCTCTTCCATACTAAAAAAGATTTTTGTGGATTTTTCCTACTGAACAGTATTTCTTCTGGTGGTGGGTATATTCTAAACCTGGTATATTTGTAGGTGTGCTTGGGAATAGAAGACAGAAGCATTGATTGAGGAAATCTTAAGTGGTACAAAATGCTCTCTGTGACCTCAGTGAGTAGATGGTACTGTCATTAACACATGATCCTGAGTTTATTGCAGGAGCAAGCAAAAAGAAAAGATGGAAAGTGGAGAAAAAATCCTCATATTACCTGTATTCTTAACTTCTGGTGAAGAATTGGCCAATATTCATAACCAGGTTCGCAGAAATCAGCAATACAAAAGTGAAAAAAAAAGTTAATAACCTTTTAGTTAATAAAAAGTTGTATATGTTTTACTTAAAGTGGGCTTTATCAGTGAAAATCTTTGAGAACCATTTTCCTAATTAATAAGGCAAGGTTCATATGATGGAACTGAAACTAGCTGCTACACTTTCTATCCATGAGTATTTTGAATAAGGGAAAACCTCATTCATGTTGCTTTTGGGAAAATGACAATTTTAAAACTCTGTGCATCATTAAAAGGGAGCACTTCTTCCACCAACCCGTTGCCCATGCACATTACTCATTAAAAATACAGAAACAAGAAAAATAAGACCTATCTGAGGTCAAAGAACCCCCATGAGAGGGACTTTAAATGAGGAAATATTGGATCAGCTCACAGTGTCTAGAAGATAAACAGGGAACAGAGATCAGTATGTATTTCAGTCCTGAACCATTTACTTCACGTAGTAAAATGAATCATAACTGGGCAGATGAGAGGAACAACATGATAATGAAGTGCCTGATTTCATCACACTTTCTGTTCTGTATTTCATCCTGCACACCATGTACACACAAAGAACAAGTTAGTAGGGGGTAATTATGACCTAGAGGGTCATGTTTTGTGGGCACAACATGAAAGACTCTTTGATGCTAATGAGTAATCCGAACAATTTCCTACTTTGCCAGATAAATCTAGACACCTTTTAAATCCAAGTTTTCATTCCTTGACAGGTATAATACTGGGCACCAGATAAATAATGCATGAATCACTCATGTTATTTTGACATGTGTGAGACAGATTAAGACATGGAGGGAAAATTACTATGAATTAATATATTCGGTGCTCCATTGCATTCAAATAAGAGCTAGAAAGACCTTCCAGCTGTCTTAGAGTATGAGTTACAAACCTGCTCTGAGAGCTTCTGGAGTAGGTGTCCCCTATAAATTCACTGTTTTCAATGTCTCAAAGAGGTTGGAATACACTACAGATAATGTAATAGTGAACTGTGTCACCTGTCTCTCTGAAGCTTTTTAAAAATTTCATTACTGTATTGAAATTTTTGTGCTGAGCTGGTAAGCAGACCTTCTATTTGTTTGCTGTCAGCTATGTCACTTGTCAGATCTCTGATGTAGGCTTTCTCCATTGCTTATCCTGTTGATTGTGTCTCTGGCCTTTTGTCAGAACGGAATATGATCTCTGACACTTGGGACAATTTCCTGTATAGCTGTCATCAGCTTTATTAACTTGACTGCTTTTTTTCACCCCAAAACATATCCATTTTCCTTGACTAAATTTGCATATGGGAAGGAAAGTACATGAATTAGATCCCTAGACTGAATCTTGGGCTCTGCTGGCCCCACTGCTCTCCTTCATGACCAAGGTGTATTTTGATTGTGCATTTTCTAATATATCACCTCTAGTCTGTTTCAGAAGGTAGTTTAAACTAGTTTGGTGGAAGGCTCCAGCTAGACCCCTTGGCTGGCCACAGCCTTTCTTCCTCTCTTCATACACCAAGGAGTGCTGGCAGAACCGTGACATGCCCTTAATTATAAGAGCCCATTGTATATCTACAGGAGTCCTGTTCACACAGATTTTTGCAAAAGGCAATGCAAGACATGTGGGAGGATAAGATCATGTTGTCATGCTGACCGCAGATGAAATACTGATGAACAAGGCTGTCCAATTTTGTATTCCTGGGAAAAGTGTCCAGGATTGAGATGCAAAGGGCAAATTGTTTCAGAGGGATTTTTGTGCCTTTTCCTTCGTTTAATAGTGAAAGGCAATACAGTTTCAACTCATGTTACCAGGGAATGATTAAGGCTTACGTGCCATATAGGAACAGCAAGTTTCTGGGCAGATGTTTAAAGAAGCAACCCAGGGTGCCAACACACAACGTTTTTGACTGATGAACAACTGCCCATGTTCAAGCTCGCAGCTTTTGTTAACCAGCTGCAGCAAAGAGGAAAGCTAACTCACAGTAACCTCCATGCCAGAGCACACACATGAGCAAGTAAGCTCTAGTAGTCATGCTGTAATTTCAGACCCTTGTTTACCACAGGATACTTGCTCTGTGTGTGCATAAGGGCACCTGTAATAGATCTGAATTTGATAATTTGCAGAGAAAACAGATGCATTCCGTGTCATGTGTGCAGAAATGAAGTTCTTATTTTTTAATAGAAACTGGTTTAGATATGAATTAAATTGATGCTTCTGCTTTAAATTTTGCTTGGTTAAACCTATTTAGGTAGCTGTATATAATAAAAATATTATTGAACTCCTTTATTATACAATCTCAGGAGCTGAAGTTAAAGCAATATTGTCTTCCAGGTATGGATGGATATTCTGCATCCAAAACAAAACAGTATTAATTCCTTTTGTGTCTTGAAGAATATTTGTCTGAATGAGATTTGTTTTCACAGCTTTTGCATAAGCTGTCCCTTTGAACAAAAGTGTTTGGAAAACAATGTTTCAATCTGGAAGAGAAACAATAACATTTTGTGCAAAGCAGCATGATGTTTTAAAAATTGTATGGCCATACAGAAGCTGAAAATAAAAATAGTTTTACATTTACATAGTTCTAAAAAATTTGTTCCTAAGTGGAATTAAAATCCAATTAGTTGTAAAATAAGAAATAAATTAGAAAAAGCCATATTATTATTTTTTGCCCACAGGCCAGTTTCCTGAAACTACACTGAACTCTCTCTTACGTTATACCGTGAAGTGAAAAGATTAAAACAAGAAATGCAAGGAAAGACTGAGCCATTACAGCTGAACCAGATAGTAGATAGTAGCTGTCTGTTTCTCTATTTTCCATTACAGCTGGTGACTTTATCACCCCTCCCTTCCCAGCACTCTCTTCTACTCTTAAAATATAAGCATTTTGTGCAACATTGTATATAATTTAAAATTATCACGTTAAATATGGAACATTTGTTCATAACTTGTATTTATATTTGAAGTTCTCTGCTTCTGGTGCATTTCTGAAATAGAGCTGTTTTTGTCAGCTTCTTCTTTTCAACAATAGCAGCTGGTAGAAGAAAAGATGTTATCTCTTCATGAATTTTGTCACACTTTAAATATTTATTTTTTTTAAAAAATTAAATTTATCTTTATTTTGGGCTCTGTATAGTAGACCCAACTCTTTCCTGGTTGAATATTCAAAACTAATCTGAATTCTTTCCTTTTCTGTCTTAGAGAAATATATGTGTTTATTAGCATGCCCAAGTTTTGGAGAAGGGAATCTTCAGAAAGGAAGCCTGGATTTGTGATGGCTCCAATGTGATAGAATAAGAAGGGCAAGAGGAGCAAGGACACACATTGTCTATGCCCTACTGAAAACTTCGAGCCTCACATGTTAGCAGTGCAGTTAAGCCCAGCTGACTTCTATTCCTCAAGAGCCACTTCTTATCTGGGCTATGGTGCTTCTTTTTACAGCTTGTTGGAGTGTCTCTAACATCACGTGAGCTTGACACCGCTGACACCCCATGGGAGTGGTGGTGCCATCTCTGGAGGATGTGATGTCTTGCATATAAAATATGACTCATACAAAACCTTCTGGGAGAAAGGAACTTGCCTTAGAGCAGTGCTGCCAGAAAGTGCACCTGAATTTGCAGGGCACAAATACACCCAAGGACTCCATCGCTTGGAGCTTATTCACACATCACACTTACTTGTGTGAATCAAGCTGCATGGATTCCTGTCTCTTTAGGTGAAGATACAGCTGGGGAAGGTGCAGGATCTCTAGCTGCAGTTGCTATGGAAACACACCAGTATTTTATTTTCTTGTCAAACTTTCTTCCCCATTTTCAGAAAATACAGCTAGTTACGCTTTAAGAGAGTAAATGAAATTAAAAGTCTGGCTAACAGGGATTAGTTCTATGTGGTATATCAGGAGGGGAAGTAGCAGCATGCCAAACACCTCACAGGTTCAAATCCAGGGTTTCTGTCTGAGCTGTGAATAGGCTGAGATGAAATAAAAAAAAAATTCTTTTTAAAAGAAAGAACATATGAAAAATCCATCAAAACACACTTCTCCAGCTTCACAGAAATATGTTGCCTGGCAAAGAATTTTCAGCACTGGTTTTTGTTGCTCTTTTAAAAGACTTTTACAAAATTGGTAACCTCTTTAAAAAAATTACTCTTGCTATTATGTTAATACCATTTCTCTAGCAATTATATATTTGAATAATTTCTTGGTACATTTTTTGCTGCTTGAAGAAAAACTTCAGATATATTTCTTCTCTATCCCTTTTGCAATCCTCTTCATTTCTCCAAAATTTTACTTTCTTTTCTTTTTTTTTTAATTCACACTATTCTCCCCAAACTAATCTGATTGTGCTATGCACTAAGAATCTTTGCTATGTTCTCAGTAAAGTTATTTCAGCAATGTAACTTGTAATGAAATAATTAGTAATTTAGATGAAGAAAGAAGACAAAATCGAAATGTAGCATCATCAATTCTATTTAATTTTTTTAATTTTATGTTTTGATAACCGCTTTAAGAAGTGCTCTCAAAACCAGATCTATCTGCTGTGAGGGCAAAAGCAGGAGGACCTGGAAGAGACAAAGCAAGCAGCACATAGATGTTGAGGTGTCCAAATACCCTGTGCAAGCAGTGAATTAGTCAAAACCTGTTGAAAGGCATTTTGGTGCCATGGGAAAGGTGTTGCCGTGAGAGGCAGTGGGGACTGGTCACAGCCAGTCTGGAGGCTACTCCTTTATAGCATTGTTCAACATAGCCACCAAACCCCAATTTTGAATGGAAGAACAAGTGTTATTTAAATGAGCTTTATCACATAGTTTGAGGTGGTATTCACTACCGTGTATCCATCATGGCTACTTGGAAACATTTTGCCTGGGTAAGTCTGACTTGGATTCAGATGGTTTCCTCCTGTGCCTAAGGAAGACTGAGAAATGGAGAGACTGTAAAGCGAGAAATGGAGAGACTGTAAAGCAAGAAATGAAGGCTTGTCAAGTTGGTATAAGACAGATTTCCTGGTAACATAGCAAATAGACAAAAAAAAATCAGACAGAAAGAAAAAATTAAGAAAATGAGCCACCATGAGTAGGTGGCTGCAGTTGATTCACTGATGCCACATTATCACAGTGTAGGCTAATGTTTCAGGGAGCAGCTATATCTATGTCTAGTTAATTGAGTCTCCAAGTGATGTTCCTTAAGGTGTCCCTTATGGTGTAGCTTATTTAGGAAGCAGAAGGCCATGGTAAAAGTCAAAAAAGTAGTGCTGAAAGCTGGACAGGGCAGGTGGTGACTTCCTGATCGTTGTAGGGCCATGGCCTGGGAGGTTGCAAAGGAGATAACTCAGAGCTATATTAAAGCTCTTGGATAAATAGTATGAAATCTCTTATGTCTTGAAAGTGGGGAAGAATGTGAGGTTCTTAAACCAGCATGTCTTGTTAAACTTTTGATTTGCCCTTCGGGTGGGTATGAATTTCTTTGGCACAATGAAAGGATAAATCCTAATGATTTAATGGACTAACTGGTCCTCCAGGGTCTCTATTCTTAGAGACAGTGGAGGAGAAGTGGAATTAGGCATCAGAGTTAAAGAGCATCCTGATGCAGTTTGCATGTATAACCCCACTTTCTAGGAGTCTTTCTGCAGCATGCAGTACAGGGATCACTGCAGGCAAAAGGAAATTGCATATACAAGTTAATAATGGTTTTACTTTATTAGGAATGTGAATGAACTCTCATATTATGTGAGATGTTTTCTCTTCAAGTCCTCAGCTTCAGTAGAATCACTATAGTTTCTTATATGAATTTAATTAACATGAAAATCTGAATATATCACTTGGGTTAGGAAATAATTATTAGGAGTAATTCTACATCATCACTTATGCATGAGTGCCCCAGAAGGAGGAGCAGAGGGGCTCTGAATCACAAGTGGCTATAATTTCTCTATCTACTTTCATATGAACTTTCAACAAGCACTCAGTTTCTGAAACTACAAGTTGTCTTGTCTTAAACCCTTAAAAATTAACATAGCCAGGAGAAGATCAGCTCATAATAGTAAAATTTAGCCAAAAATTTCTAGTGGTGATAGAATATTCTATTGTAGAAGAGCATATTAAGATTCAGACTAACATTATCTTTGAGGTTTTCAGCAATTCTGTCTGCAAAATGGTTACAGCTAGGCCTATTCTCTCTCAGCAAATCAGTGGTTATCTTTAAAGAAAATAAGCAAGTCTCAAACATACATCTAGAGATCTTATTATAATGAGTGCTTTCCAAAGCATGGCAATCCTGGTTTTATTAAGCTTTTAAGTGTTACGATTTCATACTTTTCCTCTTTCTATTTATGTGACTGAGGTAGACAGCCTGCTGCAAAGTATAAACTGAAATTTGCAGAATAAAGTAAATATACGTTGCACATCTGCTGATGAAAGCTTTCTGCAAACACCATTAGAAAACACTGCAGCATGTGCTGCCCAGCAGAAGGGAGGGCAAGCTTCTATCTCAGCTGCCCAGTTATTTGGATAGAATAGCAAGGCTCTATAAAAGTATGCAATACCACCATATGAATATCTATTCATGTTAAGTGGATTTGCTTGTTGGAGAGGAGATTTGTGTTCTCAGTATGGCTATTAAAAAGAAGGCCATAACCACTTGCAGTTACAGAAGTCCTGGGAATTTTTTACAGGAAAGAACGAGATGCTAGTTGCAGTGTCTGCTCCAAATTTCAAAGTACAGAGTTCTTGATTGCAGGGCTAACATTTTGTGCCTTCACTTGCATAATATATCCACTGTATAATATCATTAAGTTGTATGTGTAGATTGGTTGTGCATGTGCTCTTTGATTAATGGAGACTGTTTGGATTAATGGGACTGTTTGGAGTCTGATCCACTGGCTGTTTTGTTTATTTATGTTCATTCCACCACAATGGACTTCACTGGAAGCTGTGCTCACAGGACAAGCACAGAACTTAATATGTAAATCATTTATGGATCTGTTAGGCCAAGAGGCAGTATATAAGTATAGGTCCATCACAGCTGTTCTCTGTATGTAAAGCTTGATTAAACCACAAATGTGCATGAAAATAGAACAATGGAACTAAAATAATGCCTCTCCAGCTAAGTTGCTTAACTAAGTTTAACACTTATTTTGTTGGATCTGAAGGACCAAAACATTTTCAGAAGTCTAGTTAGGTGAATTATTCCCCAAATTCAATACCTTCTCTGCAAACTACAAAAAAAGAATTATTTGCTAGATTTTTGTCATTCCCAAAGAATCTGTTTTGATCATTGGTATTCATCATCTAAGCTCTTCTGCTTAAATTATTATGTTATTAGAGTCATAAAATATATTTTGATTACTTAGCTTGTTCAAAGACAAACCTAACATGTTAACATCTCAGAGTTTGCTTTCATTTAATACTCTGTAAAATTTCCTTCATAGTCAGTAACTGGGAAGTCAGTGATTTTCCAAACAAAAATTTATCTGTAAAATTAACAAAAAATCATCCTAAGCCACATAGTCACAAGCAAACTCAACATTTCTCCAGTTTATAGACACAGGCAAACTGTAGCCCACATATTCCACTGTTTACTGTGTCTATCTGCAATATCACTGCAGTGTAGCATACTGAAATCACTTTTAAAGTTTGGGGTTTAGCAATTCTTGAAAATGAAATCAGATGAAAGGACTTTAAGAATTGAAAAAAAAGGAATGAAAGGAATGCGACTAATCAAGATTGAAATGATCCCTTTTTAAATGGCAGTAATGAACAGGAGGTTTAATTGTCAATTGTACATGGAAATGCTGACTATGAAATTACATATCTTAAATATGTAGGGACAAAGGGGATGCAGAAAAAAATAAGGAGAACTGAGAAAAAACTGTTACCATAAACTTTTCTAGATTAAGTTGTGCTGTGAGAGGTATGATGCTGCATCCCAGTGTAATTATAATTCGAGGCCCTCAGAATTTCCCTATCTTAGTCTCCCACCTTCATCTAAGCAATCACTTAATAATAACAGGTTATAGTCTGATTTTAGGGACTTAGAAAATCCTACCTCTGAAAATTACTCAGACCTTGGAAATACTAGCAACTTAATATGAACAGTCAGTGCAGTCTGTAATAAAATTATTAATGTGACCTGGGGTGTCTAAATAGGTGAGCAGTGAGGTGATTTTTCTGTTAGCATAGAGCAATAATGAGACTGGAATACTGAGTATAACTCTACTGTCATAACTATAAAAGGACTTGGAAAATTTGGAGGGAAGGTTGAAAAAAAAATAAAAAACCCCATGTATTTCTGAGATCCAGAGGAAATGCCTCTGACAGCTCTGACAGTGGAGTTCTCAGTCTGCCAAAGGCAGTGAACTGTGATTCCTTCTTTGAGGTGTGTAAATATTTTCACTAAAAGATGAAATGAGGACCTAAAAGGCTACTTATTATGACCTACAAAGGCACATTGTGAACTCATGGCTAGAGTCTGCAACCTGAGGAACTCAAAGTAGAACTTGAGCAGAAGGAAAAATCAGTGTTTGATTGTGGCAACTTTCAGCAGGTAAAGCAAATGAGCAAGGGGAACACTAAAGGCATGTTGGTATAAATACATTTTCTGAGGAAAGCTTATAGACATCTGGACAACAACTTTAAGCATAATAATAAAGACAAGTAAAAGGAAAATGACTTTAGAGAATATTAGGATATGTGTTTCCTAGATCACATTGACTTTGAAATATAGAATTCTCAGACTTTAAGCCGCTTATAGAAATACTGTCCTTTGTTGCAAACTGATTTATTGGTCATTATAATTCAGTCATTCTAGTTTCTTAATCAACCAAATATTATTATGAGCAATGTAGATCCCATAAAGTGTTTTTACATTGTGGGACATTAATCTGAACTTACACAACTCAGGAGAAAAAAGTGCTATCATGTAAGTAGTACCTTTTAGCAGCTTTTTTATGTTTTCTTCATGTGGTAGTTTGTTAATAACAGAAGCTCATTTAATAATGATGAAAGAATGGTAAGTAGCTGAAAAACTGCAGCAGGTGAGAGTTTTAGCTAGATCCATATGGCAGTTAACAATAAATCAGTTATTACTTTCCCCTCTGGTAGTTTTATACAAAGCAATAACTTGGACCAAATTAAAAAGAATTCAGGTGCTCACAAGTGGAAAGGATGGAACCATTCTTAATCATAATTTTTGTCATGCAAGCACCTCAGATATGTCCAGTAAAGGCTGCATAAAGTGAAGAAACCACCCTGTAAGTTTCTAGAGCTAGGGTGGTCATACAGGAAAAGTGCTCACATGTTCCTATGGACATAGCTAGGAGAGAGTACCACCCCACACTACTGACCATCCTTTTCCTTTGCCACTGACTTCACTGGTAGCAGGTTTTATTCCAAGCATGCTCTGAAATCTTAGTGCTGAAGATCAAGTGTGGATCACCATGGGCTGAGATTTCTAAGAAGTGGAATTAGCTCTCTGACAGGCAGCATGTAAAATATGATACAGAGTGCACAGTACTAAGAACATGCTGTTAGATGTCACATCAAGCCACTGAAATCCATTGCTGCCCTGTTGCTGAGGCATTTCGCCAAACCTGTGACAATAGTCCTAGAAGTTGGAGTATTGGATGAGAGTATTTTATAGAGTTTCATGCAGGCACTACATTCTGAACAAGAGAAATGGTTCTTTGTTTTTGTTTTTCTCTCTAGAAGATGGAAAAATATCCCCCTGAAATACTGATTACTATGCAGATTAGACCAATATATAATATTCATTAAAAAGTAATGGATTTATAAAAAAACCACCTGTTTATTATGTCTTGCAAATCTTACACAGTAAAATATCAACTAATCTTCTTTCAACAGATGATAAGGAATAAAACTTTGCCACTGCTTTTCTTAGTTTACAGCAAAGAGCTTGGGTCCTTGCTGTCAACAATTTAGGAAATGAAATAAACCCACTTAATCACTGCCAATGTATCTATTTATTATGCAGCATGTAGAAAACATCTGTGAATATTCTCATCATTGCTTTTGAAATTGCCTGTTATAAAGTAAGCTGCATAATTACTTCTTAAGATGATAAAGTGCTCAAGAATTCATATTATTCCTGGAAAACGTATCTCAAGAGTCTTCAGTCTTGGAGAAGGTTTTCTCCTATCTGACAAAATTACTTTATTAGAAGATCCATTAGCATCTCTCAACTGTGTCTTGTATGTTACTTTCAAGATTCATCTGTTTGAAGTCTAATGGCCACCATTATGTCACCTTAATGAAAGTACATGGGTCACTGCAGTAGTAGGCACCAAACGCAGTACAACGTGAGTATCACTATACAGTATTATTATGCAAATAAGTACTGTATAGTGCCTTTCAAATGCACTTCAAAAGATGTTGGAGAGAAAGCTGAGAAGACTTGAGAAGTAAGTACAGTGATATAAGGCGGAAGTTTGAAATGGGATACTCTTAAACATATGCATATGCTGGCTTCTTGAAAATGCAGTATCAGGTTGTCTAGGTGATGTTCTAAAGAAAAAGACCAAGCAGGTGAAAGTGCCATATCTCAAATAAGTGTGATTATTTTTAAGAGATTACTGTCTGATTCAGGCTGTTCAGAGAAAACTTATTGAAGAATTTCACTGTGAAAGCTCTCCAGAAAATAATTTTGTACAAACTCCAAGGGACAGAATGCCTCTAGGCATGATTTTATAGGGCGTTTTGTCCCTAAAGTGGAATTTAGCTGAATGTAGGGTCGTACTGTCTTGGTTTAATGATAACATGTTCAGAAGGTGAGATTTCTGAGATGAACCCTCCCTTCAATACAGACAAGGTTAAAATTATGAGGAGTCTGAATGAAGAAGGAAAAAAAAATAACAATTTTACTGAAACCAGAAACAAACAAACAAACAAACAAACAAACAACAAACCCCCAACAACAGCAGAAAACATTACCTAGCTACCCCCTGGGTTAAAACAAAACCTGGAAAGGTATTTCATCCAAAGAAAAGTCCTATGCCGCCAATGTGGTGGTGTGGGTTCCAGTGTACCAAACCACGTGGAGTGATAGTGGTGGGGCTGGGCGGACTCGGCGTGGTGCTGGGCTCAGTAGGCTTGGTCCATGGGGTGGAAGTGATTTGTGCAGGTGAGAGAGTGAAAAGGGTTTTGGCTGAGATAGTGACAGCTCCTGAGAGGACAATCTCTGAGCTGGCAGCAGTGGCTGGTGCCACTGGTGCACCTCAGCTGGGGCTGGGGTGACCTTGGTCTGATGCAAAAATGGGTGTTGCTGAGATAGAAGACAGCTGCAGCTGAGGTGGGGCAGTCACTGGGAAAGGGGTCCGAGAGTTTGTAGTGCTCCAGCAGGCAAAACCCATGTACAAAGAGCAAGAGTTCTGGCATGTATCTGCCTTTTATTTCCTGTCTCCTGAGTTCCTGGGATGCTTCACTTCAGGGACCCTCCTTTCTGGCAGGTCCCAAATCACTGGGGACAGTCTTCCCTGATCCAGCTTGGATGGTAGGTGGTCCCCCACACTCCAAATTACATGGTGGTATGAAAATAATTCACTAAAAGTCCTTCACATATAACTAAAACTACAATACATATTTCAAATTATATCCAGAACAATCTAATTAATTGAAGGTAGTGTTTTGACAGCATATTTTTGGCCATATTTTTGAATATTCAGCAATTATTTTTATTCAGACACACTGAAGAGCTGAAGTGAAAAACTGAAATTCTATTTTGGTAACATACAACCACTCTCATCCAGCTACTTCTTTTAGTCAGTACCTGAGAGCTGAACTAATCACGTGCTGGCTATTTGCTGTTGACATTTTGCAGTGTTTGAGGGGGAAATGTTGAAACTTTAAGGCTCAGAAGGGTCAGGGTGAACCTCAGCATGCCTCTCTGTAGTTATAAATTTCAAGAAATCACTTCTAGGGGGAAAACAGTGTTGGATATGTGTTTTGTTGGTGTTCCATAAGGCGGTAGATAACCCATGATACCACTACTGATTCAGCAATCACCTGTTAGGGAATCATAGAATGATTTGAGTTGGATGGGACATTAAAGGTCACCTAGTTCCAACCCCCAAATCATGTGCAGAGGGACACCTTGCACTAGACCAGGTTGCTCAAAGCCCCATCCAACTTGTCCAGGGATGGAGCATCCACAGCTTCTCTGGGCAACCTCCAGTGCCTTACCACCCTCATTATAAAATAATTCCTTCCTTGATCTAACCTAAATCTATCCTCTTTGAGTTTAAAACCATTATCCCTTGTCTTATCACCACATGCCCTGGTTACAAGTCTCCATCTTTATTCTAGCCACCATTTATCTACTGTGAGGTACAATAAGGTCCCTCCAGGGCCTTCTCTTCTCCAGGCTGAGCAACCCCAACTCTCCAGCTTTTCTTCATTAGGAAAAGTGTTTCAGCCCCCTGATCACTTTTTTGGCACTCATCTGGACCAGCTCTAGTAGGTTCCTGTCTTTCTTGTGCTGAGTAACAGTTGATAATAATAATATTGGCAATTAAAATTTTTACTGTTGTATAAAATTATACTTTTGTCATTATAATTCTAAACATTTTGGAAAAATATTGATTTTAATTACATCAATAGGCACATAACTCCCTGAATGACAAATATTCTCTATTCATCTTCCCTCCCACCATCCACAAATTTCAAGCAATAAGTAACAGGATAAAAAATATTTAATAGTTTTTATTT
>JAOXXN010000446.1:56235874-56253641 GCA_026770055.1 Myrmophylax atrothorax
TTGTGTAAGTGTGTGTTATATTGTAGTTTTCTTTTAGTTTTCTCTTTTCTGTATAAATATATAGTTAGTTTCAGCATCAACCTGGTTTTGGAAGTTTTTCTTTCTCTCTCTCCTTCCTTTTCTCTCGGCTGGTTGTGGGGGGAAAGGAACACTTTTTCTCTGTTCTCGGGCAGTTGGCATTTTGCCAGCTCAACCCAGGACAAGTCTGTTCACGTGTTTGTGAGTATGTGTGTGCATGATGAGTCTGTGTGTGTATCTGTGTATTTTAGGATCTATGGTTATGCAATTCTTTGGTAAAAGTTAAAGTATGCAACCTGTTTGTAATAAAAAAACCTTCATTTTAATTTGCTAATTCTGTGTTCTTGCTTTAAAGATCTTAACAGAGCCTCACATGCAGTAAAGTTCTATTTCACTCATTGCCTCTTACATGAGATGAATGTTGTACTCAGAGAGGATTCAGGCTTCATTTAGGCCCTGCTTCATGGTCAGTGGTTATAATTGTCTGAAAAGGCAGCAGTGGGCATTAACCAGTCATACTGATACAGCAAGTAGCCAAGTGTGTTCTTTCTGCATGTTTGTCACTGTACTCAAACACATTGTCATTCATGGCTACGCTCCGTGAACGAAGATTTGGGAAGGACACTACCCATGCTTGCTGCAAGCTGCTGGTGGCTAAAAAGGCTGATGCAGGATAGGCAAGTCCAGTCACAAAAGACACAGCGGAAAGTCTCCTTAGGCGATATTGGAGAGAAACAGTTCTTTCTGCGTTGACTGACTCTGTGTGCGTTCTCAAAGGAAGCAGCAGCATCGTGAATGGTGTGTCTCCATGGATTCCAAGTGGAGGCCCTTCCTTACCTCTCCTCATTGTTTTTCTTTTTTAAGAAAACTGCTGATGTTAAACATACAAATAAATGAATACATTTATTAACAAAAAGAAAGAAGAAGCAAGCCTCTGCTGAGGCACCTGGGCTATATTTTATATCTTCAAATTTTCCTGGAAGAATCTCATTATAATTATCTATGAGGTTTTTTTAATTTGTTTCAATTTTTCATAAAAATTCCTTAGTATCCTTGAGGTACTATTGTACTTTTGAACTGAACACTGTAATGTAAACAGAGAATGCCTTAGGTCTCACTTGTAGATTATTTATCATTTGTACAGCAGGGCTCCTTCTCAGATATTCAAAAGCCAAATTCTGGCTCCCCAGAAGCATTAATGTGTACATTTTATTGCAAATAAATTTAAATAGATTGCCTTTGATAGAATAGCAATGTCTGAAACGGAAAGTTATCTAATAAGAATGGCTGTTGCCTTTATGAAAAAGGTGAACGCTGTATACACATCAGCCTTTGTAAACGGATTTACTCGCTGAAATAGCATGAGTTATGACCAAGTGAAAAAAAGTGATCTGGATGTGTTCAGGAGAAACTTGCCTGTGATGGGAACTTTTTTCATGCTTGACCATTAAACTGAGATTCCATATGTTCACAGGGAAATGTAAGATTGTTCAGCACATATACTCTGAAAGATGTGGAAGTCAGATAAACTAAATAAAGTGTGTCAGACTTCTGTGTAAATTTCTCAGTCAGATATTAAAAAAAAAATAAATTTCTGCCTGGAAGCTAAATTTCGTTCCTGTGATTAGTTCCAGTGACTAGGCAAAAGTTAGTTTCACCAATTTGGACTCTAAGGTCCTGAAGGGAAGAGATAGAAGGACTTGAAAACCTGCTGGATCTGTGAGAGAATAAATAATTGTAACACTCTGGGGCAGCACACCAGGAATGTAATTGAATGCATCAACTTATCTCAGAAAGGATGATAGGAGTCCTTAAGAAGATAATACTTTTCAGATAAACCTGTCAGAGTTTCTAGAACAGTAAGATTGCCCCTGACTGTGACTTGCCCTTTATGGATAAAAGTATATGTATGCATTCTGCTGACCCTTTAAAGTGGTTTCATAATTTATGCCTTTATATTTTAGAAAATTCATCGTAGGAGAAGCTATCAAAGTCAGAATCAGAAGTAATTAGCTAAGATGTTGCAATTCAGCACGCTCATAAGTCAGCTCTGTGTGCTTTGATGTTGATACTGTGAGACATTTTTTTAAACTTCTTCTCCTTAGACTAATGGATACATTTTGTTTATTATTTGAGAGTTGTTAGTAACTTATATTTATATTCCCTGAAAGACATATTCCATACGCAATCACATTATATAATTTGATTGGAAAAATGGACAGGACAAAAAAGAAACAGAAGATGAAGGTTGAAAATGTGAAGGAAAGGAAAGGAGGGATTGGAAGGAGCACAAACTAAGAAGGGGAGAAGGAAAAGTAAAACTGAAGAAAATAAAGATGTGAAGAAAAACAAGATCAGATTCCTTAGTAAGAGAGAAAGAAAAAGTGGTCCAAGCAGAGTCAGTGAAATAAAATGAGAAAGTTGAGGGAAAACACATGGGAAAAATCTGAAAAGGTATGTAAAGGGATAGAAAATGATTAAACATCTTATTTAAAACAACTTTCATATGAAAGCTGTAAATGTAATAATGTTTTGCATAAATTCAATTAAGTGACTTCTAAAGCTAAAAAAGCCAGTATGATAACCTTGATAAAAAAAAAGAAAAATATCTTAATTTAAAATACTTACAGTAGAAGCTCCCATGAAAATATTGGCAATTTTTGTTCTAGAGGTTTGTTACACTTATTTCTACATCTCTTTCAACCTGAATTGATCTAACTTCATCTCAAAGCCCTATCAAGCAGAATGAAGGGTTCTGTCAAATTTCTGTCCTGATAAGGTACGATGCCTCAGAGAGTTTTTTATTTTTTCTGATTTTCTAATTTTATAGATTTTAGACTTAACTGTAATTGCAGTGAAGACACAGACTTTACTGTGCTATTATTTCTAGCAGCTTAAGTTCAATGTTTATGTATTCTATACCCTATCCCATATCAATGCCTAAAATTCCATTAAGCTATTTAGTCTTCTTTTCAAGGTAGAAAGCTGAATAATATCTTAAAGCCTGCAATGTGAGACATAAACATGGGTATACTGACCTCAAAGCCAGAACACTGGAAGACCTGCAAGTGCCCTACGTGTGCTGAGGAAGACGAAGATGATAAAAAGAGGGTTCCACTCTCCCTCAGACTCAATTCCTGATGGAGTGTGCTGGAGGCAGGACGGGGCTGGACCGAGGAGATGTGTGAACTGGGAATTGGGTGGACAATATTATAAAACTCGTGGAAATCAAGGTTTGAGCATGCACATTGATATGTATTCCTGTAGGCCTTAGGCCTGGACATTAAAGGACCTTTTTATCTTATCCCACACTAAGATGGCTGAGTCCTGTTTTCTGTGGTCTCTCAAGGCATCAGGTACTTAGGCTTAGATGAAGTAATTCCTACGACAGGAAAAATGGTTCAAGTTTTCTGGGTCTTGTTATAAGGCATGTTTTAAGATCTGTTTTGTAGTCACTTCTTGCCTTTGCTTTCATCCTGCCTGTTTAATACCCTTCTCAGATGGACACAGTAGTCTGGTAGCAGAAAGAGAAGACAGTCTCTTGGTATTTTTACTAAGCATCTCCCAGCTTACGCACCTAGGGACATCGCTAATCTTTTAGGAAAGGATTTAGGTGTAGCAGCACTAGGTCTCTAGGATTTGAGTTATAAGTTTCCGGCAACTGTGGCTGTTTACCAAGCAAGTCAAGAGAGAAGCAAATCACGTTCAGTTCCATGTGCACCTGTATACAAAGCTGCCTTCTCAATCCTTTACCTAGATATTAATATTAGCAATATGGCATCTAGACTTTATCCTTGAATTAGATGTCTTTTCACTTAAGTGTTCTATGGCATTGACACTGCTCTCTTTGTCAATAAACTTTGGATTTCAGAATCAATTAGTCAAACTAGTTTGACCATAACTTTCTTTTTTTTTTTCCCCATAAGGTCTTGCAAGTTAAATTTCCTTCAATGCATTCAGCTGGTTGGTTTCAGCCATTCCATTTATTTTGGTCAGAATTGTCTGATATCTGTCAGAAAGAAATAAAATTACACCCCTCTAGTTAGCCTCTAAAATGAATGCTTCAATTGTCACATATTTCCAGTGCTTTTTGTTCTCCAGAAGGTTTAAAACCTACTGAAAGTCCCTGTTCCTGGCTCAGAAATCTCACTGACTGCCACTTCAAACCTCCTTTATGCGCTCTCATACCCATCCTTAGTCATCAGAGCTTTTGTATTCTATTGCATTACTATTAAATTACTTTCGTTTTTTTTCCCTAGTATTTGTGTCAAACACTTGTGTCTTTCTTTCATTTAACTGCTGGTTTTACAATATCTATTTGTGTAGCCATTAACATTGATTGAATGTCTTTCTCTCAAATATAAGTGTTTTTGTTATCTTTAGCTTCATTTGCCTTAGAGTTTGCCTTTTCAGCTTTAGTATGTGTGTGTGTGAATTCACTGTAGCTACGAGACTTCAGAAGTCCTAAATTTAATTCCCAGTTAAGTAGATTAAGAAACTGCTATCTTGTAAAGTCTGCATATGTTCACATCCTGATCACCAGCACTATCCTCTTTCTCCACGCTGAAATAAATTCACTTAATTATGTTTTTGCTGGAAAAAAAGTGTATTCTTTTTGGTAGCAGGATTATTTTTATAATGCCCTTGTCATGCACTCCCTTTATAGAAGAACTAGAGCTGATCTTTCAGCTGCATTTCATAGAAAAATAAGGATGGGAAATGGCTCATGTTTGTGAGCTGAACAGCAAAACACCCAATGCCTATGAAAACAAAACTGTATTAAACATCCTTTAGCATAGCAAAATCATGGGGCAATTTTCAAGCTAGAAAAAGAAGGAATAAGCTACTTCTCCATGGAAACCTTACTGACAGAAGTACCCATGTCATGAGAGGTGAACAAAGGTTCTTGGGTTTGCATGACAGTGGTCTTCTGTATGTGTGGTCCACAGGTGAATATGGGACCTATTTTTGTTTACCCTCCCTAAAAAACACTGTGATGCCACTCAGTGAAATGGGTGTTTTGAGGCTAGAGTGGGAAGGGTAGGGGCATGTGGGATAAGCTGCCCTCTGCACTTTTATAGCAGCTTGCTCCTCACCTGCAGGACAGAAGAATTGCTGTGTGGGTTACAAGAAAAGTTGAAGGCAAGTAACTTGCAGCATAAAGTGCCCTTTGCACTCAGCAGGATAAAGGATATGCTCTTGGTGGCATAAGCGAGTGTTATTACCCACCCCACATGGTGATGGTAACCCAAATTCTTGTTAATAGATCCCCTGAGGCAAATTAGAGTTGTGGTAAGCATAGATGTGATTCGTGTCAGTAAAACAAAGGAGTTACTGTGGCCCCTATGGAAACATGAAAAGAAACATATGGTCAGTCAATTAAGCTCAAAGGTCCAACTTACACCAACATGAAAAAATAAACAAGATGGTGTCAAATCACTTTATTCCCTACAACCTTGTCAGGAAATATATGAATTATAACAGGAAAGTTGAAGGAATAAGGTGTTCTCTGCACCGTTATCAGAAAAGAACGGAATTTATGGTGGGGGTTATTTCTGGGGTTGTAAAAGTAGCTTGGCTGTAGTCATATAAGGAAATATATGTTAAAACTGCTTAACGATGTACCTAAAATGTTTATGCATGAGTAAAATGAATATGTATGTAGTAACTAGATAAATGTCAGATTTATACTTTGTTCGGTGTGTGAGAGGCCAAGCAAAATCATGCCATGCACCCGGCGCCGAAATTTGCTGTAACCATATAACAAACTTTAATTTGAAACCCACAAGGGTTGAGACTTTGTTTCTCGCAGAGTGAAACAACACTGAATGATGGATGTTTGTAAATAAGCATATGTAGGGTTTTATTGTAGAACAATTTGGTTGCAATGGAAAACAGCTCTGTAGCCATTTTGGTTATTATAATTGATAGTAATATAGGAATATGAAAGCATAAAAATGTCACTTAAGAAAGTGCATACAGGAGAAGAAAGAGAAAGGATAAAAGTATATCACCACCCTTAGATTTCATGACAAGACTTGAAGTCTGTTGGTCGAAGTGATGTTCTTGATCCACCAGGGGTGGGGGAAGAAGCCCATGGAACAAAGTCTGATGGGTTAATAAATGCTCAGGTTCAGATGGGAAGCTCTGGTGCCTCCCCTGTGGGGGGTGGAGCACTCAGTCTTTGGCGGAAGGCCTCAGAGATCAGTCTGAACGTGCTTTGGAGGTCTTTGGTGGTTTATGACACCTTCTAAGAAATGACAGCTGCCTCTCTTGTCAGCACAGTTGAGCCAGTAATACCCCAGCAGACCTTCATGGGCCTTGAGGGAGGTGGAGGGTGGTGGTGGGGTGGTTTTGCAACTGAGCAGAGGACAATTACCATGATAAAGAGCACCATCCCCTCTTGCAGGGTCTGCTTCTTGTCAGCCTCAAAGCCTGGATTCAGCAATGCACCCTGGCACCTACACAAATGGACAAATGTTTTGAGTCATTAAACCATTAACAGTCCAGTCTCCCACAGCAAGGCAAATCTGAGGCAATTTTTAACTTCTGCTGTGAGATACACAGAATGAGACATGAGAAACTTTGAGATTTTCTTCATTTTTTTTCTGACATCAGCGTCAAAGTCTGCTAATGTTCTACATTATAGTCTTACAGAGAAAACTTACTGGTACTTCTATTGATTTTCAATTTATTTGTGGTTTTAAAAAAAAATCCCTACAAAACCAGTCCACAAATAGAGGTAGATTATAAATGTAAGGTTCCTGTGACTTGATATTGCCTATCTAAGAGTAATATCCTTACTAATGAATCTCACAGGCAATTACAGAATGTAATTGTATTCACAGATGAAGGTCCACTCTGCAGGAACTAAGTGAGAGGCTTCATCTCCTCCCTCAAACTCCAGAACAACTGTTCAGTGGCAGACTAAGATGGACTGACCAGGCCTTCATGTCTGTGTAGCAGTTTTCGTCTACACAGTGCGGGCTTTCAATTCTTCCAGAACTAGAAACACTGGTGCCAGTTAACTATTGTTTCTTGACAGGTTTGCCTGCAAAGTGAGATCAATAGAATATAGCAAGAAAGTTTCATCCCTGCATGGATATGCACCAAGTAACTTCTAATGTACATCAAGTACTCATGGACATTAAAATGCTGACAGAATAGATAGGATGACACTGTAAGTCATCTAGTTCTGATAAATAAGCAGAGCAATGATAGCTGTTGGCCAGAGCAATGCATTCAGTCAAGGTCTTTCTGCCAGAAGCTCAGCAATCTGTCACTTGATGAGAAGGCCTTGATCACCAGATGAAGCTGATTAGGCAATCATCTGACAAGGTTATAAAAGTGCCTCCTCCTTTAGTAAAACTATCAGATGCAACAGTGGGAGAAGAACAGCAGAGCTGATGTAGAGACTGCTGTTAACCTTTACCTGGTGAAGTGTCTTCGGAATGGGTGGAAAAGAGAAAGGCAGAATAGTCAGAGATGTGTTTAGCTTCTGTTTTACTACTTACTCTTTCCTGTCCTTCTTAAGGAAAGAATAGCTTTCCAGAAATTCCATGCAAAACATATTTGTGTGATGTGTTTTACTTCCTGTGTGTCTGAGAAGGTAACCTGTGAATCTACAGTTCCCTGAGATTCATGCTATGGGTTCCCCAGTATCAATGCTGGACCTTAATCACCTCATGGAGCTTTGGACATCAGACAGGAAGAGCACCCCACCTGTGTAAGCTTAGATGCTTCCATGTGGTTATAAGGTCTGACTTCTCTAATTAAAAAAAATTAAATTTTCAGCTGCTCCTTGTCTATGATTTAACTCCCACCAATGTCTCCTCTCTCATTAGCTTAAGAGGATAGAAAAGGATCTCTTCACTGGGATTTAGACTTATTTGGCTTCATTGTGAAAATGCATTTGATTTTTAATTGGAAAGTGTGCTTGGTTTGGGATCCCTTTCTTACAGTCAGCTGACAATAAATATAAGGACTCTTTCAGCTGGAAAATAGGATGTTTCCCTGAAATGGGCATGGTTGCAGCAGTTTGGATCCCTTTATGGATACTGAATTTTTTTAGCCTAGATTGCACTTCATATTTTGTATGAAGTGATTGTAACATCAGTGAGAGCAACATTAAAGTTTAGCTTGTATCACTAGAAGAACAGCATTTGTGAATATCCCTGAATAAAACACTGCTGAAAGTATACCAGTAACTTGGCAGCCTTGAAAGAGCTAAGCCAAAAATACAGCAGCAGATGTCCCGTTGATCAACATGTACTTATTCAAAGCTGCAGATCTGACATTTAGTACAGAAATAACCATTTCCCAGTTCATTCACAATTACATGGGGGAGTTGAGTAAACTTTGAAATGTGTGCTTAAAAATAAGCTCCCTTACCCCCAGAGTGCAACATTTCTGATAAGTAATTAATTGAAGATTAAGTTCTGCATCTTAAAAATATGACAATTTTGCAGGAACTGACCATTATCCATATCCTGGGTTACTTCCATGTTTGTGTCATTTGCTTAAGCAGTCACTGTTTTGAATCTGGATCATGTGTATTCTGGGATCAGTACCTTCTTGACTGCCACACAAGGAAAAGTAAGTTGCATTTTTGAGCAGAGGCACTGAGCAAAATTGTGGAATATCAGAATTGAAATATACTCTTGTTACTACAAGCATACTTTTCATTAACTGTCCTTTCCTTTGCACGGGATTTTTTTTCAGTCACTGGGCATCTTGTTCTTTCTACTTGCTGATCACAACTTTGCTTCTTGCGTGTGACTTCTCTTTTGCAAATCTATTTAAGAAACACTTATCTCCCAAAAATAACTGTTCTCTTACCTATTGGGCTGTAGTGTTTATTGCTTTGTTCATTGTTTCTGCTTTGTCTGTATTTCTCTTGAAAAAACATGTTGGTCCATTGTTGAAAGGGGAGGGCAGGACTACCAAGTACAGTTAATTTATTTGGTCAGAATTCCCTCTTAAACATTTCTCTCTGCCGTGGAAGTATCTGTTTACACAAGAAAAGTACAGGCTGTGTGATGATGAAGACATGAACATGTGCCCAGTGTTATCCAAGAGATAAGCAGGAATTACTTTACCAAAGCTGCTAAAGGAACAGCCCATTGCCTATTCTCCAATTTTCTTTTTTTTTTTTTTAATGAAGACCCTGATAAAAACACAGAAGACAAAGATTTTTATAGTTCTGCTCCTTTTCCTTTTTTTTTCCAGACAACTATCCCTTAACCCAAAATATGTTTATGCATGAGACAGTTTATGCATCTGACAGCAGAACCCACAGCTACTTAGTACAAATGAGGGGCAGATCTCATTAAAGTCAGTAGGGCTGTGGTAGTCAAGCATCTCAGTTTTTATGCACAAATTCCTATAACACCCTAATGTTACGTCCAAGTACTGACACTTTACTTAATCGTTTTTGTTTCAAAAGATTAAATCTGTTCCCAGCATAGCTAAACTTCAAAATCCTTAAGATACTCCTTTTACCTCAAGGACTTGAAGGATAACTAACTTAGTTCCAGTAACTCAAGGACAATGATAAGCTGTTTCAAAGACTCTGTGTGTGACAGTGCAGAAAATGCCTCTATTCTGTCAATTCCAACACCATCTGCTTGTCTGGAAAATAAAAGCCAGCCTTCAAATGTATTAAGAAATTATGAAAATACTTTGGGTAAAAAAGGATAAACAATGGATTCAGAGTACAGTCAGGTCAGAGTGTTTGCTCTAGAGGGCTGTGTTAGTGTCCAAAGTCTTAATCAAATCCGCTGTTACAATATGTTCAATGTCTGTGCAATATATGCACTACAAAAAAAAAATGTGCAAAATTATATGACTGATAAGTCACTTTGCTCTTAGTAAGCAGGTAGCCTATGGACATAAAGAACCTGATCATAATAGGTTCTGGAATCTATACACATTTCTTAGTTTTTAACCTGTAAGACACTGTTTTCTCATGAGATATTTTGATGGCTGAAGTGTGTATGTATCACAGCAGAAGATTACCATAAAGAATGAGACAATATGGTTAAATGACAGCAAAGGTTACTGTGTAACCAGGAGATCTGATATCCTTATTTATATGAAGTATTTGTTTTATGGAAAACCATTTTGTTGACCTATCTTTTTCAGTCTTTCCAGACTAAATGGTGTTATCAGGTATTTATCTTTGCTCATCAGAGGCATTACTCAAAACTAACTTCATTTTCCCTCTGCAAAGCTCCTTCTGTCTTATTCTGAATTAGCCCATCATCCTGTCATTGACTTGGAGATATTTTTTGCTTTGCATTGTTCATTTATCTCTGAAGTCCATTTCCTTTTGTTTGTTATGACTGATTTTTTTTGGTCCTGTTTCTTCAGCATTTCTGCCTTACTTTACTCACTTTCCCTTTTTTAGCTGATGATTTCAGTGGCCAGTTCTAGAATCAATCAGAACCTCTTTTACTATCTACCTAGATATTTATTTTTCTATTTGTTTGAAATTTCTTGAATAACTTTAAAAGAATGCACTGATGACTCCCATCTTCCTGGTCTACCCCAAATGTGTTTCTTTTATCTCTCCTTCAGTCTTACTTCAGTCGAGGCTTTCTACAGCCTTGTTATGTAAGAGCCTGTATGGTGCAGTATGTTATGTGAAGCATGGCAGTGGAATGAGGAAACATTAAATTTAGGGTTTGTTTGAAGCTATTTGTTCCAACTGCATGTGACAGATTCAGGTCTAGAGAAAGGCAGCACTTGTATTTTACAGCATAGGCTCATGTTCTGAGCCCTTTTTCTGCCTCTGCATAGCAAGTATGTGCATTGGCATATTCTTCAGGCTTGTTGTAGAGGTACAGAACAGCTGTGTGTTCATAGAAAATGTGTCTGTTTGCTTTGGGTGTGCATTGAAGCATTCCCTTCCATGTGCTTTTAATTTCTGTGGTGTCTCCATCTGCATGGGATCCATAGTCTGTGCAAACCTCCATAAGCAGCTTTCCTTTAAAAAGAGAAAGGGTGCCCATTTCCTTCAGAATGCCATCTCCTAGGAAGCAGGAGGCCAAGGTAAAATATCTTTCTCTGGAAATGTCGAATTTCATTTCTTTTGCATTCAGGACAGCAGCATGTCTGTTGGCACAGATGAGGAGAGAAACTGCTTTCCTTTGAAAGTCTTCTGGGAATATGACATTGTTTGGTACAGAGGGGAAAAGGTAAAGGAAGACTGCCTGCATTACACACTCCTCTTGGAGAGGAGATTTCTAGGTGTTATTCCCTGCTCTTATTAAAATTTCTGTCTTTTCATCCATTGACCAAGAGGAGAAATTCCCTTTCCCTAGCTTTTGAGGATTAAAAGCATTGGCTTTTGTTTATGCTTTGCTTTTTACTGTTATGGCTAACTACTTAGGAGTATTCAATCAGCTTCCACTCTATTATCCACAGCACCCAAGGGGAGAAATTGCAACTACTTGCATTCAGTTAATGAGTGCCTTCGACATGGTGGTTGCCATAACCTAACAAGCAGACTAGGCATGAGAGCAGCAGGATTCAGCTTGTGCACAACAAAGGCAGAAGACAGTTTTGAGCAAAATAGTTAGCCTGAGGCTTGCATGTCCTTCATAGGATACCCTTGGCTGCAGTCCTCTGTATGCAGACTGCAGATCTGTGGGACCATGGGAAGTTTTCTTCTGGCTCACTTTCAGTGGCAATGAAGGTACAGAAGGGAAAATTATTATGTAGTGGGATTTTGCCCAAGCATGGGATGAGAGGGATTCTGGGGCATGCATCCAGGGCCTTGAGGCTGGGGTGCACTCAATGGTCACAGCTATAAATGAAAGAGGAGAACAGAGGGCTACAGCTGTGACATGCTGCATTCAGTTAAAAAAAATCTTAATTTTTAATAGAATGTAAATCTCAACACATTTTGGTACTCAGCTCCTGATCATCTCATGTCAGTTGTTTGGAGAGAGACAGCTTGTTCTGACCTGCCCTGAACTACTGGTCCTGTTTATGTTTTCAAGTAGGAATTCAAATCTGTGTGTGCCCGTGATGTTATGCTCCCTGTGCATTTCCCTTTTCCTGTAAATAAGCTCACAGTTAGGCAGGCAGTGGAAGCCCTCTCTTCTGAGGCTTTCTGTATGCTTATGTCACACGCAGTAGTGTTGGTACTCTCCCATTTTTCTCTCCCATTACAACAACACAATGGCAAGTTCAAAAGTTGAGACTGAGTTCTGTTGAATAAAAGGCATCATGAGTCCCACAGGTGATCTTATTTTTGTATGACTGGCATATATCAGTCTGGTGAATTGTGCCACTTTCTGTCATCTTTGAGTGACAAATAAATATTGTCACTCATTATTACCCTTCTGTAAGCCTGTTTACCCTGTTAAATGGAGCTGTATATATTTCCAAGCTACTGGAAAGCCATGTTTGCTCTCAGGATGTGCAAAATAGATTCTTTTAACTTTTTTTTTTTTCACAAAATACTGGCACATACCTAAGCTTGCCTGCTCACTGTAAAGTTTGTGTTTGGTGACTTACTGTCATCCCTTTCTGTTCCTGTGGGAAGTGCAAACTTAAACACCTACAGCTTAGTCCTTGTGCTGTTACCCTCAGTGGCCCATAATATTTGCTGTCATACACACCACCTCACTTTGCACATTATTTGCGAGGATATACATATAAATTGCACATTGAACACCGTTATGAGAGAAGGACAGAGGATAAACAAAAGAATCAAACTGAGTTGAAAAGTCTGCTTTCATTATGTCACTAGCAAAAGTTTATGGGAAAAAGGTGAAGTGTATAAACAGGTTTCTTTCCAAGATCCGCTCATACTGACACAGCTTTTTAAGCCTTAGAGAAAAAGCAGTCTAGCCTGTCTTGAGTTGCAGCTGTAATCACAACTAAAAATGGCTGTTTAAAAATCAGTTCCAGGAAATTTTCACATACTTGGAAAGGAAGGAAAATTCTCTTTTAGACTTTTACATTGCATGGGAGTAAAACTGAAATATGAACAAGCAATATATAACACTTCATAATGTTGACCTGAAAATGTCTGAGAACATGGGTATGCTGTGTCACCCAAAAGAAAAATCTGCTTCCACAAATGAGATAAAGAAATGCAAAACCAAAGATAAATAAACAGAGCTTTCTCACAAAGATCTCCAAGTGTCTGAGGGAGCTGGATGCTTGTATTGTGTGATTCTGCTCCAAGAAGAACGAAAAAATCAAAGGGCATAAAGCAAGCAAGCAGGTGTTCTGCAGTACCAGAGAGAATGAATGAAGGGCATTTATAATTTGGCTTCTGAGCCAAGTGAGACGAGCTCCTGGAAATGATGCATATCATTACTGATGGGAGAATTTCAGAGGATATCTTAAAGATCAGAGGTCTTTTCAGAGAGGAAGAAAGGGTGGCATTTTGAGACATGTAATTTTGATTCACTGAGAATGGTTTTTCTGAAACCATTTCCTATTTCCTCCTTTCAAGTAGTATTTATTAATAAATAGCATTGCTACTGTTAATTTCTGGTGCTTCCTAACTATAAAAGAGAGAAAAGAAGAAAATGTGTGCATGATATTGATTTCTGTAAATGAGACACTTCGACAAGTGTTAGAACTGACATAAATTTACACATGATTATATTTGGAGTCTTGTCTTTTAAGGGAAATGATGAAGTAGGACACTCATGCAGTTGTAAACATGATAAGGTTTCTATCTGACAACCAATAAAATGTATATGGATTAATTTCCTATAAATAATTTTCATAGCTGCTTCATCTGGACTCTTTATAACTTAATCAGATTTAAAATAGACTGTAGGCTTCAAGTACTGTATATTCTCTTCTAAAGAGATTTCAGTTATGATTATAGTTGCAATCCAAGGGAACTGTTTTTCTCCTGTCTTTACTGGTCAACTTAACTTTCTATTCAAGTTGGCAGCAATCATAGGGTCTATGGGTGATGTTTTCTCTTTTTCAGTAATAAATATTTATCTTCTGAGTTGCCAGCAATGAAGACCAAGCCAGACTCTTGGAGGTTCATATTGGGAGGACAAGAAGGAGCAGATACAACCTGGGACACAGGGTTTCTTACCTCCCCTTTCCCTGAGAATGATATCTTCCATCTTCAGATCTTTTCAAAATGCAGCTGTAGAATATCTTGTGCAACCTGCTTTTATTAAACCCTCAATGAGCAGAAGATTGGATTAAATAAGTAAAAGAGGTTCCCATACAATCTGCATAGTTCTGTAATTGCTAATCAAGAATTAAGTATGAGAAAGTTACAATAATTTGCCTGAATCAAGTGATGGAACTGCTTGTTTAAATATTCTATAACAACTGAAAATTGTCCTGTTTATTATTGTATTAAAACTTTCCTTTGTAAATAGCAAGTCATTAATTTTATTACAGTGTAACTTTCCATTGTAACAGAAGAATCAGTGACAGTTACCTGTGACAGTGAAGAGTAATTAAAAGATTTGTTTTTCTAGTTAAAAAATCTGAGAGTCACTGTAATGACTCTGACAAAATGTCTGTGTAGCTCTGCACTGCTGTACTGAAAGTGGCAAATAATAGGAGTATGAGGACACGTGCCTGCAGGAGGCTGGGAGGGTATCATCACTTGATGCAGAAGCATTGTCTTAAAAGGTTTTTTTCTTACATGTGTTTACTGACTTTCTGAGCTCATGTAAAACTTTAGCATTCTTAGGTTCCTAGGGTGAGGAATTTCCAGCTTCTTGCACATTATGTGAAGAATCACCTCTCCTTGGCTGTTTTGTGCATAGTTTCTGAAATTTCAGTAAATGGCGTGGGTACTATTTTCCTTTGGGCAACAATTTCCCTTTCCCACAGCATGTGTGGTTTTTCAGATCTCTGTTTTAGTTTGATTACCAGCCATCTTTGTTCCAGACTAACTTGTTCTATTCTTTATGTAAATATAAATAAACGTGGTATTGATGTCTACTCAACAAACCCCCCCAAAAATGCAAAAAAAAAAAAAGGGAAAAAGATTGATTTGAGTAGATTGATTCGCAAAAGTGAACAACTGCAAATACATTGTATTTATTTATTTAAGCCTGGCAGGACGTATTCTTCAGCCCATGAGACTCCTAAACTTATTTTATTGTGAAAGTTCCTCTGTGTTGGTACAATATACCATCCCTGAGGAACCACTGAATATTGCATGTGCTGGTTTCACAGTGGTGGTCTTTGACTACAGCACCAAACAGGCTTCCCTGTAAACTAAACAAATGCTTGTTTATCATGAACTAAGAAATCAGAGTGAGAATTTAATCTATAGATTTGAAAAATACATCCAAAGTAAACAAATTGAGCTTCACTCTATGTTTGCAAATAAGATATATTTCTGACATTTCTAGTGTCTCTGTCCAAGTGTTTGTTTCCTTTCTGTCAATTTTGATCCACCTGTTCTCCTTTCCTACCGGCTCCTGCCCCCCCTTCCTCCCCGCCACGTTTGGTACAGCTTTCCCCCTCTCTCCTTTCCTCTTGTATTGTGTCTTAACTTGCATATCTTACAACTTATGCAATGGGTAGGGTTTATATCTCCACTATATCTTGAATCTCTTAACCTCATCCCAGTGCTATCTCTATTATTTGTTACAGCAGAGACAATTTTTCTAAACGTAGTTCTTTTGTAGCAGCCCTCCTTAAGGACTGTGACTCCAGTTCAGATTTTTCTCTTTCTATCCCTGAATGATGAATGTGAGCAGCTAAAACATACTAATGAGTTTTGTGAGCAAAGGCCTTGCCAAATCCGTGATCCATTACAGCTTTTTGATAAGCATTGCTGCTTATACTGCAGTAAGCTAAATTGTGAAGCACTATGACAGGAGGTTTCTGAAAGCTTTTTTTTCTTGAACCAAAATATAATTAATTCTGTAACAGTAGAGCACATACAAATTGTGTGCCTTTCTCTGCAGAACATGACTTTATGTTTCAGGATTGGACACATGATTAAAAATCAAGTCCTTTGGCAGATAGTGGTGAGATCTGGACTGTTTGTTTGGGGCTTTTTGTCATTGAGCAAGAAACTTGTGATAGTCTTTAGAGCAAAGGAAATATAGTGACTTTTGTTGGCTCAAACTCAACCAGAAAGTGTCACAGGACAAGATGGATGAGGGGAGCAGTAATGAGATACATAAGTGTTTATTTCTAGGTCACTTCCTCAAATCTGATCCTGGTCAATACCACCTGAACTTTTTTGCAAGTTGATAGCTATTTAGTTAAATGTGAAATGACTTAGCATTACCCCTACTACATGATAATTTCTTCATCTTTCTTAATTTTGAAAGCTGGAATTACAGGCATTGCAAAAATAAAACAACTGCTGTTAAAGGTTTTCTGCAGCTGAATGGATGCCAATGTTTTAACATAAAAGTAATTCTCTCAGCAAGCACTATCTGCAAGATTGAGCCTGCAGCCAGGTCCTAACATTGCTGCAGAGATGCAAATTTTTTAGTTGCTTGGGTAAATAACTACTAATCACAGGGTGAGACACCAGCTGACAGGAATTTTTTTTTCAAAAACCGGATAGATAAGATCCTTAGCAGCTGCAAGTGTATCCTCAAGGTATGTGCCATCTGGACTACCATTTCATATGAAACCTCCTAAGGACACAAACCCTGTACATTCAAAACTCTTTATAGCACAAGGTGTAGCTGTGCTTGGAATCCTCCTTCTAACCACTGTTTTCAAGATTTCAAGGTATACAGCTGTTCTGTGTACTAAGAGTGTGAGCCGGGGTTTCTTGAAACCCTATTTGCATTCATCAGTGTTACCAAGCTGGTGATGTCTGGAGTGAAATTTTATTTCACTGGAAAATTTCTGACCAGCAGTTCTCCCAGCAACCTCTGTTTCTAAAGCTGCCTGTATGAAGCTCTAATCTTTCTGAAGCTGAAGAACATAGATGATGGATGAATTCAAAATCCCAGAACTAATATGGTGCATGCTAATCTTGGTTTAAACACTAGTCTTTGATGTCTCACATCCTCTAGCCATCATCTGATAACTGCCTAGTTTTTCTGGCTATTTCAATTGTGAGCTCTTCCAGGCATAGATGTCTGCTTCATTTTTCTCACTTAGTACTTTTTAAAA
The DNA here is from genome assembly GCA_026770055.1 of Myrmophylax atrothorax. Lineage (NCBI taxonomy): Eukaryota > Metazoa > Chordata > Aves > Passeriformes > Thamnophilidae > Myrmophylax > Myrmophylax atrothorax. Next base: position 56,252,993 of record JAOXXN010000446.1, read on the forward strand.
CTCTTTAGTCATTGCCCTTGTTACTTCCATGGAAATCTTGTGATTAAAAGGAGAGAAGATTTTCCTCCAGCTGCATTGCCCTCCTTTGGATGCTCCCCAATAGCTTAACATCTTTCTTATATTGTGGTCCCCAACATTGCACACAATATTCAAGGTGAGGCTGCCCCTGTGCAGAGAAGAGCGGGACAATCTCCTCCCTTGACTGGCTGGCGATGCTTTGCCTATTGCCCCCCAGGACATGTTTGGCCCCCCTGGCTGCCAGGGCACTGCTGACTCGTATTAAACTTACCATCAACCAGGACCCCCAGGTCCCTTTCTGCAGCACTGCTTTCCAGCATCTCACTCCCCAGTCTTTACAAAAATCCAGGGCTGCCCCATCCTAGGTGCAGATACTTCCCAACATTTATTTTCTGTTGAAATTATAAACTCTCCAGATTTTTCTAAATTCATATGTGTGTCTTAAGCCAATACCAGAATACCATCCGTCTTGGGTTTAGCCCTGCTGTCTCCTGCCAGGCCCAGACTGCTCGGGCTGGAAAAACCCCCTGAAAAGACAGCAAGAACTCACATGAAACTGGACTGAATTAATGTATATATATATATATATATATATTCCAACATTTATCACTACACACGTAATCGTACCCAC
>JAOXXN010000446.1:56253741-56272318 GCA_026770055.1 Myrmophylax atrothorax
GGAATATTGCAATAGTTAGATTTGTCCAGATCAAGGCTTTTCTAGGACATTCTTATGGAGGAGTAAAAGAGCAGGACAAAATTTCCTAAGTTTCCCAGACATAAATTTCCAGCTTCAAAAGATCTGCAATTTAAAAGTTTGTTTGAGGGCCCCTGGGCAACCTGATCTAGTAGGTGGCATCACTGCCCATGGCAGTGGGGTTGGAAATAGATGATCTTTAAGGTCCCTTCTTATCTAATCCATTCTATGACACTGGTTTTTTGCTTTGGTTTTAGCTGGAGCTCATATCTGTACCATTATTTGTCTCTGCATTTTTCTGTGATATCCTCATAACTTTTAAACCATGCACTTTTGGCTCCTGTGCGGCTTATGGCAATGTATTATACAATTTATTGTCCCATGGTGTGAAAAATTCTCTTTCCTTTTGATTGTTTGCAGCTGTTTCTTGATCATTGAATTGGCCCCTAATTTCTTTCCTTTGACGTGAACAGTCATTTTCTATTTACTTTCTCCAAGCTGTGATTTCATATGCTCCTGTCACATATTTCTTTCCCTTCTGTTCTCAGTGACTCAGAACTCCTGTGAGTTCATTGTCTTTAATGGGAAAAAACCTAATAATTTACATTGGAAGGATGCAGAGGAGTGGCAGACTTCAAATGTAACCTGTACCTTACAATATCATAACAGTCAAATCCGTTCAAACAATGAGCTGTATTCTGTTATTTCCAGTCTTACTGACCTCTGGTTCTGTGGTGGGCTGTAAGAAATAGCACAGTGGATACTGTAATCTTTATGTCATTGAGTACCATTTGATTTATCAAGTTAATTGTGTCATTAGATAAACAATTCCAAGAAACAATGTTTAGTATTTTCTGAGATGCCTTCTGGAATTTCTTTTGAAGTTCTACAGAAATTTTAAAATGAATTGACTGTTTGCATAAGACTTATCTATGGGATTCTGCTTCAATAGAAAAATATTACTTAAATAGCAGTATGACTGTGTACATGCACTTTTGCAAATACTGGATTGAATCTGTGCTTTGGTAGGTACAGGGTCATCCTCTAGAAATGTGCTTTTGAATTTTTAGTTTGTTTGATATGGCTAAAATTGGCCTGATTAGTAGCGACAAGATTTTACTTCACAAAAATGGGCTTCATTCACTGCTTTTATTAATAAAAAGTGGGGGTTTTTTGTGATTGTTGCAATTTTGATATCAGCGTTCACTTGTGATGACAGCACCAAAGTTGGGATAACACAAAACCCAGCCAACTTGCATTCATCCAGGCCACTACACCAGAGATTATCTGTGGTTACACCACTTCCTACTGAAAAATGGAACGCAAACATAGTAATTTATTTCTGATTTCATACAGCAGCCTTCTGACTGAGTAAAACAATAAAAATTTAAGTGCACACCCAGGTGAAAACAATATTTAGAGCCTCATCTTTCCAACAGCTCTGCCACGGGCAAGGCATATTTTTCCCCTGGAAAGAAAGTGCTGACAAGGTTCTGCAGTTCCACTCTGTTTCCGATTTGTTAGTTTTTCCTCAAAAATCAAAAGGGTTTTTTGCAGCTTTTATGAACCTTTTCTTTTGCATTTTTTTCAGTCTTTCAATATTCTGCAATTTATGTAAACAATTCTAATTAACCAGCACACCTTGAATTCCAAATATCAAATTATGGTTATCTGTCCTAAAATATTTATGAGATATGTTGCAGTAGAAAGGTAAACCTATTTATGAAATGCTGTTGGCTGCAGAGATGCTGGATTCAACTTTTCAGCCAGGTGTTAAAAAACATGAGTGCTGCACCAATACAAGAAACAAAAATAACCTTTTGGATGCCCAGGTGGTGCCTAAGAACAAAAGATTGATGATGTTAAATTAATACATAGCTTGCTGTAAGATAACAATATAGTTTTATTATAAAAAATCACAGACTATAATATCTCACACTGGGAAGGAAAAGAGACAGTAGAAGCATCAATTTAGTCACCAGCTAAGTATTTGTTCAATTCCTGTCAAATCAACAGATTCATCCTATTTTAATTAGGTACTGAGTAGTAAGTTAAATCATAAACTGATTTTGACTCATGAATAAGTTGTTTAAAAATTGGGTTTTGAAGTCTGCAGATGAGGAAAGCAATCCACACATTTTCATTATGTGTTATTATTTTCATTCTGAAATTCAAGATAATATTTCATATTTATTGCAACAAATGTCACAGTGAAGCAGTTATTGAAACTATTCTTGGCAATACAGTTCAGAATTATTTAAAATTGTTTACATTAACAGATGTTCATGCATGTGCTGTTTATTTTCATAAAGAGAAAAACAGTGTAACAGTTGTAGTGTTTTTATGATATTAATTTCCAAGGTAGTGAATCTGAAGTGGTACACAGACAAGTGTACAGACAAATATATAGGTGGTAAATGAGCCATCAGTTCATGCTTCATTTATTCATAGATACAACCTCTGGGACTCCCTTCCGAAACTGCCTACATGTCTCTGTCTGTAAACAGACCCTAGGGTGAGTGACTGGGGTCATCTGTTCAGTGTATGCCATTAGTTTTATTTCCCTTGGAAAACTTTAATCTTTGACAGTTAAAGATATGTGACTTCGGTGATTGTTTTCCCAATAAATTCAACTCTTCATTCTGCACCCCGGAGGAAGCTACAATTTCCTTACTAGGATATTTTTCATTGTTCCTGTCCAAACTAACAATTGGTCAACTCTTAATGTTTAATTTTGATTTTCTTTATTTGTTTAGTTTTTTGTGGTTTTTGTTATTGTTTGGATCTATATATTATATATGGTCAGCAAAAAAATTAATCTCAGGGCTATGTCACCAGTTATGTGTTTCATACTAGCAAATACTATTTTGCCAACCTCTTTCTGGATACAATTGTTGAGGGATTTAAAATTTAATAGTTCCTTGCTGCGGCATGGATTTATAATGAAAGGTAGGGACAAATATCCAAATTTTTGATTTGCAGCAAATCGAGAGTGTTTTAATTTTTTTTGTCCTTTGTATTGAGAGGTCACAGCTGCTTCAAACACTGGTTGCTCTTGCAGCATAAATTTATTAATCTGATTAATTTGCTTTACATAACTATGCCCAGACCAGGAGTACTTATAAACTATTGAGTGTATCTTGTGAATCCTTGACAGAAGCTGCAATAGTGCTGGTACCTTAGTGCTGCTTGAACATTTCTGATTTTCTTATAGTAAGCTAATGTATATGTTTAACATTGGCCTTCTGAAGCTTTGTTGGGTGAACTCCTTGAAACATCAGTGTCTTACAGATACTTGCATCTTCCTCCTGTGGAGCACTGTGATGTTTGTCTTCCTCTCTTTTCTCCTGATTAGATCTAGCATAACTTTGCAGTTGGCCATTTTAGTAGCTCATTCAGTGAAAATCTGTTGATTTCTTTGGAACTTTAAAGGCACAGGCGAGCATGTAGGAAAGTTGACCACAGTGGTGTTTAATTAATTATTTTTAAAGAATGATATACTCATAATGCCTAGTCATACTGCCCTCTCAGTCTGTCATCCATAAGTTTTTAGTATATAGGAAGCAAAGTGTTTTTCTCTGTATGACTTCTAGAGATTGAGATCTCTAGGGATTGTAATATGGGGTAATACCTTAATTATATCAACTACTAGTAAAACTGGCATTTTAAAGACACTTCTGTTTAACATATAATGCAGTGTTATGAGAAACCATAAATATTGATATCCCTTGATTGTTTGTTTTCCTTTTTTATTTGTCCAGTCAACTATCTCCATTATGACCTGCATTATGGGTTCTGAGGTTACCTGATCTGATGTGCCATGCTTGCTTCCCTGCACACAAGCCAAAGAAGAAGCTGATAGATTCAGGACATCTCTACCAAGTCAGTGTAGTGACTGACCAACTTTCCCAAAGGATCAGCCATCAGTTCCTCATGAGCTAACATCAAAAGATCCCAGCAGAATGGTTTGTTTGCTGTTTTAATCATAATTTCTAACATCTTCCTGCACATTCATAATACTTTCCAGTCCAGGGATGGGACTACTAAGGAGACAGTAGCTCACTGAGGATTTTGTCAATTTGAGTGAGTTACAAATATTAGCTGACTCCAGATCTTTATTCTAGCACTGTTGGAAATGGTCTTGAAAACACTCAGTGGGAAAGATTTGTTTCTCCATAACAGAGGTAGTGTCTGTAGGTATGGTACCACCTGGGTATTACTGTGTGATGTTTATAGAATATGTGCTACTGCTGATTAATAAAAAAATCAGTCTTCTGCTTTCAAGTCAATGAAGAATTACCTAATGCTTTACTTTCATGATCTTTCTTTAGCAGGAAGCCAAACAAGGCTCAGGAAGAAATATTTCAAATTCCAATATTAAATAAATAAATCTAACACCTAATAGGTGTTTTAGATATTGAAAGACATCAGCATGTAAATACAGCTACTCAAGTCCATTTCCAAGTGATTAAATATTATTGGCATCTCTGGGTGCCAGTCCTGTGTTCATAATATTACTTTTCTATGGGAAAAAAGTGCCTATTATTTCTGTATTGCTGAGGTAGTAGAAGTACTAACCAAATGGCTGAGACAATGAAAAGGCTGTCTCTATTTCCCACAACTGCCTTCTTTGTAGAACAAGTAGATACAACAAGTGTTTGAATTAGGTCTCTTGCTTGAAAAAATGCTGCCCCCAACATTTTGGTCCAGGTGACCCAATGGGCTGGATCTTGTCTTCCTCATAGCACACCACAGTGCAAATAGCAGTTTTTCTCAAAGCTCACCATCACTATCCCTGTGGTATATTCATTGCCAAGGTGCATGTTCTTGTGCATAGGGGTTATCTGTGTACTAACATCCTCCTTGAGGTAGAGTAATTAATTGCTGAAATTAAAGACAACAGAGAATAAAAATTTACAAGATTAATCTCCTGGGGAAAAAAGTATTCACATGTAGTATATCAAACTGTTGACTCCTACCTCCAGCCAGTTCTGCTCTGCTTCTTCCCTGTTATGCTTGCATTGTGCAAGAGGTTATTTCTTTGTTGAACAAAAACATGTCAGGATATCTCCCCTTTCCACCTCTCTCACTGGCAGTCCCAGAGTCTTAAACACTGAGCTTTTGACAAATGGAGTCTGTAAATGTTCATGACAGATAAACAAACAAAAAAACCCACAACAACAAAACAAGCACAAACAAAACCCATTTTTTTTTCAGTTTTAAAGCTCTTTATATAGCTGTTCTTATTAACAGTTCTCTTATACTAGCCAGGACCTAGCTGAAACAATCTACAGACTAGTTCAAATAAATATCAAGTATTCATCACTCAACAGTCTTTCTAGTGATCCTGCAACAATTGCGTTGGAAGAAGCTAAACATTCATTTTTACATAATTCTATTTATGTTACATTTGTCATTTTGAATTTTCTATCTAATCACAAAGTATTCTGACTTTGAAGGGACTCACAAGGATCATGAAGTTCAACTGCTTAGGTGAATGGCCCCTGTGGGGATTGAACCCATGACCTTTCTGTTAACACCAGGCTCTAACCAACTGAATTCATGTCAGGGTCATAAGCCCCTGTTTTTGAAACAGTGTTGTAGGTCCACATGCTATGCATATGCAATCTTGCAAACTACCGAGGTTTTAAATTATAATGGCTTTTTGAGAACAGGTCATGAAAATTAAATGAAAGAGAATGTAATATGGTGTGTTTGAAGTTGTTTGGTTTAGTAGACAGAAAGCACAATTACACTATATAGGTATTATTTCTTTTTCTATAGTAATATGCTACCCTTGTCTTTTTTTAATTTTATTTTGAAAATGTAAAGTGAAAAATCTATGAATGTCTTAAAATATGGGGTACAATTGTAACAGATGCAAAACACGAGCAGGTCTCATGTTTTCTGTGCCTGAGAAAATGGTAGTGAAGTTCACAGCTTCCTCTGGAGCCTCGCAGGCAGGTTGCTCTGTATGCCACAGAATGTTGTTGTCATTATCACTGTAATAATATTGCTGATGGGAACTTAATGTGAGCCAGGACCAAAGCGCAGTTTTAGCTCAGAGAGCTATTTTGATAGGAATCTTAATAATTAAAGTAAAGCAATTACACCTCCAGACATATTCTCTTCATTTCTCTCCTACTACCTGTGGTTTATGATTCCCTCACAGTAAATATCCAGAATTCTTTCTTCTTGCCAGAATTTAAAGTGATTTTCAATGAATTTCTATTCATAATTAGGAGAGAAATGGTCAGAAGTGAATTGTGGGCAATATCTATGAAGCAAACCTGAGAACAGCTTGGAGTTAGCTTCCTATAAACAACTTTTTAGCCAAAGATTATGGTTTCTCTTCCCTAGTATCATTCTGTCCCAAAGGAGTGTTTTATATAAAGATAGACTTATGCCTTTTTCTGTGTTATTTGGGAGTCTCTATGAGATGAAACATCAAGGTGGCTTCAGAAAGCCTGTGTGTCTCTTGAGTCTTTGTAGAAGAGATTTCCCAATCTTTAATCTTGCTTCATGTTGGTGGGCAAAACAAAACAGTTTAAAGGGTCTCATCAACAGTGGTACAGCCAAAGTTATCAGAAAATGTACTGCAGAAGGGACATATCTTGAACTATGGGTATTTTCATGCAGAAGGATGCAGTTTTGGGGGGGAGGGATGCAGTTTTATTGTTAATAAATAGGGAGGTTTTATTCCTACTCCCACTAATATTTGTAACACAGGTAAGTAATAAGAAAAATAAAATCCTGAAGTGTTTTCCCCAGGACTGGCTACTGAGAAGTTAAGTTCTTGTTTCCAGTAACTTGCTGCTCAGTCATATAACTTACTATTTCTTAGTATCCTTCAAACAGGAAGCAATGATTTCAAAGTGCTGAGGAAATTTATGATGAGTTAAGTATATGGGGTTATTTTTTCACATTGCTCAAAATTCTGCATGTGATCTGACTTGAAGCATCTGTCATAGACTGCAGTGTTTGAATAGTGCAATCAATGAAACCTCAAAATAAATAGTTGAGATAATCAACTCCAGAAATAACAAAGACCTTAATCTGCAACATCCATAGGACTTATTTGCTGACCACAGTTCTTGTACTGACATCATTTTAGGAAGGCAAAAAGTATCTCCTATGATTTTTTTTTAGCATATTGGTTAAATAGTCATTCTGAAATACAGCCTGCCAGATTTCTAAATTTGACAATGGTTTAATAATAGTATTGTAACATGAATGCTAGAGCAGAAGTATAGTAAATGTGCCTGTCAGTTTACCAATATAGTAGTGGCAGTACCTGTTTCTTTTAATGAATATTTAGATTTTTGTGGAAAACAAAGTTGGCCTTTAAAGCAGCTGAGGTATTTTGAATGGCCAGGAATCCTGTTCTTTACTCTTTCAGAGGCTCTGGGACACAATCTTTCAGTTTTTCACAATACCAAGTACATCTCTGTCCACAGCAGTGGCAATCCACAACAGTTTCCTCCACTTGTATCAGCCTCCGGCGGACACTCATAATTTTCTCTTCCTTCTCAGTTTGTCATTTCTTCCTCCTGCCTTGGTTATATTCTGAGATGGCAGGACAAGGTCAGCACTGAAATTAAATAGCTAGTTTTGGCAGTTATACAGTCACTGTTGTTTATTTCTTATTCTGAGAGCAATTAACTCCAAATAATCTGGTGGAAGCAACGTCCTGTTGGCTTCTGCAGGATTTGCAATGACACTTCCAGTTGAGGGACACACAGTTGGAAAGCAGCTTCTCATAAAAGGTGGTAGATGCTATGTTGAAAGGCCAGCAAGAGTCCCATGTGGCAAAGAAGGCCAATGGTATTCTGGGCTGCATTGCGAGCATTGCCATCAGGCTGAGGGAGGTGACACATTGCCTCTACTCAGCCCTGGTGAGGCCACACCGGGAGTACGGTGCCCAGTTCTGGGCTTCACAGTGTGAGACCTTCATGAGAAGCAAAAAGACAAAATGATTCAAAGAAAAGAAAATAGTAGTGTGGAAGTTTAATAAAAAACAGTGGGAGTAGCTACCTAGGGGGACTGCCAGTATACTTTAAGGAAGAAAAGGATTGAAACACACAGAGATCCTCAGAAGAAGAATATTAAAAAATTAGTGACAAAGCCCAATTACTTTTTTTGCAAGTTAATTACAGCTGTCTTCAAACTAAAAAATATTTCTCAGCTCTTTGATTATTCAAGTGATACATGATGTACAATAGTCAGATTAACTCTGCAACTTCTGTTTTTATACTGTCAAATAGATTTTTGAGCATTGGAAATTAATAATGGTCAATAACTTGGCTTCTTAGAATGTGTACGTCTTAAAAAAGAAAAAAAAAACACAAGAATTTGTAGTTAAAATGGCTTTGATACATGAAAATGCCTTTAACTGAGTGTCTTGATCACACTGTGTTGCTATCAAGACTTAGCAATGCCTAAGACCATGAATATATTAAACATTTTTGACATTGAATTTTCATTTATGGCTATTGAATCAATACTATGAGAAACAGTATATAAAATATTGTATATGGTTATCAAAGTCAGAACAGCATGATAATTCCACTTCAGTAACTGTATGCTAGAACTTGGCAAAGTGAATGTTTTCTCTTCCAGCAACAAAGCATTTGGGCACAGCATGAATGCAGTGCTCTCCAGATTTACATTATTATTCTACATTCTTACACCTCCAAGAGATAATGATCATTTCAGTTATTTCCCTGAATCAAATTCAGATGAATGAAACAACTGCAAAGCCTTTAAATTAAGATGGTCTGTTAAGGAATTCATTTTACTTGCTGTTTGTATGAGAATGTCTGCAGAATTCCATGGCATGCTTCAAAAAACCTCTTTAATCTCTTTCACAACCCTGTTATATTAAAGGCTGACATGGCATTTACAAAAGGGAAAGAAAGTTTACAGAGGGTAAATTGTAAGTAAAGATATAATATAAACATTTGTAAAATGGGAAATAATTGTTTCTCACACAGTTTATGCACACAGTCTACTCTTGTGCTTTTATTTTTTTTCAGCCGCTCACCTTTCTACTTCTAATGAGACTGGGGTTTTTGCTGTACGAAAATTGGCTTGATACTTCTCTGATCTTTGCCAAAGCATTTAAAAAAGGAACTGCACTATTGTGTCAGATATATTCCCTTTCTTTCTCCCTTCTAGAAATGTGCTTCAAACTTTGTAACATGAAATTCTTCCTTGAACTATGTTGGAAAAGCTAATTTGAGGATAACTGCAATGACACTAATCTCTCAGACAAATTCTTTCTTTTTTTAGTCATACAGCTGTAAAGATTGATGGAATATTCACAAAAAATTGCTTCAAAAATTCAGATAAACTTCCTAGAGGTATCAGACAAGTCATGGGTTTGATAAATAAACATGAAAATTGTTTACTTTTGGAAGTTAAGAGAGTTGATTTCATCATAGTACGGATAGTATTATTAAATTTCATTAATGCAGCTGTTCGTATGAAAACATTAAAAGTATTAAAGGGTATTAAAAGGCTGTTGCCAACTGCTCTAAAACAAAAAATCAAGCTTAATTCCCTTCAGAGGAAAAAAGTTGTATTACCATGCTAGAGGTGGTAGGCAATCAGTTAAAGGCAATAACCCTGACTAATGGGAGCCTCATAGTCCATTTTTTCTAACTTATTTCTTGAGGAGATTTTCAAGTTTCTTCAGGGGCAGAAGAGCAAATTGCTGATGCTCAGATGAAGAAGTAGATGTTAAAATGAGACTTGAAGCAGTAAGTGATTTCTCACACTAGATCACTGCCTTCTAGGAAACTACATTTTGCTGATCTACAGATGGTTTTGCAGAGAATATTTGCCAAAATTTTGACACTGACTGAGCTAAATTAAAATCGAGGTGGCAGTTTATCACATTGCCTTCAAGTTTATAACAGTTTCAATTCAAGGAGAGAAGATTAGTTTTTATGTATATGTTACTTAGAGAGCATGACCTTCCAAGCAGAGAATGCTTTTATGTGAAAGCAATGATCTAGGACATGGGGGTTCCCCATTATTATAATAGTGACTCAGGAAATTTTAGAAAAGTTCACCGATTTCTTTCTTCTAGGCATAAAAATTTCATCTTCAGGTGGAAGAAAAATAAAATTTATAATGTTGATACTTAACACTGCATGCATGTATAGCATGAGGAAAAGATCAAGGACTTAAAGATGGAATAAATTTAAACAAAGACCTTACAGACAGTTCTGGGATGACTCAGCCTCCTGTTTCTGTCAAAAACACTTTTAGTGATTTTTTTTTTTCCTAAACCATCCAGAACTGATTGCATTGTTTCTTATAACTACATTCTTGCACTAGTAATTTTGACCATCCAGACACGATAATGAGGAAGAGCCTACCTTTAGACAGTCAGAGAATGCCAGACCTGTCCCCACAAAATGTGATGCTTGTGGAGGTGCAGCACAGTGTTTTCAAAAGAGCTTTTCAGCAGCCAGATTTGACCTGGCTTTCATATTGTCAAATGACACTCATCTTTTTATTATAATTCTTAGCAAAAGCAAACGAAGGAACACTCAAGTGAAAAGCCACTTACTGGGAAGTAAGGATTGATGAAGGGTTAGTAGGATGCATCCCCTCTGTTGGCTCAGGGAAAATAACAACCACAACCATTTACCATTTGGTTAATTTGCTGAAGTGCTCCCGGTCCACTTGTTACTGCTGAGCAGAGCAAAGAACTATAATTTAAGTAGTACAATTTCTATAGTAATTCTGTGACTGGCTCTTTCATATGGAAGTCCTTTGGGCTTGTTATTACTTTGAACACTGCTGGCTGATGTCCTTGTGAGTTTACCCCTCAGAAAACTGTCTTCATGTTATAACCCACAAGAGTAAATATATATCACTGGAAAGGGAAAGGTGGTATCTCAGATTTTTGTCAGAGCCTCTTGCTCAAACCCTGTCTTTTATACATCCCTGAGAATCTTTAGGAACTGGTCAGCAGTGTAGTTCCAGGTATAAGTGTAAACTTCCTTTTTGATTCTGAGACTGGGCCTAAAGTCTAGAGCAAATTACATTTGGTTACCTCCATGTCTTTGTGGAAGAGCCCTACCTCAGTACTGAAATGTGTATGTGAGCCTTGTGAGGAGGCAAATAGCAGGAAATTAGGGTGGGTAAGACAAGTCTTTTGAAACAAATCAATATTTCATTAACACCTGGACTACAAAATGCAGATGTCAAAGTTACCACAGCAGCTGGCATCACCATATACTGATTCTATCTTCTTATGCTGTTCTGTCTCTCATACCTTTCATTTCCTCTTTTCTTAGATAGTAATTTTTCTTGTATTTCATGTAAGATTGTATTGTTCAAAGTGGAAGATTTTGGGACCATTCCTCAAGCGTATCATTGCTTCAGTTCTTTGCAATTACACAGTTTTTGTGTCTCAAGCAAAGGCGAGATTTTTCCATCTCCTACCCTTTAAAAGCAGCATACAGAAAGTGGGCAAAGCGAGATATGCACAGGGACTGCAGCAATTTCTGAAAATAAAAGTGTAATCTCCATGAAAAGGAGTACCCTATCAATGAAGTGCTTATAAATGTTCCTTGAGTGCCCCTTCAAAATGATGCCATAGAATCATAGAATCATAGAATCGATTGGGTTGGAAAAGACCTCTGAGATCATCGAGTCCAACCCTGGTCCAACTCTAGTCCATTTACTAGATCATGGCACTGATCACTGATTTCTTACTGCAGTATTCAGTGTGATTAGTCAAGAGTGCTTCTGAATGCCTGTACTGTGCATGGACATGTTTTCCTGCACACTTTGTGGCACACAATGGTGCAATCTTTTCAACTTAATTTTTAATTTCAGAATCTATGAAGTTGGGTTCTTGATGGAATTATTAGCTAAAAGACAGAAAACAAATTTGAAAGACCAGCTAGCCCACCTACCACTGCTTGCAGTCCTGTGCTTGATTTGAAAAAGTAGTCTGCACAGACTACAAAACAAAAGCTTGAGACAGAGAAGGGCAACCATTTTTTAAAGTTATAAATTTGTCTCACAGTAGGAACTTTCTCTGCTTGAATGGGCATAGCTGATGCCCTTAGGATTTCTGCCATTTTCAAAAGCAAAAATGCCATAGTGTAGGAACTTCACAGTAAATGCAGAAGTTCTCTTAAAAGAAGTACAATAACAATGACTCACCTGTAGGCCGAGTTTTCATGTATCCTTGCTCAGTAAGTTTAGCTTAGATTAGTCATAATTAGTCCCAGATCATTCATTTTTAGCTAGATTTTATCCTGTAAGCTCTGAATTTCAGCGTATTTGCAACCAAAAAAACTTGTTCCTGCTATATTATGATGTTTCTTTGTGAACTCATTTAATGTAGGGATTAAGCAGAACTTCTCTCTCTTGTAAATCAGTCTGACCCATTCCAGATGGAGCCCAGCTTGTAGCCTTGTCCCAAAGCACATGAGTGTTTCACATTATGTTTCTGAGCAGAGCATGGGCTGAAGCAACCTCCAGGGTGATACATTTTCCTTCTTCAGGAAACTCAGAGCTGCATACATAAAGAAATATTTTGCCCAGGAGACCAAATTAAATTTAGTCAAAAGAGATTTAGTGAAAGACTGAAATTTGGAATGTGCTGTAATTGTTAGTGGAACTGAAATATGGAAGTTGGAAAGCAAAGTTCACAGAATCAGAATCACAGAATATGCTGAATTGGAAGGGACCCACAAGGATCATCGAGTCTGACCCTTAGCCCTGCACAGGAACATCCCCAGGAGTCACACCATGTGCCCAAGACTATCACCCAAATACTTCTTGAACTCAGTAAGTCTTGGTGGAATGACCACTTCCCTGGGGAGACTGTTCAGTGTCCAACCACTCCTTGGCTGAAGAACTTCTTTCTAATATCCAACCTAAACCTCCTCTGACACAACTTCAGGCCATTCCCTTGGGTCCTGTCACTGGTCACCACAGAAAAGAGATCATTGCCGGACCCTCTTTTTCCCCTCACAAGGAAGTTGTAACTGCAGTGAGGTCTCCCATCAGTCTCCTCCAGGCTGAACACACCAAGTGCCCTCAGCTGCTCCTCATGTGGCTTTCCCTTAAGGCCCTTCACTGTCCTTGTTATCCTCCTTTGGATGCTCTCTAGTAGCTTAATATCTTTCTTATATTGTAGCACGCAAACCTACACACAAAATTCAAGGCGAGGCTGCCCCAGTGCAGAGCAGAGCGGGGCAATTCCCTTCCTCGACTAGCTGATGATGCTTTGCCTGATGCTCCCCAGGACATGGTGGGCCCTCCTGGTTGCCAGGACACTGTTGACTCGAATTGAAATTGCTGTCAACCAGGACCTCCAGGTTCTTTCTGTGGCACTGCTTTCCAGCATCTCATTTCCCAGTCTGTACATGCATCCAGCATTACCCCAACAGTTCTTTCAAAATAAAGACAAAATGTTTAATTTTTAAAATGCTAGGATATGAACTGAGATTCTGTTACAAGTTTTTATTGTCTGTATTATTTTTATGTATGTAAAAATAGATGTAATATCTATAGAATAATGGATATCTCAAATACATATAATATCAGAATAGATATGATTTAGTTTTTACCAGATTTTTAAAATGAATTGACTTAATTCTATTTGTGCTATTGATGCCTTAGTGGTATGTCATTTGATAAAAAATGATTCCTTCAGCCAGCTATGAACCAGTAGGATGAAGTAAAGTTAAACGTTAAATGTTGATTTCTACCTTCATCTGGTATTTGATTGTCACTGGTCATTCATTCATTCATTCATTCATTCATTCATTCATTCATTCATTCAGCATCTGAGTGTTACAAGAACCATGGGAAATGTCAAAAATATGGCAAAAGACTGAAATAGCTTTTTTCTTTTGCATATACTAAATGCAAAAGAAGTAGATGAAACAACTCAAGAAGGTAAAGCAACCAAAGATGGAGAGAATATGGAATATAAAAATAGTCAAAGGAAACTGTAAAAAAGGGAGAAGGAAATTAAGTGAGGTTTTTTTGACATGGTCGAATCAGTAAGGCTGCCAGCATACATTTGAGACACGTGAAAGGTATTAGGAAATCCCTGGTAAGATAGTCATGGTGCAGCTGCTTTGAACACGTGTGTCCTCAGGCACCAATGGACCACTGACAGGACATGAGAGGGACAGATCTGTTAATAAGGATGTCTGGATGGTCCATGAGGACATGTATTGCACTGTCTGGCAGAGTTGCATAAGCATCTGTGGAGCTCTAAATATCTGATTTGCTTTCTCCAGGATTTGAACTCTGTCATTTCCTACCACAGTTGAGCTGGGAAATGCTAATGCTGGGTAACATGTTTTCAAATTACTTTAAATTGGAGATGTAGAGGTAGCTAATCAAGAATGAATAATCAGTGGCATATATTTCAATCCTGAGAGAGGTTTTTCTAATATAGTCTTAGAGGCATGCAGTGATGGAGTCTTCACAGTCATTCACATCATCTATTCTGATGTTTAACAAATCTTTATGATTAAATCACAGTAATCTTCCTGACTGTAATTCATGCTCATTATCTCATGGAGAGCAGATTATTCCCTCCTCCTTTATAATAACATTCTATGTTTTACACTATCAGTATTGTGTCATATTATCCCCATAAAATTTTCATCTTTATACTAAATGACCTACACTGATCCAAACACTCTTCATGTGCATCTATGTTCTCACTACTTTCCTTTTTACTGTTGTAGTTTTGCTATGTTTTCCTAAAGAATCCAGTAACTGAGCTGGGAAATTACAGCTGAGACTTCCCAGTGCTGCCGAGTGGGAGAAATATTTCATTTGTTTTGTTTCAACAACTCTTTTACTTTCTCAGATGAGTTTTGCCTTTTTTGAAATGGCATGATATTTTTCAATTCTGTACAGTTTAAAATTCACCTCAATTATCAGATTATTTTTGTGTTTTATTATGTGCTCTCCGTTAAACCACCCTGTATTTCCATAGTTTATTCCTCCTGCTTATTTTGCAAATGAAATAGTCTACAATAACTTTCTCCATGTGCCTATTGAATAAAAAATTCTTCCATATATTTTTTCCTATTTAAATTTTAATTAGTTTCCCAGGAAGCTTATTGTACTCTTCAGTTCCATAGTTCCTTATAATCTACAAATATATATGCATGTGTGTGTGTGTGTGTGTGTGTGCATGCTCTATTCCTATGTACTGATTTAAATGAAAGTACTCAACAAAGCTAAATCCAGAATGGACACTACAGAGCCCCCATTCAGCATCCTTCTGCTTGAATGAGAGCCACTGATTGAGCTGTATTTCATTAAACTGCTTGTAAGAATGTAATCTTCAACTATATCAAAAGTCAAGTGATTTGACAATTACTGTTTTTTCTCTATTCACAAGTTTTGCTGCTCTGTGATAGAACTAAACTATTTTAAACTACTCAGAAAGACACTATCAAGACCAAACAATAAAATGTATATTTCTTTCAAACTCTCCCTGACACGTTCTTTCTCAATTGTACTATGAGACTTTATGCCTTTGATACTGATAATAAATTGTACTGTTCCACTGAATTGTAACTGACCTATTAAAGAAGCATGGAAAAAATCTCCTTAACGCTTTGGGCCACCATCATCTGTAGTTAGTTTTCCATCCCAGTTGTACTAACATCACTAATGGACCTTTTTTTAACTGTTAAGAGACTCTACTTCTCATGTTCCTTGTTTTCTCTTGCAGGTCATATTTTAGCATTTCTGACTTACTGTCTATAAAATCACCTTTTTTTATAAGTCTCATAATCTAACCTAATTTCCGCTTTCTGTAGCTGAAGTTTTGCTGTGTTCTCCGTGCTTTTCTCTGCACTGAGACAGCTTGTACCTACTGTGTCATTTATTTCCTTGAGGAAATGCTACCTTTTCTCTAAGGCTTTTCTCTTGTGAGATCTTGGAATTTGGTCTTTAAAAAAAAAAAGGTTATGTTTTTGTGATCTTCTTCATTCACTTTGTCACAGACAGGCTCTTTTTCAGTTCATGGTCACCGTTACTGAAACTGCATTCTGCCCTAACTTTGTCCCCTGCTGGTAAGACTCAAACCCACAGGAACAGCCCTACTAGCTACCTTCTCCATTTTTCTATCAAAGTATTGTGAGTGCATCACAAAAATTAGGCAGACATGCTGTGTCTGTCATTTGCCTTTTTATATAGTTTTTTTTTAATGCCCAATCTAATACTTTGGATGATTCCTTGAGGTATTCAGGGAAAAAACCCAACCAAACAAGAGAACCCCCAAGAAACCCTCCAAATGATGCTTGTGGGAAACTAGTCTGTATGTAACTGTATTTGAATAATGTTCTTTGCCCATTTTTCACCATGCAACGGATTTAACTGTTAGCTTTTATCCCTTACATAAAGTGTTTGCATCTTTAATATGTGAGAAAAGGCTATAACCTTTATTCATTCCCTAGCCAGCCCTTCTCGGACAAACTATTAATATTCCAAAACCTGCTATGTATGGCACCAAATTTGTGTTATACCAATTAAATCAGGGTTTTCCTCTGTTTATTTATTCCCTATACTCCTTGCAATGCTACACAGAGAGCTAAGATGTTTGGCAAATAAATTAGTGTTCTTGAGTGACATATTGCCCCAATCCACCAGATGCCATTATTACATAAGATATAATTATACATGGCATGCAGGAATTGCAGGATTGCAGGCATGAAGATAACTTCATAAGGGAGGAAATTCTGCTGTTATATTCAAAATTTGCTATTGCTGTTAGGCTTTTTCTGTACAGAAATTTCAACAGATTGACTTTGTTGTCTTGGAATGGTAGTGCAAGGTGATGAGTCCACTTGAAGTGACATGGTGATTTGCTGGAATCAAGAATTTTTGAGTTTTCTCAATGCCTTTCCCTAGATATCATTAAAGAAAGTTTTGCTTATCACTGAACTGCACACAGATGTCCCATCTCTCTTCCTGAAGTACCTCCCATACTCAAGCAATTTGTTCTGGCTCAGTTCACTACTCGATTCCTCTTCAGTTACATGCTTTGGCTTGTGTTCATGTCCTGTTTACTTCAGCAGGAGTCAAGCATGTGCTTAGAGTTAATCACACAGACAGACGTCTGACTGAATAAAGTGGAATTGCAGCCTTGTTTTAGTCATGTGCTGTTCTGAGGCTTCTCTGTTTTAAATTTTTCATTTTGTTTTCCAAAGTGCCTTTGTCAGCTCCTTCTATGAGGCAAGCAGCCTGTTTCATAGCCTGCACACAGTGACCTGTTTCTTCTACAGCTGCGTCATATTTCTTTCTAACCATTTCCTTGTCAGGCCACACCATGCTCACCTACAGTGGTGACCTTGTGATACACAGAACACCTCTGGTGAAGCATGACAGTGCTCAACTCAACAGCATGTACCCATTCTCGCATACTGGTCCTTCTCTGTGGTTACTGCTGAATGATTACTGCTTTCTACAATCACATCTGTATACGATATCTATAATCCATGAGCGCAATCAAAGGCGTATGTACCTTACTATTTTGAGATATATATATTTATGTTTTGGTGCTATTGATTAGTGTACAGCTAATTGAAGCTGACCTGTTTAGATGGTGACTAAACCACTAAAAATCTTTGCCTATTTGGGAACAACAATAAAACCAAAGGTGTACTTGTTCAGAAATTACTCTCCAATAAAAATTAATTTCCATGGCAACTGTGGACAATGTGGATGAAGCATATATTTTATATAGCCTCTAAATTCTTCAAATTTGCTATGTCAAGAATTTTAACCAGAAGTAGAAATCAACATAGTTGTGTGATTTTGCAAACTTTTATCTCTATGGGATGGCAGTTACATAAAATGAAACCTCTTATTTCAAACTTACAGTTTTACAATGCTGCTTATCAAGTCCAATGTAAGGAAAAGGTGGTGCAAATGGAACAGAATGCTGGTTTATGTAAAAAGCTACAAAGCTTCATCCCAGATGTTTATTTTACCACTTGGGGCTCAATTCAGTTCTGATTCAGTGAAAGTAAAGAAAACAACCCCCAAAACACAAAACTCTTCCCCCCACACACAAGAGTTTGCCTCTGGTTGCGAGAATAATGGGCACTTCACACATCAATATGATGATCTAGAAGTCCAATTTATTATGCACACAAACTTTGGTTTTATGCTGTATTTTCTGCTGAACTCGCGTTTTGCAATTTATTGATTGGCTAATACATTATTCATAGGATTCTCACCAGCTTCAATCCATGTTCGGATTGGTCCTTACTATTTGCATTACATTTGCATATATATCTTTATATCTTCATTTAGTAACTACATTGTTTCTCTATATTTTGATCTAGTCACGTACCTAAGCATTGATCATTATTCACTTCACCATAGGTCATTGTTTCACTCTCGTACAAAGTTGCAGTTATGGTCTTGTGTCATCAACCATGTCCTTGCTGACTATTCATGAAGTTAATCATTTATTGCTTTTTCTACCCAGAAGGTTCCCCCTCTCCCCCCCCCCCCTTTTTAGTTTTTCTACTAAGAGACT
>JAOXXN010000446.1:56272418-56283819 GCA_026770055.1 Myrmophylax atrothorax
ATTAAAATTCAGTAGTACCCATGCTTGTGGAGGCTTTCTTGCTGTGAAAAATGCAATATGCACTATTTGTCCATGGTTTTGAATGATGTTTATTAAGAAGTCTCAATGTTGTCCTTGCTGATAGCCACTGTATTGGCCAATAGCTGAAACTGCAATGTAAATGCATTATGGCATACCCTGTTCCTCACTGTCCCCAGTGACATATTAATTAGTAAATGTCAACAGAGTGGTGGCTGGAGAATTGGTAAGTACTTGATGCTCACCCAGAACTGGATGACTTTTTCAGAACTACCACAAAAAGCAACAGGAGGGAACAAAGAGCTGGTCTGTATTTGGAAGCACTTCAGAGGATGCTGTCTTTCCATACATGATGGGAAAAATCTAATATCACCCATTGAATTTTATTGCATTTGAAGTATTGAAGATACTCAAAGGACATATTATCATTTTCTAACTTGAATTTGAATCCTTGAAATAATATTGAAGATTTTAATAAAAGTAAACATTGCCACCTCTATTTCAATTTGCCAGTTTAACAGATCATAATTCCATCATCCTTGGAACATGATGGCTTGAGAAACTAAGGTGTGGTCTCAGATTATTGATTTCACTGCAGCAAATCTCATATCATTTCACTGGGAAGGTCTGGGTCACTATTTGATGTATCACATCAAAGTGCTGAATACACAATGCATTGCCTTTATTTTTAATGGAACTTTTAACATGAAAAAAGGTAACCACCAATGTAAGATAAATTGGCACTATGTGTGCTGAACAAAAATACTAGAGTTTTCAAGTCTGTCCTCCACAATCCTCTTGTTCAGACTAAAAGAATGACATCCAAACACTTCCGATTAATTTGCAGAACACATTTTACTTAGAAGCCAGGTTTTTATATCTACCTTCTTCATGGGATCCAGTGGAAGTGCATATTTTCAGCAGTAGGGTCACAAATAGCTGATTTTTGGTAATATGCCTTTAAGACCCTGAGATTAGCTCAGTTAGTAGAACATGGTGCTAATACTGCTGAGGTTGTGGGTTTGATCCCTGTATGAGCCACTCAAGAATTCAACTTGGTGATCCTTGAGGGTCCCTTTCAAGTCAGCATATTCAGTATGTTTAAAAGCCTTTAAAATTAAATGTAAATTGTCAAAACAAACAGAAATGTAATCTGTTTTCATATTCTGAGAAATTTTAAGTGAATGGCCACATAAAGTTTTCCGTCATGTGCTCTACCAAAAAGAGTATAAACTGCAAGCAGGATTTCCTCGCTCATGCAGTATGCAATATTTAAAATTAACAGCTACATGCACACATTCATGTATACAGCACATTTTGTGCATTGTAGAAGATTCAAGTATTTCTATGAAGATTTTCAACTTTTTCCTCTGTTGATGCCATATTTGCAAGAAACAACAACAAAACTACTTCTAATTTCTATTTTCATTATATAAGGTTTTTCAGTGCTGTTATTTCTAATGCACTAAACAAAGATGACACAAGAACAAACATCCAAATAGAAGGCTTCTTGGTGAAATGTATACTACAAAATAGGCAAACTTACTATTAAAATAAGAGAAGGTAATCAAGAAGTAGAGTTAAGAGGGCAAATCATATTTCTTGTAGAACAAAAATGTCAGCAAATCTTTGAGAATATTGGTTCAAGATTGCTGCAAAATCTGTTACCTGACTGTAAATTTGGTAGGGTTTTTTTTGGTTTGGGTTTTGGTTTTTGGGTTTTTTGGTTTGGTTTTTTTTTTTTTGATGTGGAATAAAAATTTCACTAAATCTCATGGAAAGAAAAAATATTTTCCTCCTTCCCTTCTAAGGAGGACATTCTAAGAAAGAAATGTAAAGATAATATAATTTATATTTGTTTTTTCCCTATATTTCTAACTAGGTTCAGTTAGAAAATGTCCTGTATTTTTCTGGCAGCTGTGATGTATTTTGGTACATACTGACAGGTGAAGGAAAGAAGAGCTGAGGAACACTGACAGATCTTTTTAAGAACTCCTCTCAGTCTTGGTCCCTTAGGTTGATGACTATTTCAGTACAGAGTTTTCCAAATATGTGGCACTTTCCACCTCTGAAGACACATACAAATTCACACAGAGGAAGAATCATGTTTTACAATATTATAACATCCTCTTCCCCTTCCCAGTGCCTTTTCCCATACCAGCACTGATTTTAATCCTGATTCTTTTTCTTCCTGAGCTATATGCATTTCCCGTGGTATCCCTGATGGTTTCCTATCAAATTCCTGCTTCAGCAGACTACTTTTTAGTTTCTCTTCCTTCCCCTTTCCATTAGCCCAAATTCCCTTGAATTGGGCTGTTGTTGTAAAGAATAAACATTTAACCATAAGTAGAATGTGATATATTAATCTATGGAAGCAATTTATACAAGGGGTTTATAATATATATAAAAATAATTTTGGATCCATCCCATTGGAATGCAGAAATTAAGAGCATAAATCATTTCCAGTGTTAAAAAGAGCCTTCAAATTGCGAATTTAAAAATGGAGGCAAGCTCCCTGGTCATTATTGGGGTCATCGTTTGTCAGGGTAAAATAGGTTAGCGTTGCGGTGGTCAGAGGAGGCAGAGACAACTCAGGCTGCAGTGTGATCAGAAAGCTCACCAAAGACAAAGGACTTTATTTTTAGGAACAGCTTCACTTTTATACACTCCTGTATATAAGATGCTAGCACACTATTGGTCAGTAGTTCACCTAACATACATGGAAAGATTCTACTGGTTACAAGGCATCCACATTCTACGGGTGGCTCTCTGGTCCTTAAGGATGCATTCATTAATCCTCTCAGACCTTAAGAGATCCAGACACACACACTGTCACCCTGACAGGTCATATTTTAAACTCCTAGTGTATTTGCAAATATTTGCAGTATTTTAAGAAAGCTTTTATTCCCTTTCATGGAGTTGTCAAAACCTCACAATCTATTTTGTCTTCGAAGTGCATGTAAGATGGCACAAACCTTGACTTGCATCTCTAGGAGCTCAATGAATGTGTTAGTTATTTATGTCTTCGTGAACTACACATAGCAAAGCTTTTGCAGCCTGATTAAAACTTTCACTCACTCCTCTTCAATCCTTTTAACATCTTGTGATAAAGTGGACACTGCAAGTCTGATTCTTACCAGTAATGTAGATCAGTTATCAAAATATTCCACTTAATCACAGTAATAGTTCATTTGTGCTGAGTACTGCTACTGCCACATCCTCTGCTTCAGATTTCTTCAGTTGATGAAAAATGGTTTGAATCTTACACAGTTTGGTGAGCACAGATAGTAATTTTGAGCTATATGTGTAGTATCTTGAGACATGAGATAGTGAAACATTTTTTGGCTTGATGGTTGAATACACATGTTTAAGACTGAGAAAACATCATAGTTGTTAAGGCTCATGTTATGTTTCACTTGATAGCAAAAAGAAAAAAAATATAAGCCACTACTTGTAGTTGAAATTTCAGTTTTTTGATATATTGAATAGGTCAAAAGAAGTAAAAAAATGCTAACAAAATTTCTTTCAATGTCTGAAATGGCTAATTTGTCATACAAACCAATGTGAAATAGTTAATTTTCCTTCTTGTAACTTAAGTTCTCCATATTATATGTATTCATGACATCATAGAACGTTTGCTAGAAAAGAAAATTCAGAGTGTCAACTACTCTTTTTCTCTAGTTGCAAGGCAGAATTAACATTACCCTTTATTTCTGAGCTGTTTGCCTAACCTGCTTTTAAAGATTTGCAATGTTTGTGACTCCACATGACCCTTAGCTGATTTACGCAAATGCTTGGTCACTGCACAATTAGAAATGTTTCTCCTGTGTTTTCCTCTGCCACTTCAAGCTACATTCTCTCTTCATTGTGAAAACAGATAATTTTCTTTCTGTTTGCAGCAGATTTTTATTTTTACTGATATTTTCTATTCACTCAAAGTCTCCTCTTTTTTATTTACCTGCTCCTTGCTTCAGTCAGTCTTTGTCCATAGGTCATATTTAGAAGCTCCTAATCATTCTTGCCCTCTCCTAGACAGTCTCCAAATAGTGAATGCTTTTAAAGTGCAGGAGAACATAGTTCTCAAACTGAAACCTTACTAGAACTGAACTAAGTGGAGGCGTATTTCTTCATGTAATTGTAAATTACATTTCTGTTTGCACTCTGAAATGATATTTGCCTTTCTTGCTAGGTCATTAGTGATGTCTTTAACTTGCGGTCAGAAATTACCAAGATCCTTTGCCTTTGAAATGTTTGCTTCCTTATTTATTGTTCATCATTTCTTTGCATTGCTGACTATACCTGCAAAGATACTTTACTTGCATCTATGAGATAGCATAGCACTTAGGTTACTTTTTCATTTTTTCATGAGCAAATTATCCTCTAATATACCTCTCATGTTTTCCAGAAGCATGTCATCTGCTAAATAAATAAGCATAATATTTATTTTTAGGATCTTAATGAAAATTTTGAAGGTGCTGGAGCGAACAGAAACCCTGTACATACTCAATTGTTCTGTCTTTCAAATTTGCTAAAGTATGATATATGATGGTGTTTTTCAACATAATTATGAAACCTGTTCTGTATCCTTTCTGTAGTTATGGGAACTACTGCATATTATCCTATCTTGATATTGGAAGAATAAAAATTGTGCCAAAGGTATTAAAAGTAAAGTATACAATATTCCTGTTAGTCCTTCCACAAAGGCCATTTTCACAGAATCACAGAATATGTTGAATTGGAAGGGACCCATAAGAATCACTGAGTCCAGCTCCTGGCCCTTCACAGGACCATCCCCAAGAGTCATACCATGTGCCTGTGAATATCATCCAAATGCTTCTTGTACTCTGTCAGGCTTGGTGCTGTGATCACTTCCCTGGGGAGCCTGTCCCAGTGCCCAACCATTCTTTTCATGTTGAAAAAAAGATCAGGTTTATCTGAAACAATATCTTTTAGACATCTGTCTTGACTTTTAGCCCTCCAGTTTTATTTTAGTTAGTGACAGTCTCTTTCATTATTTGTATCTTTCTATGAGTTATAGTAAATTGATTGATTTGTAGTTCTTATCTCCTTTTGTCCTAAACCTTTGATTTTTAAAATTAATTTTATTTTTCAATTACAAGTTCCCTTTTGTTTGCTGCTTTTTACCCCACCTTTGTTCCATTATTTTGAGGGTAACTTTGAACAATGCTGAGATTTATTCATTCCTTCTTCACTTTTTCTTATACTGCACTCAGCCAGTCTGAAACATTTTGCTTCCATCTGAACTCTCCAACCTATGTTTCTTTACTCTAAACCAAGAACAATTTTTAAGGAACTGTCTGTAAATATTTTTAAAATTCCATTTTGCAAAGCACTTTTATAGATTTTCTTCTGTGTTGGCTAACCTTTTCCTAAGTTTATATAACTATCTCTTTATATCCTAGAAATCACCTGTGAGATGTGCATAAGTTTGTCCTTTGCCCTGTTTGATTTGTCTCTGTATGCACACAGTATTTATCTACAGTTTTTATATAATCTACTCTACTTTCCACTATCTGTATGC
The DNA here is from genome assembly GCA_026770055.1 of Myrmophylax atrothorax. Lineage (NCBI taxonomy): Eukaryota > Metazoa > Chordata > Aves > Passeriformes > Thamnophilidae > Myrmophylax > Myrmophylax atrothorax. The sequence goes on from JAOXXN010000446.1 coordinate 56,277,979, forward strand.
TTCCTCAAGGTTGAAATCATGGAGTAAGATCTGATTCTGACTACACATCCCAATTCTTTCCTGCAGTAGGTTTCCTTTCATTCCTGTTTTGTTCCTTTGAGGAATAGTCAACTTTCCTTAATTCCTTTTGTCATTAGACTTGCCTAACAACTCCCTGAGTTATTGACATTTATTTTGCAATAAATTTTCTATTCTCTTTATCTGTAAGGGCTGGGAACTCTGTCATTTTTTGGTCACTTGTCCTAAAATACTGCAATTCATGGAAAGGCTTCAGCCTGGAAGTCTCCCATCTACTTTCTTCATCTCTTAGGGCCTTGAGTGACACACTATATCTGGTTCTGACTACCTTACAACTGAAAGTTCTCTCTCATAGATATGTCTTCTTTGTAAGGTGATTTTTCTGATTATGCATAAAAACTCCTATTTATATAATCTTGTAGTCATGGCAGCACTTATGCTTTTATCATGCATTCTTATTACTCCTCTCTGTAACTGAAGAGAGACCTTTTCTCGTTATGTATTTCCTCTCTTATTGACCTCTTCATCTCCTGTGAAGATTTCATGATCATTTTTTTACAAAATGTGAGTAATCTCATGAAGTTGCTGCTATGCTAATAAGATATAATTTTCAGAATTTCCCTGTCTTTCTAGTCCCTGTTAGTCACCTATTTATTTCCATATGTCTACAAATTTGTAAGATCTTTGGCAGATTGACACACTATCCATTTGATTCTACGAAACTTTTACAAATAATCTAAGATCTTACTCCTGCTTTTGATAATAACTCCAAGAAATGTGGCATACTGGTTCAGAATTCAGCCTTGTTAGCCTGGTCAGTATAATGAAATTGCTGTGATACTATGACATGAAATTCATTCCATAAATTTATGTGATATGCTTTTCTAAAAATGAATTTTACTTATGGTAAAGTGTCCAAACTCTGCTATCTTCTTGTGAGTCAGGCATGGACTTGAACCATTTAAATATATAATCAGCCTTGAACTTCAAGAAGTCAATGGGCAGGATAATAAGAACTAGTCATATAACTTCTTAGCAATTTTAAGTAAAGCAAAGGCCAGAATTTATTTCCTGGGAAGTAAACACAAAAGAAGCATCCTTTGAAAAGTCCTTGAACACAAAATACCTTTGCTCATTATGTATCAAAACTAATTAGTTTTATAGCTGCCAGTTTGATTAAGAGCTTCTGTAATATTTTTTCTTTCTCTCTAAGCCTAACAATGTTCATGTTGTGCTTATTATTTCTTAGTTTTAGTCTCATCTTTGTGACACTGACTAATCATTCAAACACTATCTGCTACTGTGCCAGAGCCTCCTGGGTAATAACAGCGCAAAAGCTTGATAAGTGGCTGCCAGACACAGCTCATATTGGTTCAAGAGAAGCTGTGCCAACTGTAATGAAAAAAGTAATGAATAAAGACAGAAAAAGACTATAATAATTACTTTAACTTCTGGTTATTGAAACTGTGCATGTTCATGTAAATAAAATGTTTCAAGAGGCAACACATATTAATTTTATTTGCAATTAAATGAGGCAGCAACTGAAAGAATGCTATTTTTCTATATGTCAAGGACTCTGTTGGGACCTCTAGTGATTAAGTCTTTCCTATATATGGATACTTTTTATTTATAAGAGATGAGTTGGTAATATAAACCCATTTCTGAGTGAAAGAAAATATATATAACTTAATAAGAACACAAAGCTGATAAATAAAGATACGGACATGAATTACAGTGTATACATGTTCTTTTTTCCAAGTGGTGGTTAATCAGAAAGAACTGTAGTTCAAGAAGAAGATTTTTTTTTTTAAAAAGTGGTTTGGATGGAGGAAGGATGTGAAGGGGGGCAGTGAATTGTATACTGTATATGTGAAGAAAATTACTTCATTCACAGGAGCTTATGAATCTCTTTTTTTTTTTAATTTTTGCATAGACTTAATGAGGAATAAGAAGCTTTAGAATACTTCCTAATTATATGTATTTGCTATTGTCAGAGAAGATGCATAAACTCGAAATACATTAATCATTTTGTGCATGAAGGTCACTTAGTTTAAAACATCTGTACAGGACACATACAAAATGTCTCCTGTTTTGACAGACTTGAGAGCAGGTAACAAAAAGAAGGAATGGAGAATGATAGCTATGAAAGAATAAGTTACTTTTGAAAGGTTTACATTAGACTTTTACATTATTCTTCATGCATATGAGGACAAACTGGTCAGGGTTAATCTGTGTCCTTTCAGTAGCTGCTCTATTGTCCTATCAGTGAAAAAGGGGAAGAGAGAGGGAAGTTTCTGCCATAAGCAGTGTTACAATGAATTCACAGAAAGACAAAACTGATTGAAGAAAAGTTTACTATGGGAAGACTTCTCTGGAGTCCATTTATGTTCTTAGCCAGAGGAAACTAGCCACATATGTTTCGAAAATGTGCTATAATAGTTTCTCAATTGAGTTTTTAAATAATTTTTGGGTTTTTTTTTAAATCAGGTGAAGCTTCTGCACTAGTGTGGATGAGATCCAGGTCTATCTTTTTAAGAGTGTGGAAAAGTTCCAGAGATAACATCTGCTTAACATTTCCCATGCTTTTGTGGAAAAGGATGATTTTTTTTCCATCACCCAGTGTGCTGGGTATTACATGTGTTTTAAATTTATGTCTCCTAATCCTACTTTTCTACAAATCAGCCACTCTGACATATATTACTAAGTACCTGGGGCAGTTGTTATGTTGGACAGACCAATAAAATGCAGTGAAGCATGTTACAATATCAAAAATGTCCATCATTAGATGTTTTATTACTGTATTGAAGCATTCAATTTGTTTCCCTGCAAGGATAAAATCTCCTCTAGGCTTAGTAGAGTTTTGATTTAAAGGCCTCTGGGATCAAGTGTGTGTCATGATAAAGTTCAGCAGCTCTATGAAGTCATCGAGTTTCCATCAATCTGTTTGACAGTACTCAGCTTCATCTGCTACCATTTTCCCGTTATAGTCTCGGCATGTTCTCTTTCCTCTCACCTGTTAACAACTTATCTCTTCAAAATGGAGTGTTGAACTTCGAGTCTGCCTTCTCTCGCACTGAGTTCCCTAAGTGTAAATCCTGTCAAAAGTGCAGGATAGGGGGAGCTATCACATCTGCCTGTAACCTTTTTCACTTTCAGATATTATTAAAATAATGGAAACTTTCATAAGTCACATACCTGCAATATCACTAAACCCTACTGTTCCTGTGTTGCACATCCTTTATTCCAGTGAGGCTACCCTAAGGATGGTAAAAGGGGCCCTCAGGGGGCATCTTTGCTCTCTGAGGGCCTCCTTTGTATTTATGTTCATGCTCATGACACATCCTGGGGTTTTTATGACTGTGCAAAAATATCTTTAAAACCTTTGGAACTAAGGTACATATTGAAGTGAACATCAGACTGTCTTCTCTCCATGTCATTATAGTTTTCACAGTGGTAGAAGGATACAAGCTGGAGCTCCTAAAACTGATAGTAAATCTATTTCTAAATATATTTTCAAATTTTCTTGAAAAGCAAAAAAGAAGGTGAAATGACCTAATTTGTAGACAATATAACATTTTTTCTGATAGTACATATAGAGCAGATAATGAAGAGAGACATAAGTTTCTTACATCGCTGTCTGTAAAATAACAGAAGCACAGTGATGAAAAATGTAAAGGTGGTGGAACATCCTGCAGTGTCTGATCTCTCTCTCTCTGCATATACACAAGCATTACTTCCACAGCATGGGATCACAATTTTACTTTCATTACAGTCGATATGCTGTGTTAGTATTGTGTCTTTTAGGAAACATATCAAATTGTTCTGATTTTTTAAATCAGTAATAGCTTTCCAAATAACCCAATCCTTTCAGAAACTGATTATATTTAACTACAAAAAGAGGAAAAAAAACCTGAAAAAATATTTTATTTGCTTGTGGGGCAAGACCAACATTATTTATTTTGAGAGAATTATTTAGGCTTTGTTTTTCTTGGCCATACAGACAGAATAAAACTGATGCTATCTAATTTACTGCTAGAAAGTACTGACATAATGTTATACATCTCTTTATGTTGATTCCTTCTGTAAACTTTCAGGACTCTGAATGATGCATTTCTTCTCGTGCTCTACACTATTAGAAGAGACAGAAATATTTTATTTAGATGAAAATTAGCAAAGGTCAGGTGGTTTTCTCCTCCCTGCTGCAGTCTCTTGAAGACAAAGCTACTAAATTCACCGGGTTTGAATGCTGTCTCAGCTCAGGCCAATTGAAATTAAGATGTTTATTTTGCAGAACATGCACAAACTAGAACTGAAGTTCCATTTTGGTTACTGCTCTGCTGTTACACTTTTTCAAGGAAATGACTGGACATGCTTCTCAAATTAGAGAAGGTCTATGCTATGTATGACACCATGTCATAATGTGGTTTTAAAGTAATTTGAATGGTTACACCCTTTTCCCTGAACAGGACCTAGTTGTTGCAGCCACACAGATGCAACCTGCTCTCCACAATGTCTAGAGGTACCAAATGGAAAGCTGAGTATCAGAAACTTGGTGCAGCTCTGACATACATTCCCAGTGGCATCTATCCCTGCTGCTCTTGACATGCAGTTTTTTGCTGCATTTGTTTTACACAACACAATAAAATTTACTGTGCTGGCAAATAAAGGTATTTGAATGATTTGTACTTTGGGTGAAATCTGTCCTCTGTTTCTGTCAGCGCACATAAGAAAGGGTCTTCAGAGTCTAATAAACTGGAACTTGACAATTTTCTATTGGATGTCATAAACTTATATTTCACTGATCAATCTTCCTATCAGTATAGAATAAATCCTCATTTTCTATCTAATTGTGTATTAATAATTGAAGAAGACTTCTATAATACTTTTTATGTCCCTTCAGTAATTTGTATCTGATTGTACCATTTTCCCCTAGTATTCTACAAAATCTTGGCATTTTTCAATCTCAGTCTTTCATTTTTTCTTAGTCCGTTGTGCTTTCTTTGCGCAATGGGAACCCTCTTTAATCTTCTAAATGTACCATGTGCTGTGCTGTTCCTTAAAACTTCAGAGATAGTCATGAAGAAATCAGAAGAGGGAAAGAGTTCTAGAGATATCGGGAGAGGGGTATGTAGGTTGTGGCTTTTCAAAATATTTTCCTTATTCATAATAGCATCTTGTTTGTAACAGTAAAAATAATCATTTTGTGTAATTCTATGTTTTAATTTTTACTAGTGTCTGTCAGTAACACTAACTGGTTAAGCACCTATTAGAAGGTAGAAAAGAGGCATTGGAAAAAGAATTGCCTAAGACACAGAACCAGTGTTGGAGATTTATGGTACCTATGGTGCCTTGCTAGAGGGGGTGAAAAACTGTAAAAACCTTTTTTTTTCAATCCCAAGAATTCAGAAAATTATGAATATAAAAAAATCAAATATGGGACTGAATGAAATTTGAATTTAAGATGATCAGAGATATAAACTATCAAAGGATGTTTTCGCTCTAATTAGGTTCTAGGAAACAAAAAAATCTCACTGCAAATCTCTTTGGTCAGTGTTACACCATGACCAGCAACACCTCTGATAATCTGTAATGCAATGATTAATGTACAATTCAAGAGGTGACATTTTATGTAAAAAACTAAGAGCCATTTTAATATATCAGTGCCTTTTTGACTCAAATGGCAGTGATTTATTCCATTCTCAATGAATGCCTTAAGCTATCACAACTGAATGTCTGGCCCTTTTTTTTAGGAGAAATGCTGAAATAAATCTAAATAAAATATGGAGGGATAAAAAGAGAATGTGGGTTAGCTCTGTTTCAGCT
>JAOXXN010000446.1:56285008-56337817 GCA_026770055.1 Myrmophylax atrothorax
ATAATAGTGTCTTTAAAGGGAAAGAGACCATCTTGACCACTAATTTCTTGTGCCATAATCTACATGGTCAGAAATTATAATGGACTTCATTGACATTGCAGTACACTATTTTACAAATCTGAATTATCTGAGAGGGTAGCAGTATGTAAAACAACATGGTCATGTGTATGCAATGTAGAAAAGCAGAAATTAGAAAGTAAACAAAACCCTAACTGCAGAGAAAGTAAGTTGTGATTGTATCCATGCTGGATTCACATGTGAAAGCAACCTTGGTAAGGAGAGGTCCTGCGCAGAGCAAATGCAGATGATCTTATAATTAAAGAAACACACAAAAAGACACATAATACCAGTTCCTAATCATGCTAATCTGTGTACTATTATTACTGCTGCCTTAGAAGCTGCAGCATAAAATCTAAGAGATAGAATGGAGGATGTTGGTAAGATCCACAATAAGCATTGCATAAGACTGGCTGTGCAAATAAATTTTCAGATATATTAAACATGTCCTAAAGTGATGAATGGATGTAAGTATGATTTTCTGTTACCAGAACCCACAGCCAGCAGGCATTTCTATGGAATTAGTCAAGGATCTACACTAAGTCAACTGGGAAAGACATCTAAATGATATGATTTAAGTTTGATGAAGAAATACGATCACCCTTGGGTTTGATCAGAGGCACCACACAGCTATACTAGGCAGAATTCAAACTTCTAAGATGGAAAAAATTATGAGTTTGCTGGTGAAGGAAGATAAGTTTGATAATGAGCTGAACTTCCTGTATACAATTCTATCACTTATCAGTTCTCTGTGTGTTGTATAAACCCATGCCTTCTACATTTCATTATTTGTTTTAGGAGATTGTGTCTGTTCTGTATACAATGGAGGATGTAAGAAGAATAATTTGCTTCAATGTACCACAATACTATCATGTTGTTCACAAATATTTGTGTATCTGTGTGGTAAAATACACACAGGTACCCCAAAAATGCCAAGGTGGTTGAAAGAATTCAAAGGTTTATTCTGAAGTTGAGAATGCTAAAAAGCATACAAAGAGAACCTGCAGTAGCAGCAAAGTGATGAGCCTGAGAAAGATATGTCTCCTATTTTCTTCCAGGCCTCTTATATTCCATGTCCTCCCCTCTCTCCATGCTCTCTCTGCTGTGCCTACCTGTAGCATCTGATCATCTCTCCACATTCCAGAGAGAGAGAGCATCTTTCTCTGTAATGCAAGAGGTGAAGGGAAAGAAAAGCATCCGACTGTTTTTGAGAAAAGTAATTTAAGACAGCAAAGACTTCCTAAGCAAAAACTAGCCCTAAGTCCTTGTTACAAATTCTCTTCCAAAAGAGTATCTGCTCTTACAGTATCCATGTCTTTCTTGTTCTGCGTATGGTAAAAACCATAACCTCCACAAAAATGATGAGAAAAAAGAGGTGTCTGATGTACAAGAATTCATATATTTAGTTATCTGTAAATTGTAAAAAGGGTGTTATATACACAAGTAGCAACATATACACATATAATAGATACAAGCACACACATATATAACAAATATAACATACAATATGTGTAGTCTATCTGATTGCCTGTGTCTTACATGGACATTTGTATCAAGTGTGAAAATACATGCATATGTTCATCTTCAAGTGAACTGCTGATGTAGCTTACAGAGAGACTCAACAGAAAAGCACTCAGAGCTGTAGAAATGTGTGGAAATCCATAAGGTGTGTGCTTACAGTAAGGCACAATGCCCCAGTTGCAGGGGTTTCTTTCAAAATGCTGTTATGAAAAGAAAAAATATTACTCTCTAGCTATTTGATCAGATAGATTCTGGACTCAAAAGAGGTGGAATAAGATTTATGATATTCTTTATGACACCCTTTCCAAATATAGTCAGCCAGTTCCCACCCTGTTCCTCAGCCTATTGCCTTGTGTTTCTCCAACATCAGGTCATAAAAGATTTGCTGAATGGTGTAAAAAAATCTCTGGTCCCTTCCATGTGGGATAGTTTCATTTTGTCTTTCTTCCTTCATCCACACACTCTGGACAGAACCATATGGATAGGCAACAAACTGGCTCTGCCACAGGAGAAGGAACACAACTCAGTCACAGGGAACATCTGGAAGGAGGAGAAGTAGATCCAAAGCACAATCCTGTAAAGACTTGTGGGTGACATGCAAGCCAACATGCACACAGGAGGCCTGCTGAAATACAGGGATGCAGAAAATGTCTTGAAGAATGTACAAAGAAACAGTAAACGTTTTCACACTCTCTAAAGTCTGGATGTGGGGTCATTGTAGAGACATAGTAGAGACAGTGAAGAAATGTAGTGACGTATCAGCAAATGGTGTTGAGGATTTCCCTAGGACTGTTTTAGCATTGAGTGCTATCAGCTCAGCCATATCTTCTGAAATTAGGTTTCGAACTTCAACACCTACATGAGTATATGCTGAGCTGGATTTTTTTTGGACTGTAAAGACCACAGAAAGCCTTGATATGCCTATGGTATTGAGACAGCTGTAATGTGATTTCAAGTGCCAAGACCTGAGGTCTGACTGAATCAGCTGTGTAGTACTTGCTGGTTTTGGCATGGTTGCAAGATTGAGTGAGCACTGCTTATGCACTGATACTCTTGATTCCTTCTCATGATCACATCATATCCTGCCTCAAAATCCCTAACTCAGAGGCCTTGTAGCTGTACATTCGTGTCCCAAGATTACACAGAGAGCAGATGGTGCACTGTTCTAGGTCTTACATGTTAGGAGCATCTAACTTTTTCAGCTTACATAACCATTTATATTTTTGCAGGTGGAAGTCAGATCCCACATGTCCTGGAGTCATTGCCTTGGTGGCTCTCAGACAGGCTTGTAGGTCAGGTGACCACCAATACCATAGCTGAATGGCTGCTATGGTTTAAAATAGCCACTTTCCAGATGGTTATGACATGCTTACTCAGATGAGATGCTATAAAAGAAGTCCAGAAGGTCCTGCTTCAATTATACCCTGTCTTGAAGATATGGTACCTGTCAACATGGGCAGAAGGAGAAAAAATATTACATCTCCTTCTCTTTTAAAACATGTATGTATAAAGTTAAGGTTAATGTAAATAATGAGTCTCTTACAAGCCACACTGTGGGCACACAGTAAGCAAAATATTAGTTAGATGTCTGGGCCATCTTTCCTAGGTCCCCACAAAGAATGTGCTTTGATGAGTATTCTTGCCCTAGACTGGCTGACTTCTTTGCTTTCAGTTTTACTTTGATGTGAGTCAGATGTGAGTTCAGAGTCATTGAGATGATGTATGTTTTTTAGCAGAGAAATGTCAGGGAGATATGGTCAGTGCAGAGGTAGGCAACATACCTGACTGCTTCCTACCTTATATTGCTTTCGCATCAAGGCATCCCGACTTGCTGCTTGCCATTCCAGTCAATACATCTTCATACTGTACTTTGGGGGTACTTAACAAGAGGTCAGTGTTACAGAACACTTGGCACAAACTGGTATTTCATAAGGAAGTGAGTAAGTTAAGAGATCTTGGAGAAGAAAACCTATGATGCAGCAGGAAATACTTTCATCTCCTCTTCAGTTGCTGATCAGATATGATTAGCTGTCTGAAATATTTCACCAAGGATACTCCAAAATGTTTGCTTGTAGCATTACATGGCTGGATGTATTTTTCTTCAGCACATGAATGAGCAGTAAAAGTCTCAGAATCTGGAAACATACCTTTCACCATCAGTCTGGTCTTTTCTACCTTCCTTTCTGCATCTGTGTGATGCTTGGTTCATCCTGCAGCTACATGTGAGCCATTTATTGCCTGCATTATCTTTCATTGCAGAACCTGGATGTTCACTATCTATTTCCCTTTTTATCTGCTCCTGTTCTGAATTAAACTGAAGCTTAGCCTCATTCTTCCTACTGGGCTAAGACTTTTACAGTAACAACCTCACAACTGAGTGGCAGTGCCACTGGAGACAGCTAGTTGCCTTTTATATCCATCATCTCCCAGTCTTTGCTAGAAAACTGTTATGGCCAAAGATTTTACCTTGTGTCACACTTTTTTCTGTTAATTTTTTCTCCACAGCATTTGTGCCTGTACACACTGCTACAATTTTTTACTTAGTGACTGCACACTCAGAAGTTACTGGCTCTGTTTTTTGTTGAATGACATTTCAATTGCAGAGTTGCACATTATGGGTGCTGATGAGTTATTTCATTAATGTTAAACAGGTTCTGACTGAAACACTTTCTAAAATAATTCTTCAAAGTGCCCTTTAATCTGATGGGCTTTTTCTAGAATGTGTTAGATATCCTGAACTCCAAATGAATATGATCTGTTAAATCCCAACAGTACACTTCCAGCTGAACTCTGTCCACCATGCGACTCATCTGGGAAAGTGCTTCATAGCACTTACTAAGTGGAATATGTTTTCCTGAAAACTAGGCTTCTTCAACCCTATTTGTAGTTTTTTGTCCTCTGATGCCCATGTTACAGTTCAGGATGCATTTTTCCAAGTAGGAAATGAAGGTTATCAGTTCATATAGTTTAAACTTCAGAAAATATCCTCCTAAATATCCTATCAATGTTTTACTGTGTTTATTACCCTCTCTTATTGAAATTGCATTGTGCCAATACACAAGTGTTTGTAACTCTGATTTTCATGATCAGTCTAAGGTCTCCATTCTACAAAATCCTTTTTTTTTTTTTCATTCTTGCTACATTTTTGTTAACTTACTATATAGAATTGAGAATATTTTTTGAGTGACTGCATCAACTAGACCAAAGCAGTGACTAATTTCTGGTTGATAAACCTGATCAAAATCCATCTGCCAATTAGGTAAGTGCATGAAGTGTCTTAAGTTTTAGAAGAGCCCAGCCAGCCCAACCAAGCTGGAGAGTACTTAGATTTATTTTCAAAAATACTAGGTGAAAGTATGGTTTTAGTAGAAGTTTGTGAACGTGAACTTGACATTCCAGCATCAGAGAGACTTCTGAGTATTTAAATTATCAGCAGCTGACACTGAAAATGCAGGGTAAGGTAAACATTAGGTGTAAAACCTCCTTCCTAATTGAGGCTATTTTGTGGTTTGAAACATTTTAATGCTTGGAATGTTTTGCTAAGCTGTCCTTATCTATTCAGAATCCAGCCCAAAATGCCAGCTGTGCAAACTTATTAACACATCCTTTAGTTTATGGTGACTCATTACACAGGGGCAATGTATGAACAATTACCCTTGCTAAAGAAAGTGTCATTCTGTTAAGTTTAATTATGTGAGATTTGATGTAGACTGGTTATTGTTGCAAATGAGGACATAGGGACAGCAGGAATCTAAAACTATGAAAGAAATGCATACACATCCATTTAACTTCTACAAATCATTTTGCTGAATTGTAAGACCATTTCCATGGTGTTTTGCATATGTATTGACTACTCTACCTGAGTGACAATGTAAATTGTGCTAGCAGACTATTGGAACCATTTGATTGCAAGGTACAGCACACACTTTCGTGATAAACTTGCATTCAAAATTAACTTACATTGTGGATTGTCAATGTAACCACAGGAGATACAGCAATTTCTTTTTAGAGATGACTAACAGAGTAGGCAAGCTATGCTTACAGTGTCAGTCAGACTAATTACAAGAATTTACCATGCCAGAGTAGGACAATAAATTCTCCAATCATGCTTTCAGCAACAGATAATGTCTTATACTTCAGTTGGAGACAAAAAATTCTCTATTCTACCTGATTGATTCAGCAATGGCATACAAAGACCCCAAAAGAAATGTCAGGAAGGCTTAGCCCTTCCTGAAGAAAACTCAGCATGACTGTCTACTTCTGAATCCTTTTTAGCTGAGATTTTCACTAGATCACCCCAAGGATACCTGTTGTCCAGGTTACTTTTGGCACCTGGACAGTTAAATGAGAGTTCAATGGACTCCTCTAGTCATGTTGCTAAGGGTCAGGAGGAATCAGCCTTCATTCTTTGCTGCATGGCACTCTTTAAAATAATTCACAACTGTGTTAAAGCTTTGATGAGGACTCTCCTCAAGAAATCAGTGGTTTATCCTCTAGTTTTACATGTGCTATGCTATTGCTATTGTAGGGTGATGAAGAATTATGTCCTTTGGTTCTAATGTACAGGTAATTTAATGGTAAGGAGTAGGTAATTTTTACTGCAGAGCATTTCCTTATACATGAGTAAGCATTCAGATGAAATCTCTATTAACTTGAAACTAATGCAAATGGAGTTTTATTTTTATGTTATTTTTCTGGGCATCAGGAGACTTAGGTTCATTGCCCTGTTCATCCCAGGAATGAATAAATCCATATAGGATACCTTTGGGCATTAAACCATTCACAGTTACTTCTGAATGCTTTGAGTAATCTCTATTAGTAAGAGACAAGTATATGGATGACTAATCAGACAACACATCAGAAAGTTTTGAGGTTTTCATCATGTCTTTCTCCCCACACCTCGAATTTAGTGGCAAAATGGCGAAAAGGTCAAATATAATATTCCAGTATGTGGAGATAAAACAAAAGAATCTGAGCAATGCTTTCTAATGAAAATTTTTAGATGTGTTTTAAATCACATCATTACTTCTGCTCTCTGCATTCCTTTTCCTCTATGCGGCATCCTATTGTTACACTTTGTAAAACCTTGTTCTCAATTAGGCTTTACAAGGCTATATAAATCCTTTATCCATACTAAGTCATTGTGTTCCCTTAATTATATCTGATCCTACACCACTGCAGCTAAAGCAAGACTTGCATGTAGGACAGTTCTAGATCCTCAAGCTTAAGGAAGTGTTTATATTGCATACTATTACTTACTATTATGCCAAATTTACATTGTACCCATAGAATAAATTAAAGCCTTCTGTCTGTCATTTCCTTAAATTCCAGTATAAGCAGAAGCGTGTATCCATTTTGGCTCAAAATTCAGGAAATTGGTGCTGTGATACTTGAGACAACCCATTTAGTAATAAATTTTATATAAATCTAAAATCCTTTTAGGCCTTAAAGCTATCTGTTCTTTCATTTATGGTCAACAAAATACCATTAAATTGCTAATCAGCCAGTCTAAGCAGCTGTGATAAAATCTCTGCTGGTGCAAAAGAAGCTATAGCCACCAAGCTATCTGAAACAAAATCAACATCATCTAGTGGACAAAATGGTTTCCACCGGAATAAAATGGTATATTAAAGCATTCCATTAAACATAAGACCATAACATACAGAGAGAAAAAGAAAATTTCACAGACAGTATATTTCAGCTGTTTTCTTACTTCTGTGATTCTGTTAGTAATTAATCTGAAAGCAATTGTCTGTTTATTCTCTCAAATCTGCAAGCAGTCATCTGTTTCCTATGCAGAGTAAAGACAACATACACTTGCATGTACTTACTAAAGTATACAAGAGCATGGATGCCTTATATAGGAATAATACAAGAAAACAAAAAATAAAACCCTAGTAGAAACATTAAGGGATCAATTAATTTTAATTTGAATGGAATTTACTTGTAAAACCAAGAGTGCCAAGAGCTTCCTCTGTCAAGCAAGGAAGAGATTTGAAATTGCCATAAAAACAAGGGTGTGACAACCAGTTAGACAATGATTCCACAAGACCTTAGAAGTGCCATCTATTGACATACTTAATACTGTATTCATTGGATATTCAGGAGTAGTTGTGAAAGTTTCTTTCAGCTCAGATACAAATGTGTTACTACACATTTCTTACGTTATTTTTCTTTATTTTTATTTCAGTTTCCTGCCTTAAATATATATAAGAATAAACTCTTGAGTCTTTCTCTGCCACTACAGTCCTTCTTCACTTTTGCATTTATTTTAGAGCCTTTACCTCTTTTTAAATTTTCTCTTTCTTGTTTCTTTTACCATGTTCAACTTCCTCGTCACTTAGGTGGTGCTAATGGAGATGGTTGTGGAAGTGTGATAGCAAGTGTAGTTACTCTGTGAGCAGTGGAACTGATGAAGGCTGGCTTCCTATGGTTGGACTTACTGCTGTTTATGAAGCTGCTAATGCCATATGAAGTTTTAAAGCTGCTGGAGTGCTCATACTAACTCTCTCTTATATGGCTCCTCAATGTCTATAATAAAATTCATACCATGCTCTTTTTCTTGTCAGGGCACTAATAGGGTCATTCATCCAGTGCATTTTCATGACACTTGTTGGTTGTTAATGCATTTGAAGCCAGTGTCCATCTGTCAAATTGGCTGGAATTGTTCGAAAGTTATTAAATAGGAGATGTGGATAGGCAGTGAAGTATGTTTGCATATAAAATCCCATGAAAAGTATGATTTCATGAATCTCATCCCTTCTGATAGCTGGACTAAAAATACAATCTAAATTGAGATATGGAATGCATTTTCCAGAGGTGTCAGCTTTAAGGAAACACTGAAAATGGGTAGATCAGCCACCTAAACATAAGAATCAGATACTATTTTAGAAACCATGCATATTCTATGTGGCCTCTGGCAGCCTCTCTCTTGTATCTTATGTTGCTTCTGTTTGTAACTGCCCTCACAGCTGGCTTTGACAGCCAAGTTGTCTGAAATAACAATAAATGTCTATGTTTAGGCAATTGAATCAGTCCCTTAGAATTCTGATTATTCAAGTCACTGACTACTTTCATGGACATAACTGTGCCTCTCATACTGTTACTGTTATAAAAATGACAGCAGTAATAGCCAACATAAATAACTTTGTCCCCCATCATTGCAATGGGTACATTGCATTTGCAGCTTTTGGAGATAAGGATTTACAGACTTTATAAAGTCAGTCAGTATAAATAGCTGATTCTGTTGATAGCTGTCTTCTGCAGTTCTTAATTTCTTCCCTGATCATGAAGGCTTTCCCCCAAAATTTAGAGTACTGGAGTAGAGGAAAAATTACAAATCCTGTTTCTCAGGCTGATAACAGGTAGTGTCATCCATAGAGGATATGTCCTTCAGGTTTCCTGTGCCATGACTGGAGAGAAGGGACATTAAAAGAAAAGAAAGAAAAAAAATAACACAAACTGTGGGTAACATATAGGCAGTTTATACTAATGCAGAAAGGAGGAAAATTAATACACTGTGTACATACACCAAGCAGAAGTAAACAGTCAATCTCTGCCTCCCTTAAGCAGTGATGGATAGCCACTCCTCCAAGATGTAGTGCTCCAGCATGGCAACAGTAGCCATTACAGAGAGAGAGAATACCTCTCTTCCTGATCCTTTTATATCTGGGTTGATGTCATATGGTAGGGAATATTTTCCTTGGTCAATATAAATCAGCTGATCTAACCTGTCTCCTGTCCTAGGATATCAGCTAGACCCACTGCACCTCCCCTGACACAACTTCAGGCCATTCAGTCATGTCCTACAACTGGTCACCACAGAAAAGAGATCAGTGCCTGCCCCTCTTCCCCTCACAAGGAAATTTCAGACTGCAATGAATTCTCCCCTCAGTCTCTTGCAGGCTGAACGGACCAATGACCTTGGCTGCTCTTCATACGGCTTCCCCTCAAGGCCTTTCACCATCTTCGTTGCCTTCCTTAATGCTTATGACCTTTTCCCTGGTGAGCCTGTTCCAGTGCCTAACCACCCTCTCAGTGGTCCAATTTGAACTTCCCCCGAAGAGGACATGGGAGATCTAATAACCTACAACTACAAGATTACATTAGATTGAAAAGATGATGGGTCCAGACTTATCCAAATGGATGGCTCATTATGCAAAATGAAGTAACGAGGAACATGGGCCATAAATTGCAGCTTGTGAAGTTGTGTATCCTCCATCCTTTAGACACTTTGAAATTTGTCTAAACAAAGCCTAAGCTGACTTGGCAGCACTGATGAGACTTCTGCTCCAAATGGAAGCCTGGCATAGATGACCTTCAGCATTGCCTTCCAGCCAGCAATACCACATGCTGTATTGCCATATATTGTTTTTCATATGTGGAATGCTGAACCAAGGTCAAGGATTTTGATGTGTTTTGTCCTGACTGTGCTGAGGGGTTTTCAGTTTGGTTTGGGGTTTTTCTGTTTGGTTTGTTTTGTTGTTTTTTTAATTGGTTGGTTGGTTTTGGCTATGGGCTTTTAGGGGGCATGAGAGGTTTTTGTTTGGGGTTTTTTGTTTTTTTTTATTTGGTGGGCTGGTTGTGGCTTTTTTATTTTATAATATAACAAAGCATGTGCAATAAGGTTGCATATTCTTTTCAAACTCTGAGTGTTGAGTCATGTCCACTATTTAACACATGGTATTGAATAGATTCTGTCACCTTAAATGTAATTAACCTGATGGGATTGTTAGGAAGAGCTATCAGGTCATTTCTGAGTAGTGGAATATAATTGCAAATGTTCTCTTTCTCTAGATGAGACAAATGAGATATTTTCATACTATTACTTTCTGGGAAATCAACATAACTACGTGCCTCTCTGAAGTGTCTGTGCACTAATGCACGCAGCATGGGGAAAAACCAGAAGGAATAAGAGGTGTGTTTGCATTTACAGGACTGCATTTATGGAGCATTGCAGTGGTTGGGTGTTGGTTCTTCAGGAAGGACTGTCTGGGGTGGCAAAGAGAGAGTAGTGACAATGCATGAAACAGTGGCTTGGGACAGATGGACAATCAGTTGAGGGCTTATGGATCAGGGTTAGCAGGCAGATGAACATGGTGACTGTCTGCTACAAACTGCGTGGTAAGAAAGAAGAAGCAAAGGAAGCCTTCCACAGGCAACTGCAAGAAGCTTCATCTTTTCTTCCTTGGTCTTCAAGGAATACTTCAACCATGGTAATATCTGTTGGAGAGGCAACAAGACACAGTATGAGCAGGATGTTTCTGGAATGTATGTATGGTAACTTCCTGATAAGATGATCAAGAAGCCAGTGAAGGATGGTACTATTTAGGACCTCACACTTACAAATAAGAAGGATTGCTTAGAGATAGGAATGCTGTGGCAGTCTTGGCTGCAGTGACCATAAGATAGTGAGGTTAAGCTCCTGCTCAGGGAGCTGCTTGGAAGAATTGAACGGAACATGGAAAATGGTTTATTTTTAAGGATCACATCCTCCAGGACAAAAAAATTGTCCATATGGACATAGAGGAAGTCTAGTAAAAGTGGTAGGATGCCTTCATGGATGAGGAAGTCCCTCCTGACAAAACTCAAATGTAAATGGGAAGCATAGTAGATATGAAAGGCACAGGTGACCTGGGAGGAATATAGAAAGACAAGTGTGCAGATATGGGATTAGGAAAGCCTGTTAAGCGATGTGATGAGCAACAGGGAGGGCTGCTACAGGTAAATTGATAGCAAAAGGAAGATTAGAGGAAATATGAGGTTTGGGACAAAAGACCTATTGACAAAGGATATGGAGAAGAGGAAGGTACTCAATACCTTCTTTACCTTGATCTTTACTGGTACAATTTGCTTTCAGCAATCTTGGCCCCTTGAGCCCCTTGGGAAAATTCTGGACAAAGCCTTATCCTTGGTAGAGGAGGATCAGATTAGGGAATATTAAAACAAAGCGGACAAACACCAGTCCATGGGCCCTGATGGGATGCATTCATGAGTACTGAGGGAGCTTGCTGGTGTCACTGTGAGGCTAGTCTTGATTATGTTTGAAAGATTGTGGTGACCAGGGGAGATACCTGAGGACTGGAAAAACACCACTTGTATCTTCACAAAGGGAAAGGAGGATCTGGGAAAGAACAAGGCAGTCAGTTTCACCTTGATCCCCAGGAAGGTTATGAAGCAACTAAACCTGGAAAACATTTGCAAATACATGAAAATTAGGGAAGTAAATGGGAGTAGTTAGCACAGATTAATGAAGAGGAAAACAACAAGCCTGAAAAAACTTCTATGGGAACATGACTGTCTTGGATGAGAGAGCAGTGGGTACTCTTTACATGGACTTCAGTAAGGCTTTCAACAGTCTCCCACAAAGTCCTCATAAATTAACCAATGAAAAATTTACTAAATAAGTGGGTAATGAAGTGAATTAAAAAGTGCAGCTGCACTCAGATGGTTGTGATAAGTGGCACAAGGTCCAGTTGCAGTCAAGGAACTACTGGTGTGCCCCAAGACTTGATACAGGGACCAATACTGGTTAATATCTTTGTTAATGTCCTGTGGGAGGGGACAGATAATATTCACAGCAAATTTCCAGATCACACAAAATTTTGAGGAGTGAATAATTTTAGTTGGTGTATTAATTTGCAGAGTATTACAGACTCTGCAGTAACAGGCTGGGTATATTTTCTCTGTAGTGAACGTAAAATTATTTGAGCATTTCTAATAATGGGTATGCATATAGGCAACAGCAAAAAATCCCCAACAATATGAGTTCTAACTCTTATGGTCTCTTAATCAAGTAGTTGAAGAATTTTACTATTGCCAACTTGAGCTTTAGGGCTAGCACTGAAGAGCCTGAAGGACAGAATTACATCCAGTAATGGCTACATGTAGTTGCTACAGAGGCCTTTCGGACTATATGTCTGAGATGTTTAAGATTCAAAATGAATATTTTTATATGTAATTTGCATGTATTTGACTGCATAAAAAGTGGTTCTTAAAACTGGAATGGACAGGTTAAGACAATTTCCTCAATGCCTCTTGGAAGTGCTCCTGGGGAGAGAACAGGGAAAATATAATTCAGAGCCAATCAGAAGTTCAGCAGTAGCTGCACACATGCTGGGCATCAACCCTATACACAAATAGTGGCACTTGCACTTTCAATAAATACAGATAGGGAAAATAGAAATTAGGGTGTCATGAGAAACTCAGATTTCCATTTGCAGTCTACATAGTCCTGCTGTTTCAAATAGTCATTTTAAGTAGTTGTTTTGCACTAGGAGATACTGACCTAGTAAAAAAGTCACTCAGGCTCTGCAAAGTATGCTTTAAAATGCTATGTATTACAGCTAACACTGTAGAGAAAGAAAGAAGAATACAGGTAATCTTGCATCCCTTTAAATGCTGGGAATACTGAGTTATGCAGCATTGAATAGATTTCCAATACATGTTCTGTATACACTGTGCAGACCCTGAGCATGAAAGAATGACTCCATTTGCTGTAGAAATCTCTTGAATGAGAATAACTCTGTTCATTATTTTTACTGTCAAACCAATAGGATGCTCACAGAAGAAATTCTTGCTGCTCTTCTGGATAAAGACAAGAGCAGGAAGGCATTGCAATTGCTGGTTCCCAGTGCAAACAGCCTGTATGCTTCCGTGTGGCAGTAAGCCAGCTGATGTTATCCTGTAGCCAAGGGTTTTTTGCAACCCAACACAGGCTTGAAGGCCATGCTGGATGTGCAGCACAGCACAGCACAGGACTGGGTGTACTCAGATCAACTTTTTTGCTGATCATTCTCTTCAGTGTGTGATGGTCTCCAGGTCAGGATCACCATAGTACTAGTTTGTAAGTATTCATCATAAATTGTTTAGAAAGCATTTAGGAAACTAATTATCTTGATTTTACTCAGGAAATGGCTATTTCATTTTACTGGCAGGGTATTACTACATTGTGTTGTATTGTATATAAATTTCCTGACAAACTTCTTTTTTCCTGTAAAAAGATCACCCAGTCTTTTCTAATGAACATAGATTTACATTCATTAGTCTTAATTGAATTTTAAAAATGTGTCTTTTTTCACAAGAAATGGATAGAAGAAGTGATATATCAAATCCTACAAAATTACCAGATTTCAGAATTAGATTGATATAGCATGGAAAGTTGCTGTAATTGCAGATAGCACAAACACTTTTAATTTTCCAAGTTGTGACATTCATTTAATTTTAGCTGTTCTAAAGTAAGGTATTATTTTGGTATCCTAAATATGCAAAGTCTCATCCTGTATTTGAGTAATTATAAAAAATAAACAAAAATTACTAATAGGAAAAAATCATCCTCTCTGTGAAACATCAAAGATTCTCAGTGATTTTCAAGTCTGTCAAAGAAGTAATTACGAGGTAAACTTTCAAAGATGCTTTGTATTTCCCATATAAAATATGTATGAAAGAATAAAAAACACCTTTCAGCCAAGCTATATTAGCTTGTCGCTATTAATTGGAATAGATATAGTTGTTCTTTGAGGAAATCACTCCAGCATAAAGACAGAGTCTTCTAAGGGAAACAGTTCAGATAAGTTCATTTTAGCCCTTTTAAAAGATTTTTCTTAAAATCTGTAAAAATTAACAAGCAAAGAGATCCAAGCAGGCAACAGAAAGAACTCTGGGCAATCAATAAAGATAACTTTTGTAAAACATCTCTATTCCAAACACAGGACAAAGCAAGGAAAGCCTGTGCAAAGAGAAGCCAAGCTGCAGACACCAAAAGTGATGCAAATGAGAATCTCAATAGTCACAGTGGGACTTTTTTGCCTTTGTGAAAGGATGGTGCAAAACCTAAGCTGGTTTAAAATAAGAGACCTTTCAGAAGCTTGGGAAGCATCCCAGTTGCTACAGAAATGGAAGTGTTCAAGCTGTGTTAAGCAGGATGGTTGCCGGGGTTTTCTTTGCAATTAAGGTGATTGCAGAAGTGATGAAAACAGATGGGAAATAGAAGCTCTAAGGGGTAGAAATGTTCGTATGTATCGAGCAGGATGGTTTAAAAATAGAAGTCACTGTGAAGAGTTGACAGTTTACTTCGGGCCATCTTATAGATTTGTCAGTTTTGAGCCTGCAACTTGCTTCAAAGAAATTACTGCCTTGTACAGAAGGTAGTTGTGGAAGTATTTGTGTTTGGCTTACTCTTTGGCTTTTTGATGTTGCCTGAGACTGAGCAAAAGAATTGGTTGGTGAAATATTCAAGGTCTTAATTATATTATTATGCTTTGGTATTTTTTTCATGCCTATGCCATACTGGTTTGTGATAGATGAGAAGTGTTTGGATGTGGAGATGTTGTCTTGACTGGAATAGTTAATCTGTTCTGCAGCATCCAGACTGCTAGTGCCCACTTTGGAAAGGTATGAGAGGATGCTGGTGACTAAGTTTAAACAAACATTTCACAGTGGATGCCTTAGCTGTGGGAGCAGTCCCTCACCAGAGGTACCATTCTGCTTTATTGAACACATGTACAGACTCCTTGAGTGAATGGCCCTGCCCATCTTTTGACTGTTGTTTAGCTGGCAGGCAGATGGTAATGTGTCATTGGGCCTTAAGATGGCAAAGGTAAGAGAATCATGGAATTACGCAAGAGTTATGCATTTGACTTCAGTTGAGAAAACTGAGTGTTCACTCTCAATTATTTATTACTTGCCATGTTTCTTAATCCAGCAACCAGATTTCCTTCAGAAAGCTAGACAACATGAGAGTATTATTTATATAGTCATAGTTAAAGGTAATGGTTTACAAAGTTGTTCAATAAACTCAAAACTTCCACAGGAAGTTGCCTTAAAGAAGGGACAGGCATAAGATTACTTTTCCAGGCTTCTGCAGTTGTTGCTCTTTAAACAAGCACTTTCTCATATGTACAGGAAGCCTGAAGATGTGCAGCACCTCAACATTAAAAAAAACTAATGAAGCTGACTGCTTGTGAAGGTAAAATGAAAAATACTAGCATTACAGTATTCTTTGGATTCCCAGTGAGATGAATCACGTCCATTCTTCACTTTTAAAGATGAACATCATGGAGAACAACAACAAAAAATCCCTTGGAACAAATTCTTTTATCACCTGAAGCATATTTTTTTCATTTACACATTGCAATAAAAACAAGAGAAAGTGCCATGGTTAAGAGATCACACCTTTGTCATGTCTAAGGAAGGATTAAGAGCAAGGTACTCATCCTTTTGTCTTTCCTAACTTCAGTATAGTGTGCAGAAAGCTGTTCTTTTCAGGTTACAAAATAGACATCTTTGTTATATGAATCAAATTAAATAACCACATTGGCAACCCAATTTTTCTTAGCAGAGAGTAATGAATCTAAGGAGAGAGCTCATGATTAATCAACCAGAAGAGTTTGAAAGAATGGCTGTTGGGGAAACCAAATAGCAGCTTCAGAGATCCTAGGTAATTTCAAGTCTGACATTTTTTGGTCTATGGCTATGTCTGCATTGGCAGGTGTTATAGTGCAAGGGAGAGTGTAAAACAAAACAGTATATGAGTCACAACTCTGATTTTGTGTTGGATTTTTTTTTCCCTATATTTAGGCTTTTATTCCCTGTTTTAATTCTAACCCCACCCCATGCATTAACTATCCATTAACAGTGGGAGAACATTAGTAGTGTTCTTACAGAACATCTTACCATCTCACCCAAAAGAAATAAGTTCATACACTCTATGACTCATTTCATGAAGTGAGTCAAAGAATTGTAATGTAAGTGGACCTATTGACTTCTGCAGAGAGGAGTCACTTCCTCCCTTCCCCTCCATAGATTAACTGCTATGCAGCTCAATCCTTCCATCAGCTGCAACAACCACAGTAACAAGCAATGATGGTAGAAACTGAGTATGATATTCAGTTTGGAAGAGCCCATGTAATTTCTTCAAGCACTGGCTGGTGTGCAGGTCATTGTCCACAACCTGCTGCCTTAGGCATTTCCTCCCTATCCTATTCTTCAAGCCAAGCTTGCTTATATAATTGACTTATTTTTATAACTCAGGGTGGATAACTGTAATTCTTAGCTCAGTACTGCTGTGGCTGAACTGATAGGAAATGCAATAACCCATATAATTTATAGCATTCTGTATCCCTTTATGAGGGTTTTCCTGTCTTCTCCACAATTATAAAATCAACAGTCTTGCAGTGATTGTCTTTTGCAAAGGGCAAAAGCCATCCTTTCATAGCTGAGGCAATTTCCTGTTTTATTATAAGCTCCCGTCATTTTCACCATTAAACAGCTTCTTATGGTTTTAATGTTCAAATTTATCAGTACTGATTACTCAAAATTCAAATTTTCTAAACTTTCACAGATCAAATATTGAGTGACTAGGTTTGTTTTATACTAATTTGGATCAAAATCTTCATTAAAATATTTGGTCAACATTCTAGTTACCTTTTAAGTTTAAATTTCAGTGTACCTCCAAACATTTTGTTCTCTGTGCATGTAAGATTGTCCCAATGAAAACTTGCTGACAGAATTTTTTTTTTAGTGTGACTGAAGCATTAAGATAGTCCATTTAAAAGGGCAATTGAATTTCAAGAGCAATATCTAGTCAAATGTGGCTCAGAGAAGTTTCCATAAACAGCCTGTTTAGTAAGATAAATAATGTGTTTGCAGTTGGGTCTGCATTTTGCAGTCCCACTCTTGGTTCTCCACTGTTCCAGTGCCCAAATACCCTCTGGGTGAAGAACTTTTTTCTAATATCCAAACTAAACCTCCCCTGACACAACTTCAGGCCATTGCCATGGATCCTATCACTGGTCACCACAAAGTTTCTACTAACTTCATTCATAGAGAGATTCCTACTATCTTCATTTGATAGGCCCCTAGTTCATTGAAATATACAAAATATAGACATGCTATGCATTATATTATGCACCTTTACATATTTTCATGGCCTCAGATAGAAAGATGGAGACCTGAAGGCTGAAAGGAAATCATTCTTGTTTAATATAAATTCTTTGTCCAGGCTTATTGTCTCTTCACAGCTCACTGTTAAAAACAGTTTTTCCCAAAATATTTACAATTTGGGTTGCTTTTTCTCATTTAGTTTTTTTAGGCAAGAATGACAAAAGGCTAAAAAGGGACTATAATAATCGTAACTGTATTCAAGGCTATCAGCCTTGCCTCTTATTTCACTGTATTTATTGCTCGAAAAATACCAGACTGAAATAGCGAAATTACTGTAGAAAATCATTAGCTTTGTTTGTATTTGCCAGGCCTATTTTTCCTGATTAATCAGCCCAAAACACTTATCAACTAATTGTTTTAAAATGAGTCACTTCACCATTCTCTTGCCAGATACAGAACTGAAAAGAGTGATGAAGGGTGGCGTTCAACACTAATGCGTTTCACAAATGATATATAGCCTGATTAAATGGCTTATCATGGTTGACTGTTCTTAGCTGCTCCTGCATGAGCTAAAGTTCCTCTTTTTGAGAAGGAACACATTTTTTATGTGTAGGAGGTTAAGCAAACAAATGTACAAGTATAGAGTCTGGGTGAAGATTTCCTGTGTCCCAGTAAAGGTTTTGACTGAGAAGATGATTTCACTGCACTTCATCCCCAGGAGTCAGAGCTTCTGGTGTGCAGAAACATCATTTACTTTGGTATGCCAGCAGACCATTGTTTTGTATGTGAACAGGAGATGGATTTGGCATGTCATGGAAAGTGATACAATCGTGTACAAAGAGGATGTCTCCCAGTCTCTGCAGAAATGGAGAAACAAATATCTGATCTTTAACTATGTTAAATCTAAACTTCATAAATTCAGGGACCACTAGAGTGGCAGAGAGCCAGGGACTTCACAGACCAGTGATGTTGTGCAAGTCACATTAGCACCAGAGTACCTCGAAATACACAGGCTTGGTAATGCAGATGACAATCATTCAACCACAGAAGTGAATACTGCATCTCAAAATGAATACTTGAAAATCAGACAGATAATGTGGGCTGAAATTAACCTTTTTCAGGCTCTCCATTAGGTCTGTCCATCACTGCTTTGGCAGAGTCCCATTCAGCAACACTGTGGTTCCAACCTGCAGCTGTGTCACCAGCCTGGGGAGCTGCTCCTCTCACGCTGCTGATGCTTTAAAGCCACATCTGTTCATTGCTGTTTTCTCCTTCTTCCTCTGCTTTGTCACTCATCCCTACATCCCCTTCCTCTCACTAATTCAGGATGTTTTGATTTATAACTAATCAATGTTCTCAATGTTTGAGGACTCTGCTTTTAAATCTCCTCCCTTTTGTGCACTTGGGCTTTCGGGAAAATAACAAGTAATAATAATAGTTGTACTCATAATATTATAAGTACTCATTATTATGTACTCATAATAATGAATACAACGTGTCCTTCAGAGATCTCCAAATTGACACTTGTTTTATTCCTTCATTCCTTCATTTGTTCATCCTATGAAACTTGAGCAGGAAGTCTGATCATCTAATTTCTGATCTTTAATTTCTAAGACAGCTAGTATATTTTATAAATCATACATCATGAGAAGAATACACTGTATATGGCTCATATCATTTCACACCCATTGGATCACTGTAAGGTCTTCTGGGAGACTTAGAGGGGCAATAGCACAAATTATAGTCTTCCAGTGTAGAATACTTTTTCTGAATAATCTCTTATCTCCTCTGCCCTTCTCTTCATTTTCCATCAGTTTTAGAGCTGTTTTAGCAACTAAAAAAATGAGAAAAGATATTTTTGTTTATCATATCTAAATCTTACATGAAAACACTATCTTTTTGTAAGCATCAGTTCTAATTGACAAAACAAATTAAAATTCTCAATTAGAAAATTTCCACAGTGTTGTTTTCCAGAAGCTAGAGTACACAGTGCAAAGGGCCATTTGGTGTGTTGAGTGTTTTCTGTTCATTTCCCAGGAGGATTGCCAACGAGCATCTGTTAAAGATATGATGCTCTTGAAGGTAGCCTGAAACTGGTGCTTAGCAATATTCTCTCACTCCAATAATAATAATCTTTTTAATGAACTTCCATGTTAATTGGCTGAACCTTCATCTGGAATAATAGTTGTGTAACATATTGTGACTTTATACTCAGTGAAAAGTTAGGGTTTGGCCTTATTTCTATTTCAACATCTAATTCAAAATTTCCCTCAACCACTGTATATGAGACTCCATTTGAACCTCATGGTAAACAGGTCACTTACAGTGATGCTGTCCTCAACAACATTCTTGTCTCTAGAGAGACATGGATTTGATGGATGGACCACTCAGTGGGTAAGGAATTGACTGGATGGCCACACTCAAAAAGTTTTAGTAAATGGCTCGATGTCCAAGTGAAGGTCAATGATGAGTAGTGTTCCTCAGGGGTTAGTATTGGGACCACCACTTCTTAACATCTTTGTTAGCAACATGGATAGTGGGATTGATTGAGTGCATGCTCAATAAGTATACAAACAACACCAAGCTGTAGGTGCAGTTAACATGCTGGGTGGTGGGAAGAGGCATCCAGAAGGAGCTTGACAGGCAGGAGAGGTGTGCCCTTGCATACATTATGTGAATTAAGAGCAGCCCTGAGAAGAAGGACTTGGGGGTGGGTGTTGTTGGTTGAGAAGAAGCCCAACACAAGCTGGCAATGTGGGCCTGCAGCCCAGAAAGCCAGCTGTGTCCTGGGCTGCATCAAAAGAAAAGTGGCCAGCAGGTCGAGGGAGAGAATTCTCCCCCTCTACTCTGCTCTTGTGAGACTCCAGCTGGAGTACTGCTTCCATCTCTGTGACCCCTAGCATAAGAAGGACATGGACCTGGTGGAGCAAGTGCAGAGGAGGGCCACAAGGATGGTCATATGTCTTGAGCACTTCTCCTATGAAGACAGACTGAGAGAGTTGGGTTGTTTAGCCTTGACTCCAGGGATGTCTTATAATGCCTTCCAGTAGCTAGACAGGCCTACAGTAAACCCAGAGAGATACTTTTTGCAAGGGCAAAGTGTAGTGTACTAGTGATAGGACAAGGAGTGATGCTTTTAAACTGAAAGAGGGTAGATTTAGATTGGATATTAGGAAGAAAGTCTTTAAATATGAAGGTGGTGAGGAACAGGTTGCCCAGAGAAGCAGGGGATGCCCCATTCCTGGAAATGTTCCTGGCCAGGTTGGATGGGACTTTGAGACATCTGGTCTAGTGGAAGATATCCCTGCCCCATGCAACGGGGGTTGAAAATGATGGTCTTTAAGGTTTCTTCCAACCAAAAGCATACTATGATTCTATGATTTCCATGAGAAGAAAACATGGGGAAACAGACCATAAAAGAGCAGCTCAATGATCAAGACAGATAACTGAGCTAGACTGAAATGGTACCAGCACTCTAAAACATTTGACACATTACAGTTCCTTGTAGTTTAGACATTGCTATTTTATACAAGAGGACAAATGATGTTTCCTAGTATGCTGCATCCTCTGCTCAGTGAACACTTGCAGGCAAACTCAGTCTGACAGATTTTTCTTCTCACACTGGAATTTTAGTGTCAAAGGAAGACTGAGGCTTTCTGTGAACAATTTGCATTTCCTCAATCATCATGAAACACAGTACCAGCTTCTTTTTTCTATTCCTCATTTAACGTCCCTCTAAGAAATTTCTGAGGTGCTCAATATACCAAGCAAAAGGGAATAGATTTTATGTGCTATTTCTGTAATACTATGTCTGGGGTTCAACAGTCTGGTGACTCATTTTCCAATATTTTATAATTGGTTTGACTAATGGAGAGAGGCCAATTTAAAAAACTATACTTTCATGCTATGTTGTCCTCTCTAGACAACAAGCATATTTTTTCCTCACTAAAACTTTAATTTCTGAGTTCTTCAGAGAGATGATGCATGGGGCTCTTGTCAGCAGAAAAATAGTATTGGCTTATTGTGGAAGAATGTGACATTTGCTGCAGCCTGAAAAGAAGTGAGACACATTTGCCTTCTCACGTTCACTGTATGGGAAAACCGCAGGAGGAAACCCCTCTCGAGGTGGTACAATTCACTGTTTGAAGTGATGCTTGAACTGGACCAACAGGATCCACCTGACTTCCTAGAAATTCATTAATTGTTGAACTGAATCTGTGAAATCCCTATTCACAGACTTCAGGTTCTCCAAAACCTATCAGCCCATGACATGTTATGGCATAGTAGAGAACTGACAGGAGGTGAAATAAAAGCTGAGTCCACTGACATTCTTGATGTTCCTTTCAAATAAGAGAAGTAATTCTTCAGGCTTCATTTGAATCTTTGATTTTTTTAGAACAATTGAATTAAAAACATTGGAGTCTGGCTGAATTTCAGCTATAACAGCATTTCCTGAAAAAAGAAATCTCTAAGTCTTTCCTAGTCCTATGCAATTTTCTGGTTTGATCTTGCCTCTTTCTCTGAAGGCTGCCTCTGAGAAAAAACCCCAAACAAACCACAAACAACCTCTGAGTTTAAAAACAAACCAAGATTTCTATCAAGGACAGTGAGGAATCCTTCTGGAATGGGAAGGGGCCTCTCTCTCCTCAAACCACCACAATCTTTGAAATTAAGAGCTGTTAACCAGAAAATGTAGAGAAGATAACATTTTTTTACTACAAATATATATTTGTATTAATCAAAACCAGAACAGAACAAGTAGCAACAGCGTAACCAAACCTTTCAAACTAATAGTCCCATTTCTGACCCTTCAGAGCGGTTATGCTTACAGCCAGCAGGAAGCACTGTTGGCACTGGGAGAGAGCTACACTCACGGCCACCAGAGGCACTGTCGGGCTTCGGTGAGGCAAAGCGACACATGGGGAGGTCACAATTCCACAGCTCACATGGGAATGGCAGCCCCAGGGCCTGGCGGAAACCTTTGCCATGGGCAGTGCAAAGACCTTCTCACCGTCTTTTGTCCGAAAGTGCTGGGTGTGGTTATCAACAACTCTGCAAATGGCACCAGCCCCTCAACGAGCCCCTATGAATCCAGGCGGTGGCGATTGGCCTCTCGGGAGAATGGCACAGGACACGTGGATTTGGAGGCGAGCCAGGACCGCCCTCCCATTGATGCCACCAGCCCAGCAAGTGGTGGCTGGGCCCCCAGCCATGAAAAGAACAAAGATACCAGCAGAAAAATGAGCACTGGGAAGCCTCTCTCTCACTGTCTCCCAAGCCAGAGAAAAGATCGAGGTACTCCCCCCTAAAAAAAAAAGAAAATACCTTCCCCAATCCTCTCCCCAGCCATCATGTTGGAATGCAGAGCTATTAGCTATCCCTTTGTTTAGACGTTAGACAGTTAGCTGCCTCCAGGAGCAGGTAGTCAGAGAGCTGGGCTCCCAACCCCCAAAACCACTGTGTTGGCAAGGGACATGAAAGATTTTGAAATTATAACACAACCTCACCACCAGTAAAACAAAATTACATTCAAACTTCCTTATTCCTGCAGACAGATTCTTTATTCTCTGTAAGCATTCCATTACCATAAAGAGCTAGGCCAATGTATTTTGATTGCATCTTTATTTCATTAACAGGTACTCCTTTGTCTCTTCCATTTCAAAACAAGAGGCATAATTTTCAGATTCTGTTCCTGGCACTCTACTTATTTTGAGAAAACTCAGAAAAGTCACAAAGTCTTTTTAGACTAAGCTCTAGGGATCAATATTACACTTTTCATTTTTCAGACTTGGGCCTGGAAACAATAATTTATTAGTATATTCCCCTTCAGCCGAAGTTTTTCCTCATTTTAACGTGTCCTAATAATATGAGAGACAAGGGACACTTTTCAGTGAGTTCAAAGCAATGTTTCCATCTGATTAAATGCATATTTAAGCAGTGACTTACAGCTGTTCCATATGTAATAAAACTTTCTTCTATTAGAAGTTCTGATATTTTAAAACAGCAATGAACACTGAAATCTTATGGCTATGCATACTGCTCAAATAAAATAGAGCCCCTTCTGTCCAGATATTCAGATTGCTAATTCATGGGGCACCCAGACAGGCAATTATCTGTGCAAATGTACACGAAACTACATCAAGGTGTGCAAGTCATCAACATAAGTTAAAATAAATACTTACAGGCAGCTCGAGGTAGAAGAATTCTAAGGACATGAACTACCAACACAGCTCACAGGGTGCTGGAAGCCCGTTCATTCGTATCGAGCTATAATTTCTATGCCAGACAGTAGCTGCTTGCCAAATTTCTATACTCCACATCACAAGCAGTTGCTTTACCACTGCTTAACTCCCGGTGGATTAGTAAGATATAAGGGCATCTTTCACAGTGTAATAATAACCTGCGTCTAGACAGGCAAGACTTTCAGCATCCGTGTGGGGGGTCAGCAGAGCAAGACCCTTCACACAGCTCCATGGTGATGGTTTTCTGGAGTCACTGAGTCCTCTCACATTTGTGTGTGGAAATAGCTACATGACAATATGCCATTTGGTGACTGACAGCTGTCAGAGGTTGTGTACCCTCCCCAATATCTGTGCATAAGCCCCTGCTGTGTCCTTATCCAGACTGTCAGCTGCCAGTTGAAAACATGGCTTCTGCTCAATAAAGATACAGGGCCACCACTGTGATATGAAAAAAACCCTCAAACAGACTATTGCAAAACTGGAACTGACTATAATGCTGTTATTGAAAAGCACTAAGCAAACATGCCTTAAATTGTTGTAATCTCAAAGATGTAAAGAATGTAGAGCTCCCTTAGTGTGTCCTGCTACTCCCATCATCCACAAGTTTATTACAGAATGAAAATTAATACCTTTTCATAGTCAGGTGACTCTTGGGGACTGCAGTCCCCAAAGTAGTGTGTTTCTTTTATAAAATGTCAGAAACTGTCAGTATGCTGGGCAAAAGAATTAGACTGTCATGTGGTAGGGGCCTGTCATGTCTCCCATGGCTGGCTGGTCAAGGAAAAGAGCAGCCCATTTTGCCACAAGAAAGAAAATCTGAGACTCTTCTTCATCAAGCCACAGATTTCTGCCAAGAGAGGCACTTTATAAGCTCTCCCAGCACCAATATGGGCCACTGAGCACATTGAACATGTCAGCCTGCCTAAATTCAGCTGTCAAACAGTTTTCTCCATCTTTACCTTCTGCATTTTCTTCTTGCAACTTTTGTTATCCACTTGATAATAGTGTAAAACCTGCACTGCTCGTCAGTTTCTTTCCCCCCTTCTGTTAAATAAGAAATGAAAGTGAGAGCTATATGACTCCAACACAGTTATTAAACAAGACTAGAGAGATGAACAACATCAGTCTTCAGAAGAAGTTTTTGGGAACACAGGGAATGGATGTAGGATACATAAGAATCATACCTGCTGATAACAGATTTGTGGACTTTGTGCATAGCTGGAAGCTGTTTGTAGCTGCATTTTCAGCAAGAATTCTATTTAGCAAGAAGCATACACATGACAATCATAATAGCCCACATGATCCCCATCAACCAGTCTGGCTAACATCTGGCATAAGGAGGAGAGATGATTGCTCTCCAGAGTTGTAGGGTTCTCTCTTGTGGTAGCTGCTCTGCAGCAAAGCATAGAGGAAAACTGCTGGTTTTGTAACAATAATTTTTTTCCCAAGACTTCTAACAAATCCAAAACAGATCCAACTTCAAAAGTAAATTCAGGCTAGAGCAGAATACAGGTTTTCCCCACAAACATTGCAGCTAGATTTTCAATATAAAGTTGTATTTATAATGTTTTAAATATGCCCTGTTGCTTTGTATTTGCAAAAAAAATGAGCTTAAAGTCTTCATTAACCTGTTTTCAGAAGCTTTTGCTGCTTGACTTAAATAAAAGAAGTCAATTTGAACATTTCTAACCTTTCATTTTCCTGGTGTTATATCCCATGAATGCTTTCTGTGCTTGGTCACTGATATTTTATGATTTTTATGGTACTTGATTCTGTCTAGCAGCATATCATTATATTAAATTTCTCTTCAAATTTATGAAGAAAAGAGATAAAAGTCACTATTTTTTATTTAAATCCAATTTTGCATACATATTTTTTATTTTATAGCTCAAAATAATAATTACTTAACTGGATCTTGGAAAATTTTATGAAGAAATTGATTACTATTTTTTAATAAAGTCATTGAAATGTTTGAAATTTGTCTCCACAGAGATGATAATAATATAACCTGTCTGCTGGTTTGTGAGAGACAATAAAAAGATAATTTAATTGAAGTTGGACCACAGATTTATAAAGCAGAAGTAATTTTAGAAGAAATTAGGCCTAGCAGGAACTTTTCAGGGGAAAACATTCATTTCATCAGAAAGTATCACTTTATGAAAACCAGTACCTCTAACAAGAAAGGAAAATCAGCATACTTTTCACATAAATATTTTTGCAGGGCTTCATCTTGCTGACACATCTGTCTTGTATTTCAATTCAAGTTATTTTATTTAAGTGTAAATGAATTATGCTTTATTCATATTTAATTGTAATGGAAATCTTTAAAAGTAAAGATTGAAACAATGGTTTATTATTCCCTGAAAAATTTATTTTTTCTTTTTTATCTGATTTGGTTTTGACTTAGACTGATTTTTATGATAGATAGATAAGATTTATATTCTATGAATTAGCATAAGCACTTGCAGAACACTCTAAAAAAATAATGAATGTAATGCTATACTGAAAATGATGATTATATAAGGAATCAGAATGAAATACTAGCTGCTTTTTTCTTTGTAAGTGTACTTTTACAACAATCCTTTCTTATTCTCAAAGGAAGATGCCTATGGGAGGTATAAAATAAAAACAAAATCTGTTTAAATGTATTTGGTGTTTGGTGAGAATCCAAGTCAGTTGCACATAAAATGATTTACTGGGTCAAGATGAAATTGAAGAAAATCAGAGTATTCCTTATGTAATTTTTTTACAATCCTCAGTAAACATCATAAAGTCAATTCAGTAATCTACTTACTCCTTGGCATTTCCCTCTGAAGCAAAATTC
Source organism: Myrmophylax atrothorax (assembly GCA_026770055.1). Taxonomy (NCBI): domain Eukaryota; kingdom Metazoa; phylum Chordata; class Aves; order Passeriformes; family Thamnophilidae; genus Myrmophylax; species Myrmophylax atrothorax. The sequence goes on from JAOXXN010000446.1 coordinate 56,311,535, forward strand.
TGGACAGTGAGGACCAAAGAGAAACTGAATGACTCTGTGGAACTGAGGAATCTCTTCCTTTCCTAAGAAATCTATTTAAAACATAATGAAAAATAAAACATGCTTCTCTGTAATATCTTCATGATGTGCATGTGGAAGGCCTGGATGGGGTATGAGGTATTACTGAAATTACTCATAGAGTTTCCAAAAGTGTTTAATATCATGTTAGATCCTTTCTCATCTACTGTCAGTGTAAGAGGCAGCAGAAGAGAAATAGAGGTGGTATTTGCCTTTAGAGAAGGCCTCACTTAATTGTCTAGAAGGATATATGGCTTAGAAATCAACTCATCTTTATATTGAAAAAACTTTGATATTCACCAGCCCACTCTTTGATCAACCATTCTGTGTTTGGTCCTGTTCTTACAGGATGTTGTTCATCAAAGGACACCTTGAAACAAATCACTTGAGAAGGGTTAAGAGAGGAAGCACTTCAGTTTGCAGTTGTGCAAAAAATCCAAAACAGATCTGTGATACCATGGATGTGCGTGTTTGCATGTGTCTGAATCTGTGTGTGCGCATGTGTGTATGCACAGCAAACATACACTCTTTTCCAACTCAAGGCTAGTAAAAAATCATACACCACACAACATATAACGAATATAAAGAATAATGAATGTGTGCCTCATCTTGTCAGAAAATGAAGTACAATCAAATAAATTGCAGAATTGGACTTGGAGGAAACATTCTCTTAATTTCCAACTCTGTGGTGTGTAACTATGAGAACTATGTTAAAAGCTTACTGGTCTACATTCCAGTTTACTTCTAGATAATTCTTGCCTGTCTCTTATCCTCCATTGGTATATATACTATATCCAAAGCCTAAATCTACCTCTCCTATCTGAATATTCCTTCTGTATTTTGCAAGGAAGTGACTTCTAGCAATTAGCTGCATGAGTAGGTTTGCACTCTGGCAGAGATATCCATGGGACTGCACTTTGAAAAATTCTAGGTTTCCAGTCTTTACCTGCTCTGGATGGCATCCAATCTGCTGTTTGTTGTACAGAAGGGTGGGGGGGGAACTTTCCCCTGGATTGCACACCCCACGTTAAGAGCTGGCAGTTTGGCAAGGTCAGGATGACCTTGGGGCAGCCAGAAGGAGAAGTAAATAACCTCAGCCCCTTGGTAAACAGCGACAAACTGTTGCCAAGGGTGGGCTTCTCAGCAAGTGAACAGCTCATGATAGCTGGCCTTCAGCCAATGGGAAAAGACCCCCAGCTCATGCACAACCCCCTTTAGCCTATCCAAAGCCGCCCCGGTTCACGTGTACCCCTCAGAACCCTATATAAGTTGTTTACCCCCCCAATAAAGGTTGTTGTTGTTGTTGTTTGATGTTCTTGCATCTAACCATTGGAGCCTGGACCTTAGCTCTGTGAGAATACATCCAAGGCATCTGGACGCTGAACCTGGGGTACCGTGTGAGATGGGCAGGCTGGGACACGGACAGAAACCTCTCGCTTTGACGCAGCGCGAGTAAATTTTCCCTTTAGAAGGGAAATGCAAAGCTTTTAGCATCTTAACTACTTTCTTAAAAGAAAAGGAATTGCTCTCTGCAAAAGTTTAGATTTTCATGCAGCAATTGTTGCCATTTACAGTACATAATAAAGAATAAAAAAGGAAAAAATATTATATTGAAGGGAAACATAGTTTTCTCATGGTAAATTAATTTTCCATGTTTCACTGATTACTCAAGAATAAAAAATGGGAAAATGTCTGGATTATACAATTGCATCACTTAAAATGATGAACACAACTGAAGAAACCCTCCCCTTTTCCATTCTTATGCAGTAAATGATAGGCTCAGATTTTGACTGAATTCTTGGAAATGCCACCACATCTATAAGAATTGTTAAAATTGAGTTTCATGATCACTTTGGATTCCCTCTGGGTGTAGAAATGACCTGCCTCATAAATATAGAGTAACTCCTGTCTTCATCACACATATCACTTCTCTTAATTCAAAAGCTGTCACTGCACAAGAACTCACTGTGATTTATGCATTTTATCTTCCTTATAATACAGATTGAAAACCTTTCCTGAAGTAATTTCTAGCTGAATTCTAGATGAGTAATTATTAAACTAAGAATATTGTCAGTATTGATGTGTAGCCAAGGGAATCCTTACCTGATGAAGGAGAACAGCATATGATAGATAATTTCACCTTTCTTGTAGAGATGTTTCAGCAGATAAATAGTATTTAGAGTTCTAGATATGTTTTTGGCAGCTTCCCTCATAAGAGATTATTGAACAAATCAAGATGTTACAGAAAAATGAAATCATTTTTGTACATTCATGATTTTTGACAGGATGAGAAAGGAAGAGCAAAAGGTCAAGTTTATCAATAAAGAGAAGTTGTTAGAAGAACTTCAGAGAGATGTATGTTTTTAAATCAAATCTAAAAGCATGTAGACAGTGAGAGGACAAAACTTACTCTTAGTATTTAAAAAATATTGCAACTAAATCTGTCTTTCAAGGAGTGAAGACCATGCTGAGTGGTCTGACAATAAAATGGTGGAAACCATGTAGTACACTTGAAAATAATGTAAATTGGAAAAATCAGTCCTAACTAAACATAAACAATAATGACACTAAAATAACTCTTCTATCAAGGAAGAGTTGGTCAGGGCCCATAGTTCTGTGAGAATGTTAAGAGAACCCTCACTTTATGCTAAAGAAACAGAGTAATATGAACTATGTGAAAGAGACTAAAGTCAAAACATCAATGTGCAATTGGGAGTGTCTGTGATTCAACTGGATATACTTCATATTCTCTGCCTAAACGAGGCTATGGCAAAATAGGAAAGCCACACAGCAGGACAGCAAGTAAGTAACTTCTAAACTTATGAGGAGACTCTTTTCATTAAGAACTCTTCAAACTGATAGAAGACCCTACATCTCAAGCAAGAAACAACAGGAGTCCTTGAAGCAAGAGGAGAACACTGAGGAGGTGATGGGAATACTTCTGCACTGTTTCTGAAAATGATAGGAGTGAGGGGTACCACAGCAGGCTTACAGGGAATGGCAGGAAATACTGTTACATATAACTTACATAGCTCTTGAGAAATCTTTTACTTTAGGATGTTTTGGTAGATCAATGTATAAAGAGATCCAAATAAAATTGAGGGCATTTCATGGAGCATAATAGGTCTGTATTTCAAGGCAGTGATCTGGATACAGTTTCAATGGCAGAAAGTTTTGCTTCTTACTGGTCTTTAGTCATGTATTTTCTACAGGCATCCACTTTGCTGTGACAAATGACAAGATACAGTCTATGACTGACTTCTTGTTAGGGGATTTTCTTCTTCTGCGTACTATCATAAAGGGCAGCAAAAATTCCAATCAAGTTTTAAATGCACAATGTAATAGCTTGCTATTGCTTAGCTGCTCTGTAAGATTAACTCCAGCAAAGGCACAGACACATATTAGGTGTGAAAGGACGCATCACAAACTGATATAGCTGCTCATTAGTGTCAGCAAGAACAGAGTATGAAATAGTATTTCACATTGCAAAACTGAGTTCAAGAAAAGCTTTCTTTATCTTTACTGCAAATAATTCATGTCACAGAAAACTTAGGAAAATGACAGCACAGAAACAGTCTACTCTCTAATATTTGTCCATCAATCTTATGAAATACTGTGTATAACAGAAGGAAGGCAAGGGGAATTTGTGCTTTAAAAGATTTTAATAGAAAAGACACACATATATTGAGGTATTCAGATATCTTTTTTATTTCTTCCTTTTGTCCTCACTCAGGCATCTCTGATTGAAAAAAAAATACATGTTTTTTACTGGACTCAGATGCTGAGAGCTTTTTTCTCTGGCAATAGGAAACAGCTATCAGGTTAGGTCAGAAGGGGTTATTAGACAAATAAGAGTAAAAGTATTCCCAATATCACAGCTGTTTATGAGAAAGCATATGCTGTTAACAGTAAAACACTTCTGTAAAAACAAATCCTTTTTAGCTTGGGCAATCTTATGCCTCAAATGACACCCAACTAAGCATATTTGGATGAAAAGGATACTGAACGTGTTCTGCTTTAAGGAGTCTGTGGGAGCAGTTCATGGTAAGCAGAAACATTGCTCCAAATATTGGCTGAGAACAAAGGTAAATCTGCACTTTGGGCAGTGTATGAAAAATTAATAGCTCTCAGAGTGATCTGCAGGGGCACTTTTAGACAGAACATGTAAAGTATACTGCAAGATAAATAATTCTTCCAAAAATTATTTCAAAGCCAGTAAAAGTTCAAAACAAGTGCTGAAATGGCTCTGAGAAAGATTTAGATGTGAATGTCATACCCTCTTTCTTCACAATGTAAGGGAGGATAACAATAGAGGCCAAAGACTGTGCAAATATTTTGGAGTCTTTGTAATCTCTTAAGCTATATGTAGCAACCCACGTCCCCTGAGGATATTGCTGTTGCAGAACATTGCACATGGTATCTTGGTGCCAGTTATTTTCTGACAACTGTGTCAGAGCTGTATTTCTCTTTTGTGCCCTGAATCTAGTCCAATGTAGGCCTGCAAAAGTAACACACCCTTTTTATATGCACATAGTGAAAATGTGTATCCTGAGTTACTGAATGCATACAATTCTGCAGAACTGGTGAGATTGCACCTCAAATCCTGTGTCCATTTCTGGGTCCCTCACCTCAAAGTAGACATTGAGGTCCTGAAATGTGTCCAGAGAAGGCAACGGAGCTGGTGCAGGGTCTAGAAAGTAAGTCTTATGGAGGCAGCTGAGGGAGCTGGGGTTGTTTAGCCTGGAGAAAAGGAGGCTTAGGGGAGAACTTACTGCTCTTTACAACTGCCTGAAAGGAGGCTGTATCAGGGTGGGAGTCAGACTCTTCCTGCAGGGACCTACTGACAGGACAAGAGGAAATGGCCTCAAGTTGCACCAGGGGAGTTTCAGGATGGATGGACATTAGAAGGAATTTCTTCATAGAAAGGTTTGTTAAATATTGGAACAGTCTGCCCAGGGAGGTGGTGAGTCACCATCCCTGGAGGTGTTCAAAAAACAACTGGATGTGGTCCTTAGTGCTATGGTCTCATTGACACAGTGATGTTTAGTCAATGGTTGGACTTGATCTCGAATGTCTTTTCCAAAATAAATGATTCTGTGATTCTGTGTTATTATAGGATATGTCTTAACCAATAAGTTTTTTAGCTAAAAAGTCTCAGAAATAGGAATGTCAAGCTCACTCTTCATCAATTAAAACATAAGTTAATGTTTAAGAAATTATTTGAAATTGCAAGTCTATTATCAGACCTACACTGTCCTTATCTTAGCACAGATTTCTCTTCCATGTCATGTACTCTAGACAAATTCTTGCAAGAACCACCAGGCTAACTAGCCAGAGAGTTTATACTTAAAATACATTAAAATCTATATTGTAATGTGACCCAGAGATTTGGGCTCACTAATTAGGAAACTGCTCAGGATTGGCTGATGAGTACTGAAACTTTTATGGAGCATGTATGATAATAGGCAATAGAACAATCAGCTATGGAAGGGGCTGAGAAGCCAGAAAAACCTATACTTTGAAATATCCTGTCAGCAGTAGCTTAAAAAATGTTGGAATTTCCCACAAGACCAGAAATGAATTTGAACTGGTGCACTGAAAGTCAGACTGGTATGTGTTTAGTACTCAATCAGTTTGTTAAATCACATTTTGGATACAACTCTTCAAATGCCATTCAGTTGTCACTAGTAATTTGGCCAGCACGAAACATCTTGATTGTATTGCAGAAGGGAGACTGAAAACTAATTAAAGTGGAAAAACATATTCCTTTCACTGGGGAAATAAGGGAGAAAGGAAATATTAGATTTTGTGCTGTCATTCTCTGGGTCTCCAATTTTAATAAAACAGAAGTTTATAAACAATCAGATTTGAAATGTGCCTTAAAGATTAGACTTCTTCTGTCTTCTCAAAAAAATAAAGGTTGACAGAAATTTTAAATTAGCCACACTCTGAAACCTTAACATAAACCAGAAACATATTATATTATAGAAAGTGGTAAAGTAGAAATATCATACAGAAGTACAAATCAATATTTATCATGTAGAAAAATTAGTTTTGAGAAGCAATTCCTAACATCCTATGAAACTCACTGTCCAGGCCAAATACCAACAAAGACTCAGTTTTATTTGTGCACAAGGCATCAGCCTGTAATTTTCTACTGGGAGCATCTGTTGCCATTCCAGAAGCACACAGGGCTTCTGTTGAACTGTCAAGGTTTGAACTCAGTGTGCTGCACACATGCTTTGAGTTGTGTCATGCTGGCAGACAAATGCCACTGATTGCCAAGAGAACAGGGACTAGCCTTAGAGGTAGAAGCAACAAAAGCTGCTAAAGAAGTGCTGCCATAGGAAACAGGGCCTTCCAGGTTTTAGACATTGAAAAAAAGTTTGGGCTGAAGTGCATTAATGCACAATTTAATAGGATTTGGAGGTTGAGGTAGAACAAAATTGGTCTGAACCCCACTGAAATCACTGTTTTTTGTTATTGATGTGAGAATGTATTGCACTCAAAATCTTGTCTATGGGCAAAGCAGAAATACACATGTATATGTAAAGACCATAATTTACTGTTATGAGAGTAATCCTGCTATAGTGGAAACCTTCATACTCTAGTAATTATTAGTCCAGCTCTGAATATTAAAGAAAAATAAGAATGCAATTAGAATTTTTGTACACATTCCTGTCAAGTTGACAGAACCTGGAGTTCTTGTCTGTGGGGAATGTAATGTTAATTGTGATAGTTTCCTTTTCCTCAGTCTAAGATATTCTCAGATTAATTTTTATGTTGTTGCTACTACATTATTAAGCCTTTTTTCTTTCTTGTTTGATCTACAGCTCTACATTACACTTGAATGATCTATATATGAAGTTTTTTGTACATCCTAGATACTACTTCTTTGTGGTCTTTGTGGTGTTTGTGACTAGTTTTGTACAGTTCCATTTTCTTCCTCTTTTTTTTTTAATTTTTTTTTTTCAGACTGTTGGTAATATATTTATAGCTATGGGATTTGCAGTACCAAGCACATGCCCCATTTTTTGTCACCCCATGACTGCTCATTTCTGTGCCACATCCTGTGGCTTCACTACTCAACAAACCTGCTGTTGCACTAGACCTGTATTTCTCTACAATATATCATTATTTCAGAGTCATAAATATCTCATTCTACTTACAAAAATTGCTACTTGCTGCTACAGATGTAAAACTATGGTTGTGCCATTCAAAGATGATAAAAATAAAATAAATTAGACATTACCATTAGGCCAGTTACAGAAATTATTGTCACAGCTAAAACAAGTGTGACAAAGCTGCAACAGGTCAAGGAAAGTTTGGACTGAGCATGCCTCTCAAGCCTCAGTCCTGAGACCTTGCAAGTTCACGACAAAGTTTGTGTCCTGTTACTAGTAATGACAATACCTTTTTATAGGGCTCCATGGTTGCACAGGGCTGAGATAAAACCCACTTCCTAGAAATTTGGATCTAAGGAGAGTAAAATTTATGTCTGTGCAACTTCAGAGGGCACTGGCAGTTGTTATAGGTTTTATTTAATGGTTTAACTACTGCATAGAATAGAAGTTTTGCACACAAATTAAATCACAGAATACGCAGAGTTGGAAGGGATCCACAAGGATCGAGTCCAACCCTTAGACCTGCCCAAGACCATTCCCAAGAGCCACACTATTTTCCTGTATCATCCTAATACTTCTTGAACCCTGACAGGCTCTTTGGGAACTTTAATAGCTCTGCAGAATGCAACAGGTAGCAGACTTAGATCAATTTTATTGCAGAGAGGAGAAAGAAATGGACAGGTTTCTTTCAATGACATCACTTTCAGATAATCAGAGAGAGACTCTAAACTTTGCAGTGGAGAGCCTTGGTGATGAAGCCTGTCCCCTAAACCTGCAGCACCACTGAGACTTTGGTTAGAACTACACTAACAAATCAGGTCCAAAAAAGTAGGAGTCCATCATAGTCCAAAATCAGCCAAATTAATTTACTCCATCAGAGCTTAGACCAATTCTTGCTCAAATTAGCAAGAAGCTTTTTATTAAATTCAGATGAATGTAGAGAGTTCCCCCATTAACACTTGCAGAGAGTTTGCAGCAATATTTACTAATCCCTTTTCCACTAACACAAAGAAAAATTATGAACAGTTATTGGTTCTCCACGGTTGTAAAACTAAATCATAAAATAAGTAGATCTTAAAGGATTTCCAGGAGTAACTGATGTGTGGAGCAAGCCTGGAAGTACTTTTAAACCTTGAAAATAAAAATCTGACTAAAACAAGACTCATAAGGTTATAAGATCTTAGGATGCTGGCATAGAATTAGGAAGAAGTATTTTATTTTAACAAAAAATAAAGTATTATAAAGAAATAATAAAGGACAATGCCACCACCTGCTTTATAGCTCTATTGCTTGGTTAACTCCAAGAAAGTAACATGGCTCAAGAGCTGATCTAAAGTGTAAGTCCCAAAGAATCATCATGCACAAATATTCTATATGATTCCCTGATTCTTTCTATTCCTTCATAAGGAGTCTGAAAATTCATTTCTATCATAGTAAATTTTCAAATGCTTATTTTGATTTCATAGTTTCATCTTGACTAACTACTCTTTTTCCAATGGATCAGTATTCTTATGCAACTGTAAACCATAATTAAAATATGTTGAAATAAATTAAGCAGTCCAACTAGGTTTTCTGTTCTCTTCTTACTCCTTCAGATGTACAGAAAATTCATCTTTTATCATCTTTCATTGCTTCACTGCCATTGAGGTGATCATTATTCTTATGCAGGTTGTTTCCCAGCATGTGCTCTATTCCTTGGTGGATGAAAGTTTGGTGAAGTGAGTAGAAACACAAACCTCATTCCTGCTATCTGATTGACCCTGACATAAATGATAAATGTGGCTAATGGGATTAATATTGCTGAAGTACAAATACATCCAAGCAGAACTACACCTGTACATAAGATTGTGCCATCTTTACATTCATTTCTGCCAGATGAATTATGTGAGAGAAGCCCATGAGTTTAAAGCTTTGTCTGTTGAAGTGGGAGCAGAAAATAATTGGAGTTTCAGATATGCTGGGTGTCCTACTTCCAACCAGGACAGTTAATTTTTGCAGTAGCCAGGAGGGGGCATGGCTAAGAATCAGAGGTTATTCTATACCACCTTATGTCATTACCTAGGGCTGGGAAAAGGGAGTCTCTTCCAGGGAAAAGGGGCTCCTGCCAGTCAAGTAAGCATGGCAGAGGGAACAGTAGGGTAATGCCAGTTCCAAGCAGTCATGATCAAACTGTTTGCCTATCTCGTACACCTTGTTATTGATATTGTAGCTGTTACTGTTCATTTTCTTATCTCATTGCTGTTTCCAGTAAATTGTTCTTATCTCAACCCATGATCTTTACCTTTTGTGCCTCCAATTCTCTCCAGCATGCCACGGGGGGGAGAGAGGAGCGATAGAGCAGTGCATGGTTTCCGTGGGAACACTAAATTGGGGAATACCATTCCTAAACTGTGATACTAGGGTATGTGTTTGCACTGCATCTCTTGGACATTGCCTAGAAATCTTTGAAGTACAGCAATACCCTAGACATCATACCAGGCTCCCTGGCTGCTGTAGTACTGTTTGAGAAGTATTTTGAACCTCACCAAGAAAAGAGTTGAGGTACTTTCAGGCAACAACCTCAGTACTTTCTTCTCTCTTTAAGTTATCTCTGCACTGACAGATGGGACCAAGTGGTCAAGATGATGGAAACAGGGAGACTGAAGACACAGGAAGGCTCAGCCAAGTATACAGGCGAACTCTGAACTGTTACACAATGGTATAGTTATGGCTTAGAGTACACAGTTCCTACTTCTGGCAGAAAAACAAATGACAGTGGACAGAAGTGAGATCATTCTTTGTTTTGTGCAAGAGCGCTGATTTTAATGTATTGAAAGAGAGAATGGAAAGTAGCTATCCTGAAATGCAAGAGAAAGTGTTTTAACGTGTTTTAAGACTTATTTTCCTGTACATTTCAAATTGGATATTAGACCACCTGATCAAAGTCTGTCCTGCCAGGAAAAGGCATCCTATCGATTCCCTGTGTTTTGCAGCTAGGCTTTAGGACTCAAATCAGTGATACACAAAACAATTTTTAAATCATGACTATGGGTTTCTCTTCTCAGAGTCACTTGAAGCTATGGCACACAGCAATTCAAAAGTGCACAACCCATTATTTTTCAAACCTTTCAAAAAGCAGCTCTGAAGTGCTGTGCCTCAAGTGGAAGCAATTTGGCCATTTGTAAAGCTCTACTTTTAGTGCAAGGAATGGAACATGGGATTGGGATTTCTTTATGCCACAAACCATTGTGTTTGATGGTAAATCCTCCCTGAATTTCACCTACCTTGTTTCCAAACAAGAACGGCAGTAGAAATGAAATCCCAGATTACCTCCACCAGTGCAGAAATCTTCCTACAGCCCTTTGTTTCTAAAATGAGATTATTTTTCTGGAAAAGAAAAGGAAGCTGCCTTGTTAGGCAAACACTTTTAAAACTTCTTCTTTGGGATGCAACTAGGTTCTGTATGGAGTAAGGAAGAAACTTATTTTCTCCTATATACATGTAGTCTGTGCACTTCTCCTGGGTTTTTCTCCATGTCTTTCTCAAGTGATAGAGATTGTGGGACTAATAGGCCTGGACTTTGATGTCAGTCTGCCTGTTCTATAGTGGTTTCTAGAGAAAGACTACAGGCCAAATTCTTTTACATGACTACAAGAATACTTTTCACATAGCAAAAGCTCACTGTAAGGAAGATAATATGGAAATTAAAGTTATTAAACATCTCCATCCCAGACCACAGTGCATGTCCTTACTTCTAGGGAGTTATACAGCAGCTCCCACATGTCAGCCAACTGCTACCTAGGGAATTTCTTGCACACTGTCACACTTTCTAGTCCCTGAGACTGAGCCTACATAGACACATCAAACACCTCTAAGGAATACTCCTGAACCCTGTGAGTCAGTGATTTACACAGCCAGACTTCTAGACTAGTCGCTGACTGCGCTCAGTGACGACCAAGGCCATCCCTGAAAAACTCTGCATGTGCTTCCAGTGCCAACACAGCTGAAGACCATCCCCAAAAGATGCACCACACCCAGTCACTCTGTTTCAGAGGGTCAGAGGATCTCATAATGCAGACATGGGCTGTTCCATGCCAGCTGAATGCAATGCCAGAGAATGGTATGGCCATCGTCAATATAGGGTTGATCACCCCAGAGACTCTTAAGTCTCTGCAGAGCCTCTTAGCCTTACTCACCACACAGGTGCTGATGAATCTGCCCATCACACCTTGCAGCTCCCTCCCCTCCAGGGCAATCTTTATCTCCAGTCTCAGTGTTTTCAGTCTAGTCAATATTTTCTTAAATTTACCTGTCAAAGTAGTGGACAAAAATCAAAAAAACCAATTGCTGATTTTTTATTTATATATAAAATCAAGGTGAATAGCAAGTACTGTGGGTCAATCCCACAACACAGAGAATCTCTGCAATACAATAGTTCATTTACCAGACCAACACAGATTGATGATTTTGCATAGATAAGCATTTTCTCCCAGGCTTGGTAGTCATTCTATGAAAATGCAAAGAAAGAGGAAAATTTGCTGTATCAGACATGATTTGCCTGCTGCAATCATCTCACCATAACAGTTTTCCAACATGAAGAAGTCTAAGGCACTGATTTGTCTGAGGTCTGTTCTAACTACAGCAACTTGAGAATTGAGATATTTGGGTTCAATAAATCTTTAGATATTATGAAATATTTGTGTGAAACTTATTGACCTGTGGTATATAGAAGGTCAGACTAGATGATATGATGTAATCTGTCTCTTGCTTCAGCAAGGCTAGAAAAATATGACATTTTCAGTAGTGCTTTGTTCAAAGCATGTTAGAAGAAAGATGAAATCCCCTTGTGATGTAACCATTCAGGGAAGTCTCCAGGTCAACCTGCAGTTATATCTCATGGTTATCAGAAACCCAGCACCTACTTCAATAAATATTCAGTTACGTGAGAGCAAACAACAAAAGAGAATGCCAACATATCCCACTTCTCAAATCAGCTAGTTAGAAAACTCTTTTTCAGGGCTCTGGATTCCTGAGTAAGTTAAAAGAGATAAAAGCCTGTAATAAAGACTTCAGTATAGATGACAGAATCTTAACATGTCTTTTGAGCATATATGTATGCATTTTATAATAATTTTCTTTTCCCCTTCTCTTTTTACTGAATCTGCTCTGATGTTCAATGAACATAAATGAATTTTCATTAAAAAGGAACATTTAGATAAAATGAAGGCTTCTTTTAGCAAAAATAGGAAATTGTGCAGTGATAATTGTATAGCAAAACATGGATATACACTGCATTTTAAAGAAGAGGAATTATGTAGGTATACGGAGACACAAGCTGAAGAGTTGACAGAATGGACTAGAAACAAGTATCTCTAAGAGGCAATGTAAACATTCTTCAGGCTGTTTTGAAATGGTCTTACTTATTTCTTCTGCCTGTATGCTTCTTTCAGGTTAATGGTTCTCTAATGATTGAATGAAGTGTAGCAAATTTATTGCATTTAGTCAAGGCTTGCAACCAAAAAATAAAAATAGACCAGACTTTTCATATTGTGGTGCAGAGAATAGGAAAGAATCTTCCGCTGGTAGATTTTAACCCTGAAAAGGATATAAACCAGAAAATGTGAGAGGACAGAATGGGAAAAAGGACTGAAATAAAAAGTCAGAAAGGGACCAAAGAAAAGAAAATATAGAGAAAGCATAAGTAGACACAACAATTTTTTAAATGTGAGAGATTTATATTTGTGTAAAAGAATTGAAGTAGCTACAGTAAAGAGAAGACAAAAACTTAGTGACATGAAAGAATAGATTTTGCAGGTCTTCATCATACTGAAACTGCAGATGTTTAAACAGTGGATGCATTTTTCTCACTCTAGATCAAATTTTGAAACCTTAAACCACCTGTAAAGTATAAGATGTTTGGACAGGTCTGCAAATAGTGTCAGGTAAGTCGTGTGAATTCAGACTGAGGGACTGGGTTGCATGTGAGAGCACACTTTACAGGAGTTTTTCTTTTAATAACTTTGAAAGAAAAAAAAAAATTGAGAAAAAAAATTTTAAAGCCCTTAGTAAGGAGCATTCTGTGTTCTGGAGTAAAGTCAGAATAAACATTCAGAAAACTAAAAAATGGTGAAAGGAATCCCCACACCAAATGTGGAATCTATACACCAACAGGACCAGCTGAGCAGCAGCATCCTCTCTGATGCTGCTGAGAGAATGTCTGAAGAGAGACTAGCAATAGAGGGGCTGCTGCTAGGAGTGGGACACATGGCTCAGGTGCCCCAAATGCTCATATGTACTGAGACATAGTGTTAAGAAAGGAGGCACTGTGAGTTAAGGAAGCTCTTCGGGTCTGCTCTAACAAGGATGCTGGGAAGGCTGCAGGCAATTTAGTAGTCAATGCTTTTGGCTCCTGCCTGGAAACAGGCATTGATGGAGCACTAAGGTGAAAGAAGTCTCTTTGAACAGAAACACTAAGCATTTGGGGAGAATCAAATAATGAGTGAGATGAAGTAGGTGACAGGAAGAGCAGGCTGAATCATACAGTACTTAGAGACTTACATATGCCCAGTTATCCACACACTTACCAAGTCTGCCTTGGTAAAACTCCTACTGCTTGTCTAACTCTATAACCACCACTGATCACTTCTTCACTGACTTAAAATGTCTTTCATTTATTGAATTCTAGGGGATTTGTTTTGTTGTCAATGTCTCACTGGGACATCCTTCAACTCTGGGTGGTACTTAATCTTTGATCCTTTTAAATGGAGAAAGGAGACAAAACCCCAATATTGTAACACAGAAGATGTATCTTTTGTACTGTCTGAATATAAGTAATAATTTCAAATTCTCTGAAATAAGACACAGAGGAAAAGTCATGAAGTAGGAGAGAGAATACAATGGAAAGAGAGTGAACACACTCAAGAATTATTCTAGTTTTATACAGGGAACATGACTATACTAGTTACTTTATAAAACTAGTTATAGAATTAATATATTTTTAAGTTTAATACTTATAAAACTGGAATACATAAATAGGAACAAAACTAGCTAAAGATTAAAGACTTTTCTGTTTGACTCATGGTTTATAACTGCAACATGATACCTGAAACCCAGGTACATTTTCTAATGTACAATTTGTAAGTTATGACAGTTACAAAACTTAATTAAGTCTAAGAAGAAAGAAATTGATATATTAGCTAAAATGATGTGTAAGATGTCACTAGTCTTAAAATTAGTGTAATTGTGCCTATGTCACAGGGACTGAATGCAGAAGCGTTAATACCATTTGTCATCTCCTGAGGATGCTTACCAAATATCTGCACTGCTGCTAGAACTAAAAGTTCTGGATACTCCTGGCAATATCCCCTAGAGACAAAAAACAGTGACTTAAACTAACACTGACTGGAAAAGTGAAATCACTTTCCTAAGGTGTGAGTGACACACTCAGAAAAGAATGTATAACAGACATATACACAGGGCCACACCTCAGTTTTGCTATCTTTAACATTTTTGTTTGTTTGCTGCTGGTTTATTAAAATGCATATGTCTGTGTGTGCTTTGTTCTATAATGAGATTTTTTCTGCCTGTATTTCCATGCACTTAAATTTGACAACGTATACTATCCTTTCTCTGCAATAAGAAAGATAAACTGATTTTGAGCTCACTGCAGAGATTCCTCATAAATAACTTTTCAGCATTCTGTGCATGAAAAGACTCTGATTTTGAATAGTCCAGTGGGGTTATTTGTACCTATTTAAACTGAAAAATGCTACTGAATCAGAATAATGAAGAAAACCAAGGTATGTGCAAGGCTATGGAGAATCAGGCATAATGTCTGGCATTTCATTGAGCTTTGTAATCAAGAAAGACACAGTTTTTATTCCACTGTGTGTGTAGAAATATCAGTCAGAGTTTTTCCTGCAGAGTATTGACTAAAAGTATACTTACCCAGTGAAACAAAATTTAACAACTGCATATCATCAGGTTGACTCTTACAACTCTGACTTCTAAGGCTAAAATAGTAGACTAGAAAGTAGACAAACCTGTGAACTGTATTTTCTGAATCATTCTGAATTACTCTGACCAGAACCAAGGACTTTTCCCAAGTCCTGTACAAAATCTTGCTTTAAATTACACACACCTCCAACATACTTGAAGTATGCAATATGAAGAACTAATGTATTACTCTTTTGACATTAAAAAGCATTAATCATGTAAAAGAAAAGCAGTTAATTGTAGCTTACAAATGATATTTTAGAATATTGAAGTTTTGATATTAAGTAGTCCTGAAAAGAAAAAGAGAATGGGATATGAAATCTCCTTGGAACCAATTTTTTCTGCATGGATAGGAGTAGGAAGCACTCACCAAATCTTTTGAAAAGCAAAAAGGCTAACAGTGAAACCATAAGAACCATTATACATCTGTGGAATTTCAAACTTTAGTTTTGGAGCAAATTAATTTTGAAATTAGTGTGAGTGAAATTAGTGCTATTCAGTGTTGCTCTGATTTTCTTGTCAACTTTATGTTTAATGAAGGGAATCATATTATGTAATTATTTTGATAACTCAAATCTGTCAATCAAGGCAGTGGACTGCTACTTTTATTATTGATTATTTTTTCTCTTTAAAAGGTTACTCTATACACCTTTCTTTCAGTTATGAATGTGCTTATCTTCCTGGTAATTTCACATGCCAGTATGACCTGCAAAAATCAGTGATTTAGTCAATTATTGAATGTACTGAGCTAAAGTCATATTTGGAGTTTGCTACGCTCACTGAATGCTGTTATTAAAGGGATCATGTACAGACTTTTGACAGTACAACTGATGAGATTCTGTTTAAATTACTATAATCTAGACTGATGCATATGATTTATACTGGTCTTCAACACAGAATATAAATGAAGACTTGAGGTTTTATTGCCCTTTCATTGTTAAAAACTGATTTGAATAGCCAGCCAGGCTGTCTACATTATACCGAAATCGTACCACTTCAGCCTGTCTAATAGTACACTCCAGTTACACTGCTTCAAAGTACAAGGACAGAGATAATTCTGATAGTTAGAGCAGAACAGGGTATCAAATTCCTTATTTCCCTTTCTGACTGTTCTCATTCTCTGATCCTGCTTACACTGCTTAATATTCCTAGGACTAATTTCCTCTGCTGGGAATAGTGTCATCACCTACATCCTTGTGGAGATTGTTTAATGCAGAACTAATGCAGACACGCAGAACAAGAGTGGTGAGTTTAGGGGCAGATGAGATAGCTACAGGGCTGACTACCCTTCATGCTAGAAAGTAGGTGTATCTTACTGAGGGAACTGAACACAAGGGCAAATTTCACTCCTATTGGAATTCTTGGCTCATACCCAGCACTAATGTTATTCTGTGTGCTCTCAGCTGTATGTAATTACAAGCACTATCATAGGCAATTTCTAGCTCTCAAGCAGTTAGACTACCTACAGTCTTGGCCAGCTGAGGCTCTGGCTTCCCCAAGGTCATAAAGGTGCCCTGGCTCAAGGGTCACAACAGGCATCTTTGGCAAGTGAAGCAGGCAGGTGTCACAGGAGTATTTCTAAAGTGTAGATACAGCTGGTTTTTAAAACCATGAGAATTTGAAATCTCTGAGAAAGAAACAAAAATACTACCAAATTAGTAACAGAAATTTGGCAATAATTTCTGCTGGTTTATATGACTATCACTGTGCATCCTGGGGTTGGTCAAGAGTAAAAATCTGTAAAATACTTTTCCTCTTCTAGATTTGGTCTACCAGCATGCAGCAATAGAAAACCTTCTTTCTCACAGATGGTGACATAGCATGCTTTTTTTTTGTCAGCCAGTTAACATTTTCCCCAGCCATGGTCTTAAACAATGTAATAGCAAATTTCACTGACAATTACAGACTGTTTTATTTCACTGGGGAAAAATAAATTAGAAATTAAATGCTTTAAAGGTCTGCTCATTTTTGGATACCGTCTACAAATAAGAAGGCTGTTCTAATTAAAACAAAACAAAACAAAACAAAAAATAGATTATAGTGAAGACTGCAACAAATAAGGCAGTGTAAATATAGCATGCTGGAAACAAAATAAAATGATGCTCACTGTTGCATTCAAATGGTTCCCAGCTTATTGCTGATGGCAAGCAGAACAATGTCACCATTGATAGTGGATTAAGTAGGAAAGAAATGGAGCTGGGTTGAGGTTTTTTGGGGGAGGAAAAGACTGTATGTAGCTAACTTTAAAAGTTATAGTTTTTAGGAAATACTTAGCTGGCCAGGGTAAAGGCAAACTTCATTTTCTAAGATATAATTCTAATAACAATAAATCAATGCAAACTGATCTATCTTTATAAGAAACTGTGTGGATTTCTCCTTTTCAAAACATAAAACTAGGCTTAATGGGAATGTCGATACTGAAAAGGAGAATTATGAATGCACTCAACTTTTTTAATTGCTGTTTTGATGGGAGAAATACAATGGATGTTGTCTACATATGACTTCATGGCTGTGCAAATCCAATACAATGATCCCAGTGCCTGTAAATATGCTATTCAGAAAGCATATGTGAAATGTTTTTAGAAAAGTAAATGGTTATGGAACCATGTCTGGTTAATGATTTTCTTTCTAATTGCTTACTGAAAAACTATAGAATTTTTTTTTCTAATTTAATCTCTATTTAGATGACTCTGTGTTTACCATTATTGTTGCATTTTAGGAGTTGGAACTATGCAATTATAAAAAGAAGAAAAAAGAAAAATAGTTAGAAATATTATCTTTGGTACAAAGAATTTACAAGTAAATCAAGGGAATGAAAAAGGCAGATAATGAGAGTTTGGAAATACTGTGAAAACCTTGACTAGTTAACAGTTTAAAAATCTTAGGGTGCTGGTAGGTTTATACTTCAATTATAGAAATATCTTGGACACTTCTTGCTCAAGTTTCATAACTAGTGATAGAGGAAAGAATCTATGGATGTCAGTGGTTGTCTCCTGCTAGTTACAGATAAGTATTCCCATTTCCTAAGTGTTTCTTGGGAAATTAAGAAACATTTTCTGTCATTGTCCAGGTAATTTCATTGGTTCACTTTGGACAAAATGTGTAAATTTATCTCTGTTGGATTATTCATTATAGTGTGACACCCTTGGAATTACTCTTCTCACAAGGCCCTCAGCCAGTAAGCAGTCACTGTGGAGTCTGCACACAGATAACCCCTACTTTTACTAGTTTTCATAAAATTAACCAGATAATTTTGAGCATAGTAATCTGAAATTTGTGGGATCTTGAAGCTATCTTGATCCTAGAATTATTTTCTTAATTCCTTTTCTTTCAACTCTTATTGATGTTTCAATTATTGTCTGTAAGGGATAATCAAAAATACATATGTTATTTTTAAAAAAGAATTATGTGAGTTAACTGTTCAGAAACCAATATTTCTTGTTTTGCTACTCTTCCCTGTATATGAAATGCTTTATCACTTCTTAGTATTTTATTAGACAAAACCAAGATTTGACTTTTGCTCTCATACTAAGTCCTGGGGTTGAAATGTAAATGCAAAATCCAATGGTGTCTTTGAGTGCTTTCTGGTAATGCAAATTATGTCTTTTCTGAAAATGTAAAGACTTTTTTGTTGTATTCCTGTTTCGAGCACATTGTTCCAATCTGATTTTAGGTACAACAAAGATTTAAGATTTTGGCTGCTACTGAAAAGATGTATGGTGAGAACATTTCCTCAAGGGTCTTTCCAAGAATTCTGTTCACAAGGAATAATTTGTGGCTCTGGAGATAGTCTTCAGTCTGTCTTCCTGAACAAATAAAGAAGTCAGCATTACCAAGCATTTTCTTTTTACTTCATTTCCCCAAAACAGAGAATCATAGAATTATTAAGGTTGGAACAGACCATTGAGTCCAACCATTGACCTGACACTGCCAAGTCCATCACTAAAACATGTCTCTATGTGCCCCATCTACATGCTTATTGAACACCTCCAGGGATGGTGGTTCCATGACTTACCTGAACAGCCTGCTTCAATTCTTGACCTGCTTTTCAATGAAGAAATTTTTCCTAATATCCAATTAAAACCACCCCTGTCACAACTTGAGGCTGCTTGCTCTTGCCCTATCACTTCTTACCTGGGAGGAGAGAATGACATGCTCCTTTTCTCCAGACTAAACAAACCTATCTCCCTCAGATGCTCCTCATGGGACTTATGCTCCAGACCCTACACCAGCTCTGGTGCCCTTCTCTGGACATGGTCCAACACCCCAAAGTCCTTCTTGAAGTGAGGGACTCAAAACTGAACACAGGATTTGACATGCAGCCTCACCAGTGCAAGGTAGAGGGGGACAATCACTTCCCTCATTCTGCTGGCCACATTGTTCCTGATGTAAGCCAGGATGCCATTCACCTTACTGGCCACCTGAGCACACTGCTAGCTCAGCCCCAGGTCCTTTTCCTCTGGGTAACTTGCCAGCCATTCTGCCCCAAGCCTGTATCATTTTGCACCTTAAGTTCTTTCAACCATGCTGTATTATAGCCAAGAACTGATGCTCTTTAAGGGTCATTCTGGGTAAGTGACAGTTGTAATGTACAAAAGGATGAAACCACAGACAGACAATGCAGAGTGGCTGAAGTGGGAGGGACACAGGAGATTGCCCAGCCCAAATCCAGAAGCAGTCATAGCTGCCTGCAGCAGCTTGCTGTTGTATCCTCATGGGCTTATGGATCTCCTGAGGAAAACCAACTCTGCAGAGATCATCTCAAGGCAAAATTAAAACATTCATGGAGGAAAACTTGTCACCTGACATTGTTTCTGATATACTTGAGCTACGCTCCATGAAATATTTTGCCTCTTTTAATTAAAAGCCTAGTGGGGCCCAGAGCCCTGTTAGGTAGGTGTGCCTCTTTCAGGGATTTAGAGTTTTAGCTACATGTGATTAAGCAGTGGATTTTTGTATTTTATTCACATATACAGCAAAGAAAATGGCTTTAAACAATTTTCTTTTTACAAATCCTTTTTCTCACAGGGACGTCTATGGGAGAAATGGGTGAATGGAAAACCTGCACGTTCTCTACATAAAAAGGTAAATCCATCCATTTTATTAATCATATTCAGTTATTCTCACTCATATACAAGTATTTATGTTTGTGCTGAAGATTGCCCTGACTACAATGAGAATCAGGTCTTTTGATTCTGGGAATGAATTATTACTGAAGATAATTGATTTTTACCATATGGTTTTTCGACTACTTTAATAGATGGATTGAACTTCAAAACCTGTTCTCTGTTCTGCTTGCTTTGAATCTAATTTCAGTCAGAAAAGAGTAGCAATGAAGTCACTTGGTGCCTTGTCATTCCTATGTCTGTTTCAGATAAAGTAATAACCTAGGTAACATACTGAGGAAAATATAAGAGCTATATTCAAGAGAAATGATCTTTTTTATTTTACAGATAACTGATATCTGGCAGTATGTAAGTGCCTTGAACATTCAATTGCCACATAAAGAAGAAAAATTGTTAAAAGGGGAATAAAGTGCAGGAAATATTTGCAATTTTTGAAAATAATAATGGGTATGCAAAGTCTTTTAAAGATCTTATTGTTCAGAAATGAGAACCATCTCCTTTTGTTATCAATTTATTGCTCTCTTGACAGCTGCAGTAGTCAAGGCTGACAACACAGCAGTGGTGTAGCTCTTCAAAATACATCTTACTTGGTTCCACCTGGACCTCAGTAACATCTCCTGCACTCACAAATTGATCCCTATGTACAGTGTGCATCCACCTAGGGAGATCATAAGGCACTTAGGACTAGTAGCACTCCTGCAGGCTCAAACACTGAAAATTACCTCACAAGCTGGGTGAATATTTCTGTACTTGTTACATCAGGTTTCCAAATACAAAAAAAAAAAAACAAAAACAAAAGAAAGAAAAAAAAAAGGAAAAAGGAGAAAATCCAATAAAACAAACAAAAAACCCAACCAACCAACAAAACTGACCAAACCAAACCAAAGACCAAACCAAACCAAAAACCCAAACCCCCACAAAAATCCAGCCAACTAAAAAACCTCATAAAAACAAAAACCCAACCCAACCCAACCAAAAAAATCCCAACACCACCCTCAATCAAACTCCACAAAGCCAGATAGAGAAAGATAATGGGAAAAGGATCCTGTGGAAATTCTTTTAAACAAAATAATATTTAATTTGGATAAAGCAACAGATTATGTACCAGAATAAGAAGAGCTGGCTTTTGAGACCAGAGGAGTTTGTAGAAAGAAAGATAAGAAAGCTGAATCTGTGTCTTTTCTCACAGCGGGGGAGCTCAAAGAAGAAATTGTGGAGAATTCCAGCAGATACTAATTACCATCTCGAGGGACCAGAGTGAGAAATCTTAGCTTCCTGAAGCTCCCTGAAGTGCCTCTTTGATTCCAGAAGAGCAGTGTGCCATGCTCAGCTGAGACCTGCCCCTTTCTCAACTGTACAAATATTGAGACAGTAGAAAAAGACATTTTATCCTCTCCTAGGGAAGTGCAGACACAGAAAGGCTGCACTGGAATTAATCTTCTCTAATTTTAAGCAACTAATGGATATCTAGGCTAAGCTGTTTTTAAAGGCTTGTTTTAGTCTCAGTGATGAAATAGAGAATGGGGCTTTGCCTCAGTACAGAAGTGTCATTATTCACAGAGTGAGTACACAATGAATCTGATTTTCAATGATTTACCATCTTTTTACTTTGTTTTGCTGTCTCTCATGTCATATCATATCATATCATGCCATTTCTTTAAATTAAAAAAGTCTACTAAATTAAAAAAAATAGAGTTTAATCAAGGAATTTCAAAAGTGTTAATTGTCCAGGACTCTCATTCAAAACAATGCAAATGTATGCTCATAAGCCTGACAAAAATCTATGGAGTTTAATTATAGGCAGCTTATTTGCTTCTACTAATAGCACTCTGGAAAAAAAACCCAAACCAAACCAAAACATAAAACCCACAGCTTTTTCTAGGACTGCAGTAATTGATTCAAACACTCCTCTACAATTCATTGAAACTGAAAGGAAAACATTTGGTATGTCTCATATTAGGAGGTGTTTATAATCAGTGGCATTTTGTGTTTCATGGAAATAATGTTTTCATAGCTATTTTCAGATGCGTTCCACTCTTTAAAAATACAATACAGCTCTCTCTAAGTGATTTATGACACCAACTATGTTAGCAATGTCTTATTTATAACATAATTTTTATATACTGTGCATTATGTACTATTTGCTATAATGAATTTCACAAAACCCAGTCTCTTCTGAAGACTGTAGTTTTCCAAACTATATTTTTCAACACCACATACAAATTTACCTGTTGCTTGTATGGACAAAAGTAAGAACAATATAATAATTAGTGAGAAGGAAAACTTTCTGAAAGTTTGTCTGTTTTGACTAGATAAATAATCTGGTTTAATATACCATGTTACTTCTGATACAAGACTTGTTCTTCTTGTGTATTGAGGCCACTGAATCTCTAGGGTAATATGTAACTTTCTCAAACATTAATTGCTGCAGCTGAAGTGGACACAGAACTTTGACAGTGTAAAGGTTTTCTGTTTGTTGGCAATAAATATTTTGATTATTTTGAAGTACAAATACAAGCTATCTCATAAAATTTTAATACCAGTTTTTATGAGAAAAACACTGGTATGGATTAATTAGAAGATCAACTCACTCCTTTTTCTCCCTCTGCTCTCTTCTCTACAAAGGAAGAAAATAAGTTTTGGCAGCAAGAAGAGGTAGGCCAAAAGGGAGAGACTAACAAAGCATAAATAAATATTTATGCAGTATTTTGATTTCTACATTGCTGAGAGGGAGAAATAGTATTCAAGTTTGAAAATTTTACTTGATTCCTTTATTCTTTTTTATTTAATTCTATATGCCTTGCTAAATAGAGCTTAAAATCTATTTATTTTTAAGAACCAAGACATATCTATAAAGACTCCTTAAGACATAATTATGCCATAAGTTATCTAAATATTTGCAGGATCCCAAAGATAATTTTTGAGATTTTAAGTACTTTTGAGTCCACTAATTCAGTTTTAACAGGTTTGGGAAAGTCTCTGTTTTTAAGTAAATTGAATCAATTAAACCAAAGTTATTTTTGTGAGAGGCTCTATAAATAAGGCAGTCGATAGATGTAATCTGACTTCAGTAAGACTAGTAAAGTTAGTGTGACTACATGTAGACTCTTAGAGTCTAGATATCCACATTCAGTTTAATGTTCCTTTTTTTGAGTCAATTGAGAAAATATTCTGAAAGCAACTCACATCATCTTAAGGAGCTATTCAGAACAGACCAAAGCTGTTGTGCATTTGAAAAGTCTGCTCTGTGCCAACAATAAAGACAACATGAAATGAAAAG
Organism: Myrmophylax atrothorax; assembly: GCA_026770055.1. Lineage (NCBI taxonomy): Eukaryota > Metazoa > Chordata > Aves > Passeriformes > Thamnophilidae > Myrmophylax > Myrmophylax atrothorax. The sequence goes on from JAOXXN010000446.1 coordinate 56,335,096, forward strand.
ATATCTGCACTGCAGATGTTTAAATTGGAATGTGATAAATTCTACCATGTCTCACATGATATTCATGTAAGGAAAGGAGAGCAATACAGTCTTAGCTGAAGAACTGTTAAGGTATGGTAACTGGATAGAAAAAAAGTAGTACAGAAATTATTGAACTGTGCTGTAAGTGTAATAATTAATGGTTTTCTGCTAAATTTGATATACTGACATTCTACATATATTTATCATCAAGAGAGTACTGTTTAGCATTTTCCATACTAAAATTATAATGAGCTAATGGATGTTCATTACATTTGCCAAAGACACAAAGTTGGGAGAAAGACACTGCCAAGCCACTGGCAGAATTCAAAGTCACCTTAGCAAATTCAGAAGTGGGCTGAAAAAACAGAGGATATTAAAAAATGACAAATGTACTAACACAAGCTGGAGAACGTTTAGTTGGAACACTCCTGACTGGAGTGAGTGCCGAAGAGATAAAGAGATGATAAGCTAGAAAATATGGTCACTGAAGAGATACTGAAAGGATTCCACATTTAGACACTTCTTTATGGAACTTCACCTATCTCCTGTGAATCGTTATGACAAGTTCTAAAGGCATAAAGATTGTTTTTGTCAGTTCCAGATACAACTTGTGTTGTAGAGAAAAACTTCTCTATTGTGGAAGTTTCCTATTGAAATTACTTTAACTTTTATTTTTTCTGCAATTTACAGATTATTTCTGAGCAAAATACCTAGTAAATAACATAAACAGGGGGGCCAGGTCTTGACAAATTCCATACTGTACTGGTGTTTAGTTGCTCTTAACCACCAACTTTTGAGCTTACTCTTAAAGCAAAGAATTGTCTCCAGAGCACATAAATTTCTCTTTAGCGGTAATTTCTCTTTAAAAGTGAACAGAATGGTCTCTTCGTCATCACCATGTTTCAAATAGTTTCTGTGGTTTGAAGACTTAAAAATAAAAACCAATGTGAACTATAGCTGGAAGCCTTTGAAAATTGACAGAAAAGTTATGAAGCAATAAAGCATGTCATCATGTACCAATATTCACTCCATGAGTCCAGCTACCACTTCTATTTGCTTTTATGGTGAAAAATATTTCAGTTTTCAAAATATCACATGAGCATCATTAGATGCCCTAAGTCAGATTCTCTGCTGTCAGTGAAGAGTTGGACGCTAAAACAAGCACAGAATGAGCAGTAGCATTTTTTTGATTTTTACCCTGTGCTATGAAATTGAAGTATCTCAGAGAATTTAGAAATATAGTTAAAATATTTTTAATTTTGAAAATTTTCCATAAAATACAGGATACCTTTTGCTTAAAATTATTGTAAAAGCTCTTTTTTTGTTGTTTTTGGTTTGGTTTGGTTTGTTGCTTGTCTGTTTTGTTTTGTTTTGTTTGACTGGATGTAGACTGCAGCAATAGATAATGACATGACTATTCATGTTTAAACAAGGAATTTTTTTTTCCTGAAATTTGTTTTTTGGTGAGTTACCAGATTTTTCCTAGGATTAATTAAAGGAATTGCCAAAAAGCCAAAGGAAATAGGATTCCATAATTAAAGAAATATTTTATTAGAAATCAGAAGACAATGCTACATTATGCTGCTATAATTGTATTTGTATCTATTGAAATTACAAAGCACTTAAGTGGAAAACAGTAAAGATAGCAGCAATTATTTTGTTCCAAATAGAAATAGATAAGAAAATTATTTGGTTTTGCTGGACAGCTTGTTTTCTGATAAACTAAACCATGTATTTTCCTCCCATTTCTCCAGGTAGTATAAAGAAGGTAGAGGCCCACACATTAAAATTCTGGTCTCTGCAATTTCTCTTTGGAAATGTAGCGTAATGCAGATGTGGTAAAAAGTCTCTCTTTACTTCTGCCTTATTTTGTTGGAGAATCTTGAATGGTTTTAAAGGCCGTTCTTCAGCTTGAAAAGTCATTTTCGTCTATTCTCTTGGCTTTATAATTTCTCATATTATATTCTCTCATATTCCTATACGACAGTGACTCAAGCGTAGTGCTGTTGCTGGAGTGAATAAGAATTTCTAAGGTCTGGTGGCAGCTTTCTTTAAGTTTGGGTGCATGCCATTGGTGCTGATCCACGTCTTTTGACAGTCAATCATCTTTACTGGAAAAGTTAAACTTCCTTCTCTGATAAAGAGAGGACATGAAGAAGAAAGCCATAGCACCTCATCATGGGAAGCATTTCTAGACTTGTTGGTACAGCTGCTTCCTCAGCAAACCTGCCTTAGTTTTGAGGGGAAAACCAAAATGTTTACCCACAAACAGGGGAGGAGAATTCCTCCACAATAATCACACCACCCTATTAAATTTAAGAAAGGGAACTTTAATCAGAAAAATGGATACAAGGAGGATAACTGTTCTTAACTGCTATATATGTAGGTATAGATATAACTGTAAACAGACCAGAGCAAGCTGCCTCCCCATCCCCACAAGGAAAACAGAAAAACAAAACAAAACAAAACAAAACAAAACAAAACTACAACAACCCCCCAAACCAGCAGGTTTCCTCCTGGAGAGAAGTTATACTTATGAACAGTGTGTCACAGCCTGGCTGGCTGTAGGGTGAGCTCCCAGTTCCTCTCCAGCGAGACAGACAAACGGTGAGCACTCAGAAAGGTTCTGTCTCTCCCCCTGTGTTCCTTGTCCCGAACGAAGAAGAAAAGCTGGAAAATGGAGAACCGCAGCGTGTCCCAG
>JAOXXN010000446.1:56369099-56386505 GCA_026770055.1 Myrmophylax atrothorax
TACCTGGGAGAAGAGACCAACCCCCACCTGACTAGAACTTCCCTTCAGGTAGTTATACACAGTGCTGAGGTCACCTCTGAGCCTCCTCTTCTCCAGGCTAAACAACCCCAGCCCCCTCAGCCTCTCCCCATAGGGTTTATAACACCACTTAGTTGTCGCCTGGAAAGTCTGTGGAGAAAAAGACTCCAGACCAATTTAGTAGGACATAAGAGAGCAGAAACTTTAATGAGCATCCAGGCTCAACCAGGAATACGTACCAATGCGCATGTCCTAACATTGATTTCCATGGTTTTTATAGTAATGTCCATCCAACCCCCATTCACCTTTCCCTCAGTCCTGTCCCATTATGCCCCTGGTGCACCCCATCCAGAATTGCATCTGGGGGAGTTTTGGGACCCTCTATTTATCATCCTTCATCTTCCTCATAGCATGTAGGGCACTTGGAGCGCTTCCAGTGTTCTAGGCTTTGAGGTTACTTCACCAATGCTTATGTCTTGTGGTGCAGGCTTTGAGGTGTTATTCAGCCTTCTACCTTGAAAAGAAGTCTAAACAGCTAAAGGAATTTTGAGGGGTTGCTATGGAATAAGGGTTAGTATGCATAAACATTGAACTTTAAGCTACTAGAAATACTGGTATACTAAAATCTACATTTCACTACAAATACTTCTAAAATCTATAAAATTTAAAAAAAATAAAAAATAGTAAAAAATCCTCTGAGGCATCAAATTATCATATCTAATGGGTATATCCAACCCAAAATCATTTGCCCTTGGTACCACCCTCAGAACTGCCCTTTTGGAGCCCCATCCAGGGGTTCTGGGTCTTCTATCTTTGACTACAGTCATATCTTCCAGGTGCATGTGTCCCACACAAGATGTCCTTGTTGAAATCTTTTTACTTGAAAAAGCCATTAAACAGAATTTCAAGAATGTGGTACAAACCATGAGAAAGGGTTTTAGATGCTGTTGGGTGCTACTTCAAGTGTGAGAAACTACACAGCTATTATAAAATCTACAAATATATAGAAATCTTAAGGCATCACAAACACGTATACACAAAGTCAATTTAAAAATTACGTTCAGTCCTTAATACTCTATCTTTAAATGTGTTTCTTATAACTTCAAAGCAAAACAGAAAGGCAGCCATTAGGAGAGTAGGCTTTTCATCCACAAGATACTTAAAACTATATATATCTACCAACCATCCAGGAAAACGTACAGACGGACTTTCAAATATGTAATGAAAACAATTGATATTAGCTCCTCTGAGCCAGAGGAGGATATGCACCATCTTTAGAACATGTGTCATCATACGCTGTTTACCACATACAGAAGAGATTCTTGGAAATAAATCACTACTAGATAAAACAGAAGACAAATGCTAGACAGAAGAGTTGATGATAAATTTAAGCCAAAGAGGAAGTTTGGTGTCCTATGTGAAACAAGAAAAGGGAAGACAGTAAAACAGTGTGAAGATTCACAACAGTATGCACATTGTAAAAACAAATATACAGCTTTGGTGTCAAATCTGGTCCCAGGTTCTTTAACACAGAAATTTAAATCTGCAATTATTCTGCTCTGCAGTACAGCACAGTCCAAAGAGGTTAACACACATAAATTTTCCAGATATATAAACTCAGTAAAACCCCACTAAAATGTTGGAGATTCAGTATCACAATTTCTCTCTCTGTGTTTTCCTATTAATTTATTTTTACCCAATCTATCCTCAACTAGTGAAATATATGAAGGGTTTGCCTATTAAACAGAAAGAATCATTAGTGGCTTGAAAAACTCCTTAGCTTACATTGTCATTGTTTTTCTTTTTGCTTCAGTTAATGTCAAATTTTGTAATTTGACTGCATAAGTCTGCCAACCATCTTAATCAATTTAAGAAAGCAATAAGACAAGAAGAAAAACAAATATAAGCATGCACTGAGAAAATGTACTGCATCCTATTACAAAACCAAAAAAAAATTGATGAGTGGAAAGTTCATGTTAATCTCATATTTTTAATTCAATTATTAGATTTAGATGGTTAAATCATTATCTCAGCATAGAATAATTCATTTAAATTAGATTGCGAAACTTTAATGGGAATTATTTTGTGTTCATTTTTAATTATTAAAAAAAATGAGGAAGAGTGAATTTTCTTTCCAATCAACACATCTATTAGAATACCTTTCAGCAGATTTTAGCAAATTACTGTTGAAAAATCTTGTAAACACAGGCAGATGCAAAACTAATTAGTCTTATGTGTGAGGCAATGGTCCTGAACACATAGAGGAAGTACAAAACATCTGGGATTAGACCAGTTAGATCACACAAGTAACTCTGGCCAGTTCAATTTCCATAATAAAGGAATACTTAATATTGTTGTATAAAAATGAGAATAGAAGTTGAAGCAATGTAAAAATCCCATTATGACAGGTTGAGAAAAGGTCATCAGGTTAGCTAAAAGAGTCTTCCAACTTTAATGTAAAAATAAAGTAACTAAAGAAAACCATTTATTTTCACATATAAAAAAGGAGATTTTGTCAGTATATTTAGTTGAGCTTTTTGGAACTCTCACTTTGATGGAGAAAATTGGTAATTTCACTCTCATGAAAAAAAAAGATAAACTTACTGAAAAATTGATCAGCTAAGTACATGGTACCTAAATTGCAAACATTTGGACCTACTTGAACTGCCAAGACTTCAGTACAAGAGTTCAGTTTTGTTCATTAGCCCCAAAGCTGAAATGGCAGCACATAATTTCAGTTTAAAAGAGATTTTATTTTATTATGAGGAAAAGCTCTGGTGTGGAAAGAAACCACTATATTCAGTTGCTGAAATGAAGATTAAACAATGTACACGACTAGCTTAAAAGATCCTTGATATTGGGAAAGGGGAGGTTCATGCTCAGTCTTGGCATCAAATTGAATTAACTTCTATTAAGCATATAAAGAGTTTTCCAGACACTCCTGGCATCTCTACTGAAAGTGACATATGCCACAAGCAATTATTGTGGAAATTTATATTTGAAAAGAGACGCTGGCAAACAAATTACTATTCAAAACTTTTAATTGGTTTTTAGTTCTTTGGTAATAAGCTAAATGCAAATCACTGAAAGATTTTCTAGTTCTGTAAATAGCTGTATGATTCATTCTGCAAATAAAATGGTGGCAAATGGGAAGGTCTAACTTTCATTATTTTCTATTCAAGTAATTAAACAATTTTGTATAGTTAAATGTGACAAACATTTGTAAAAATATTATAGACAGTCAACAACAGCATAAAATAACTTCTAGAAATCTATAGCATTTTAATTTCCTTTAACTTCTAAACTTAACATAGCTGTAATTAGTGAAAAATATTGTTTATCTAATATTCAATATAATGAAGAGATTCTGGCATGCACTACGCTTCTGTGAAGGATAACTCAATGGTCCCTACGGTGTCCACAATTTATGGACTAATGGGATTTACTTCTAGTCATATTTGTATATCAGCAATATTTCGATGGGTTTGTGCTCAACGGGAACTCAGCTGTTGAGCAAGATTTATGGCTCTTAGTTATTGTACGTTATCTGTCTTCCCAGAGACCAGCTGAAGCAATCACGACTGTCACTGGTGTCTACTGCTTAAGCAGAAAAGGGGCCAAGGGGGCACACCACCACGGTGGGCATGAAAAATTTAAGCCTTCCTCACTGCATTTCTCTGCTAGGTTCAGGGATTAAATAAATATTTTGTGTATGTACATACTATATTAGTATTGTCAAACTGGTACTAAAATTCAGGTAATACCCAACATAACTTTATATTTTGATAGCTTGCCCACATATCAAAATTGTATTGCTGTTCATAAATAAATACTAGTTTCAGCTGCTGTGCTTTTAATATAAAACACCTCGATTCTCTAAAATGCCTTTTGCATGTGAAAACATCAAGACATCCAAAGTAAGCTGTCCTTCCTGAAGATAAATCATGTTATATTATACATTTACAGATACAATTTTATGTTTCAAAAAAAATATGATTTAGTGGCAGAATTTTGAGGCAAAAATTAAAAATGCGTATAATCTTATTCTGTTTTTTAAAATTTATTGTAGTATTCAAAAATATGCAATCTTCAGACATTGAATTTATATTTTGTCTGTGGTGGGTTTTATACTTTTTTCCCATTTTGCACATTCGAAATTCAACAATTTGCATAATAAACACTGTTGGAAATTTTGTTTCTTAGATTAGCTACATATGTTAATCTTGGCATGTACCAGAAATAATTGACTTATATATAAGAATTCTTGCTGGTAAACACAAGAATTTTAGTTTTTGTTTTGTCTTTTGCAAGATAGGAAATACATGAAACAATTATTAACATTGTCTGCTGTTTGACTTGAGTAATATAAGTGATGATGCAAAAGTGAGAGGAGTAGTTGCTAAACCAGCCATAAAGAGAAACCTTGAAAAGACAGAGAAATGGACAGAGGCCTCATTAATTCCAGCAAGTAGAAATATTGAGTCCTAACCCTAGGGGAGAATAAGTCACCACTACAGGCTGAATGTTGACTGTTTTTAGAGAGGTTTGGCAGAGAAGTTTCTGGTGTACACCAAGAAGGACCCTAGCCAGCAATGTGCCCTCATGGCTAAGAATGACAACAACTTACTGGGCTGCAACAGAAGGAGTGCTGCCATCAGGTCAAGAGAGCTAATCCATCCATCTACTCAGCCCTGCTGAGACATATCTAGAGTGCTGAGCTCACTGCTGAGATCCTCAGTTCAAGGCAGCAGTAGGCAAGCTGGAGTGACTCCAGTGAATGGCTATGGAGATGAATAAGCAACTGGAGTATATTCCTTAGGAGGATAGACTGAGAGAGTTGGACTGTTCATCCTGGAGAGGAGTGATCTTATCAATGTCTATAAATACCTGACCAGTGAGGAGTAAAGAGGAGAAAATATAGAATCACTGAACATCTCAAGTTAGAAGGGACTATAGGACAATTGAGTTCAACTCCCTACTCCTTACAAGGACTACCTAAAACTAAACCATATGACTTGTGAGTATTATCCAGATGCATCTTGAACTCTGACAGGCCTAGGTGCTATGACCACTTCTCTGAAGAGTCTACTGCAGTGCCCAACAACCCTCTCAGTGAAGAACTTTTTCCTAAGGTCCCATCTGAACTTTCCCTGCTGTAGCTTCATTCTATTTCCTGGTATCCTAATGCTGGTCATTAGAGAGAGGAGATCAGCATCCTCTTACTCTCCTGTCCCTCTTGAGAATGTTGTATTCTGTGATGATGTCACACCTCAGCCTTGTTTTCTTCAAACTGAACAAGCCAAGTGACCTCAGTTGTTCCTCATAAGTCTTGTCCTTGATACCTTTCACCATCTTAGCCATTCTCTTTTGGACGCATTCTAATAGTTTGACATCCTTCTATTCAGGTGCCAAAAACTGCACCCAGCACTCAAGGTAGGGCTGCACCAGTGCAATCCAGAGTGACATAATCATCTCCCTTGACAAGATGATGACGCTGTGCCTGATGCTGTGCCTGTTGCACTGCAGGACATAATTGGCTCTTTTGAATGCCAGAGCACACTGTTGATTCACATTCAACTTCACATCAAACTGGACCCACAGATCTCTTTCCACAGGGCTGCTCTCCAGCCTCTCATCACCCACCGTGTACATATAACCAGAACTGCCCCACCCCAGAGGGAGAAGCCAGCATTTGATCTCATCAAATTTCATATGGTTGGTGATTGCCCAGCTCTCCATAAGGCCTCTCTACCCTCAGGGGAGTCCACAGCTTCTCCCAGTTTAGTATTGTTAAAAAAAATTACTTAATGTACATTTGATTAAATGTACGGGATTCAGTGACTCTTCTCAGTGCCGCCCAGTGACAGGATAAGAGGCAATGGGCACAAACTGAAACACAGAAAAAAAATCCACTTAAATGTAAGTACTTTTTACTTTGACAGTGATCAAACACTGGAAAAGCTTACCTGGAGATGGTGTTGCATCCAGTGGGACAGGGCTGGGAGCAACCTGCTGTAGGTGAGGATCCTGGTTAGTGCAGGAGGTTGGATTAGATGGTATTCAGAGGTCTCTTCCCACTTCAATCATTATGCAATTCCAAGTTTATGACAAGAGGGGAAATGAAGAGTTTCTAAGTGTGTTATGGTTAATAAGCAAAAAAATTACAGCAAAGATTAAAGAAAGCTTCCGTTAGACATTAAGGAGGCTTTTTTGCCCTTATACAGGAAAGAACTGCACTGCAAAGATGTTTCAGGGCTTGCAGTTAAAATGAAGAATGGACTGAATTTAAGATATAAGATTCCTTAGTTGGAGCATTCAAAGGTTTATAAATTTTTAGAGATCATTACAGTTTTTTAATGGACCTCTGAATATCATATATTCTAGCACCCCACAGTCTGTCAATTTTGCCATGATCTGAGGATTATATATGAAAAAAAATACTGCTATATGCAATAAGAGTTCTCTGGGCAACTGGCATTGGAATCCCCATTGGCCATCAAGCTCTGCACTAGATATTAAATAAACAATGAAAAGGTTCAGAGAAAAAATTGCAAAAAATTAAAATTTACTTTCTTAGTCATAATAATTTTGAATAATGTCTCTCTCCATCTATGAGCTGTCAAAAAATCAACGTACATACAGAAACAAGGTTTTTGGAATAATCTTAACAGGAAATCGGTGGATATTTCTACAGTCATTCTCATTTAGTGTGCAAATGGTCTATATGATCTGTGGTGAGGTTTGAAAAGTTGATCTGTGCCAGAATCAGCAAGAGAATCCATGCCTTGTCAGGGGTGGTAAGTGGGGTTAATTAAAAACCAATAAATAAGTAAATAAACAAAAAATACTGAGGAGCAGGTGCATGGGTGAGGACATTGAGCATTATAGGGTAGAAAGGAGAAGAAAACAGAGAGCAGAAGATGAACAGCAAATGGAGTGAATTTAAATAGGCCAGGGATAAAGGAGGATCAATATTTTCAATATGCTGCCAAAAGAAAGTTGAAAAAACTCTATCCATAAGCACATGATAAAGTGTTTTCCTGACAAGAGATTGTCCTGTCACTTGTTAATAAAAATGCAGAATACCCCACTTGTGAGAAGGTCACTAAGATATTTACCATAACACAAGAATATCTGTGCATGGTAGAACACTCTATGATTAACAATGCTTTTTTGTAAAGGTGTCTGGAGAAAGACAGTTGTGTATCTGCACTGCTCCAAGCTGTAATAAGTGAGTACCTGTATTCAAAGAACAAAACTTGACATTTATCTTCTCTAAAAAATAAAAAGATTGAAAGCAAATAGGGTTTTGGCTTGTTTGTTTTTTTGTTTTTTTGGTTTTTTTTTTTTGACAGCATTGAAACTCCTTCATGATTAGCTAGAGAAAGAAATTAAATATCATTAAAAGGTCATAGGAACTTGTGTGGTCTGAAAACTAGGGAAAGCATAAATTGATACAGAGCTTTGCAGAAAAATATTTTAAAAATAATGCACTAATGGAAAGAAGGCACTGATAGAGATGAGGAAGAATAAATTGCTTTTCATTTTATTAAAAAAAAATCTTTGTATAGAAAATGGAAAAAATCTGTCTTGAATCCTCAAGTACTTTTACAGTAATGGAAATAGTTGGTATGAATACAAAATCAGCCTTCATTTTGTTACAAAATGTGACATTTCTCAAATAATAAATCTATACTTCATAAAACCTACATCCCCCTTAGTCATTCACAAATTACAGAGTAGAAATAAATATTTTAAAGTGTCTAATAATAATTTCATGGGGTTTGCACTGCATAAATATTCTTTGTATAAATATAAGCTCAACAACTTCAGATTTTGATTGTAGATATATAGATGTTTTGACATTTTATTCTCTACAACTTAGTTCAAGTTCATCTAATAAAAAAAGGGAAATTTATTATTTCTGAGATTCCCAGTCCTTTCTGATTGATTGAAGAATTCTCCTTTCAGAGCCATGGAAAATATCTTCCTTTTTTTGAACTTAACAGGAAGAGATTTTAACTGTAAGCATTGGCAGATGCTGAAAGTTTAAAATCTTTCAATTAAATATTGTTAACACAGAGAATAAGTTGAAAGAAACTTGATTCAGATTTGTAGAGTTATTTTATTGAAATAAATGCATTAAGTCAGAATTTATAAAACTATTAGATTAAAAAAATATGTCAAAAGCCTAAAATATAACTCTAAGCAGTTTTACCAAAGATTTTCCCCCAAAATGGTGAAGCATGAAGAAACTTTTATAAGTCTGTAGTGATATAGATAGCAAGATTTCCTCATGGCTAGAGTTTTTAAAGCTTTGAACTTAAGACCTTCTCAATCATTTTCATTTTATTTTTCTTTAGCAAAAAGTCCAACAGTTCTCCATAAATATTAGCTCACATCTTCATTAAAACAAAAACTAAGATCAGAAGAACAAATGATTGAATTACTAGATTCCTTGCTGTCCATAAATTTGTCTAGCTCCTTTTTGAACCAGAAAATACTTCCTCTTTCCATGAACTCCTGTGGCAGCAAGCTTCAGATGTTTGTGATCTGCTGTGTAAAGTCATACTTTCTTTCACCTCTTTTGGAATGACTACCTATCATTTTTACCAATTGTGCCCAAGTTCCAGAACTGGAAGAAATGGTTACCACTTCCATTGTTATCTTACATAATACCTTCACGGGTCTGAAAGTCCTTGTCATATATCTCTTCAGAGTTTTCCTCTGTAAACTGAAAAACCTTAAGGTCTCTCGTAGTAAAATATGTTCTCATGCTCTATTCCCTTCATCAATCTAATTTTGCTTCCCTGCAGCTTCTCTTACTCCTAAATACATTTCCTGAAAAGCACAGACCAGAACTGAATATGGTACCAAGATGTTGATGCATGAAAACTTTCTGTAGCAGCAAAAAGGAATTCTCCTTTCGGTTTTCAGTATCCTTCCTGATAACAGGCAGTGTTGTCTTCAGTTTTTTTGATTCTACTGCATGTTGACTTATTAATTTCTGAAAACTGTCAACAGCTCAAAGACCTGTTTCCTGAGCTGTAATTATCAGTTCCATGTTAGACATTTTATAAGAATGGTTTGCATTATTTTTTCTTAGATATATTGTTTTTAATTTATCTATAGTGAAATCATTTTTTGCCTTTTACCCACTCAGCTTTTTTGAGGTTCTATTGAATTTCTCCTTCAACAGTGCAGCGATGAGCTACCAAACATAACTTAGCACAATCTGAAAGAGATGGATCTTTAATTGTGCTTTCTCTCTTCCAGGTAATTGTGACAGAAGCTAAAAAACCCACCCTCTGCCCTACATGAGCATGCAGCTCTGGTTGATCCTTACTGGAAAAGAGAGCCTAACTTCATAGACAGGCTAATAATGACTAAGGAAGGAAAAATAAAGAAGATGCTGAGACGTGACTTTGGAGAAATGGTTAAATATCTTTATGCTATAGTTCAGTGCTGTCAAAGTCATGAGGCATCTCTCAGTCTGAAAGACTAAATTTTTCAAGGAACCATGACAAATAGGTTTCCACTAGTAAACAGGAAGAGGAAGAGGGGAAGAGGAAGAGGGGAAGAGGAAGAGGGGAAGAGGAAAGAAACCTATCTTCCTTCAAAGCCTGACTTTTCTCTCCCAAATATTTACTACAAGTCTTGTTTCTATAGAGGAGGTTAAAATTACTCTGTGATTCCATGTATTCAGTTTGAAAGAGGGTTCATAATTGGTTTACAGTTAGACATGTTTATCTTCACCTCTAAGTGCCATTTCATTTTTTGGTACAATATTTAGTCTACCAGCTAGATGACAGGCTCTTGATCTCTGTAAATAAACTGTTAGTTTTATTCATCCACCAATGATGAAGGTTCCTCCAAAGTGTGTTAAACTGATCATGACTGGAGAATACTAATCCCCGAAGGTCTTTAGCTGATCTCTTCACAGACTAAAACCCATTTTGCTAAATCATTTTTGCAGAAATGGCTGACTCCTATGAAGTGCTCTGCTTTTGCATAGCATTGATAAGACACAAATTAATTCAAAGAACTCCTGCTACCTAGATAGAAAAATGTTATCTCTGTTTTTCAGATGGAGAAACTGGAAAGTTGAAAAGGCTTCCTAAGGTTACAGGGTAGGTGAGGACAGAGCTGGTACTTCAACTCTCCAGTACCTGGCCTCTAGTCCATAATTATAAATATTAAACATCCTACATAGTTAATGCGTAGTTAGTAGTTAGGAAATACTAGATACATTTTGGTCATGAAGAAAATGTAAAATAAATACAAAATTTTATATCAATCAGTTATTATGTCTGACATTTTAGGCAGATATTTAAAGTGTGGGAGGAAAAGGAGAAGCATGATTTTCATCTTCCTGGCAGCATATACTCAAACAGATTTTTTTTCACTCACTGCAGGCTTAGTTCCATTACAGAGTTCAGGTTTTAAGGCTATTTTATTCCTGACTTATTCTCATTTGTATTCCAAGTTTTTTGGTCTATGGTTATAGTTCTCAAGTGTGAGTTTACATATTATTAAAAAGTATCAGACTAACAACCCTGAAGAATAAAGTTTCATATTTATACCTGGAATAGATACTGTGCAGATTTTTTTAAAGGTGGTTAACAATAGGTGTAAAAAATGACCCAGATCAAGAAGTGAAGTGGTGATCAAAGTACTCATTCTGTCCTGGACTTCCTATAGGAAATATCCAGACTTACTTCTCAGCTTAAAAGTGTGATACCAAAGATTATTTCCCATGTAATACTTACATTTAAAAGTATTAGCTTTTCAGGAAAGACATGAAGTGCGAAAAATTAACTGAAGTACTGAAATGTCCTCTGTGTAGAACATGAGGAACTGCAAGAGTCTTTTAATCAATGCTGCTTTCACAGAAGGTAGACTTACTGTCACACAAGAGCCAACACAACCCTTAGGAAAGTCCTTAATCCCTTGCAATCTTAATAACAATTAGCAATTATGATGGTATACTATACAATGATTGCTCTCATATTGTAAATGGAGCACTATTTGTTTAGCTAACTCCAGCATTCTGAGACTGAAACAAAGGGGAAAACCACCACCCGCAGGAAAAAAGTACTTTCATAAATGAATACAAAGAGGCAAAATTGACCATCTCTGGAACCAGCTAGAAATTGAATGACTGTATTTTAAGCATAATATTGAAAACAAATACAAGAAAAGAGGAAAAAACTTGAAAAAGTAGGAGAAATAAACTCATTCCACTTCAGCTTCTGGTCAATACAAAATGAACATCTTGTTGGAACACATTTTTGTGAAACAGGGAGTCACATTTTGGTATATGCAGGAGAAAAACAGGTGATGGAAAAACACAATTCCACTTGTCATTCATAGTTTCAGGCTATTAAAAGGCCATATTGAAAGAGAGAGAAACAATTCCATGCAAGGATGCTCATACTGTGGCAGAAATATTGTAAATATGAAAGTGCTGCATGTAATTTAACAAGTACCGAAATAGAGGCTGTATGGTTCTTTCTCCTTTCTATTGGTCACCTTGATGAGGTTTTGCCATTTGAGGTACTTAAGAGAACTGACATCACAGAAAAGCGTGTTCATATTTCTCTTGAGGAGTCTAAAAAGCCATGACTTAAACAACCTTTTCTAACTGGTACAAAATATGCCAATATTGGTCTTTGTAGAGCATTATACAAGTTCCCCACATGCATACCACTTAACAAATGCAAGTTGACACAGCTCCAGAACCAAAGATTACTACTTTCCTCTAAAGACATTTCCTGAGGATAAACTGATCATTAAGGTCAAAGTCCAGCCACTGAACTACATCAACAGATTTTCTGAGAGGCAAGTGAGTGATAAAAGCAACTGCTCCTTTAGTGGCCCCACTGCAGCCTCATTGTGCCCTGGGGCTGGCAGGGCAGCACAAGCCCCCCAGGTATGCTTCTGTGCCCTGCCTTACAAGGTGGTTGCAGAGTACCTGGAGGCTGACACACTAAACAGCATCCAGAGGTGTCGTGCAAGAGTTTGGAAGAAGAAAAAATCAAGGGTAGTTGAGAAAGAATAGATACAGTGCAAGTGTGCAGGAGATAATGATTCAAATCCTAAAAACTGCACCATAGGGAATTGCCTCTGTTGCTGAATTATTGCCTCAAGTTATGATATGAGTTTCTCATTAAGGACTTCTCTGTGAGCATAAGTGAAACTTGATCTTGCTTAGTTTGTGGTATTTAATGAGATACTCATTTATTGTACGAGAATGTGTTAAAAAAGAATGATAAAGTGCTGAAGGTCTAAATTGCAGTGACCTACACAGGGAATCCCAGGCACCTGCAGTTAGAGTGGATTTATGGCCATCAGGTGCATTGACAACAGCTTTCTCCTAGTTTTTCCTGTGTAGCATGTTCTTTCTGAATATAGCATATAGTCATTCACAGGCTTACTGCGAATCTCCCATTAATGTACTAAGTATTTTTTCCTATCATTGGCTCAACCCATTTATTTTGTCTTATTCTTAACATGGCATATGTATACATTCACACACTCTACTAAAGGATACTTTGCCCTCCTGATGAAATTTACTTTTGTATTCCTGAAACCGTATCCTAAACAGACAGGAATACAATGAAAACAAAATTTAGAATGAGCAGAACTTCTTTTGTTTTAAGCAGATGTTTTTACATAGAGCACATGGTGTTCTCCATAGGGTATTCCACACAGTTTTTGCAGGATATTATAAAAATACCTGAGAGTAATTTATGCTAATAAAAATAATGTTAATACAAAATTATTTGGATGCAATCACTAAATATCTGTTTGTTAAACCTGATGTGCTGTTCAGGTCACCATCACTGGATGGGTTTTCACCACCATTAACATTTAGTTAACGCTATGTAGGTCAGTTCAAAACAATATTTGATCTTTGATTAAGACATAAATTATGAAAGGCATAATTCATATCAAGGCCAGTTAGAGTCTTTTCAGTACACAGTACATTACATGTTCTAATAAAAGTTGCATTTTCATCTATTCCATCAGAGACGTGAATCTCAGAATTAATTATTCTACTTAAACAGTGTAAAGGGACATTAAAATCAGAGAATACAGAAAGATTCATAATTATGTTTTGTATCAATAGCAAATGTTCTGTATCTTTTGGGGTTTAAATACTTCAATTTAAAATTATTTTGGCATTACTGTAGGTGAATGATTAGTCTGCTCTATCATTGAATTTGATTTTTAAGAAAACCAGTAAAGAAACATTCAAATTTATAAAAGGAACAGTGAAGAAAAACTGCATAGTAGCATTAATAAGAATAGAAATAATAATAATATTACTATAGGAATAATTATAATAATATTAGTAATGTTTGTAAAGGGTCAATTTTTATATATATTCTCCCATTTAAATAATATGAAAAACTGTTGAATTATCCTATTGATAATACTACAACTTTACTAATTCTAAAATTCTATATTATATAAGTAAAAGGTCAAAGGTAGCTCCCTTCCTACTTCGTAAAAGATCAGTTAATAGGTGACATACTTTTATGATGCATAAATTAGAGACATGTTGGGTTAGTTTTTGCATCCTTTGCTACTGCAATGAATTTGAAGAAGCACAACAGTTTATTCAACATCTCATAACCTCCAAGAATGACTAATTGTAATAATTTTGGTCATAGTTGGTACTCTGTGACTGGATTTCCTCTTTGATCTGAAAGTAGTGTTACTGCTTTCCTGGTTTGATTTTCTTCTTGTGTTTGTTCCCTTTGTTGCTATTTCCTTTCAAGGTAATAAGAATTTTTTTTTTGAAGATAAAATCTGTTACAGACCTTCATAAATGTTTTCTACTGACATAATGCCAAAAATACAGAATCTCGCTGGAGATTCATCAAAGACCTTCAAATAGTTTGAAATGTTACCAGCCTTAGAATGGTTTTCCTTTGGTCATGCAGTTGAATTGCTTGGGGTTTATTCACTACTTAAAACAAATAAAATACAGCTAATAGACATGGACTAATATTTTCTGCGACTATGCTGTAAGCTGTGCTGTACAGATAAGCTCTAGAAAAGACTAAAAAATAAGTACATCCCTAAGAGTTTTTGCTGTGCATACTGCATTTTCACTCTGAATGTCAGTGCAATTGCTGCTACCTTATCAGTAATTAACTTAGGCACTATCCATCTTTGCTCTTCACTCTCATCCTTGTCTTTCATTTACTTGGAATTCAATTATTCTCATTTTAGTGGTAAGGGAATCATTCATTGGCAAGTTCAGCCAAGTAATTTTCCTTTCCTAAAACAAAACTTGAAAATGCCACAAAACAATTTACTGTTATGTTATGGCCACAGAATAAACATCATCACATAATCTTCATGATCATAAGGCTTTGTTTAGACAGTGATCCTTAATCCTATCTAGACATTTGGAGGACATTTGCTGAACTAAAGGTTTTTCTGTAGCCTTTTCACCAGAGTACATAGCAGCTGGATTTTTTAGCATAGTAAGGATGTGCTCTTATTCTTCAATCACCATGATCCAGCCCAGGAAAAACTGTATGCTCAGTTACTGCCTTCTAATGTTTTGAGCATGTCCTTTGATTAAGAGGTGAGTGATCAGTTATTTAAACATTGACTGTTCATCCTGTGTCACTGCTATAGGAGCTTGAGTCACTAGATAGAGAAGGCTATAGTAAATCAGAAATGAAACAGAAGATATCATTTCCTTGGTCTTTGGGTTCTCAGTCCCAGAATTAAGTATGTACCAAAGCATTTGAGGTAGGTTAAAGGACTTTTTCTGTTTGGTATACTGCAGAAATGATGCCAAGCAGCCTGAATTTCTTCTTAAAGAAAATGCCAAAAGAAGGTAGAAACTACTGAGATCACATTTGCACCCACTGGGATGTTTCCTCACTTATGAAGAAGCAGTAAGTTAGGCAGAAAAATGTATACTGGTATTTTGTGCTTTTAACTGCCCTGAAGAAATGGAATAATAAAGGCAAGTGATTAGAAAACACAGATCAGGGGTATGTCATGCTGGAGAAGACAATTCCTAGAGAATTTTAATTGAAGTCCTTGAGATCAAACAGTTATGTTAGGTTTTCAAAGTATTTATTAAATGGATTTGAGTCCAAACCTATGGCTTTCATGATTTTCTTGTATCCAGGTGAACTACTCAGTATAAAAATTAGGCAAGGATTATTCTCAAGATCAGAAGTGAAAAAGTTTGCAGACCCCATGTCTTTCTATTCCGATGTTACGTTGTACTTCTTAGGAAAGACTTATGTCCAGAAATACACTTTCTCTCTTTTGCAGCCTTCCAGACTACTTACTGTGAACAGCCAGTGCCAAAAGTATAATTAGCCTTACTTGGAAAGTGGAAGCTACAATGGCAGATGTCCATGTGCATAATTAAAAATGCTTTTTAGGGGAAAATAAAAGACTGGTAAAATAATCCAAAATTGTTTTAGGAAAATAAGAGGGGTCTTATATTATAAACCACCATTAAGCTGAAAGAATGGAAAATAGAGGTTTAGGGCTTTGAAGAACTGTTTATATAACTAAGTATATAAATTTCAAATAGCATTAACTTTTTATCACTGAATTTAAGATTACTAAGTATACAGATATCAAATAGCATTACCTTGCTGTCATTTACTTTAAGATGTCTGTTATTTTAGTTTATAAGATGGACTTGAATGGAGATCTCAGGATAGCAATTCAGATGCTCTTAATATCTTTCCCTTTCTGTTTAAAATATGATTCTGAATATTTTATTATTTAAGGATTTTTTTAAACCCTCAGATGATATGAGACAGCATGTAGTATGAATAAGATGGACCTCTTTGCAATATTTTGATACGGATGCATTGAAAAAGACTTTAATTAATTTAAGAAAAAAACAAAAAAAAAAACAAACCAAGAGCCTATAGTCTTTCATTATTATAACAAGAAATTGCACAGCCTCATATCACTTACTTTTAGGGGTTTTTGTTTGGTCTCCCTTCTCTGTTCCAAATGCAATATAATTGGATTCATGTTAAATATGTTTGCAGGAGGAGGAATGGTTAACTAGCCAAAACAAAACTATAACTAAACTAAAATGTTCACAGAATTATTCAGAAACAATGTGCAAAAATTAGTACAAGTTATATATTGGACTGAAGGGGTATAAAGATAGACCTTTAAGTAGTTCTAAGAGGTAAAAATATACAACAGTTGCTAACTTGACATTCAGTACAATTGACAAAGTGCAATAAAGCAGATTTTGGGACTCTTTCTACCCAACCAAATATGTTGCAAAGGCAACAGCAGGTGCTGGTTCAAAGTCAGTCAAGGGCCACCAGATGAGTTCATATGATCAAACTTTTTAAAATGTTGGGTAACATCTGTCCACGACAATGATTCTGCATCAGATCAGGTTTCATATATCTTTCTACTGCCATATAAAACCAACATAAATTTTGATTTATTCTTTATTATACAACAGTGCAGTCATATGTTCCCAATTGTTTTGTATTTCATTGGCTCTATGGCAGAGCTACCTGTGACTGTCCAGGTGACATTTCACTGTGGTGAAACATGAAAGTATGACAATTTAGAAAATTAACCTGCTACAATCAATAAGACAAAACATGATGCTACCTTTTCAGTCTTGTTTCCTGCTTTCATATTCAGTCCTTTCAGCATGTTACTTTTTTCTTCATATATGACTTTACCATTTGTCCTGGCTTGTACAAGTCCTGCAGACTAACCTGTTCAAGATCTGAATAATGACATTCTCTTCGGCTGTATCTCATCATTTTGAACTTCAATTTTGTCTAAAAGGCTGTATAATCAATAACCAATATTTTTTAAACAAGCTTTACTTCTACAGAAAAAAAACCTCGTAGAATGAAATAGACTGAAGTAAAAGATCCTGCACCTCTTGTTGGTTTTATAATTGTAAATGGCCTACTGTCATGTGAAAGGGAGGAGGGAGACAGAAATGCAAAGATTTCTTGTCTTAACTGTATTAATAAGAAATTATTAGCAATAAGCACTTCCAGACAATCAGATCCTTATGTCCCCAAAACTGACTATCGACTAACGGACAGCACACACGTTGGAAGGGTTTCTGACCTCTGATACGAAGCCAACACTTAAGCCAGGGAGAACTTATCAGCTAAATAAGCACTTCCAGAAAAATTAGAGCCTTATGAACCCAACACTGCCTGCCGAACTGCTGGACAGAACCCAGGTTGGAAGGATTTCAAACCTCTGCTTTTGAAGCCACACTTAATAGCTAGAAAAGAACTTTCCCCACAACAGCTCTCAAAATAACATTTATTAATACAAATATGTGACAGTTATCATGGGTTTTGCTTTGCTGGCGATAACGTTTAGCTGCAA
>JAOXXN010000446.1:56389747-56413367 GCA_026770055.1 Myrmophylax atrothorax
TACATTACTTTTCACTACAGTATTAGTGTGAGCAGCCATAAAGTGGCTTGGTTTAAAAAAAGAAAAGAAAAGAAAAGAAAATTACTGAACAGAAGAAAATGGCTTCTGGAAAATACTGAGAGAGAAATTGCCTCCAAAAGTGGGACCTGGAAGTCTGGGAACTAGGCCTGTGAACCAGAGATGTCCTTAAAAAGTGCATCTGGTAATTTTGAAGTATAGCTGGCATATCAAGAATCCAGAGACATCCTGAGTTACCGCCAATAAGAACAAAACCAAAAAACTTCAATGGCAATTTATCATCTGAAAAAGTAGAAACAGCCTGGGAAAATAAAATTAATCTGGAAGAACTGAAAGCACAATTTAATTACTTAATCATTGGCTGTTACAGATGAAAAATTGAAATTAACATAATTGACTGCTTGAAGTGGTGTTGTTTTGCTCCCTCTTATGTCTCTAGGCTAGAAAAAGAGCTTAATTTTTTATCCAAAATGGAGTTTCTTTCTCTGAGAACTTTCCATGCCACACATAATTTTCCTTTCCTAAACAGGTTGAATTTCATATGAACTTCTACAAGATCTTGGACTCTCAGTGGGAGTGCCCAGATGACTGGGTTCTGTGATGTGGACCCTCTTTGAAGTGACTCTGTCTATTATCTCATTGTTTCCACTTTGGTTCCTCCTTTGCAACCAGTTTGGCTTGTCCTCACACTTCTGAGATGGTTAGAGCCAATTTTGGGACTGATTTGTCCTCCTCTTTGGGATGATTTCACCCATTTTGAAACCTGCCTAATTCACTTGATAGCCCTACTATATATATCCATATAAATAACCTATCATAAGCATATCTGTTTTCATATTGTTGATAAGTTTGTTTACTAAAAAGTTTATTGTAACCTGTAATATACTTACTTGGTTGCTGTTATTATAGTGGTTTTTGCTATAGGATTGATGCTATTATTGATCATTGTCATGATATTGATTGATATTGATTAATCACTCCTGAGAGTAATTCGTAATAGCTTGATACATTTATATATATTTGCTTTATTGATCTAAGGTATACTTTCTAGTGGTGATTTCTGTCGGTTTGTGATAACCTGCAATTAAGTAGAGAATTTTAGAGGATAAACCCTTCCATGTGTTCATGTATTAAGAAATCTTATGAACCTGAGGTTGCTATCTCTATACACCCATAGTCTTGGGTAATGTTTTAGGTCATATCAGCTATCTATATGACTATCCACACTGTATATCCATACACTGTATATGATTTTTTTAACTCCTTCTTTTCCTTTGGTAAAAAGAGAAAGAAGTGTTTTGCTAAAAATTCACAAATCTACATGGTGAGGTAAAATCAGTGAAACTCCAGATTTGAATTTTGCAGGCTAAAACATCAATTCAACCTATTACTGGCAAGCTGAGCATTTAAGAGCCAGAATTCCATAAGCCTCTCCCTTCTATTCTTTCTTTGCTCTTGCAGACAGTAATTAAGTTTAATTACTTTGAAAAAGTGTACATTGAAAAATATATATTTGCAAACCTGACTTATGACTTACATTTAAAATACAGATTCTCTTATCCCTATATTCTCCAAAACCAGCATTAAATTGCAGTGCATACTATTTTGTTCAGTGCAACAGACCTCAGGGTAGCTGTAATAAGTCGTGCGCTCTTCTCTGCGGTCACATTTGTCTTTGAAGCCATTTTTAATAAGGGGTTAAAAATGAATGCGTTCATTGAATAGCAAAACTGGCTTGCAGGCTGCAGAGACAAAATGATGCAACTATAAAGTCGTAATTTTCCATGTGGTTTCTTTGTTTCACCTTAGTTATTCTGTTTCAGAAGTCACTTATTCACAAATTTTGTTGTGCCATAGGGACAAAACCGTTTCTAAAGCATATTTTTCTGTGTAGACAATTACCTATGCTTTATCTTTTCACTAATAATACAAACTTTCAATATGAACTTAGTTAAGTATCTATTTCTCTATCTTGCACAAAAAAAAAAAAGAGAAGAAACAGCCTATATAAACTAGCATATTTAAGAAAATGTCTAATATGTGATGTATAAAAAGGTAATGTTTTGCTGTTACAGTAGAAATAATTCAGAAAAAATAATAATAATGGCATGTCATGATGAAATAGTAAATCCATATACGACTAAAAATTAAAGGACTTTTTCTACTCCCTTGATGTTGCCTTTGAGATCTCAATAAAATAGCAATGGACAAAAGTGCAAATGTTCAGAACTGATATTTTTGTAGCTTCTCTGAACTCTTTCTCTTCCTTTGCCCTTTAAGAAACTGAAGAAGAAGGAGAAAACTATACAACAAATTTGAAATAACCATGAAGCATCTCTTTCCGTTGTGCAATTAAATCAATTGCAAAAAGGAAATCATAAGTTTGGTTTTACTATAGGAAAATATTTTTTTAATACTTCTATCTCAAATATTTGTTTCACAGATAAGAGAGACAGTTTATTCTCATTGAGGATAATGTTAAAACACATTTATTACAAATTAGCTGAATCATCTTACAGATTCTCAGTATATTCCTACATGTAATGAATACTATAGCATTACATATGATAAATGAAATAAATTTTGATTAAAGATGTGTAAGTACAAAAAAACCTCACCTGGAATATCAGTAGCATTAGCATACTTATTCATGTTTGTGTAACAGTTCAACAATTGTTTGTTGCTGTAAGCTACCTCTTGTGTACCAATAAAAGTGGCTTTTGAGTTCAGCCCAATGCTGTGAACATTTTCAGTTGGGAATTAGCTTGCGATCAAAGCTTTCAAACACACATCCTTTAAATATCATGTTCTTAAATCTGTAAAGTATCAGCTTAAAGAGAACATCTCTTTTAAACACTACAAATTGTGCAAAACAGTGCAAATTGTCAACTGATTTAGGAATTTTATTTTTAATCTCCAAATTAGAAAACATACATTGTAAATCTGTTATTGTTTCCATTATTATAAAAACAGTATATTGGCCACAACTACAATATAAGAGTCTATGAATTTCATCATATATGGCAAATGATTTTGGAAGAATATTACAAGATCACATATATGGTTAAAAAATGAAAATTGTTGTGCACTTTTTGTCTTGAAGCACATCTTTGACATCTGACACAAAGAAATCTCTGTTGAAGCATGTGGACACTCAAGTCTGGACAAAGAAGACCATGTGTGGAGATCTGTACAGGATAAACTACCCACAGTGACTATTAACTACCCACAAAAAAGGACAATCAATCAGAGAACACTGAAGCAATGGGCATGGAACCTGATGCATCCACATTGAAGCTGGTCAGTGTCATTGGAAGGTTGCTCCCTAGTCCTTGTTCGGTCCAAAGCAGAAAAGACAGGAGAGATGATGTTGTCATCTGCAGCTGCCCAATAATGGATTGTAGAAAAGACATTTCTTGGAAGTGAACAGTCAAAAGCCAAAAGGCTACGGACACAAATTGCAACATGGCAAGTTCAGGTTAGGCATTATTAAGAGGATTATCAAACACTGAAACTGGTTTCTCAGAGAGGTTCTGGAATCACCTCACTGGAGACAGTCAAGACTCATCTCCACAAAAACCTGAGCAACCTGATCAGATTTTGGAATTAATTCTAATTTTTAAGTTGGCTCTGCCTTGCATTGGGGATTGGATTCTTTGATTCCCAGAGATTCCTTCCATCCTGAATAATTTTTGCATTTTATGATAAATCTTATAGTCAGATTTTGAGACATAACTCATATGGGTGTGTAGCTTGAGACATAGGAAATTTGAAGCAGAGGGAAACACTAAAAAACCAAGCAGCATTTACTTATATAAAACAAGACACCAGGCGTAATATTAGGATATTTCTAAAGAAATTTTCTGCTACTGTTATGGATAAAAAAGTGAATCAGTATTAGAATGATTTGTGGATGCAACTGTGGTTAGCAATACAGTGGTTTCTTCACTTGCTTTTAATAGTTACAGATCTGTGTTGTTCATGCTAAAACAGAGGTTTATCTATGTGTTCTTATGTATCTCTCAATATTGGATTTGCACCTTGTTGATGGGATTTATATATGTTTGATTATAACAATAGATAGTTGATGGAAAGAAGCATTTCCTAAGCAACGTCACCATTTCATATTTGTGCTTTGTGGTAAGAAATAGGTTCAACCCATTTAAGTTCCTTGACAGTAAACACTATCATGTTTTTCCCCAAGGAGTTCATTATATCAAGTGGCAGATTTTGTCATTACTCAGAGGGGTTTTGAGAAGTCCAGGTAAAAAGCTGTTTCACATAATGAGTAATCCTGCAGAATATATACAAGATGATTTTCAGACCTGTGTGTGTGAATACTTGTGAGTCAACTATGAACTATAGTGAGAACAAAGAGAATAGTGAAAGCAATTAATTTCTACCTGTTCTTACAAATCAGCTTTTTCTGTGCTGTTTGTCATCATGGTATCTGAAGCACACTGGCATGGCAGAGGCAGAGGTTGCTAATAGAATGATAACTAGTCTAGCATGGAACAGCCATCTGCCTTGCTAAGGTCAGAGACTAAGGTAAAAAACTTGAGATAACAGGAGAGATGATTTTTTGAAGTATCTGGGGAAAGCTGGTCAGTGGAGGTCTGAGGCTGATCTTTGGTTGATACATGTTTACTTTATTTATATTATAGGAACAGCCCATGTACAACAAACAGCATTCACAGAATTCCTCTGCAATGTACTCTCACAGAATGTACTGCAAAAAGGCAGGGTATGAATGGCAGATAGGTGAGAAACTCAGACATAAATGTGTTCAGATCTGAGGGCAGGGTTACAACTCATTTTTTATCTAGGGAAAATGGTGTCATTGGTATTCCATTCTGTCTTCTTCCAAGTCTCACTAAGGATGCCTGTCCAGTGATAAACTCAGGGTTGCTGTTCTACCCTTCTCAAATAAATACATCTGAAAATATCATCATTTATCTGTTTGTAAAGGCCTTAGTCACTTTGAGTGAGTTCTCTATATTAAATGAAAACCCCTTAGGATGTAAGTAAAAAAATTATGTATATATTCCATACCTTTTATGTTCTTTTAAGAAAACATCTCTTCTATAAAAACAAATCTGCTTGCTGAGTAACTTGATAAAAAAGGAGCTGTGAGGGCATTTCTCAGGAATATTATATGTGCAATTTAGTTTGTCAGTACTGGATAAATTACATAATGTTTTTCTATTTGATGCTACTGCTACTGTTAAAAGCAATAGCATAATATTTATTTTCAGTGCTATGGAATATTATACTAGTTAGCAAAGAATTAAAGAATAGCAATGAAATAGTCAACTACATCACATCAACAGCAGGAAAATATTACCTAGATTGGACAGTGGGTTATCCTAAACTCTTAGTATTTTTCTAAAAACTTTATTGCAATCTGTAGATGATAGCTGCCTTACCTAGAACATATGTTTGGACCAAGATAAGGTCAATTATATATGTTAATATGTATGATAATCATTGTAAGAAGAGATTGAGAGGCAGTATATCTTGTATAAGAAATGGTGACAAAATATTTTCTTTCCTTCTGTAGTCAGTATTACATTGTCTACAATGGAAGGGGTGTGGGCTTTATAAAATTGTTTTGAATCTTACTGTATAGAATCCAGCCTAAGCAATCAGATGAAAGTATTTCAATCCTTTGACAGACACATTTAGGTAAGTGAAACATAAGCAACACTGCTGTTGAAATAGTGTGAAGCACCTCTTCTGAATCTTGTACTTTCTGATTACTACAGGGGTCAGACTTTTACAGACATATTTTTGGTTTTTCTTTCTTCTGTGGGTCTGTGGTTTGATGACTGCAGACACAGTCTTGCAAACACACTTGCAAGCTGGACGGCTAACAAAAACCAGTATACCCTTTTCCTGACAGTGCTTGACTGCTTTATTTCAGTGTAGCTCCACTTTGCATCCATCTTTCTCTTTACCAGTCAGCAGAAAAGTTGTGTTGATAAATAGTGCATATTCAGTTTGTGCATAATCAATAAATTTCTCTATGAGTGGACTTTTCTTTATTCTTATCAAGGGAAAGAAGACTCTACATCAAAAATGTGAGCTGGCAGTGGGAAGTATCCTGTATACACATGCTGGGATGAACAGTGTGAGTGAAGCTGAATTCCCACAAGCTCAAGATTTGGCAAAAAAAGATACTAAGGTGAAAATGTAATAGATGTTACCCAGTTTCAGATGTTATAGAGTTAATTTCCTATCAGTAGGTAGTACATTGGTGTGTTTTGGATTCAGTAGGAGAATAATGTTGATAACACAATGATGTTTTGGCTGTTGCTAAGCAGTGTTTATCCTAAGTCAAGGATTTTTGTCTCATGGGTTGTCAGTGAGGAGGTGCACAAAAAAGATGGGAGAGGGCATAGTAGAGACAGGTGACTGGAAATGGCCAAAGGGATATTCCACACCGAATGTCATGTCCAGTATAAAAAACTGGGGGAGTTGCCCAGAAGAGGGTCCAATCCGGGTTTGGGAACAGTCTGCTATCAGTCAGTGTGTGGTGAGCAATTGTATTGTACATCAGTTGTCTGGTTGGTTGGTCGGTTAGTTTTTTCCATTGTTTTGTTTTGTTTTGTTTTTTTAATATTATTCTAACTGTTACAGTTTACTATGATTATTGTGTTTTACTTTTTTTTTTTCAGTGATTGAATTGTTCTTATCTCAAGCTATAAGTTTTACTTTTTATTCTCCTCCCCATTCCATCTGGGATGGGGGAAGAGAATGAGCAGCTGCCAGCTGGGCTTAAACCATGACAATGGAAGAAAAACCACGGAATATTTGTAGGGAAAAAAATATAAATCTGGCAAAAAATAATCTAACTAGGTGACTGGATTGATTTACACAACATTTTATAAATAGCATCAAGTTTCAAAAGAATCCCATTGTTTTGGTTCACGGAATGAAAATTTGCCTATAAGTGTTCAAGCCCTTGGAAATTACAAAACTCCAACAACAATTTAATATAATATTAATAAATATTACTTAGGGATCTGCTTGTCATAAGTTAAACTTACTCAGTCCAAGATTGCTGGGAACAGGGAAGAGTCAGGATCTTTTTATGTGAATATAGAGAAGAAAAATTTTTTCCACTGCGGCAAAGTATGTGATGTGAAAGGTGCTGATTAGTTCATTTACTGTGACACAGAAAGGTAAGAGGGTGCCACAGAGGGTGATATAAGACCAACAGACTGATTTAAAAGGAACCGATGCTCTTCTTCAAAGTCAAAATACAGAATTTACAGCTCAGGTAAGTCATCTGAATAATAAGAGCCTTTGATATAAGATTCAATTCCTCTGAAGAGAAACTGCAAATAGTTAGGCTGATAGTAACTTATTTGTCCTTTTTAGTTCAAACAGAAAAGTAATGTTAACTCTGACTAACATAATATTTTGTGTACAGGCATTCCTAAATCTTTTTCAGCACATTAAGTCTTACAGGTCCTACAATTGAAATAATCTGTCAGACTTTACTACTTATTAAGAATTAAGTAATTTTCCCATAAACAGAATTGCAGATGCCTAACTTTTTCACCTGTCAAGGTACACTCTTTTTGTGTGTGACAGAAAATGCAGAAAGCAAAGACAGTTTTTCAAGAGAAGATGTTTCTGCAGGTGTTTTGTTTTATTTTTACCGCCTAAAAGTATGTCTTTGAAAATCCATATTCTTCTCAAAGGGCATTTGGATTACCACTATGACAATGACAGAGGTTAAGACCACGGGGGCACTACCAGCCTTGACTGTCCCTGACCTTCCCCTTGGGACTCCCCCTGGGGAGCCACTGGCCTTGACAGTGCCCTGACATTTCCTTCTGGCAGATACAATAGACATGAGTTTTCCTCCTTCTCAAAGAAAGACAGCAGTGGTAAAAACCTGTTCACAGAGGTTCAGAGATCAGATGAGAAGTTAGGGTCTGCAATGCACATTTCTGTTTTGTGTACTGCAGAAATGATTTTAAGAGGAAACTCAATCACAATTTTATTTATTTTAGGAAAACATAAACCAAGAAAACAGCAGGAATTCTTGTGATTTCTTAACAATTTCACCCTAACTTGCCTCAAGAAATAGTGATTGAATAATAAAACTGGCTGTCAGTAAGAAAGTTTCTTCTTTTCTGTGAAGGTCTTTGTAAGGATGGAATACCCTTCCAAAAGATTGATGGTAAGGAGATTGGAGTTTTTTGCTTAAGAAAGCTTTCCTGCCTAGAAGAAGCATCTTCCCCAAAGACAGTTTCAGATGTTTTCTCCTCCTGCGTTCCAGGGAAACTCTGGTATGAGGAAGAGATAAGTGCTCAGACATGCTATGGGCCTCCACAGCAGAGGAGCCAGCAATGATAAAAGCCCAGAGAAAAACAGGGGCATGTCTTTCTCAGGCCAGGTGTTTGAAGAACCGTTAGGATTAATGCTCTTTTAAGTCTAGTCTTCCCGATTTTGGAAATAAATTTTCCTGCAGTCCTTCCACTGCCTGGCATTTTGGGGCTACCTGCATGTTATTTTACTTCACACTCCTGAAAAACCTGAGCATTTTGAAGCCATTCCTTTATAGCTAAAAACTATTTCAGGCATACTCTCAGGCCTCTAATTTCTTGTATTTCTTTAGCAGAAATAGAGTATCTCTCTGGTTTTCATTCCGCTTATACTATGCTTCTTTCTTGACTTTCTTTCTTACCCCTCTTCAGTTGCACAAACAAAAGCAAGGCCATCCTTACAGTATCCCAATACAGGAAAGAAATACCATAGGGATACTTGACTAGTGAAGAAGTATTTCCTCGCCTTGTTTAGCGTGTAGTGTTGCTGCATGTGCAGGATCTTCAAAGGCATCACAAGTAGGACTTGGAATTTTATTAGAGCATCTTGTCGCTGCAGAAATCATCATCATGATGAAACGTGTGTCTATGTCAGCAAATGCAGAATTATTTGAGTTATTTTGACCTGAAATAATGAAAATAAGAGATTTGGTCTACATGTTTCTAAACTAAAATATCTGTCTTCAAATCCTAGGTTGGGATTCAGGAAATTACTGTGTTTAAGGACATTGGAAAACAGCATGTGTGAGGATCCGAGTATCAGTACTTTAGGTTCTCTGACATCAAGTCTTGTTAAAACATCTCCATCTACAAAAGATGATATTTGAATAACAAATCAACTACCAAAGGACATGTATAGAACCATCTGAGAAAACCAGGTGAGATATTTTAGTGTTTAAAATTAAATTGAACATATACATTATTAGTTTTGCTGTAGTTGCTATAATGTATTAGGCATTATATTAATGTAGCTAATAAAATTGAATATGGGTAAGTGTAGCAAAATGGAATGGAATAGAAATATTATTAAATAATTCCTTGAAATAATAAGATTCAATTCTCTTTCCATCAGAGCGAAATACATTTTGGTCAATACATGATTATTCTAACTTTTGGAGGGTTTTTTCAGTAGATAACTTTCCATATCATTAAGGAATGAATCCTGATTAAATTTCAAGATGCAGTAGTTTTTTAAAAATGGCATTTGGACATATTGCCAAAAGTATGTAAATATTTTTTTAAAGTTCAAAAGGTATTAAAATATCGCTTTCTGTTTAAACAACACTATTATTGCTTTTTGCACCTTACAGAAAGACAGTCTTGTTTGTTACTAGTGTTCTAATTAAAATGGGATTTTATTCTCCAAACTACCTTTCAAGAATAATAAACAGGTTTAAAACTTGAATTTAAACAAAAACTTTGGGGGCAACCATCATATTCCCTTGACAATGTACAAGATCAAAACACTATTTTCATAGTTGCCATTCAAATATGATATATTATTGAAAATATATTTATTTTAATATTTATATAAAATAAACTTTACTGGCCAGCACTACTACTCTTCAAAGTGTTGACTACATAAAGGGTTATAATTTGCACTCCTAATCTTACATCTATATTTAACATTGAAAATAATTTATTGGGGGGAATAAAAAGACAACTAGGGAATAAAAAGTTGCGAAGGTTGGGTTCTTGCCTACCATATTAAGTCACTAACATGAGTTCTGTAAGACAGCAGAGAAACACTTGAGAACAGTCAATAGGAAGGGCAACCCAGACCTTTCATAAAGCAATTTGTCTCTCTCTTTAATGCTTTATTTAAGTGGTTACAACTGGGTTGTATGAAGCCAAGACTGAAGAACTAAGAAATAGGGGCATGTATGCCCCTTCCTTGGGAGTGAACAGAACAGCCCATTCAGGAAAGCAGAGCTATACATGATTCAGTTTAAGGATCTGTGCAACTTCTGGAAGATCAGGCTACATTTACAGGAGTCTCTCCTGGCTAATCAGCATTTTCCAGGAGAATATTAGGTGTAAGAACTCTTTCAAGGTGAAAAATGAGAAATAGTTGTGATCTTGATTTCTTCAAAATTTTCTATTTTTTTATGATTCCTTATAACTTTATTTCTCTAGTTGTATATCAGAGAAAGAATTTTTAAGCAAAAATAAACCAATAGGCTATTTCTGTGTCTTTTTCATCTGACTCTCCTCTTGTTTAATGAATCCTCTCCTCACTCAAATATTCAAACCCCTGTTATTTTAATTTTTTATTTTCTCTGACAGCACTGAAACTACTAGTAGTAAGCTTTTAGTTCACAAAAATCAACATTTTTCTATGAATATTTGGACTCTATCTGTCAAAGGCAGGATCAAAAGAGAGGAAGGAACATAGAATGCCTCTTAAAAACTAGGACACTGCTGAAAAATGTTGAAAGATCAATTAATGATGGCAATTAGTTTTCTAAGGAGCTATAAAAGGAAAGTGGAGTATACATTCTCTTATTATAAAGCACAGATGAAAGTTATTTCACTAATGATATATTAATTTTAACACATTTCTAGGAGAAGTATTTTATGTTTGAGAGCCTAAACGAATCCATAGACATAGAAATCAGCTGAATCCTCAGAAAATGTTAATTTACTCAAATACCTTCATTTACAATTAGGTCTTCAGTTTAGTACATAATCCTATTACTATAAACATATGTCAGGAGTTTACTGCATGTGTTAGAACTTTAAACAAAGTTTAATTTCAGTGAAAGCCATATATCAGGTGATACATTTGTTTCTATTTTTTGGATGAGTGAAAAATATATTTCCATTTCAAAAATATATATGTAGTTTCAAAACATAGTTTTCTGGGAACATTACATTTTTATGCAAAATAGCTAGAATTAATTATTCTGAATCCTGAAAAGAGCATCAGCACAGAAAAGATAAGTAGCTACAGGGGAAATAATGATTGTACATGAATGTCTTTGCAGTTACCCAGTATTCTTCCAGGCACAGCAATCACCAGACATGCATGCAAGAGGAGAAAAAAATTAAACTGAAATCAAAGACAAAAACCCCTCAGGTTTTTGTACTCTTCAGCTACAACTTTACAGGAAAAAAATAATAAATATAGTTGTTCTTAAAAATATAGTTGATTAATTTGGCATTGATGCCATTGTATGCACTTTGTAAAAAGTAGTGTAGGAAGAAAATATTTGCCTCTTAAAAGTTGGTCTATTTTACATGTGTTTGTCAGAATATTATGTCTCTAAACACAAATGTTGCATGTCTAGTGTTGTGTTTCCCTCCTGGCTATTTTTAAAGAACATTTACACATTTTGGTTTTGTACCCAGGCTGAACAAATGGGATGTTCTTGAATTTTATCTTCTACAGTTATACTCTTCAGCTATTACTTTTATCAGCTAAAATCTAGATTTAGGTTTCCTTCTTCCCTTAACTTAGTAACTACTTTTATAATGTCTGAGCTCTGATGGTCCAGTTGGCACCCCAAGTCACTATCCTCCCAGTAAATTTAGCTCAGAGTTTCCTAGCAGTGTAGGCAAAACCCCATCCTAAGGCTGCATGGGCAGGGTTATGTCATGGCCACAGGGCTGCATTCCAGAGCAGCAGTAGAGCACGGGAGGCGGTGGAGCTCAAATGTGTGGAGGGGTGGGTTTGCTGTACTACCAGAGGCAGACTAGAGCTGCCACACAGAGCCAGCCCTTCCTGAAGAACCACAAATGTATGGCTCCTCTGCCCAGCCTCGTAGCCAGAGTCGCTGGGTTCTGCTGTAGGTGAAGTACACAGAGATTGGTAGTTATTTGGTTGTAATACAGTAAGGAGATTCCCTTGGAAACTGTCCATTTTAGCAATCTCTAGAACTGATCATGCTTCCTACTACTTGAATGTTGGAATTCATACATTTTCAAGCTAGCAAACCAAAGACAAGTTTGTGGGTGCTAGCTGCTAAGATAAGAATGGAATTTGTCTAGAGGTCTTGGGCTGGTGTAGAAGCAAGAGGCAAGGCCTGCAGAAATCCCACAGAGTAACGTTAAAAGAGCTCTTTTATAAAGTTAAAGTAAGTTGCATTAAGACTGTTTAGATTTAGCAATTTTTTTTTGAAATATGTATTACTTAATAATTAGCTAAAGCTGTGTGATGTTGGATAGTTTGCATGGTGTGTATAAATTTTAAGATTGTGTGTAACTGTGTGAAAAAGTAGTTTTGAATATAGTCCCTCCTGAAACTCGAATATTCTTGTGCAAGAACAGTTTAAATATCATTAATGTAAATATAGTTGTCCTCCTTTGCTCCTCTTCCCTTCTCTCCACAGCTACCTAGTAACTGTAACCCATGACCAAGAGGACTGAGAAATAAAATACCAAAAAAAGAAAACCACATAAAATTAGATGCAGTCAAGTGATTTCTTTAACGATAGGGGTTGAAGCCCCTGAAAGCCCCTAAAAGGCTCAATTGAGAACTGTGTCTGTGGACATCAGGCGTTGTGACACTTGAAAGCAGTTTTAGCACTGCTACTAAATGCTCACAGTAATGTAAATCTTCTCAGAAATGGATGCAGCATTCAAAACCATTCTGATATTGGACTAAACTTTAAAGTAGAAATAATATTTCACTATTTCCAATCATTTTAAGATACAATCCTTAAGCTAGTCCAGCCACAGATGATAGCCACAACTTTGGTACTACAAGATAGTATCTACAGAATTAAAGTCTTCTATAAAATTAATAATTAGTTTATAAAATGAACATTAAAACATCCTTTCCATTAAAACATAGCTTGTTCAGCCACCACGTTTTAGAATCAAAAATCAATAATGAAGAAAATTACTTATCCACCCACTAGACTAAAAAAATCAAGTCATAGCACAAATTCACCTAAGTACTCTTTGTATTTTATTCCAGTGTCACAGCAGAAATTAGAAGTAAATGCTTGGGGAGTGTGGTTTTCCATTTTAATTCTACTTATAACAGAGAACAATAGAAGAAGTGGGTTCAGTTACCTCAGGCCTGCGTTTACAGGCAGCCTCCAGCACAGAGCATTGCACTATCAATGAGCCAAGGATATCAGTCTGTTACAGTTTATTAACTGAATAAAACCAAAAGCAGATAAATCCTGAAGAGATACAGTCTTAGGTTCCCTAAAGCTTGTCTTTTTTTTGCAATTAATTTTGTTTCACCAAACAGAAAACACTACTTCTTCCAGTAAACCTTGTGCCATTGCAATATGACAAGGATGCCACAGTTAATGAATACAGGATCACTGTGGTGGCACAAAACTTATGAGCTTGAACATTTGGGCCTGGGGTTGTTCAGCCTGGAGAAGGGAAAGTTCCAGTGAGATCCTTTAACCACCTTCCAGTTTCTAAAGGGGCCTACAAGAAAGCTGGAGACAAACTTTTTACAGGACTTTTTGCAAGGGCAGGTGCTGATATGGCAAAGAGCAATGGCTTTAAACTGAAAGAGGGTAGATTTAGATTAGATATTAGGAAGAAATTCTTTATGATGGGGATGATGAAACACTGGAACAGGTTGTCCAGAGAAGAAAGGGATGCCCCCATCCCTGGTGGTGTTCAAGAGCAGGCTATATGGAGCTTTGAGCAACCTGATACAGTGGACGGTTCCCTGCTCATGCCAAGGGTGGTTGTAACTAGGTGATCTTTAAAGTGTCTTCTAAATCATTCTATTATTTTATGATTTTCTTGGTTTGGAAGGCCTAGCACTGGGGGTGGTTCAGTCTCACACTGCTATCGGGGATGCTGATTCTTAGAAACATCAGGGAGTGATACATGCTAAAATTCAGTTTGGATTTCTCTTTCCAGCATTCTTTGCTATCTTGTCCTCACTGAGAATAATAGAATCATCTGTGGGAAATTGTGAAAAAGACAATTGCAGAAAGATCAGAGGTAAAACAATGTTTAATGAAAACAAGATTAATAAAGTGCTCACTGGGGTAAATAGGGTGGGGTCTTGGATTGAAGGCCAGGTATTCTATTCTAGCTGAACTTTTATAACTGTAGATATTACCAAAAGGGAGATTAAAATTAGGAGAGTACTGTTGAAGCAACTAAAGGAAAGACTTGGGGATGAGAGACTAGTAAGTGCTATTTGATGATTTGATGCTTCAGAGATTCACTGAAAGAAAATATCCCTCCACTTCATAAAACAGCCCAGTGATATGTTTGTTCTAGTCATCACTGTGGTCAGCCATGTGGATACACAGCCATTAAATCTTACTGGAGAGGCATTTGGCATGGCTCACTGTTAGCGTGATCAGTTCAGATTACACTCACACTGCAACTGCCTCACACTTTCCAGCCACCTGTGCCCTTTCTGCTGGCTACCACACAAAATGAACCACATGCAACAGAGCAAAAGGTAAAAAGGTACTGAAGCAATTGCGGGGCCTATTTCCTTGACATATTTTTCCTATTTCTTTCTCTTTTCATTCTTTTTAAGTCTTTAGCTTACTGTGAGGCAATTCCTTTTTTTTTCCCAGACATCTCATTACTTTGTGTTCAGTGCCAATAGATTTTTAGACTGAAAACAGACACTGGTTCTGAAGTAATGCAAGAATTTTAGATCAGCAACTGAATGAAGTACTTGGACCCAAAAAAGTATCCACTAATTTACAGATATAAAAAAAATAAATGTATAATGATATAGGAAGAGGACTGAAACCCACACATTTCTTTCCCCTTTATATTCTATTTGTATTTTATGGAAGACCAAACTGAAAAAGCAGAAGACATGGCTCTCTTCAGTTCTACTGTTTGACAGGGAAATAGCCACCAGTAGACTTGAGTGTCAAATTGTGGCAAAACCAAAATGCATCTTTTGGGAATGTTTTACTGGATTGGCTTCTAATACACCTACAGAATAAAATAGATGTCCTCCCTTATTTTAAAATCTTGCCTAGTGGTAATTTCTCTGAATTACCTGACAAACCTAGAAATTCATGCTAAAGAAGTGACATTTGCTCAGTGGCTATCCCTACCAAAGTCCAGTCATTCAACTGTGTTTTCTTCCAAATATAAGTAATTTGTTTTCTGATGGGTCATGAAAACTGGTGTCCTGAATGATGGTATCAGATGTCAGCAAGCATCCTAAGGTGTCTCTCAGAGTAAGCCTTAGCAGTGCCTCTTCAGAACGCTGTAAGAAGAACATGAAATACTAAGAGATGCTGTGTTTTCACACTGTTGGACCTGTTGAACTCTGATTTTTAACAGTTTTACTGTCCTGATAACAGTGATTCAGATACAGCAGTTCTAATCATGGAGTCATAGCTTCAGATATGCTCTCCACTGACCAGTTTGTGCTCCTGAATATGAATAACTGAAGCAGTACAGAAAAAAATTCCCCCATTATATTCTCTCTGGTTGCAGGAAGCAAACAATAATAAGGGAGCAGCAACAAGCCCCTGTCTCGCCTACAACTACAGCACTGACAGCAAGACTTCAGGTTTCAAGGGAGACCACACCAAAACAAAATAAAATCAATGTTCCTGAGATGTAATCTTTGCAGCAAGTCCAGCAATTAGAGCGCTTAATAAAATAACATCAAATTCTAAAGAATGGAAAATGTAAAAAAAAAAAATAAATCTGAACTTTCAACATGAAACCTGATATGTAGCAAAAATCTCTAAGTCTAAATACTCAGTTTATAGATGTAGAGAGAGCTTGTTAATTTATTACAAGTAACAAGGTTACTCGGGTTCATCTGCTGTCAGTATTCCAGTTTTCCAGAAGTTCTGTCCCATGCCTCCTATGTCTCTTCAGAGGTGCTATCTTCTATTTTAATTTTTCTGGAGAAGACAAGCCAATGGGAGTTCTTGTAGCAAGAAGGCAGAGTGAACCTCATCTGCAAATCAGAGAAGTTTTGAAGCAGGAGACAGAACAGGAAGGTGAGGTTAAGCATTTCAAGTGACTCTTCAAAAAAAAAAATAGTGGCTATTGAAGAGTCATTAAATTAGTCACTAAATTAATCAGAGGAAACAAAACATGTTTTGTGGGTTCTAATAATCATTCATACACACAAAATGCATCCTTGGAAAGCAATACCAACTTAGAGGCAGAGTCTGACAAGCTGTTAGGGGAGAAGTATCATTCAGAAAAGTCTTAATAGGGCACAGAACTGCTCTGACAGCAACTTTATGAACTTAATAAAGGCAAATTCAGAACTGGGAAAGAAAAATCCCCTGCAGCAGAACAGGCTAGCAATGGCAAAATGGAAAATAATCTCACAGAAGACGACCTTAAATACTAATGAACAGCAAGTTAAGGATGAGTTAGAAGTGTAGCCTTGCAATGATAAAAGTTAACTTCATATTGAACTGTATTAAAGAAAGTGTAGACAGCAGGTCAAGGGAAGTTATTAGTCTCTTCCATTCAGTATTCATACAACTGCATCTGCAGCCTTGTGTCCAGTTTTGGCCTTCCTATTACAAGAGCAAAACCAATGAAGGACCAAAAAGATGGGGTGCATATGATATACAAGACACAGAGGCAGTTCTGGTTTTTCACTTTTAAGAGAAATCTGAGAGAGGATCTCTGTACTATTTTGCATTACTTAATGGGCTACAGTCAAATTTCAGAGGGTCCTTTTGGACATGAAGAGTGAAACTATGAGAGACAGTGAACAAAACTTGCAGCAATGAAAATTCAGTAGATATTTATTCACACAATGAAGATGGCCTTAACCTTGCAATTAGTTCTCTGTTGGATCAAATTGTCCCCAGACTGCCAAACCCTTCTGTTCAACCTATATTACTATCAAATTTATTCCACTATTTTGTTCTGTTAAGGAGAGACATTTTATGTTCTGGATGGTATCCCTGGTGCTACAATAAAGAAAACCATACAATGTTTTTGTCCTTCATCATATATACTTGAAGAGCTGTATCTTTTTGAAATTGAATAAGCTCTGATTAATGTTATTGAAAAGTTGTCAAAATACA
This sequence comes from Myrmophylax atrothorax, assembly GCA_026770055.1. Lineage (NCBI taxonomy): Eukaryota > Metazoa > Chordata > Aves > Passeriformes > Thamnophilidae > Myrmophylax > Myrmophylax atrothorax. The sequence continues at coordinate 56,407,077 of JAOXXN010000446.1, forward strand.
AAAAAGCAAAAGAAATTTGCCTAAAGCACATGGTTAGAATAAGAAACATTTATTTTAGGAAGTTTGTAGATGGAAGGGTGAATATTTCCTGGAATAGGTAACCATTTATTTGTTTCTGAAAACTGGAATAAAGAAAAGTTCCTAAAAATGCAACTACCAAATGGCTTCCTGGAAAATATTACCAGAACATGACTGGATAATTTCTATAGTACACAGAACTGACTGGGAGTAAAAATAGTGTATAGAAAGCTGTACCTTTTTCTATTCAACAGTTCAGCCAGTTCTGGACCTCTAAATGGGTGCCTCAAATGACCTTTTGTTCAGAGGTGAAAGTATCATAACATAAGTTTTGAGTTCTGCTCAGGAAACAGTAGGTCCGAACTTGATACTAGAGCCCTGGCATCTCCTAAGAGTCATGTGAATACAAAATACAAATAGTGCTCAGGACATGGCTAATAGTATCTCTTGATTGCCTTTATTCCTGTGAAAATTAGACAGGCCAATACCTACTGTCAGTTTTTTCCAATGAACAGTAAATAAACAAACAGTGGGAAAATATCTTCTATTTCTACCCTACTTGACCCCTCTAAATTCTAGAATCATCAAAGGCAAAGAATAAACCACCAATGAAGTTGCATTCCACAGGAGAATGCATCCAGAAAATTTTCCACCCAAATTCTCTCCACCTGACAGAGATGTATGTTTGAGAAAGAAAAGGTTGAATAATGGATTATTCACAGAAGGATATTTTGGGCTGTTTGAAGGGGCTTAAGACTTAATAAAGTGAAGCCTGAACAAAGCTTCACAATGGTTGATAACTCCAAGGTATTGACCTCAGTCACTCAGTAATATATCTGTACAGACATCATTGGAGTGTTTATATGTACAGCCTGAAGAAAGCAACTTAATAGCAACAGAAAACTCTGAAATACTGTGAAAGATTAGCCAATCCACGCTGCATGATAGAGTAATTTAATTCTTTGTAGTGCTAGGACTGTAAAAAGAACTGTTGCAATTCAACATGCTAAAAGTAACTTAAGTGATTTTCTTTAACTACAGTGGTAAAATTGGTGGTTTATTTATTTCTTTTTACCCCCTCCCTCTCCCCAACAGAGGTAGAGTTAATAAAAGGAGTCTTTCTCTCCAGCATTTCTCACAGAATTTTTGCATCTATCAGGTTGTGCATAAAAAAATGCAAGGTTTTTTTTTTTTCTTTATATAGTCAAGTAATTTTTAAAAGCAATAATAAAAATATATACTCCTGTCAAGGTACCCATTTCACTAACTTTTAGGACTGTCATGGAATCTGGAAAATCCTTTCATGGCAAAAGGGATCTTCCTTTCTACTATATGTAGGATTCAAAGCAGGATGTTTTATAGAAGAAAGCACATCCATTATCCTGGGAATTATTAGATTAAGTGTTCTGTATATTTTATTCCCCAATGCATGAGTGTTGATATTTTGCTTCTGTAAAATCATACTTTTGTACAGAAGCAAAAAAATGGCATCGATATAATGAACTCACAGGTAAAGCACTGTATTTCCACAAGTATTCAGAAACACGGGACGTGCATTCTATCTACTGATTTTTGTCATCTTGATTGGTGGGATGAAGCCATTCAATCTTCACACAGGCAAATGCTCACCCCAGCTCTTGTGTAACTTCCAAACTGTGATAGAAAAGCAGCTGGGGCAGAGTTGTCCTTTGTAAGCCTCTTATTTCATGGACCATTTTCCTGTAAAACCATCTGAACCACCTCTCAGGTCTGCCCACCACTGTGGGCCCAGCCAGTGTGCTGGACACACCTGAAGGGAAGGCAGTAGGTCAGAGCAGCATAAAACATTGCAGCATCTGTGGCTACCACTCAGCATTCTTTCTTCCAAGCTCACAGTCCAGCCAGGTGTGTCTAAGGTGGTGTTAGTGGGAACTCTGCTGGTGTGCCTTCTGCTGCTGTTGAGCTTGGTTTCAGCAGCCTAGAGAGTGAAGCAGTGCCTGTCTGTCTCAGCTAATATGGTATTTATTTCCTATCTATCCTATCCTTGAGCCAAGCGCCTATCAAGCTACACTGTGCTGATTATGACTCCTAAATCACAAATCACCAGGAACCCATTTCACCATTAACTTTATGCATTATTAGGCTCATTTCAGACCATCTGTCTTTTTAATATACTGGGAGCTAGTAGCAAAGTTGCCAGTGTGGTAAGTAAATTCAAACTGATTTGGATTTTATTGTCTCTGAGCAAACATTTTGCTGAGAGGAGTTAATGGGAATCGACCTGGAAGAATGGTGGCTTCCTGTCTCATTGTACATCCTGGTCTATGTCTGCAACATGCACATACTAAGCTTGATCAACTGCTGGGAGCATGTGCTTAAAATAAGAGGCATGTCACTTCTGTTTAAGTCTGTCTCAGTTTGTGCTCTCCAGACTCTAATGATCTGGAAGAATTGTGGTAGCAGACCTCATTCCTGTTGCTTTTGAAATGAAGCAAATCGATAAAGGCTTTAGTTCCCTGGCATCCCACTGGGACCAGGGTTTACCATGACGTTCAAGAAGTGTAATTGACTACTTCAAATTTTAATAGCCTTGCAGCAATAACAATAATATTTCATATAATTCCAAATAATCCTCTTAGAATAAAGGCTGAGACTTGTTATGAAATTTGGATAAAGTGCTTCTTTTCTTTTTAAATTCATTAATATCCCCCTCCCCATCATAATCATAGACATTCACATAAGGTCAATCAAAATAGTTCATTCAGAGAAGTTTTAATTTTTTTCTTTTGATGTCTCAATACTTTTGTTAAAATCTTTATTTTAATTTCTTCTTTACCATAATGCTAAAATTCCTATTAAATTGAAGGTAAATTAAATTGAATTAAAAATTTCACAGAAGTTTTTCAAAATGAGAATTAGAAAATGACGCTACTCCAAGAAATCCGTTTCAAGATTCTACTCAGCTCTTATTGTCAATACTTCAGTTTTATTTCCCTACCTGTTTGGCATGGTAAAAATAAGCTTTCAGATAGGAATAAGCACTCTGGTACAAGCTTGAAAGTGACAATCTGGTAGGATTTCTGTCTTCAAAGTCTTGACATAATAAGTATTATTTTTATGACATAAGACATTCTGCTATCAATACAACTATCAGATGTTACAGATGATTAATTTTCAAAATTCATTTTTAATCAACTATTTTAACAGGTAATGGATGAGAAGCACATAGATGAAAAAATACCACTTTTAAAGAAGCAAATATTTCCAGATTATAAAGTTCCAGCTTTGCTTTGTAACTTTGGTTTTTATAGCTGAAAATACTCTAAATCTTTGTCAGTCTGCCCCTCTAGATGGGCCTGGCTTAAAGAGATATTGCCCATCTCATACACCACAATAGTACTGGTTTCTTTAATGTCTTTCATTTCAGGGATGTCTTTCATAAACTGATGCTTCCAGAGATAAAGACATTCAATTATTGTGACAATAATTTCCTAAAGTGGAAATTATATTAAACAGGTGAATTACACTAAATAAAATTTATTTGCATGTATAAAAATAATTACTGTCACAAAAGAAAATGGGAAATATAATACATAAGAAGGAGGAAGGACTGTTGGATTTTGGTTTCCCATTTCTGATAATAAAGATTTTGTAGTCATTAGTCTTTGCAAGCTTATTCTAAATAGAAACAGCCTCTTTATTTTATTTTGATAGCACGATAAACTGTGCTTTACAGAGGTAAAATAACATCATTTTGTAAGGATTAAAGTTGTTTAAATAATTTCAGACAAACATTTTGAACACGCAACTATAAGGAGACATTTCTCAATTGACATTGATAAACCAAGTAACATTACCAAAATGTTAACAGATGAAATTTTGGCACAACCTGATATGCCATGTTTTTAAAAGGTACTCTTCATCTTCAGCAATTTCATCATACAGAACTCAAAGTCCAGAGAAATCTATAGTAAAGAAAAGCAACAGGTTTTAAGAAATCATAGCAAAAAGTCACTGTTAAACGTAATGGACATCTGGAAGACCTCAAGGGCAGCTGAGGTCACTTGGAGCCTGGAGGAGACTGAGGGGAGACCTCACAGCTGTCTAGAACTTCCTTATGAGGGGAAGCAGAAGGACACTCACTGTCTCATGTCTCTGCTGACCAGTGACTGGACCTGAGGGAATGGCCTGAAATTGTGTCAGGGGAGGTTTAGGTAAGGAGGGTGATTGGGTACTGAAACAGGCTGCCAAGGGAAGTAGTAACAGCATCAAACATGCCAGAGTTCAAGGACTGCTTGGAAGCACTCTCAGGCACTTGGTGTGACTCTTGGGTTGTCCTTTGCAGGGTCAGGAGTTGGACTTGGATGATCCAAGCAGGTCCCTTCCAACTCAGGATATTCTGTGACTATGATTCTATGAACATGTGACAAGCAGGGAGGGAATTTTCCAAGGTGTATTTCCACATGGTAAAACTTAGAATCTATTAAAAAAGTTGTGTTAGAAAAAAACCCAACTAATTAGACCTATTTAAAATAAAACAGAACAGCATTTCCATGTAATTTTGTGCATGATTAAATTCAAGGACTAATTATATTACTTCTTTGCAGTTCCAGTTACAGCCTGAGCTTTGCAGAGACCGACTGCCTCTCAATGAGGTCCTGCAGACTTGAAGAGAGAAAAAACTGCAGCTCTAAATTGTTCAGATTATTAGTTTTCTGTCAGCTTGATAAAAGTCAAGGAGTGATAAACTGTACCCCAGTAAAGGGCTGCTGTGCCAGCAGATTTGCCAAACTTCTGTGTTCAATCACCTGGCCCATCACTGAGATCATGGGACTCTTAAACATCTGGGTTGGGATTATTTTATTTTCGAACTCATGCCTCAGTCTCTCTGATTCACATACATGTAACACAGTGCTTAATCAATGCTTCAGAGTTGCCAGTGTGGGTGCTCTGTAACACAGAGGTTAGTACAGAATCACAGAAACCAGCTGGATCTTAACACTTACACAGACTTCTCTTGGTAACTTATTCCAGGGTCTCTCCAAACACATTGTTCACATTCTTCATTAAAAGAAGCTGTCTAACTGAAAGTCAGGAAGACAACTCTGAGCTAGAAAATGCAAATTTGACTTTAGGACTAATCTAAACTGATACTGATGCCCCCTTTTACCATCACATGTGAAAGGTACCCTCACATACCTAAAAGAGCCACCTTTTGAATTGCCAAAAAAAAAAAAAATCCAGGAAAGGTCAGACAATCCCAAAGCCTGGTATTTATTAAAAAAAATTACTTGGGATAATTTTTCCATGCATTGTTTAACCATTTCCTTATTAAATTACTACTTGCTTAATGCCACACTGAAACTGCTTAGGACTAGTTAGAACAGAGCTGTGTTTGCAAGCTCAGCAACATTTCTCGAACACTCACCCTATGTCTATCCCAACAAACTCAAATGTGTGGAGGAATATTCCTAGGCCCCTAAACTGTCCATATTCTAAGAAGCATCTGAGACCTAACAGAAAGCTTAAGGAAGGGTTCTTCCTGGTGTGTGTATCTGGAGATGTATGGAAGAGAGCATGTCTGAAAGGCCTATTTTCCTGTTGTCCTCTATGTGTGAGGAGACAGGTTATAAATCAGACATAAAGATCCTATGGGTTGCAGAGTCATGTCTTTCCTGCTTTTTCCTCCCTCTTTTTCTCTGTTATCTCACTCTGCATTGAGAATGGACATGAGCAAATAATGATTAGTGCGCTCTTCACTTCTTTATAAAATCTTTGATCTTGTAAACAAAGCAAAATACTTTTGCAAGTTCTTGAAAGAAAAAGAATAAACACAGTCTGACATGACATAAATTTACCAGAGGTTTTATGCTTTTCAAAACAATCTAGGATCCCCTAAGTTGCCAGCGACACATTCCACTATTCTATTTCCCTGGAAAAAGTTATTTCTACTTGAAAAATAAAATGTTTTGTTGAAACCATTCCCATTTAGGAATTTTGGCTTTCTCGGCTATACACAACTGCATAAATCCTTTACATCCTCCATATCATCCCCTTATCTGCTAGGAGACCAAATATCAAAGTATTTACTAAATGAGAAAAGACTTTCAAAAATAGTAAATGATGTGATTGCTGAAATTTATAAAGAGAAGCTACCTTCATTCTGTCTTTTTGCACTTTTGTGCACTGATATATTATATGATACAGCTCCATACATTTACTTCAGTCTCTGATTTTCTGGCTAGGAAGTATTCTAGATACACACACCATAATCAGTAAGCTATATGCACTTTC
>JAOXXN010000446.1:56413467-56429385 GCA_026770055.1 Myrmophylax atrothorax
CTTTCTCCCCATGCAAACATTCTAATAGCTGGTGAGCAGAAAGAAATCAGTTAAGCCTTAAGAATCATGAAGAAAAAAACCCCAAATATATATACTGTTTAGTAATCACTATATAAGGTTTTACTGGGGAGAATATGTCGGAAAGAGCTCTTCCTGGGATATAACATGACCTGGCTCCTCAGTACAGGCATATTTACCAGTAATAAGGTGCAGACCTATACATTTTCATCTTCAGCATCCACTTGTCTAAATGGTTTGAGGCTGACTCATCTCAACAGTGAATTGCCCAACCTGTTCTAGTATCCTTGGCAGGAAAGATATGAGAAAGGAGCCAGAGGACAGTGTACAAGCAAATACACGTTCCCTGGGTTTGTATATCAACTACTATGGAAACCAAGAAACAAATTCCAAAATCATGAGAAAAATTAAACATAGGAAAAATAATGAGAAAAAATTATTGTGAATGATGTGAATGATTGAATGCATGATGCACTTGTCATTCTTTACCATTTTGCCTTGCTTATATTTTGCCTAATTTCCTTTCAATAGATAAATGAACTTTAGGTAATTGCATTTTTTTATATTCCTAGTACAAATACTATGTCCATCATCTTATAAACCGGTTGTTTATAGACATTCAGTGCCTCAGTAATGCATACATGCAGTCTAATGCAAACCTGAGTCACTGGTTTCAACTGCTGATTTTTATTTTATGTGTTCAGTATTGTTACCATAGCAGCCCCTTCCTTTTCAAATAAAGTGTAGTTTTGTGTATGTTTAATGATTTATTAAATTTATTTTTAATTTAAATTGTTCTCAGTGTCACTGATGATAAACTAGTTTATAATAAAGAAAATTCAACATAATTCCAAACTATTTAACCAATCCTTCTTGTCCATATCACGTAATCAGTAAATGAAGGACCTCAAGGTGTGTTGGCCATGCAAAGACACTGTCTCTCAGCTGCGAAAATGTAGGATCATCCCTTTTCTACATTCCTCTTGTGTAGAATCCTATTAGACTGACACTGACACCAGACGAAATAGTGGAAAACAATTATGTGGGAGGCAAGCAGTATATGATATTGCCAATCCAGATAATTTTAAATAAGTCCTTGTAAAGCTTAATAGTATAAACAGAACTGACAAAAAAAGAGATATAAAATATAAATCTAATAGAAGTTTCTTAGACTCTGACTTAAAACTAAATCATAGGAGTGATATCATGTAAAATGGATGTAAATATTAAATTTATTTATTACACATGGAGAAGCAGTCATCTGTTGTGGAATATCTAACAGAATTTCATATAAATTTATGACCTAAATTCTCTAAAATAGCTGTAAAATAAATAGAAGGAAGATAGAAGTAAGACTGGAGATTTTGTGGCTTGATGGAACATCTAAGACAGCTAAAGTATCCATAAATAAGTATGTCCATAAGTGTACTAATTATATAAATTCAATGTGAAACAACAAAATGCAAAGCATGAATGCAAAGAATGAAAAAACTATAGCTTGGATAGGAACTACCACAGAAAATATATTCTTGAATGGAACAACTCAAGAAAATATTTTAGAAGCCAAGAGAGATTAATAACTGAAAACAAGGTCTTTTTGAGGTTCCATAATTCAGAGGAAGAATATAAACCTTGGATATAAAGTTAAACTATTTTATTTTAGATACAATAATGACATCTTGTTAGAAGTCTATGTTCTTTCTGATGTTGACACATTAAGAAATATGGACATTAATATCCATGGATTGAGAAATGAATTTGTGTATCGCTGAAATGCTCAGAAGGACTTTTTTGAGAGGAGAAATTTTAAAGTCAATCTGTTCAACAAACCAAATAAGAATAAAGAGAGAAGCTGGCCAGAATCTATATGCCTGAAAGTACTGGAGGAGCTAAAGAGTGAAGGTTTATTAAAAATAATGAAATCTATGAGTGATTTTGTGTGTCTGTTTATAAAGTATTAAGATGAATTTTGTCTCACATTGCTGTCAATCTGTACATTAAACCAATACAGCTTTTTGAAAAACTTTATAGTCCCTCAAAAAAAAATCCCAAAATATAATGAAAACCAAAGAAATAACAACCCCATAGATTTTTGTGGATATCTGCAGTATAGAATTTTAACTGTGGTATCATAGTTGTTTTCTTTCTCATTAAAAATCTGTAAGCTAAACCTGTCACAAACTAAGAGGTATAGCCAAGCAGTTAGATGGTACTCTCACTCCATATCACCCTAAGTACTAAATGTCTAGGTCTGAGGACTGCATCCCCCCAGCAGCATTCACTTTTCTGGAAGTCCTAATCTTCACTGTTCTCTTTTGGTCCCAATTTAGAAAATTAAGGTCTGTGATCATTCTAACGTGCCATAAATTACATTTTTATCTGTATAAAAACTTTCCTTTTTTTTTTTGTTTTGTTTTGTTTTTTGGTGGGGTTTTTTGGTGGTTTTTTTTGCTTTAGATGTGAAACAATTGGTTTATAGAATTATGGACATAGTATTTGTGGTAGGAATATAAAAAAATGCAACTACCTAAAGTTCATCTATCTATTGAAGACAATTAGGCAATATATAAGCAAGGCAAAAACAAAGATACAAATTATCTCAGATCCACAAAAAATTTATGCAGTTATGAGGAGGCCTTCTTCATTCCAGATAATAATACTAGGCTTTGATATTCAATATGTACAAGAAAATTAATAAAAACTATTGTTCTGAAATTTAATTGTCCATTTCTCCACTTTTATTAACATCCCATGTTTTCTATAATTTTTTGTTTGATTCAAGTGAAGCATTACTTTAAAAAATACACAATTTGTCTGGTAATTTGGAAGACTTCTATGGGAAATGGAAAAATATATTTCTTTATTAATGCAGTAAGTTTATTAGTTACATCAATCTCATGAAATTCAGTGAAATTATCACATTTTGGTTTTTTGGACCAGTGGAAGATTAACTGCTTGTTGATGGAGTTAGTCACATATTTGCTTAGAAGACGGAAAGCTTTGGACTTTTTTTTTACCAATAAGGTTCCAGTCCACTTCAGTTTGCAGAATCACAGAATGTTCTGAGCCGGAAGGGACCCACAAGGATCATTGGGTCCAGCTCTTAATTGAATGGCCCTTATGGCAATCAAACCCACAGCCTTGGTGTTATTCACACCATGCTCTAACCAACCAAGCTAACCTCGGGGTTATTCCACAGGTTTAGGAGTTATCACCAAAAAAAAGTAACAAGGTTTTGAAATATCTGAAAACCAGCTTTGGCTTCTATGATGATATCTTGTGGTGAGTTGAAAATAGAGTAGAAAAACAAATTCAAGAGAATGGTTTGCCTAAGACTAATTTTAACTTAATTTTTTTGGTACATTTCAGAGTAAAGTTATTGCTTTCTGGACAATTTGAGTCTAATTTCAATTCATTTGAGATGGTGAGACTTAACTACAGTGAAAACAATTTTAACAACCCAGATTTTTTCCAGAGTAAGTAGTTGAAGGTAAGTGCTGATAAAGCCTTATTGCATCATACAGTACAGTGAATTAATAGTCTTAGAATCACACTCTTTTTTTACTGAGATACAGATGAAAACAAGAAAGTGCACTTTCAGGCTTCTACTCAAACACAAGCAGCTGCTTAGCTTTCCTGTGTAATCATGAAGGTTAGTTTAGTACTGACACGTTTATGTTTGTTATTTCTGCTTTCAAAACCAAAACACAGTCATGTTTTAAATATCAAGAAGCAAATAAACATGAGCAGCAGAAGCAATCTGGCTACAATAGCAAATCCGGCTACTTTAGTCTGTGCACTCTTCTTTCCAGAGTTTGACTTCTGTTAGTAAGTTGCCTTGTGTACCCAGATAAATTCCAGCATGGTTTGATGATCTCTCTTTTGTATTTGCAGTGATCAGCATAATTACTCTAAGAACAAAAGGCTAATTGAAAAACGCAATGGTTACTATGTTATCTAGGATCGGGTTTCATGCACATGTTTCTGAGTAAATGTAATGGTTTTGACATTATCAGTAGCTTGTGCAGAGCATGCTCTCATTATTCTGAAACAAGGCTCCTGGTTTATGAAAAAGTCACCAAGAGTCTGAAATCAACTGGAAGGGATTTGTTTTGAGGGTATGTAGCCTTAATTACGCACAAATTCTTTTATACAATTATTCTTGTTTCATTAAATAAAAACAATGTGGTCATTAAATTATGTAAAGACTCATTTAAAAAGGTCCTAAAATTCCAAAATGTAGCAATCTTAAAAATGATATACTCATGATTCTGTGACTGTGGTGCCCAAAGCAATTGGCTCATTTGAAATAATGCTGACCTTTAAGCTTGATTTTTAAGACAAGCTACCTAGAATGTGGAGATCCATACTTAGTAACCTCTACATATAGAAAAACAGCAAAAAGGGACATATCAGTACTTTGACCTCAGAAATCCTTTTCAAGGCACGCAACACTGCTGAAGCTTGATGATCCATAGTGATCAGCAGAGTAAAAGAACACGGACTTAGTTTTTAATATGAGATCTGGGCTGAAACTTCACAGAATTATTTATAACAGAATATGTGTTTGTTCTATGTAAAAATAAAATTTCACATCTGACATATGATCAGATGGAAAGGCTGAGAAGACCCAGAACTGTATCTGCATCACAGAGGGTAAATGAAAACTTTGTAACACTTTCATGTCAAATCAGTATCTTGCTGTTCAGGGTGTGACTTGACCAGAATGAACAGAACTGATACAGAATTAGTGAAACCAAAAAGTTTCTATAATTCATTTTGTTTTCATAAAAATATGCAAGATTGAGTGCCACCAAAAAAGAATTACTACAACAACAGAAAGAAACATTTATTTGCTATTGAGAATTTTTTCAATAAAAGCAAATTGACTTGTCATTTTGAAATTTGCTTATAGATTTCATTTTGGTTTGTTCCTTTGAAAACACTTGGAATCAAAAGAACATATGACTTATGATCAAGCAAAATATTTTAATTTTTTATATCTGTCATATAGAAACCTCTAGGCTGAGATAGCTGGATCTGTTATCAGCAGTTACCTGTTATAACTCTGAATAAAGAGATTGTCCAGAGGGTTTTTCTCCTCTCTAATTTTCTTTTTTTTTTTAATGCATTGTCTTTCCTGAACAGAAATAAAGCAGAATATTTACAAGAATAATCAGTGACTCCTCCAAGCAAGTGGATCAAACAAAAAGAAATGTCTAGAACTCTATCAAATCCTTTGAAAAGTAGGTATTTAGTCTTCTCTTGCCCAAAATGTTAAAACAGATATTTTAAAGATGGGTGTGAACTAACGACCTCAATTTTCAGATGTTAAACACCACTCATAAATTAAGAAATTAAAGAAATTTAATCTCATTCTGATTCTCTGCTATCATGAAGATTCGGTCCACAAGGCTTTCCTGAACACTGCCATTGGTGATAGCTCAGATATAGCAGAGACTTGCTGGAGTGTAAACTTCTCTCATGATCTTGCCTCTGGCAGGGTCCAGCACTGACAAATTAATGGTTGGTGTCTCAGCTCTGCAAGACGTAAACAGATTTGACAGCAACAAGACAATTCTCTATTGCATATCTCCAGTCTATTTCAATTCATCTTCTGCAACTCACTTTTATCTGATGAATCGGTGACTACAATATATATAACATCCCATATTCCACAGTAACATAAGTACAGAAACCTTTTGGGATGGGCCAGGATTTTTTTCTTGCAGATGTCTTAGATGAAGAATATCCTTTTACTGCAGACATTCATTATTTTAAATACTGACTTTTCTTACCTATATAAATAAGAAATACCTAATTCCTCTTTACTGAGCAGGGAAGGTAATCCCTGGGTCATAGGTTACATTTCCTGATGTGCAAGTCTTTTGTTTCCTTTAAAAGAAGTAAAGACACTATTATCTTCCAGCTCCTTTAACAATTAACTGAAAAAATTCTCTGGGCTACCTGCTAAGTAAGTTCCAGCATATTCTTTGATAAGATCAACAATTTCTGTACATCCAGGTGAATAGCTAGTAAATTGAGTGGTTATATTCCCTATGAAGGTATTATCATTTCAATTATAATTAGTGGGGATAAATAAATGAATCCAAGGTTTCTTCTTGACAGAGAGAGAAATGGGCTACAGAAGCTCTAATGCATCACCCAAATTTCTGAAAAGGAGTTGCAAAGGATAAAAAGTAATCCTAGACAGTGATTAATCTCTGACAAAGTTCAAGGCAAGTAACAGCTTCCCTTTCACAAACAGATTGTCTGTAAGTCAGCAGCCAATTAGCTGATCCAGCTGGGCAATATGAGTAAAATCCTGGATCAATGCAATAGTCTTACACTTTGACTTACCAGGTCCACTTTATTTCATAGGCCACATCTACCTAGGAAGTTTGCATAGAGATTATACCATGCCAATGTCATGCTTTTCTCAAGAGAACTCATGCTGCCAAACTACCAAGGAAATTGCTTGTAATTCCCAAGCACCAAGAACAATCAAGAAGATATTGACCTAATTACAGAAAAATCCCAATACTGCTATAACTGCAGTGCCACTTCTACGGATCTGAAACTGCTTTCCTGTATTGAGGCCAGTCAACTGTCGGTCCTGTAGTAAGGACCAGATTGAACAATCTGTCCACCATAGTCATTCTGCACTCAGAGAATTTTGTAGTCCTAGAGAAGATTGCAGGGTTCTCCAAGCACTATTGCACCTCTATATTGTTGGTATCCAAATTGTCTTCTATTAAATATGTGTACACTACCCTGCAATGGACATCCCTATCCAATTCCAGGCATTTCTCACTCTAGCAAAGGCATAGCAAAACTATTGTCCTATCCTAGATTAAATATTTTTATTTTATTTTATTTTAATAAGAGTTTGACCATGCAGCCTGCTCCTGTAGTTATTTTCATGCTGCAAATGTTCTAAAAATGAGGGATTTTTTTCTGAACCCTGTTTTTCCTTGGTCTCTGTATACTGCCACACTACCTTTCTCATATAAATTTTCTGGCAAATTGTGATTCATTGTAGGGCCCAAGAACTCCATTTTCATTTTTGTAGAAGATCAGTTGACCCCTAAAACTCAATACGAAAACACACACCGAAAAGCTGTTTGAGTGAGGCAAATTCAATGAGAAAGGATTCCTGCGTTAAATAATGCTCTTCCTGTAAAGGCAGAATAAGAGGAAGATAAAAAGGAGAAAACAGTATGTAAATGAAATATAGAGTCACCTGTTTAACTTGGGTTAGTGGCGGTTGCTATATGGCACAACCTCTTCCGATCTGAGCAACGGACATCAAAAGCTAGGAAACTGCAGAATATTAACTAGCAATATTGAATGTGAGTAATTATTCAAGTATTCTGCTTCACTGTCTGGATTTTGTTTTTGTTTGGTGGGGGGGGTTTTTTGTTTGTTTTGGTGTGTTTTTTTTAATTTATGAATTAGAGAGTTCACTGTTTTCCATATCTGCATTAAGTTGAATGTACAGCACATACTCATGAGTTGTTGTAATACACCTTTTGTGGAACTGCTCTCGTAATGCAAGTGCAACGTGTTCCTAAACTGCATAATCCCACAACATGTTGCCGTTTGCCTTCATGAGTAAAGGTGAATGTTACTGCACCCAGGATGACTATGACAATAAAATTGAAACTACAGCAGAAAGAATTGCAGACAGTGTCTCTGGGTAGCCTGGTCCAGTGCTGTCACCCTCAAAGTAAAACGTTTTGCCTCATATTCATATTGAACTTCCTGTGTTTCTGTTTGTACCTGTTGCCCTTTGTCCTGTCACTGGGGACCACTGAAAAGAGGCTGGTTCTATCCTCTTGACATCTAACCTTAAGATATTTGTATGCATTGCTAAGATCACTCTCAGCTGTCTCTCCTCCAGGCTAAACAGAGCCAGTTCCCTCAGCCTTTCATACAAAGAGAGATGCTCCACTTCGCTAAAAATTGTCATTCCCCTCCACTAGACCCACTCCAGGAGCATCCTGTCTTTCTTGTGCTGTGGAGCCCAGAAATGGACACAGCACTCCAGAAGTGGCCTCACCAGGGCTGAGCAGAGGGCCAGGATCACATCCCTTGACCTGCTGTCCATGCTCTTCCAAATGCATCTCAGGATATCATTGACCTTCTTGGTCACAACAGCACACTCCTGGCTCATGGACAGCTTGTTGTCTACCAGAATCTCCGCAGAGCTGCTTTCCAGTAGGTAGACCTGTAATGTGTACTGGTGTCAGGGGTTATTCTAGGTATAGGACCCTAGTCTAGGTTTTGTTGAACTTCATTAGATTCCTCTCCATCCAACTTTCCAGCCTGTCCAGGTCTTGCCAAATGGCAGCATAGCCTTCCAGTGTATCAGCCACTACTTGTTTCTTGTATCATCAACAAACTTGTGGATGCTACACTCTATGCTTTCATCCAGGTCATTCATGATTAAGTTGAACGGGACTGGACCCAGTACTGACTCCTGAGGAATGACGATAGGTCTCCAATTGGATTTGACACTGCTGGTCACAACCCTGTGAGCTCTGCCATTCAGACAGTTCTAAATCCACCTCATTGTCAACTCATCTAACCCAGACTTGTACAACGTCGGAACTCAGCAGGTAGTCCTGTCTTACACCTCAGTGGAAGCAGGTTTTTGGCAGAGGCTGAGAATAACCACTTGGTTTTGCAGAGTTCTGTCACCTTGAAAATCCTTCTTGAAAAGTACTTGAAAAGCTGCCTTACTTATCTGAGATAGCTGAAAGGATGTAAATCATAGTGCTGAAATGCCATATGAAAATTGTTTGGTTGGTTCACAATGGCAGCAATAGAGTATGAGCATGTTGCTTTGATATTACTTATTTGAATTACATTAAAATTAACTGAATGTAACTAGAAGCACAATTGTACTGACTAAAATGAAATGAGTAACATAATTCCTGTAGGCAGTACTAAATTTTAAAAAATGGGAAATTTTTTAAAAATAATTAATTAAAAATGAGCAGTATAAGAGTAAAATGCTTACAGGTAGCAAAGGCAATGTCTAGATGCTCAAAGTAAACATGTAAAATACATAAAAGGTCTATAAAATGGTTCAAATACAATTATTAAAAGAAGAAAAGATAATTTTCAGAAAGTAGAGACTGTGTCCACCTAAGGGAAATATAAGAAATTTTTTCAGGTTATTTCCAAAATTATAGTAAAACAGGGAGAAAAAGATTGCAATGATCAATTTTCTAAACTCATAAGAAGTACTAATATCATCTTTTTAAATACCTATGTGGCTAGAAGCCTGTCTCTAAGTGAGAGAGGTAAATTTTTAATTGTGACATAAAGAGACCACTCAGTGGTGATAAACAGAACACAGAAAAACAAAATGAACTATTTGGATTAGTATTGTCTGTTGTGGAACAAAAAGATCTTTCCAGACCCAAGATATTTCATATCAGCTTATGAGTAGTAGAGGTCAGAAAATAACCCTAATGTCATTTTCTCTAAAGGGTGCCATAAGAAACTACACTTGAATAAGTTTAATTTACAGACCAGTCAGACTTCTTTAAACTATGGGAGAGAAGAAAATGAATGAAACCATGACAGTACAGCAGAGGGAGCGGGTTTTTCATTACTTTTTTCAGAAATCTTTTATGATATGTTGTGGAATTTGCAGACATGTTTGAAAGCAGAATCCATCCAACACAAGGGACTTCAACTACCAAAATCCTTTACCAAAAACTTTTAAGGAAACAAGGTTGACAAAGAATAAGAGAAACTGTCTGAAGGAACTAAAACAAATAGATTTCTGATTGGACTTTTCTCTCTTCCCTTTCTTCTTAAAAGAAGATTTTGTAAGAATAAAGAAGGCAGCAAAAAATGACCAAAACATAACTACAGGTCTCTAGAGCTTTCTGAAAAAGCCACAACTGTGGGATATGGTAGTGCTATATGAAGTCCTGAATGGATGGAAGGTGAATAAAGTATATTAAGTGAAAGCATTTGAAAAGTTTAAACAAGATGATTAACTTTTTGAATAATGTATTAACAGAGGTCATTAGGAAATGCAGATGTCAAAATAATAGATGGTATTAAAAAGGAACTAGTAAATTAATAAAAAAAATTTATTAACGCTGCAAATTCTGACTTTCTGTCAATGGATTGTCAGAAGCTAGGAAAAGATAACAGATAAAATAATAGTGTGTGCATACCTTGCATATGTTCAACCCTTCCGCATCTCCTAGAAACACGCTGGTACCTGACAGGAAATTATGCAAGGCAGACCTGTGGTCAGTGAGAGCAGACATTTTGCTATCCAGTTCTGAAATGAACTTACAAAATGTGACAAGTTTTACACTTGAAGAGCAGCATAATTGATAGCAAGTATTGCTAGAACTGGAGGAATCATGAAAAACTCATCTGTGAGATTCCTTAGTGAACAAGACTTTCAGTTCCTTAGCATGTCCACTTACAGTTCTGTGAACCTTCAGAAAAATGCTTCTTTTGAGATAAAGATTTGTGAAGTAACTTTTTTTTGTGAGCAAATACAGGCAGTTGTATTCAAAACACCATAAAATACTGAAAACAATCAGAAAGCCACACAAAATATTCACCAATGAAATAGACCTATTATAGTCATGTAATAAAAATTAATACAAGATTCAACAATAACAAATCCTTCTGTTACCATTTCTGGAAGAAAATGTAGCTATACTTAGTTGTAATGTTCTAGATAAATATTGAATACAGGAAAATAAAAGTTGGGATCTTCACGTGGTCCATTGACTTTTGTGTTCCTCTGGTTTTGGATTCCACCCTTGCACTGCCTGTAAAGGGGTTCAATTTCCAGAAGCTGCTGAACCTAATTCTGAGATTTGCCTTTGAGTCCAAGTACTGAACTCCGCAGCTTCTGAAAAGATATGCTTCTCAGTTTTACCGTAAAATAGCGACAAGGAGACAACATTTCCTCAGCTTGTTACCATGTTTTGTGCTGTACTTCTAAAACCTCACGTTTCTTGGACTAAAACTAACACTGTCCTGCAGGAACTGCTCATAATTTCACCCAAACACAGACCTAATGAACTGACTACACACAAAAAAGATGCATCCTGAATATCAAATACTCAGGAACTCATTCTAAAAATTTGTATCAAAATAATTTGTAAAAACATTTCACTGAGAAATTGATGAACAAATTATTTTCAGAGGGACTGTAGTCAACAGTTCTGCATTTAAATATGAATTCATGATAAATCCTCTTGAGGGCAGTTTGAGAGATAAAACATGACTAATACAAGTCACAATAGCATTGCAGTCATGGTTTATGAGTAGATTAGAACCCCCTGAACAGTATACAGGTCGAATACATTATTTGCTCCCAGTCAGGTTTCAAAGTACCCAACAAGTCTAATTAGGTTATAGAACAGCTTTTATAGATAGTGTAAACAAGGATTATCAATAAGTGGTGTTGGCCTTCCTTATAGATATTGTTTAGCTTTTTATTTAAAAAAAAAATCCCTCCAATTCAGAAATTCTCTGTGCAGCTTTTCCTGCTTTGTTTTAAGTATAACTTGGAAAATCTTAGAAGGCAGATACTTTCCATATGCAATGCTCTAGTCAAAACCAACTTCCCAAGAAACAGTATGATGTAATCTTTTTACTGGCTGTACCCTTCCCTTGAAGGTCTCAGGCAAAATTAGATTTCTAAATATTATACATAGTGTCTATTTCCCACTTTGCAAAATAAATCAAACAAAATTCTCAGGAAAAGGAACTTCAAGCCTCTGCTATAACAGGTCTGCCAAGGATGTCTGCCAGAAGACCAGATGCCCTGGCTGAGAAACAGATATAATTTATAGTACTTGCCAATATTTTCTGGTTTATTTTCTTCCCACCTCAGAGTGAAGAGTGAGATTTTAAATATTTTCTTGTGTTAGAACAGGAACTTTTTAAATGGTTATAAAAATATTTAGAATGCAATGTTTTCTTAATAGAAAAACATTAATAGAAATGTATTTTAAGATTCATGCCAGAGGAAAAACACTCAGATGAAAATGTTTTGCTAGCGACACTACACATTCCTAGTCAGTTAGCTTTACTGTACAGTTAAAATGGTAACAACTGGCAAATCCTTTGTGATTTATATAGACAGCTGTCATGAGGACAAAGACATTGGTGTTTTCAAAATAGTGACCTTTTGATCAAACCCTTTATGAAACATCAAAAAGTATGCTTATTTGGCTATATACACCAGTGCTGGCAATATTCTCTAGTCCTTGCTCCTCATTTAAAACAAAAAAAAGCATTACTTGAATGTATTCCTTTCAAGGCATAGTGACTAAATGTAGGCAGAATACTGTTATGTTTATCTTTCCTCATTCAAAACTTTGTCTGAGGTGAGTGCTGTGTAAACATATGCTGTGTACAATCCTATCCTAGGGAGAATTTTTTTAACAGGAAATGTGCCTATATAAAGCTTATAGAAACCAGTAATACGAACAGTGTATATATTTCCTTTGACACACATTTCTGGCACTGCAAATAAAATTCTATTCAAATTAAGAGTGAAAATTATTACAGCAGGCATGTAAATAGAAATTGCTCAATATGTCCAATGGGATAAATTCATCCCACTGCTTTATCAGACAATACAGTTAAATAGGCAAGCCGGGTATCATTGCCATAAGAACACAATTCATGCTAGGAAGTCAAATGTAATAAATTAGGAACAAACCCTTCAAGTATTTGGAAGTCCTACATACACTATATTTTGCATTTTTACTGCAAAATAAAAACCCTTCAGTAAATTCCCTGTTAAACTCAATAAAGATATTTCTCCTTAAAGAAGGCAGTACAATTTCTAATCCAGAAAATAATGACAGAAATAGTTTAATCCTTTGTTCATTCTTTAATATAATCAAGAAAGAAAAAAATCGTTCATATTTAGAAGAAAAAAAAGCTACCTCACATGAATTGTTTCTCATCCCTTGAAATGTGTAAGATTCTTCTTGTTTTTGAAAGTCTGAGAAACAGATATGGCTACTTAAGAAGAAACAAAACTAATTCCAGGAGAACTTGCAAGAATACAATAATCTTTTAGTCCAGACAAAGTTTGTACAGTCTGTCTTTAAACCTATCACGTAAATTACTGGAACATTTCTGAGAGCCTATGTATGTGACCTTTCTGGATACAATATGTCTAAGTTCTTCCTTAAAATCCCATATCCATCATATGTGTTGTATGGGAGGAGAGAGTGCTGCTGGAGTGAGGGTATCTCATGACCTTGCTGTCTATAAGGAAGCACAGCCTTAGCTTCCTCAAAATCACCATATAACACAAAACCACATGCTGTTAATACTTCTGCTCCTTTCTTTCCTGTAAACAGCAATTAATGAGTAGATGAGTAGCACCTATTCCAGGAGTCTTCAGCACGTGACCAAGAGTGTCTTGGCTTTCACCCCATTCAGACTTTCAAAGCCATTTTCCTCCAATTTGAAGCCAGCAGGCACAACACTCAGTGCCTCATCTGCTTCAGGCCTGTTTGTCTTGCTAAAGAGCAGGACCCCTAGCAGAAGGTTTTTGGTCTCTGCACACTGTTGGCAGTTGTGCATCTCACTAATCTCGGTGTAAAGCATTCTGACTCTGACATGTGTCCTAGGGCTTAAGGTACAAGACATCATCTGTGCATAATCGCCTGGGTTGTGATGAGAACTTGCACTGATTTCTTTATCAGCACCCCTTCATCCATACACAAAGTACAAACCCCTTTCCCTGCTCTTCTGTTATGTAAACCTGGTAAAAACAGCACTAAAGACCACAGCAGCAATGGACTTACAGAGGATGGTTAAAGTAGTGGCCAGGGAAGAAGAGGAGAAGCAGCTTGCAACAAAACATATAACACCTCTAAATGACCAAAATTTTGTGCTCAGTTGGAGACTCAGCTTGTAAAAAATTTCTCAGGTATCTTTTCAAGATCAGCAGCTACCAAGATGTTACCTCTTGTAATTTTTATTTCTTTTTTTTATTTCAGTAATTATAGACATTTTTCTTGATCATAAACTGATTACTAAATTAATAAACTCTTTGAAGAAAACAAGCCCTTATGAGTAATAGCACAGTTCAGTATTTATGAAGAGCTGATCTTCTGAAAGTAAAGAAATAGGATAATCAGTAAAAACATCTGTCATCACTCAACCACGGATTAATTATGAATATTTTAAGAAATTGAAAGATATCCACACTATACACAAAAGAAAATTAACCAGGAATTTAATGAGAAAGTCTTACTGTTAAATTCTGGATGACAGAAAAAAGCCCCAGCTGCAGATTTACAAGTATAGAAAGCTCCTTAACTAAAGGCATGTTCCTGGACAAAGGATTGCAGGGTAATTGTTATTGATGAGAGGAAAAAAAACCTTATGGTCATCTGATTACATTAGGTAAGCCTACAAAATTTAAATGTGAAAATCAACCAAGTGACTAAGACTAAGAAACTAATTTCTGCAAATCCCAAAAGCATCATTGAACCATGACTGAAGGATCATCATCGCACTCCACTATTTATATATAATTCATATTTTATTTCTACATAGACAGCTCCATGGTAGAAATTTTCATATTGTTATTCCAAAATGTTGCTCTCTCACTTCATATTTCAAGCACTGAAGAATTTTACTGTTCTTTTTAAAGAAAGGAGTTCACAAATACCTAAAACTACAGCCTCAAATACTCTGATTTTTAAGGTAAACCTTTGGCAGTAGTGATCAGGGAATTGTCTGTTAGGGGTGTCTATACTAATAAACTGAGCATGCCCAGCAATTTCACTCTTTATCACTGAGGTTGAAGCATGTACAGAGTCCATATGACTTAGTTTAAGAAGCCCTTCAAAACAGCTGAACTTCAGGCAGTCTTCTTCTTGGATTGATCTCATGCAGCCCAAAATTCTGTAGAAAAGTGCTAGTTGAAATAAATCAAAGCAATAGCATGGACTATTTTAGCAATTTCACTGGACAAGAAACAGTTCCTGCACTGGAAGACTTTCCTTGGCATGGTTTGTTTTTTTGGTCTGGATGAAATCCATCAATCTTTGACCCACAACCTCACTTTGCCATCTCTTTGTTCCTTTTAAATTGGACAAAGTGAAGTAGTTTAGTAGGGCAAGCCATCACATCCAAGTAGCTTTAAATTTACTTTTCTGTCATAATTATTTTGAGGAAGTTCTCTGATTCAGACAGAGAAGGTCATGGCTTTTAGTGTCTAACCATTTCTACCAATAGGTCCTCAGCATTTGTTGTTCACTGACAGAATAGCATGGAAATCTTTTATTGCCGTGTACTGCACGTTTTGTTCTTTAAAACTAGTCATCCCCTTGACAAAGAAGCTTTCCCTTCTGCAAACTGGAATGAGTAGATAAGAGATGATCCCCACTTTAATGCATGTTAGGCCTTAATCTGTTCACTAAGGGTGTTGGCAGGCTTCAGAACTTTCCCTGCATTCAGCCCCTTTGCCATGTACAGTTTCATCCTCCAACTTAGTGCATGCCTTACAGATTCTGGACTCTCAGGAGATAGCAACAGAAACTCATAATTCAAATGTCCTGACTGACTCAAGGTGTCCAGGGTCTTTGCCTTTTCTAGATGGGGGCTATTCAGGGAATGATAAAACGTAGAATTCAAACTGCTAAACCAAAATTTCTTCTGGAAGAAACCTTAATGTCCACTGAAGCAAAAAAACCTCCATTTAGTCTCACTGCTGAGTTTGAAATCGAGATTTTTTGACTGAGTCAATAAACCTCACATTTGAATTTCACTGGTTTTACAGAATTAGATTTTTTTTCCCTTTGGTGTCACAAAATTCATCACTAAATTCCTGGGGCTCAGTGCAGGAGCTGGGTGTTGCACAGGCTTCAG
>JAOXXN010000446.1:56444030-56455478 GCA_026770055.1 Myrmophylax atrothorax
CATCTTTTATAATAAAAATACACTTTATTTTTTTGGGGGGGGGGGGCGGGGGGGGGAATGAGGTTTAGGTCACAGCAGAGTATTACATAGCCTTGAGCCCATGTAGCCCACCTGTGGTCTATCTCTATAAATATTTTACACCAAAAACAATACAGATAATGAATCAGAATTCTTAAATTCCTTCTTTTCCTCTCCTGAAAATTATCTTCTCTCAGGAAAATAGTCCTTTCTATACCATGTAGCTCCATATTAGAGTCTCCTATTACAATGCCAGTGTTCATTTTACAAACAGATACTAACACAATATAAATGCCTGAAAACAAATATAGAGATTGTGAAGTTTCCTCCTGTTTTCTACAGTCAAAAGTGCTGTCAAGAGGTAGCATGGGCATAGTAATTTATTTTCTGTGCTCATGATATTTTCTTAAGGTTCTGAAGTTACTGTGACGAGTAAATGCTCTTTATTAGCATTTGAGCACTCATGTCACCCTACTGTGTAAGAATAATTTGAATGTTCTATGGTTTTTGCCTTAACTTGGTGCATGTATGCCTCTCAGATATTGTGTAATGTTGTTGTACCACACTGTTATAAATGAAATAAACAGCAATCAGATGCCAGAGTCCTTGTTGGTTCAGATTATATGTAACCTTTTTTCAATATGTTCATCAATTCATATTTGGACCAGGACACAAAAACCTTGAAATATATCAAGAATTATATCTAGTAAACTGTTCTGCTACTGCTGCAATGACAGCATGTGGTTAAAGTGCCTTTCTTACCAAGTCTCTGTATTTTAACTGGATTTATGGATATTATTGTTGTGTTACTGATTGCCAGATGAAAAATAATTTTATATGCAATTAAGTGTATCTTGAAATTTAAATAAAAATAGTACGTTCAATTTTATTTAGTGCTTATTGTCACTGGAGATCCATCTGTTTGCTATTGTATGAGAATACAGCATTTGACTTTTTTCTCTTAACTCCAGGGAATGTAGAAGCAAGGAGCAGGTGTAGCATTGTGTGCTACCTCCCTAGTGCTGACTTGTGAAATCAGCAATTTCAAACATCAGTTGCTAGTTAAGGCTTTTTGGTCTTTTTGACATTACCCAGCATATTCCAAACGCATAGCAGGAATCCTGCAGGGCATGGAGCTCCATAGTCTAGCGGATTTTTAAATTGCAGTTGCTTCTTTTATGTTACCACACTATCTTTCTTTTATTGCCATGGAATAGTTACCTTCTCACAAAGCAGACACTTCTATAATACTTGAAACCAATACCTCAATATGCACATGGAAAGAGAATAATTAGGTTCCATCATGTAATAGGTGAGATAAGGCTAGCACTTGGGCTACAGCACATACTGTCTTTTCTGAGTTAAACAATGTGGCATTTCAAAAGGACATGAATGCTAATCAAGCATCTGGCCCATAAGGACTAGAGGAGAAGCAAATCCTCACCAGCCTGATATGACTCTGATATTCTGACCTCTTCCAGTCTAACTGTGTTAGTGTAATGAGGTTTCCTTTATTCATGTTAATGCAACTAACAGAAGATTCCCGTTTGTACCAAGATGCTTTCCAGAAACAACTTTCCAAGAGAAGTAATACAGGTATTGTTGTACTTGAGATAAAGCTATGGAGCAGTAGGCAACTGTAATTAGAAAATGAATAAAAAAATCTCATTCAAAACTCCAATCTTTCCTCTCTGGAAAGATTCTAGATGAGACTAGAATCTAATTGGATGCTTTGAAATGGATGCAATTTCTTAAAAATCACAGTAAAATATTAGATCCTTGTCCTTTTCCAGTAATATTTTTATTCTTCATTGTGTCCTGCTCTACAACAGGACAAGTGGCCACTGGTGGGTTTGAGACTCCAAAGTCACAACCCTGTAATAGGGCTTAGAGATACAGTTCGCTCTCTCACATGTATTAAAACTATTATCTTCCACACTTTACCTTTTACAAAACATTGCCACTCTCTGCTTTAATCAGGAGAGACACTTTTCTATCCCATAATGTCACGATCCTTGTAGTAGGAAGCTGAATTTGCCACTGCTTTTGTGCTTGTAAAACGTATGAGTTTAATTTGCCTCATTCTTTTCACTAGGACAGAATCTATGTCACCTTCAGTCAGTGGTCTTCTGGGAGCTGAATAAATGCTGTATTAGTCTATGGCATCCCTGTTAGATTTATTCCATCAAGGATAGAAGCAAAAAAACCTTTGTAGGTTGGTCACGTTGTTTGTGTTTGCATACACTAAAACTGTTCAGTAAAATGAAAAAAATAAAACTCCCTGGTTTTCAGCTGTGCAAATGACAAAGTGTCTGAATTTGATTGAGAAGTGCTGCCTTTTTTTCTGGCTAGTTCCAAATGGAGGTAGAGGCCAGCACGAACAGTGCATAATAGTCATAGAAAGAAGATCTTGAAGTTCTGTTAGGCAAAGGGGACTTGATTAGGAAAATATAGTTACAGATCTACAATATTTTGTTGAGGAAGAACTTCAACAAGGGAGGGATTAGTGAGCAAAAGAGAACAAAAATATGTGACAGATCAAGAAGGGATAAAGGAAACTGCTGGCTTGCCACTTGCCTCAATTGGTCAAGTAGTGCACGTAACTGGTCACAGGATTCAACAGTCTGTGCTGAAGAACTGAGAAAAAACATGCCTGTATCACATGTGCTTGAGAAACAAATGAGTTGTAAAAGATGCCAACTCTGTTTGAGAAGCATTATGCTAAGCTTTGTGCCTGCCAGACCCATTAGCATAAAAAGTTTAAAATTAAATATTTTAAGCAGGACAGTTTAAAATAATAATAATAAAAAGACAAAGGGACACACAATTTAGTCATGAACTCTCTTCCTTTGCCTAGCATTTGTGTGAATGCTTGTTTAGCAAATTCTATTCTTTATCTTACCTAGTTAGGTAAGTTAAGTCTTAAAACCATTTTGTTTTCTACAATCCAAAGCATGTAAGCAGTCTGAATGCAAAGATTCTTAGATGAAACCTATTAAATTGTAATAAATGGCATATCACTCTATATGGTAGCATTATCTATGTTTGTAAACACAGTGAAAAAATTGCTACTAGGTGTTTTGCAGTGCTATACAACAAAACACAACAATGGAGCGTAGTGAAGATAGCAGTGTACCCATCTGCATTCTGAGTCTCTCAGATTTATGCAGACATAAATGAAGGAGGAATTTGTGCTTGATTCCCTGGACTCAAGAGGTAGGATTTAGAGAAGTGTCATGTGCTAAGGGCAATTATCTAAACCTACTCAGTTCTATACATTTTATAATTTGAGTAGCTCTTCAAGAAAATAGAAAAGCCTGTGTCAATTGCACTTCATATACATGTCTTTCATCCAGCTGTCACAGCTATCTGTCTGATGAAAGGTCCACCTGGAGCTCTATTACATATTTCATTCATATTACTAAAGAAAAAATTCTACACTAAATGGAATATTTCTTTGTAACAGAATCCAAATCACTGTCCCAGTCAATCATGTTTCAAACATGTGCTTTCCACATCTAAATGCAGTGGTTGAAGCACTTTTCTATAATTTGCTGTCATAATAAAAGTACTCTTTTCTTTAGATGAGCCATCATTAGACATTTTATTAGGTATTTTATTTAAATTAACTAGATTATTTCTTGTTAACTTCCTGTGTGTCTTAATTTGGTATCATCAAGTTTAAAATCTCTTTCTGAATATTGCCACACCTACCACTGAAACGGAAAAGGGCAAAAAGCAGGGGTTCTGGGACAAGGAACTCACAGCTTAATGCTCACAAAGTGAGGGCATAAGGAACACCTCTTCCTGTACCCAAGGTCTTAGCCAGGCATAAAATCCATAATGTGTTTCAGTGACAGATCTGTTTGCTAATTATTTTAGTATTTCTGAATCACAGTTTTCAACAAAGTATGATGACAAAAATGATTCTAAGGGGATTTTTGATTACCAAGTTGAAAATCAGTGCTCCTATTGTTCTGTGAAAGATTTGAGTCCCTCACTGAAGAACTTTTCCCTTTTTGTCTGTGTGTGTGCAAGTGTCTACATGTGTGCACCTCACTTTCAGCCTCAGAACTCTTCTTTTGAAGAAGTGATTTTCCTGTTCTTGCAAAAATTCATTAGTAATCTGTGCTATGACTTTATCACAGTGTATAGTCCTCACTTAATTGCTTATGTCAGTTTCTCACAAATCGTTCTTCTTAGTAAGTAAATAAACCTTCTATTACTCAAGCAATTATCCCAGCTATAATTCTCTCAGCTAATTCTTCCCCCACTATTTGAAATTCTGAATTTTCTTTCAGCGAGAAACTCACACATCATAACATAAAACCATTAAGTATGTCTTACTGTGTTACTCTTTTCTAAAAATGGTACTGTACTTTCTATAGTTTTTAAGGGTGTCACCTTAACTAAATGAATTCATAAAATTATTCAAAATACTGTAGTCTCACTGTTATGGATACACAAACATGCTTTAAAATGAATGAGAACTGCATACTGTGGAAATGACCCATTCCAGTGTTCAGTACTGACCACTTGTACACTGGAGCACAGTAAAGAACATTTTGAGAAAAGCACCCTCTCCCTATATTATTCTGCTGTTTTCTAAAAAAAGTCACTGTGAAAGAAATAAAACTCTACTACCTTAAATTATTCTGGTGTTGTCAATGCCACCATTTTTAAAGTTTAATTAGAATGTGTCCTGTCAGCTTTTTCCATTTCTTTTTCTATAAAGTGACTATGGCATTAGAAATTTTTTAAAATATTCCATTCATATCTCAGTTGAGTAAACCTTAATTTTTTGCTGAAATAGAGAAATGAACTTTTTTTTCCTTGTTCTGGGACCAGTACAATTTGGCATGTTTACTTCTTTGTTTTGAATTTACTATTTCGCAGCAAAGAGTTGTCCTTACTCAGCAAAATTTGGTAACTGTGAATATCATAAAATACTGAAAATTGGCACATTATTTTTCTCAATTTTTGGTTTCATTGCTATTAATTTCATATGAAATGATTTTTTGCACAAGTAAAATTTTACGACATTATTTGACTAACCCCAATTAAATAAATTATATTAGGAAGTCCCTGCACTCTCCTGAATCCAGGACTTTTACAAAAATTGAATCAGCATTTTGCTTGAGAACACAACTCTGGTTTTGGTAAAGAAAAAAAAATATATATGTACCTTCTCAGTCACCATTTTATAACATGCAGAAACATAGTATAATTGAAATTATCTTTCAAGCAAAGTGGCTGGAAGTAACTCTGGCAGTTAGATTCTCAGTATCATCTTCCAACATGAAATTAAGCACTTCAGAGTAGTACTTCAGTCAGGAGAGAAATGGGAATAGCAGGTTTTACTGTGCAATATCCCTCCTACAAGAAATTACAGCCTAAATACGGAGATGCTAAGACAAAGGATTTGCTCCCACTCCCACTTAAACAACAGTAAGACAAACTAAATGTCTCAGTCATATCATACCAGAAGTCTGCTGAAAACCTTAAACTACAAAGCAGAGCTTCTGAGCCCTGCTTTGGTTTTGACAATGCTACCAAACAGTGAGAAGTGTTTCACAGGTGCTGTGTGGAAAACTGGAACCATTTTGTCATCAAGAGTGTTCCTGAGCATTTTGGATTCATGTTAAGTTATCTGAGTTTGACTATTCTTAAAATGTTTGTGTCATAAAGGACTTGCTTCATATTTCTGAGTCATCTGAGTCTTTCTCTGTAGTATCAAGGAGTATGTATTGTTTCCTAAGTAATACATTTATTTATCCTTAACTTCTGTTTTCTGCAGACATTCTCTCAGTAATTGCTCTGTGGTGCTTTAATAACTTACAATTGTTCACTATAAATCAATCAGCTAGTCATTCTGTGTTCTTGAATTCCTTCCCAAGTACATTTTTGGCAGCTGGTTATACCAGTAATTTCAGACACTCTATCAGTTCCCTTTTGCCAAGTCTGTCCTGTCTAGTTGATTTGTTCACTTGGCATTACTATTGCTGTTCCTCAAATACCAGTTAAGGTCATATGACCTCCTTTTATAAACAAAATAGTTTTTTTTCTTCACAAAACTGGCAGACCATCAATTTTCTCCATATTCTTCAGGAGTGTGAAATTCAGTTTCCTCTTCTGTAGCTGTCTTTCAGTTTTCCTCCTCCTGCTATGGTTGTATGTCTCATTTCCTACAGCAGTTGTTCGATCTCCATTTGAATGCTAACATCTGGAGTAGAACTTGTACTGGATAGAATGCTTTTCATCTACATAGTGAGGGCTTTTTATTTTTAATGGTAAAATAGAATAACACTTCCTGATTTTCACCATTTTTTTGTAAACCATATACAGTTGTCCAAGAAGCACCTTACACTACTGCTGTAGGTACCTTAATATTATATGTGAAAGGCATGTTCTTTACTTGTTCTTATTTGAATTTCATCAGAAAAATACCATTTAAGAGTTTGGTTCAGCTAAATATCACTGAAATGCAGGCAAGTGTCTCATGGAAACTTCAGGAGTCATGACACAGAATCAGAACGGTTTGAGTTGGAAGTGACCTTAAACATCATCTAGTTTCAACTCATCTGCCACTGGACATAACAACTTCCACTAGATAGGCCAGGTTGATCAAAGCCCTGTCCAGCTCCAGGTAGGGTCTCATGAGAGTGAAGGGGCAGAATCACCATCCCCAACCTCCTGGTCATGCTTCTTTTGATGCAGCCCAGGATATGGTTGGCTCTGTGAGCTGAAAGTTCATAGTGCTGGGTCACAGCGAGCTTCTCATCCACTAAGACCCCTAATTCCTTCTCCCCAGAGCTGGTCTCAATCCATTTACTGCCCAGCCTATATTTGTGCTTGGGATTGCCCTACCACAAGTGTTGGACCTTGCACTCAGCCTTGTTGAACTTCATGAATTTCACACAGGCCCACCTCTCAAGCCTGTTCAAGTCCCTGTAGATGCCATCCTTTCCCTCCAGCATGTTGACTGCACCACAGAGCTTGGTGTCATTGGCAAACTTACTGAGGGTGCACTTGATCCCACTGTCCATGTCACTGGCAAAGTCCTTGCTAATTTCGGGAGACCTCAGGATTTTTATGGTTATAATTTTTCTGCATTTCTTTCTCATTTCAAAGGTTACTACGGCTTTTCAGGCTAGGTCTCTGTACTGATGCTTCTGGAGTCAATTTACAGCAATGCACTGAGCATACAGGTGTACACTCACAAGGATCCATGTACAGCTGGGCCAGAGATCAGTACTCCCCAAAAGGCATTCCCAAAAGGGAGTCTTGTCTCCCTTTTCCCAGGCAGGCTGAATGGGTGTTCCTCTTGGACTACTTAATGTGTCCACAGGACAAGCTCTGGAAGAGGGCCTATGCTGCCTGTCAGAAAGCCAGTGAAAATATTCCTGACATGGGGATGTTCTGTGCAATTGCCTCTTCCAGAACTTTTACAATTTCTGAAACATCTGTCACTGCGTGCAGCTGGCAATGAGAAGCTGTATTAGGTGAGTGGTTACTCTGATCCAATGTGGCAAGGTTCACGTCTGTACTTCGATTAGCTTGTCACATTCCAGTGAGTGGACACGTGCAGTGTGATACATACATATTATATAAGCATATTATGCAGTGCTGAGCTGCTGTGGAATTGCCTAGATTTTTGTGGAATGAAGGACAAAATTCAAATCACTTCCTAGAAACATGGTAAAGTTGTTTTTACAGAGAGAAGGGAAGATACCATTAGTTTTCAAGTTCAGTTCTAAAAATGACACTGTATTGATGTACTCTATAGTAGAACCCATATTTTCTTCAAGATGATCCTTAATTTCTTGCTGAATGCATCTGGCTCAATTCTGATCTCAGGTGCAACATTTGGATTCAAGGAAGTTATATCTGATTTCTGCTATGGTAAAGAATTTTTAAGACAGAGCTCAGGAAAATTACCAATTTGCAAACACCCATTTTCCAGTTGCAGGTGTGCCTGAAGAAGTTACAGCCCCCAACTGTTCTCAATTCCCTGCTAGAGACAGCCCTTCTCACCAGCTGTCCATATATGCGGTATTGAATTGAATAGTATTAATCTGCTCCTGATAAAGTGCTTGTGTGTCTGACTCTTCACTGCTGATCTGGTTTATTTTGATGTATCTTAGTGTTTCCCATGAGTAGACCTAGTAGTTGGTCTGAGAGGAGAGCACCCACCAGTCAAGAAAGGGAAGGCAAGCTCTTTAATAGGCACAACTATTGTCCAAGCTAGGACACCAAATTACAATTTTAGCAGAGTTGTTTGTTTAAATGTTTATGATGATGATGGTTTGTCTATGGCAGTCTCAAAACACTTGAAGTATTCACTCCACCTGTCTAAAAATTAATCCATTTACCAGTTGCTGAACTGCATCCACATATCTGATGGGATAGCATGGCACCATTCTGACCACACATAGAAGTGCAGTGGGAGACTTATGACAAAAGTACATGAAGTGCCTCATTTCTTCAAGTTGAACAGAAATGAGGATTAAATTAACTCTCTCAAGTAATCAATGCACTGCAACAACTGAATTGGAAATCTATTTGTTAGTAATATATATAAAATGAAGAGTAGATCAGAAATTCTGGGTAGCTTTCACACAATCCAATATCATATAGGGAGACTGAATAAAAAGAGCAAAGCTTTGAGATAAAATCAGTACTAATACCTACCCTATCAAAAAAACACCTTTGCCTTCAGCTTCACTGTGGAACTTTTCAAATAGTGTGTTTGCTGCCTCAGGTCACTGAAGCAGAACACTCGGAGAAGAAAAGCAGCACCTGTGCCAGTTTTTGCTGTGGAGGGTTTGCACAGCATTTATATCACACAGCAAATATATATATTGCACAGCAATAAGCACAGACTTATAAGCTCAGAATCACTTTAGAGACAGTTTGGTTCCAGTGGCTCTCAGTAAGCTCAGGAACAATAGGTTACTCATTTCTTCAGACCTCCTCTTGTTTTCTTAACTTTACAGCCTCCTGGTAACATTTTCAAAAGCACACAATGTCTCTGGATGTTGTATTTGACAGCTGCCAAAATTTGACAAAATATCTACTTTAGGTCTTGTTTACTGTGGATGCAGAGTTGCACAGATCTCAGCAAGCATGGTGTCGGATACTGGGCAGCTTTCTGGGTCAGTCCCTCAGCATCCTGTCCATCCCGTGTTGCTGAGGCTCTCATACTAGAGATAATGAGCTAAGAAATGCAAAACTTGCATATGTCAGAATGAATTGCAGTTATTTGGCTGTTTTGAGTCTAGACTGACTGCAAGGCTTCGGTTTTAAAGGTGATGTGGGTTTGGGGATACCTTAGAACAAATTTCTGACTTTACTTGCCATTCTTCTCTTTCATTCCAATATAACTTGCTTTTCAGCTTAGGGTTCCGGTGCCTATATTGTCATCATTTTGTAAAATAGATTTATGTGAAAATCTCACACTTTGATTATATTCCCTACCAAAAAAAAGTTATACACTGTGTGAATCTGAAGAATGGTAGCAAAGATAATCCTTAAAAATTGAAATACTGAAAACTAAATATTTTCCCCTGTTGTATATGACATTACCTGGGCAAACATACACATATTTCTGGATTTTCCTTCCTATTGACACTCTCAAGAATGCTTTCATTTCAATTATTGGAATAGATTATTTTTTTAAAGATAAAAGGATGTAAAATCTGTAACGATCTAAATGTCATGATCTGGAACACAAATCTGGTAACACAATAAGAATTTTTAGAGCAGCTCTTCTCTTCATCCTACCATTGCAGGAGTGAAATATATTACTTACAGGCAGCCCTGCTGTGCACTCTGTGACTCTGAGCACGAGAAATCAAGAGAGGGAGTGTTTCTGAAATCTTGGCTTCCACTCATGGAGTAGTACCTGCTATCCCATATGGATGAAAGGCATGGACAAATTGCTGCTAACAGCGCACCTTGTATCTAGAGAGTATCAATCGAAAAATATTCAGGAAGAAAAATGGAGACTGAGAATTGCATAGTGCCAGAGGAGGATGTGGGACTGGCTTTTTGGAGTTCGCTTTTTGGGCTAGGTTTTACAGGATTTTTATGGGAGCAGTGATTTTTTGAGTGTTTTTAAAATATTTTTATCTGGTTTGGTGGTTGTTTTTAATCCTTTATCCCTTTGAATCATAGTCTTGCAAATATTGTGCATTTTTTTAATAAGAAAAAAAAAAGTGCCTTCCTTCTTTGTAAAGAAGCAAGGATACAATCCAAGGAGAGAAATCTAATTTGCTGTAATCAGTATTTATCATCTCTGAGTATTATGATCTGTATTCCTTGGGAGCAAATATGCTACATTACATTTTTGTAACCTACTCAGGTATACTGAATGCACTTCTGAGGGGCATCATGTACTGCCACAACACAGCTGTTCATCTAATTCCCACTGCAGCTCTGGAAGGAAAAAAAAAAAAAAGAGTGAAAACAAAATGATAAATCAGAATAAAAGGGGGAGAGAATTATGGAGAGAAAAGGGGGGAAATACCATTCTGTCCTTAGTTCTTGTGAGGAAAAATTATCACTTCAATCACAATTGAAAACTTTTTGCAGCAATGTTATACTTCTGTCTTGAGTCACTGAACATGACCCATTCATAAGACAATAGTAACATCATCAACTTATCTTCTTGATATAGCAGTGAATTTGCAGTTTTAGCAGCACAGAGTTTAGCTTTGGGAGAAAGAGCTCTCTTCATCATGTCTCTGCATCTCTGAAATACAGTGGTAAGCTCCTTGCTGATTCTGGTTTTAGTCACCTACTAGAGAAAAAATAACAACCAGAATCACCTGGCTTCTATATCCCTCTAGAAGAGTTCATTGTACATATGCTGTTTTAAAAAACAATAGATATCTTCCTGAGATAAGTAGGTTTAAGAATGCAGACTAAGATTTAGCAAGCTAACTCAAAACGCAAAACCTGCTTGGATTTTCTGCTCAAAATAGAAGTTGAACCTGCCCTGGGACAGAGATCTCTGTAAATCTGATTCTCTTGCTTCTCCCTGCAGCCACATGGCAATGAGACATGGCCACAGCAGTGGGTGAAGTATGGCTGAAGTCAGCTGGGGCAGCTAAAGCAGGACATTCAGTACCATACCCAGTCAATGTTTTGAATAACTTTAGCAGCTTTGAATCCCTGTGTTGGTACACTCATCTGCTGGAGTAGTTTTCTCTGAGTCTACAAACTGAGTAAACCTATGTCAAAAAATTCAAATATTCAAAACTTTGTTTTAGTTCCTGTGTAACTGTCAGTATGAATTTTACATTTACCCTGAGACTCAAAACTAATGCCACAAAAAAAGTTATAAGAATTGGATGTTGTTACTTTTTAATATATCTAAGATGTTTCACAGTATCAATTCTAATTCTGATCTCAGTTTCTCAGATAAAA
>JAOXXN010000446.1:56455488-56469481 GCA_026770055.1 Myrmophylax atrothorax
AAACAGCATTCTGTGAGACAAGCTTTGGTTGGTAACAAATAGCAGCTACAGTGAGACTATAATGAGTAGTTTGACACTGAGCTGAAAGTCATCTGTATTTGTTACGTGTAAGAAGTGTGTTTCCGTCTCATTAAAACCATTGAGAGTCTTTAGAGAGACATCCAGCAGTGGGTTCAGGTCAGAGGCTTCAGAAAAGTGACATTTGATTAAGCTAAAAATGTTAAGCTACAAAAATTTGCAACAAACTGGGCAAAGGACGTGAGAGGGACTAGCAGTGCAGTTTCTGTATAGCACTGGCTATGCATCTATGATCTTGGATTATAACTCAGAATTCTGTATGTCTTAGTTTTAGAGTTACCAGTGGAATGTGTGGCATTGAGTTGGATGCAGAAACCATTTAATGAAGATGTGACAGAATGTGAAGATGAGGGTCTGTGCTTGGTTTTAAGAATATGTATTTTTTATTTTTAATAATTAGATTGACATTATGGCACTCTGAAACTTTGCAATAATGTGTAAGAGTGACTATGTTGGAAATAACACTAATGGGCAGTGATGCAATGTGATATAAAAGCTGAGAGAGAGGAGATTTGTCATTTTGTATTTGTACTCTTCATCTCAGCTTTGGCTTCTTACAGTTCTCCTGTTTGAATGTGACATATGTTGAAAAATGATGTCTAAAAATTTTCCCTAATACATAAACTAAATCTCTGTTACCTTGAGTTAATTGCATTTCATCCTGACTTCTGAGGACTTAAACAACAGGTGTCTTCCAGCATAGATAATAAAATCCACCTCAGCTTATCCTTTCTAATTACATAATCAGTTCTTGCTTTTATTTAAATAAGACCTATGACAATTTTATTGTTGCCTCATTGATTATTTCCCTTTTTTTCCTTTTTTTTTTTTTTTAAATAAATGCACTACATTGCTTAAAACTGGCCTCAGTTCAGTGTTTGAGGCCACACCATTACTGACAGAGGAGAATAACTACAGTTTATGCCTTAGATATTCCCTCGGTGTTTTCTGAATTCTACAATAGCACTTTTTCTACATTACTGTTTCATTACTTCACAGAATCACAGAATTAACTATGTTGGAAAAGACCTCTGCGATCATTGAGTCTAAGCTATGACCCAACATCACTGTGTCAACTAGACAATGGCACTGAGTGCCATGTCCAGTCTTTCCTTAAATATCCTCAGGGATGGTGACTCTATCACCACTATGGGCAACCCATTCCAATGCTCAGTCACTCTTTCTTTAAAGATTTTCTTACAAATGTTCAGCCTGAACCTTCCATGACACAGCTTAAGACTGTGTCCTCTTGTCTTATTGCTGGTTACCAAGGAGGAGAGACCAATCCCCACCTGGCTACAACTTCCTTTCAGACTGTTGTAGAGAGTGGTAAAGTCTCCCCTGAGCCTCCTCCTCTCCAGGCTAAACAATCCCAGCTCTCTCAGCTGGTCCTCAGGACCCGCACTCCAGACACTTCACCAGCCTTGTTGCCCTTCTCTGGACATGTGCCAGCACTTCAACGTCCTTCCTAAAGTGAGGGGCCCAGAACTGGACACAGCACTCGAGGTATGGCCTCACCAGTGCCAAATACAGGGGAAGAATCACTTTCCTAGTCCTGCTGGCCACACTATTTCTGATGCAGGCCAGGATGCCTTTGGCCTCCTTAGCCACATGGGCACACTGCTGGCTCATGTTCAGCCTGCTGTCAATCAGCACCCTCAGATGCCTTTCTGCCTGGCCACTCTCCAGCCCCTCTGTCCCAGTCTGTAATGCTGCGTAGGGTTGTTGTGGCCAAAGTGCAGGACCCAGCACTTAGTCTTGTTGAACCTCATACCTTTGAATTTGGCTCATCTATCTTATACGTGTTCAGGTCAGGTACTACTATTATAGCTCCAGATGAAATATTTCTACTTAGTCTTTATTTACAGATTTTGCATAACAACATTCAGTTTGCCCTAGTCATGGCATTTTCACCTTTCTTTTTATCCACTGAATACTACTGATCACAGGGTAATTCTTCAGTTTCTTAAACTCAGCTTGAATTATGAATTCATTGTCACCTCACAGTTCAGTGTCACCCAAGAATTTAATTCATTGTTCAAAATACAAATCAGGCTCTTGCACAGGATCCTATTTGAAGTTCTCTAAAAAAACCTCAGACCACTGCTTACTTTTTCAATTAGCATTATTTTTTATGATGATTTCATGTAAATAGTTTTTCCTTAGGTCTCTGAAAACACTAAAATCAGCTTATATAGAGTCTGAAGTTTCCCCTTCCATGTACTAGTGCAGCTACCCCACTGAAGGAAGAAGTTAGTCATGTTGATGTTATTTGCCCTGACAACTGCACACTGATCACTTCATAATTGTGGGAGAATGCTAAAATGAACCTTCAAGGAGGACGGTGCTGGGAAGCAGCCCGGACCTGGCCAGCTACAAATATGAAAGACTCTTGTTACTGGAGTTTAAAAGTTATGTGTTTTACTGTACTGTTTTTGGTTCAGAAAGTTTTCTGTATATCCTCCTGCATGCCCACCCCTCCTATGCATTTCTGCCTCTGCCACAATCCCTGGGTTCCTATTGGTTAGTTCTCCTGTCATTTGATGAGTTGTTCCCCATTGGCTATCCGGTTGCCAGTTACCCACTCTGTCCCTCCCCTCACCTAATCATGTGTAAGTTCCAGAACCTTCCCCTCAAAACCTTAAAAGTATCTGTGAGTTCCTTAATAAACGTTCACTTTTCTGCCTTCATTCCACCAGGTCACAGTGGATCATTATTTCACTAGTCAATGCTTGTCACATAATCTCTGTGGTTTATATCAATTCATTTTTGCCATGACCTCTCTAGTCTAATGTCCTCACTTAAGACAAGCTTTGCATTTGCCTTCTGCAATTCCTGGGGACCCACAATATTTTCTTAAATTGCTAGTCCCTTCAGAATTGCTTTGGCCAGTCCTAGACTAAGCAAAGGTATGTCATCATGAGAACACATCCTCCAAAAGTGCATGTTAATGGTCACTGTGGTGACACAGAAACCAAAAAGAGATATCCATCATTTTCATTATGTTCACTTTGGCAGCACAAAGGGTAACAGGGTGTTTAAGTCCCAAAGTGAATAAAGCCACATAGATTGATTTCAGCTGAAACTGAGCAGGTAACTATGACAACAGGAAACAAGAAGCAAAAACTATTGCATTGACAAACACAGGATCAGCCTCCACAGTATTATTTGTCCTGACAGTAGGTTTAGTGCAGAAGTTTCTTTCCTGTGAAATAATCATAGTTTGATATCTGCATGGAGGCAGACCTGCCACAGTGTATTAGTACAGCATTGTTAAGTGTCACTCTGAAACCTGTTATCAGGCATCTCCACTCAGGTCCTGTTTTTCCAGTCATCCATCTAAGATTTGCTGTTCTCTGCTTGTGGATTTATTAATTTGCAGATGAAACCTTCTAATGAAGGCTTCTATCTCCCTCATCTTGATGGCTCACTCTCATAAAGTTTCCCTCTCCTTAGGTGAAAACAAGTGCTTCTGCATTTGAAAGAAGCTATGACTTCTACCACTTAAGGAAAAAAAAAAGAAAAAAAAAGTAGCTTCTGAAAAGAAATTCCTTAGCTGCAGGCTTACATTTTTTCTTTTATTCTTAATTGTACTGCAGATTGCTAGAGGCAGACAAGAAAGAAGGGAATAGAAATTCCTCAGCCAAAGAATTCTGTAGTAATTGTTCCTGGAGAAAATTTTGACTGTGCTTTACAATCAATGATAGTAAAGCATGGATAGAATATTAATCATTTTTAGCAGCAATAATTTGTCCTTCATGCATCTTCAGACAATAAAAAAAGAAAAAAACAACAGTCACTCAAACTTTCTTTAAAAACAGAAGAGCAAATAACTAGGGTCAGTCCTAAGCAGGCAATCATTCCCACTGGTCATGCATCCCACTAATACTTGCTCGGATTTTTCATGAAAAATCAGTCCCTGGAACTTACCAAAGGAAAGCCTCTCAATGTCAACTATACCAAAAGATATTAATGTATAGTAATTTCTTTATTCTTAGGATTCTGTTTTGAAATAAGTGGTTCTGACAATACTTGTAGTCATTGCAAAGCCATTGAAAAGCTCCATTAATTTCGTCACAATGAGAAGGTGCAAAGACTACTCCTTATCATGGTCAGTGCTTCTGGATATCCTTGATCTTGAAATATGGTCTAAAACTGCTGCTCTCTTGATATCAGGCATTCAATATTCTTGGACATATATCAAAACCTTCTATGATTTCAGGGCCCACTTGCAGGCAATAGTCACCAGCAGCGAGTCTGGATATACTAAATGGTGACTTTTCTGTGCACAAACATCATGGTAGGATAAGGGCCAACATCATAAATATCTGCCTTCTATAATGAAAACTACCTCTTGCTCTCAATATATCTAACCAGAGAAAACCAGGATTCAGCAACAGTAGGTCTTGCACCCCACGTGACTGCAACAAAGTACTGATAGAGCCTACCATTAACGAGAAGGGCTGTTCTTGTTGGAACTTTCGTCTCAGGAGCCTTTGCAACATGACTCCAAATCTGAATCAGTGACCATATTGCCTTCTAAAGCAAGTCCAGCACACATGTGGAAAGTATACTTAGGAGAATTTTTTTTGTACAGAATGAGATTATTATAATTAGCTAGAAGAACCCTGGTTAGTTTTAAAATACATTTTTATAGGCGTTCTTTAGACAGCTACCAGATATGAATGAAGAAAAGGAATTCTCCCTCCATCACTTGTCAGTGAATATATTTGCTATGCAGACTCCCATCACAGCTATTGAATTCTTCTTGCTTGCTAGTAAGGAAAAATTTAAAAAATGCAATCTCTTTTCCATATGGTCCCTCGGTTATTTTACCTTTGTGGCAGCAGCAGTAGAGGAACTTAATGTAAAAACATACCTTTCTTCAACATACCTTTTTCAAGAAAATTTCTTAAAGTCTCATTGTTTGACTGCTCTTAGAATTGCAAAAATCAAGCACAGAATTCAAACTCAGATGGATTATTAAAAGTTACAAATCAAGAGCACATGCATTAAGGACATCTAGCATCTTTGACTACAGCACCAAAATGGTATTATGCTATTGCATATTGAATACAAACACTCCTGAAAGGTGAAAGGTGGATCTTTATTCTTTGAATACATATTCTTTGAATAAAGATAGGTTATGTATTATAGTCCTTTAAGCACTAGACAAGTTCTAAATCATTAGCATCTCTGATCAGTACAGATAAATATTGGTCTATACACTGTGTGGAAGAGGCATAATTTGGCAATTTACATGAATACTTTTTTTTTTCAAAACAGAACTTTCAAAGAGATTCAAATGTGAAACCCTTCTGCCTGTAATCTTTGTTGAATTGCCTCAGAACAGCTTCTGTGGAAAATTCCTTACATATTCTTTTGTTTAAATTTCTGGAGCAACTTCTCAGCTGTAATACTTGAACATTATTTTGAAATAAAGCAATGAATTCCAAATAAAATCTAACAGACTCGTAATTCTTTGAAGAGCAGGCAACTATTACCTTGGCCAAGAAAAATTTTACAGCCCTAATGTTTCATGGCTGGGAGACGTGAGCACATTTTTCTTATTGTTGAGAAGTCCAAACTAGAAATTTTCTACTCTGTGTTTGTCTTACCATGAGGATCATAAGAGCCAGCCTTCAAGTATTTCCAGCAGAAAGTTTTTAAGTTCCTTCTGTGAAGATACTATTCTTGTAGCAAGAATTCCCCAGTGGCAGATGTGACCATTGGAACTCCAAGAGATCGACACTAAGCAGGAGCAGCAGTAGGAGGTCAAGGAAGTTAAAAAATGGCCATAAAGACCTAACTTTAAGTCTAAATCCCTTTCAAGGTGTCAAAAGATAATTATTTATTTTAAGTCCTGTTCCTACCACCTTGAAGAAAGTAAGATAATTCTGTGGAATTCAGTGAAATGCATCAATGATGTCTCTGCATACAGGATTATGCATGTAATTATGAGTGCAGGCGGGACCATCCTTTCTTAACTGTTGCAATGCACATGAGGAATACACTTGTAGTTGTTATCTGAGCAGTAAAAGGTTCGTTTTCTGAGATTTTGCAATAAGTCATTGAAAGCTTGAGAAAGATGGATGAAATACTCAATAAACTTATGTCAAAACTGTATTTTCTGGCTAGTAATGCCACTAATAGTCAACAAATATTCTGCTACTTATTACATTCACATATTGCTTTGACTGGTCAATGAAAAGGAGTTTCTTCTGTATATTTTAAACTAAAAATATTCTAAAAAAGATATTTATTTATTTTATTCCATTTCATATTCTATACTACTTTTTAATATTCTGTATTTTCTCATTTTCAAATCTGAAAAAGCAAAAAGAATAGATTGTGTCTATCAAAAAGACCATCTCACCTCCTACCTGATTGTATGGGCTAATCAAAATAAGAATTGCTCATCACTAACTCTTTTGTATTGGCCACTAGAGAAATAATACAGCCTGTGCTCAGTAGCCTGAGTGGGAATGTGTTCAGTTTCTCATCAAGAGCCATGAAACTCTCAATGTCAATTCAACAGTCAGTATAAGAAAGATTCGCTTAAATGATTTGCTTGCAAACTCAGCAAAAGCTCCAAAGTGAAAAGGAATGCAAGACAAAGGAATTGCTGAAGGATTAAAGTGAGTGGCAATTACAAATGAAGTGAACAGCACTTTGTATAATGTCACTTTTGTGTAATTTTAAAGTTCCTAACTTGATTTTAATGGTCTTAAAGTTATTAGACATGTGGTGAAACCTGAATATACAAGTGAAAGACTAAGTTCTAAATAGATATACTTCATTTGCATTGGTTTGGTTGCTCCTTCGAAAAAAAAAAATTCTCCTAGAGTGGTTGAAAAAGACCAGTATCTTTGAATGATGAATCTCAGGTGCAAAATTTTAAGACAGTCATGCTATACACTGAGCAGTAAAACTGAAGAGCAAACCTCTTAAAAATTGAAATTTATGCTTGAGTTTTCTTCTTCGGCCTAATGGTTTCCCCCATGAACAACTAAGGTCAGGCCATTCAAAAGCTGTACACCATCTTTAAATTGCTTATACAATGCAACTAACTACAGATTGTTGTAAGTTAATATATCACACTGTACTGAGCTTTGTTCATGAGTCAGTGCAGAAAGATCTATAAATGAATGTGCTCTTTATTAAGTGATCCCCAAACGATTTTAAATATGATATTTTCAATGAATTTCTAGCTTCGTAATTTGTTTTATTGTTGTCCTCTATCAATGGAAGTGCAGCTTCTGCCACCTTGATCTGCCACAATTTCTAAATCTTGCTGTTAAAAGATATTTAACTTAAAAAAACATTGAGAAGCTAAAAGGTTATGCACTCCAGCTTCAAGCTTAATTTCCTACATTTATCTGTGCAGTCACAACTTGCCCACTTCATAACAGACAGCACTGTTTTGAGGCCATGTTTGGTTTTTACAGGTACGCTGGCTCATTCAGTGTAGTTTGAACACCTCTTCATTTTTTCCCTTTTTTCATCATGCAGCCCCACTGTTTGCTGTATGCTATTAAATACTGCCTGTGCATAGTGAATATATTCATTAGCTTTTCTTTGCAGATCATCCATGCAGCATTTGGTCTTCAAAATGGAATTTAACCTTTCTGGAATATGATTTTTGTATGATGCGTTTGTATTTTTCAGAGAGCCAGCCATAGCAAAATGGCTCTAATATCACAAGTGCACATTAAATTAAAATGACCAATTTGAGATGCTACAGGTCTGGCTTTTCAGGCAATATTTTATATGCTTCAATTACAGATTTCACTGACTATATTTATAGGCTTCCAGATATTCTGCAAAATAGCAACATTCTAATAACCTGTCAAGACTACAATTCAATACTGTCATTTACAGTATTTGTTCAATGTCACCATCAGGTCTTTGTGACAGAAACAAGCATGGAAATGAGTCAGAAGCACAGTATCTAGCTGTCAAAATTAAGACATATCTGATAACCCTCTATCTCCCTGATAACCACTCTTTCATTTTCTGAATCAGTTGAGGCAGAAGTTCACTAGACAACATTTTAAGCCATAAAGCACAGGTTAGTTGTCTAAGCACTCACTTCATGCACCCTTGGGAATTGACATGCTAGCTTCTAATTCTTGAAAGTCTGACTTTGCATATGCTACTGCTAAAAACATAGGAAATAGCTGATAAAAATGAATTTAACTTTAGTAGACAGAAATTCATAAAAAACCCCTTGTGAGACAAAAAACAAAAAATGACTGTCTTTCAGAGAATTTGTCAAAAATTTTGTCATCAGGCCTCAGTTAACAAAATAACTGCTAGCAAATAGGAGAATGTCATTTCTGTGAAAGACCACTTCCAGAAAATAGAGTAGACTTTTGCCTATAGGTTGTCTTCTGTTTACGGACAACAAAGTAATACCGAGGCTCAAAACCAGAGATCAGTTTCTATGAGGGATTATGTCACAGGGATTTCCTGGTTTCTTCCAA
Source organism: Myrmophylax atrothorax (assembly GCA_026770055.1). Taxonomy (NCBI): domain Eukaryota; kingdom Metazoa; phylum Chordata; class Aves; order Passeriformes; family Thamnophilidae; genus Myrmophylax; species Myrmophylax atrothorax. The sequence goes on from JAOXXN010000446.1 coordinate 56,464,053, forward strand.
ACTGTCTCTGTGATTTGGGATCTTTGTGCTCTATCTGGTCAACAGAGAAGAAACTGGAAAGTAGAAAGGAGGAACAACAGCAGGAGATATGCCAAACTCCTAGTTCAATATCTACATTCACCTTCACAGTGTATCTCACAGTTAGAAGAAATCATTTCAGGGACTGTACATTCCCCTAGCAGAAGCCAAATTCAGCAAAGCTGAGTAGAAAAAACAACACTCACCAAGCTGACAGCAATTTTAGCCCTCAGGGCATCACAATAAAATCGCTGCAAACATTAAAAATAAATAAAAGTAATGCATTCCTTCTTTTCTATCCCAAAAGTCTTTATTCTGAAGAACAGTGCTTTCCTCCTAGTTTCCCCAAAACATCACCTTAGAGTCAGCATGAAAGTAAAAAAAAAAAAAAAAAAGAAAGAAAAAAAAAGAAATTGAAAGGAGACAAAAATTGCTGTAGAGTTAGGAATTTTTTTCTTTGTCAATCTTGTCAGAAAATAAAGAAAAAGGGATATTCAGCAATACAGAGCTCTCTGTGGGCCTTCAATCATGCTAATAATTTTTAATGTTTGGAAAAAAACCCCAAAACACATTGTCCAGAAATGGAAGAAAGACAAACCAAACCACTTGCACCTGAATAGATATAATCCACATCCTGAATTCTGGTACACTTTAGAAAGTGTTGAACAACTTATGAACAACTGTCTTTCTGACAGCATAAAGCTCATTTCTTTACATTCTGAATTAAATGCCATGCAGTAATATGCTTTTTATTTTTATCTCAGAAACAAACTGCTTTGTTCATTGCAAGTATACTGTTGCATTGCTTTGTACATTCATTTTGTGTCTATTCAGTCCTGTATTTAGATTTTATACCTGAGAAGGTAGTTTTATTATTTTTCCCATTAGCTTTTTTTTTTAAATGAAGCATGAGTTATCCTAGTTCAATTAGAGATATGAATATCTTTATTGCAGAGTAATTATATTTATAACATACTGAAAAGGGTATTCCCTTGTACAGTAGTTGTCTGTTGGATGCTGCAACATGACATTTACTCAGTCAAGCTAATTAATTTATATTTAAAGAATGCTACACATGCAGTTGACATTATAAAATGAAATAAAAATGTAGACAGACAAATGCATTGAGCACTTGTATTTCAACAGATAGTTATTTATGGACTTACATTTGTCAAGAGCATTAAAAAGGAAGCACTGCATTTCTGTTGAGCAGTGGTGCCATGGAAATGTATATTATGAAGTAAGACTGCATACAGTAGGGGGGATTTTCACTAGAGGCCATCGTTTCCATTTCTACAACCTCTCACTGTTCATATTTTCATCCATGTCTTACTATCTTCTTCATTGTACTTTCATCTTTTCAAAACTGAAGTGTTTGCTTTTCAAGTTATATTCCAGGTTTGTTGGCTCAACCATGTCTGCAAGTGACTGTTTACCTGAAAAAGGTTCCTGTGAAAAAATAGGCCAACATCTGTGACCTAAACCCTCCTATTCTTACAGTCCATTTGTTTCTCTAATCTACTTAATTCCTATTATACATTTAAGCCAGAAATATTTCGGTGTTACTATACACTATGCCTACATAATATTACTTGTTATATCTCTTGTGTTTCCCCTTAGCCATTAGGAAAATGTCTCATTTTGTCTCTCAGAGATGTCCAGTGATAGATGCTCCTTGCAGTTCAAATTAAATATTCAATGCACTAAAGCACTGTGAACACATTTGAAAAGAGATTAGGCATTGATTTTCCTCTATACAATATTGCTGTATAGTTGACTTAGGTTTTTTACTGTATTCTTCATTTCTTCTTCCAAGTTATTGTTGTCCTCCTGGACACAAGAACATAGCTTTCACTGAGGCTTAGCAGTTAGCTAAGAGAAATAACTAAAAATCTATTAGCACAAAAATTATTGATTTTGGAGTTTGATCAGTTCCATCCTAATGCCACAGCCTGCTGGCTGTGCACACCTGCTCTCCTAAGTGCTGTGAAATTGTTACATTTGTTCTCTGTGGAAGTTAAGGTTATACACCAACACAGATCCTTCAGCAGGTCACAGTTCACTGATTTCCACTTGTAACACATCTGTCCATAGCATTGCCTTGTTAATATTAATGCCTCTACATGCTGAGAGCTGATATAAGTAAGTTGCTAATGTAACAGTCATCAGATGCCAACTTTCAATTTAAAGTGTTCACACAAGTTAAATGAGAGAATAGATGTTGTGAAATGCATGAAACAGGATTAAATCTGTAGCTGAATATTGCCAAAAGTTCTGGTCATCTCAGCTTTAAAAAGTGACAGGGGAAAGAGAAAACTACAGAAAAGCTCAATAAGGATAATCAGAGGTGTAGAATGACTTCTCTACATGGCAGGATTGAACAGGTTCTTCATCTAAGAAATTAAATAGTTGAGGGGGCATAAGATAACAGCATGGAAAATTGCAATTCGGATGAAGGGAAATTAGAAATTACTATTGACCTCAAAGAGCTGAGCAAATCACACAGTAATATAAGGTGAGAGATTTTAAATGGTGAGGAAGAGGTGTTTTTTATGATGTGCATAATCACACAGCAGAATTGATTTTTCCCAGGTTGGTTTATGTGTGAAAAGTATAAATGGATTTGAAAGCTCAGGAAAGTCCAAACCAAGGAAGAAGCATTTATTAATGTGTAATACTTTGTGGCAGCAGCAAGTCTAACATTTTTCTGAGGGCCTTCAGCAGCTTTACATACTGGTAAAACAAGATCTCAGGGGTCCACAAACAGAGAGATTTTTGAACCTCACAACATTTTTTTCAGATCTAATAGGTACAATGAAAGAAAATAATTGTCCACAGTTACTAACCTAGAGATGAGTTAATTGAACACAATCAGCAGAGTTGTCAAAGTCTATGACTGAAGGAGAAAAATCTTTCAGCATGTGTAGGGAAGACACATGAATGAGGATGTGATGAGACACTGAAATGCAACAGAAAAGAGGTCTCCAGCACCTACTTTCACATGAATGCTTGGTGTAGAGCAGAAGCTTCTGCCTGGATATCCTTCTGTGTCTTTTTATGTTGTGCATATTGAGTATCAAGTCTCAGGTTTTGAGCACTGGCCTGACTTTGCAAAAAGAAAAAAATCCAAGTTCTGGGACACAAATCCTGAGTTTCAGGGACAGATTCACTTGTGAACGCAAACATCTTTACAGCATCTTTTGAATTTCAAGAGGAGGCTGGGCTGTTCGAGCAGATGTAAAACTGAAATCTTCAAACTTGTCATTGTACCATCCAGTTACTTCAGCAACACTGAGTATGGTGTTCTTCACTTACTTTTTTTCTTTTCTTTTCCTAAATACAGATGGCAGTGAATATTCTTTAAAATTATCAGCGTCAGTGCCTCAAACTACTGCAGTGGCTACCAGGAAAAACTAGTGCAAGTCATCAGCCTCCTTTACTCTTCTGTTTTTTCTGAGAGCTCTTTTCTACTTTTGGCAATATTGTTTCCACAGAAACTTAATGAACTGTAGTTTGGCTTAATATGTGTTCTGAAGTTTAGCTAACTCTTTATTAAAAAATTCCCACTGCCATAGGAAAGCCAGTAAGCACCCTAACTGTTTTCACCCATAGAAACTGAAAACTTAGTGTATCAATTACAGTAGCATTATTCAAGGCCTAGTTTAAAAGTAGAAATAATGGTTTTCAGATGACCCAAAGAATTTCTGATTATAATACTTCAAATGAGAATATTGTAATGATTTTTCTAATGCGGATAGGTAAGCATAACCACCAAATGTAAAAGACTAAACAAAGGGTGGTATTACCACGAATAACTTCAATAAGCATGCATTTAGAGGCTAGAAGTAATTTATTTTTATTTACAATTTTTTAAACATCAACAACTGTTCTCTTAATTTGCATATTCAGACATTATGTATATACACATCTTACCCTTATTACCAGCCAAAAAGGCTTTTTATGGGTCCTGTGACTTGTGTTTAAGTGTTACAGCCTTTAAGTGTTATGTGCTTCCATGTCATCCATCTTCTGCTTTCTGTCTTCATTCTATTCCTAACTCAAAAAAGTTTCACTGCTGCTAACAAGCCACAAGAGGTAATTAAAAATGAATAAACCAATAAAAGCTCCCACAAGGACACAAGGAACAGCTAAGTAGCCATCATCAAGCCCTGAGATAACTGTAACAACATGCTGAGCTATAACCAACTATATGAGCAAATAAAAAATTATTCAGGCATGAGTGAAAAGTGAGTGTTCTATTTACAAAACCAATGTAATAAGCCAGGATTATGATATAAAACCCGAGGCAGAGGGGAAGAAGAACCACAGTGACTTCCTAACTGGGAATCAACTCCAGAACATGATAGTACAGCTGGACCATAACCCTATCCTTCAGTAACTTTGCAGTATCAAACTGACCACCTGTGCAAAGAGTAAGGATAAGACTACTTTTAGTGATATCTCACCCTTGAACTGAGGACTCTGTAGAATACACTAGTAATTTTATCTTGATGGCATGCTGTGATCGACATGGAAATAAACACGATTTTTTTAGTGGATAATACGTTTTAAGTTTCAAAATACAGATTTTTACAGTTACCAAGCTGATCACATCTTCAAAAGACAGTGTTATACTGGTGCTGAGAACAGCAAGAACAAAAGAAATCATATGTTCAGAAGTATGTGGGTATGTCAGATTGTCCCACAGGGAAAAATCAGCTGAACTTCAAACATGGACAAAGCTTTACAGGAGTCAACTGTCTTGTGTCCATATTACTCACACTTGCAGTGGGACACAGAAGAAACAGAGCTTCTGCTGATACTCTCTGGTTAAAGCTGTCTGCACTTCAGTCAAGGAATGCAGTGTTACATGTCACTCACTCAAAGGCATTGAAATTCCACAAAAATACTTGTAGGGACCTTTTTAATATGAACGGCTAGATGCAAAAATCTAAGTCATTATATTCTTCTCTACAGGAAACGCAGGTGGTGATACTTTCTCATTTCATGCCCTGGTATTTTCCAGGCAGAAAAGAGTGTCATCCAAATAATATATATTTTTTTCCTTTCTAGATTTCTTTCTGTCAGTTTTTCAAATATGGACCTCTTTAAAAGGAAGGTATCTGTTATAATACAATAACAAAATCCAGTATATCTGCATGATCTAAGTAAGGGGGGGAATGGCAAACTTTTTTAACTTTTAGATGTGGGCAATTCCCGTTCATCTGCAATATTAGATGCCTGATTCTTCACTCCCTTACTGTGTAAAAAGGCATTGTGGAAATAGAGATATGAATTTCAGCGGGATTTTTCATTTTATGAAAAAATAAACTGCATTAATACAGAAGCACAGTCTACTTTCTGAAGAAATCTAATTCATCCAAAAATTAAAATGCACTCAAAACTCCCCT
>JAOXXN010000446.1:56476861-56489862 GCA_026770055.1 Myrmophylax atrothorax
TATCAGGGTTGTGTGTGCGTCTAACTCTTGCCATAGATTCCCTCAGATCCTGAACAAGAACACTGTTTGGTCCTTCTCCTATCTATAAATGAGCTATACTCATTTACATAGCTGCTTTCTAAAGAAACAGCAATACTAATAGTGACAATAAGTAGAAAATCTTTTTTTGCAAATTTACATATACTTTCAAAAAAGGAGAGTTTTTTTTTCTTTACTCGTGAGGGTTTGTTTTATTGTAATATTACATAATCTGAAGCATTTGTATCACTACAGAAGTCTTGAAAATACTGATGTTCAATTCAATCAGAAAATTATGAAAATCCTGTCTTAATACCTGCTACTACACCAACTGAATATTTAGCTCCAATAGCTCTTATGTTAAATAGCCTCTTTAATTCAGAGAAGACTTCTAGAGGGGAGAACTGGGAAGGATCCTATTAAAAATATAACAAACGATCAAAAGGAAGGCTGTTTGAATAGGCCAGGGGAACTGTCAGAGTAGATTACTTGTTTGATTAGGTAGATTCTGTACAGCTTGAAGTCAGGAGGACTTCAAAGTGTTTTATGCAAAATCATACAGAAAGACAAATATAAAATAAAGTTAGAGCTGCCTACAACTGGACATTTTCCTAACATGCAGCCTCTCATACAGTCTAGAGTATCTGCATGTGCTATTCATGACTCCTGCTAACATTTACAAGTATTAAAATGAAAAGACTTTGTAGATTAAAAAAAAAATCATAAAAATGGGATTTTTTTTATATACACCTCTCTATCTTTCCACTCTATAAACTATTACCTTCTGTAGAGATTCTCAAATGTGTAGCTTTTTCAAATATGAACTGAAAAACTTACAGTGGCAACTTAGATCATTGCAATATTGCTCTTGAAAACAGGCCTGCAAGCGCAGTAAGTTTCCAAAGAAAAATAACTTGAATGTAATGAAGACTCTAAAAAAAATTCTTTTACTCCAACTCTTTCCCTCCAACTCATACTCTCTAAACGGCAAAGTTTTTGCTCTTATGAACAACTTTTCATTTTTATGTGTGTTCTGCTAGCTGTTGCCCAGGGTGATCATTAGCGTTTGGGTTCTTTCAACTACAGTCTCAAAGGTTTGCACACAGTTTCTTTCTGGCACAAGACTTTGGTGTACAGCATCTCAACTAAGAGGCTTTGAAAGGCTGCTAAAAATTAGAATAAAAACAAAAAAAAGAAAGACATTGAGCATCAGAGTTACTGCTATCTCAGCAGTATTTTACAGTTTACTTATGTATAAATCCCAATATTCTCAAGCCTCCAGTCAGGAAAGTTGCACAAGGGATATTCTCTGAAACATTCTGAGTACGGTGAGGGCTGTGCTATCTATGCCTAACAGCCTGCTAGTATTTCAGGTATTCTCTCCATTTCCTTTATTCTAGCTGTAAGCCACTGACAGATTTATCATGTTAACCCCTTGCATATGTACAATGTGAAGCTGCATAAAAGTAATTTCATAAGTTTATGAAATATTAATGAAATCAAGAATGGGCAGACAAGAGCCATTGATTTGTAGTCAAAACCCACTGGAGTTTGCAGAAATGTAACTGCTCCTTTTGAATCTCAAGCACCAGAAGAATACTAGATTACCTAAAATGTTTCAGTTATCTGAAAGTACAGAAAATACATATCTGAGCCGTAGTCTTACTTTGCTGAAAAATACCATACTTGTATCAAAGTTTCTTTATGCAAAGTACAAGAAAATATAAATAAATAAATTATGCAAATCGATGTCCTTTTCAATTTTAACTTTTTTCGTTCCTTTATAGTTCTGAAACACCACATATCTTAAAAAAAACATGAAGTAATTACTGGAAATTCATTAATTACATTTGTAAGTAAATCAGGTCTGGCAGAGCTGGCGTTTGCTTGAAGGAGAATAACCAGAAAGTAATCACCAATAGGCAAGTTTACCAAGAATCATGTAGGAAAATTATGTTGTCTAATTTAATTAATCACTGTAAATTTTGAAGGAACTAATTTGATATTTTACTTCTACCTGATGAACTACTGTATTGAAATATGTAAAATTTCTCCTATTCTAAAATGGCGGTCATGTTGTCACCCTGCTTTTTTAACCAAGACTTTGAAGTCTGTCAAACTCAGTCTGCCATTCCTTTGACCAAAGGAGTAGGATTGTTGATAACAAATTGTAGCAATGAGTTTATATCCCAGTATTTTAGTAATATTTTCATAGAATCATAGAATGGTTTGGGGTTGGAAGGAACCTTAAAGTTCACCTAGCTCCAGCTACCCTGCCATAGGCAGGGACTTCTTCCACCGGGACAGTAAAGCCCCATCCAGCCTGGCCTTGCACACCTCTAGAGATGGGGGATCCACAACTTCTCTGAGCAACCTGTTCCAGTACCTCACCACTCTCATAGTAAAGAATTTCTTCTCTATATCTAGTCTAAATCTACCCTCTTTTAGTTCAAAGCCATTACCCCTTGTTCTACTACAGGGACTGGTAAAAAGTGACTCTCCATGTTTGTTGTAATTCCCATTTAAGGCCTCAATATGGTCTCTGTGATGTCCTCTGATCATTATCCTGGCTCTCCTCGGGGTCTGTTCCAACAGGTCCATGCCTTTCTTATGCCCAGGAGTCCAGACCTGGATGCAGTACTGCAGCTAGGGCCTTGCAGGAATGCCGTAGGACAGAAGAATGAAATATCTTGAAATGCTGGCCACACTTCTTTTTATGTAGTTCAGGATACAATTGTCTTTCTGTGTTGCCAGCATACAGGTCACATTTCAGGGATGCTCTCAATCCTTCCATCAGTCAGTCTATACTGATACTGGTGAGTTCACCAGTCTAGGTGCAGCACCTTCCACTTGGTGGTGTTTAACTTCAAGACATTCACACTGACCCACTTTTCTAGCCTGTCAGGGTCCCTCTGGATGGCATCCCTTCCCTCAAGAGTATCAACCACACCACTTGGCTTGGTGTCATCTGCAAACTTGCCAAGGGTGTACTCAATCCCACTAGTTATCTCATTATTAAAGATATCAGTCTAGTCCCATATGGACCCTTGAGGGATGCCACTTGTTACCCCTCTCATTTGGACACTGAGCCATTGACTACAACTCTTTGGATACTGACATTCATCCAACTCAAGCAATCAAATACTCCATCCATTAAATCCAAACCTGTACAATTTAGCAACAAAAAGGTTTCGTGGAACTGTTTCAAAGGCCTTAAAAAAGTCACAGTAGAGGATATTAGTTGATTTTCCCCTATCAATCAATGCAGACAGTCCACCATAGGTCCCCAGATTAGCCAGGTGTGATTTTCCCCTTTATAAAGTTATGTTAGCTGTCTTCAATCATCCCCCTGTCATCCATATGTCTTTACATAGCTTCCAAGAGGATGTGTTCCATGATCTTACAGCCACAGAGTGAAGGCTGACTGGTAGGTAGTTTATTGCTTCGTAAAACTCTCCCTCAGACAACTAAAATTCATCATTGTGTCATAACTCTGCAACCTCTACAAGCTTTCAGAAGTTTCAGAATTGCACAACTGTAAGAAGTAGTGACAATATTTTGGTATTTCCAGATCATGACATGGAAAAGACAACAGAATCCCATGCCTTTTCCCTGTGTTAACACTCCTTTACATATCTTGCAAACTGACAAATCTTGACACAGACCACAATCTCCGAGAGTCTTTCCAAAAAGAAAAAAAAACTCAAAAAAAACCACTCCAAAAAGAAAAAAAAAATAACAATCCCCCCCAAAACCACCAACAACAAACAAAACCAAACCTATCTTTTAAAAAGTTCCATACTTTATTTTCAAAACTTTAAACTGTAAATTTCAAAGCACCAAGAGTTCTCTTGTGAGTCCATGTAGGAGATGAAAGTATTTTCAATCTGGTTGCTAGAAGGAAAAAGCAAAAAAAGGGAAATCTCATTTCTGTTGTGAATCACCACTTACACTGATAGCCTAATATCTTCAAAAGAAAACCATGTTGTCTTATATGCTTATATGTATGTGTGTAACACATAGAAATTTTGACTTAATTTTTACAATGGACGCTTACTTCAAAAGGTAATTATTATATGAAATACATGTATCAAAACTCTTGTTAAGGCATGCTTTGCATGGAGTGCCTTTATATATATATGCTAAAGCATACAAAGGAAGTACCTAAATACATCATACTACATGCATTTATTCCTTCAGTTATTTATTTGTGTTTTTGTAGCCTCAAATGACTGACTATAAAATCTTGACATCTTGATTTTTTTCTTTATTATCTGCCTTTCCTGACATGATTGTTTCCTCTGCTTAGTAAAGGCCAGTATGTTTGTACACAACAGTCAATTATACTCCCTGCAAGCATTCCTCCTCTTAGGAGAGCCTTAGATTCCATGACTGAGAACTAAGAGAGAAATTAGTTAAATAATATGCTGCAAGACCCTTTATTTTCTGGTAATAAATTGGAAAGCATGCTAGGAAGCTAAGCACACTTTAGTCTTTCTTCAGATTCAGACAAACCCTATAGGGACTCTGACTGGCTGCAGCAGGAACCAACTTCAGTGCCAGGAAATTTAGCAAAAGCATTACAGTCAAGGAGTAGGATTACATATCTCCACTTCCTCAGAGTGTCACACCTGCTACCCAGGTACCTAATAGCTCACTGTGGGTGTCCAAGTCTCAGAGTGAGATGAATCCAGGCTAGCAGAGGGAAATTTGGTATTTTTATCTTATTTACTCCTCTGGAGATTTACTTTGTGTGAAGAGTGTCACTGAATAAAAGTTCTACATTTCAAGGCCAAGTTGTATGAAAAGCCAGAAAGTCATCTAGCAAATAAGACAAAACAAGGCAACATCATTAACGATGTCTAAGCAAAACTGTTTTCTTTCCTCATATGTTTATTTTCAGTGCAAGTTGAAGAAGAAAAGTTTTCAAGTGGAAACAACGCTCCATAGTAGACTCCATAGTATTTGACAAATCCAAGAAACACAAGTTCACTTTCCCCATTCCTAGGTAGTTACACAACCAGGACTCACTTTTGCTTGCACAAGAGGTGCCAGCTCATGTAGCCTGCTCTAAAAGTCTGGTAAAGGATGGTATGTGTAATGAGCTTTTCTGGGAAATATTTATCTGCTTTCTGTTGCAGATTTGTTGAGGTCTGAATAATGCAGTTCAAGCACTTAGATAGAAGGGGGGACCTTAAATAATAAAAACATTAGACTGAAGTGTATATGCTTCTGCAGTGCTCTCAGCTAAGACACAGTGTTCAGGAAAATAACCAAAGGAAAAATTCGCATCTGTTAAAATAGCCAGAGGATGCAAAAAGTCCTGAATTTACTGCATCTACATTTTGGCGATAGCCATGATATTGTTTCTGAAGATCCTTGCCCTGTCCTTAGAAGAAACTTCTGCAAGGACAGTCCCTGGCATTTCAATTGCCAGTGTGCTGTGGTTTAACCCCAGCTGGCAACTAGGCACTATGCAACTGCTTACTCCCCATCTTCCCTGGTGAGAAGGAGGAGAATCAGGGGGAAAAAATCCAAACTTATGGGTTGAGAATAGTTTAATAATTAAAGCAAAGTAAAAATAATAGTAATAAAAACAACAACAATGAAAATAAAAAAAACAATTATAGTAAGAAGGAGAGTAGGAGAGGTAGAGACAAAACACAAGAAAAACAAGTGATGCATAATACAATTTCTTGCCATATGCTGACAGATACCAAGCTTGTCCTTAAGCCACAATCAACCCCTGCCCTAGATAACACTCCCCAGATTATATACTGAACATGACGCTCTATGATATGGAATATCTCTTTGGCCAGTTCAGGTCAGCTGTCCTGGCCATGCTCCTTCACAACTTTTTGTGCACCTGCTCACTGGCAGTGAAATGGAAACTGAAAAATCCTTGACTTAGGGTAAGTCAGCAACAACCAAAACATCACTGTGCCATCAACATTATTCTCATACTGAATCCAAAACAGAGCACTGTACCACCAAGAATAAAATTAACTCTATCCCAGCCAAAAGCAGTACACAGGGTCAAGGCTGAATTCTGCTCACCTCCAACAACAGATCAGAGAGAAGAATGAAAATGTCCTTTGGTGGTATACAATGACAGTGTCATCTCCTCATTATACACTTCTCCTTGAAACATCCAGGTTTCTTCTAATTAAATCAAACTTTCCAAAATGTTACCATAAATCAAGAAACTGCACTTGTTTTGTTTGAAACTGAACAGGATGTCTGGTTTCAAATCACTCAAATAAAGGCTTAGGAGTTTCACATACCTGTGTTTAATGATCCTCCTGAAATTCCATAGCATTTCTGTTATGTTAAAATAAAAGTGAAAAATGCATGATTACAGGAACATAGAGAATTATGAACTGTTTTCATAGAGAACTTCTGCATGACAGATGAGATCACAGTCATACTCACATTGTAAGTTGAATGAAAACTTACTCTTAAGCCAAGGAAGTTGCATGCTGTTATTGTTTATAGGCAAGCTCTTTGTATTTCTGTCTTTTGATCTCATTTACATCTTCAAACAAAATCTACACAAATAATTCTAAAGAACAAAAGAATTAAGTTAATAAGTTCTGCTGTCTGCTAACACCCCTGTGCAACTGCATTTTGTAAGTTCATATTCCAAGAAAAGCATTAAGTAATTAAACACTGAAGAGCTCAACATGGATAGTATTTTGTTCTATTGTTAGTGTCATGAAAATGACAATGAAACAGTTCCACAATATAAATTCCAGCCCTGGTGGCTGATTTGGTTTCTCCATTAATTAAAAATTTGGGGCAGGAAGATGTCCTCCATAATATCACAACTTCTTCAAGGTGTTCTGGATCAGAAGAAGGGAAATTTCAAAGATTTGGAGTCCATGTGACAGTGGTCAGGGTCAGTAAAAATAGCCTTTAAAAGAACTAACATGCAATAATTCCCCTTGGTTCCCCATTAGTCTGGAAAAGGAAAATCAATGGACAAACCCTTCTGAAATGGAGCAAGGCAAAAATATAATCTACATAATAAAAATATTTTATCACTTCAATCTATCCTCAAAAAGAACAGATCTGCTGTTTCACGTTGGCCTGGAATAGGTCTTTCCAGCCATCTGCTTCAAATCACAAAGCTCAGGAGTACAAATCATAGCAATTCACTGGCAAAATACTTCCAGCTACAGCAAAATAAGGTAATTTTATTTGACAGAATAATTTTGCACTCCTTGAAGAAGAGAACAAATTAGAGTTAGCATAAACAATGTTCTAAAGTAAAACCATCCAAAGATATACAAGAGGGGAAAAAACAAGGCCAGTAGCAAAGCCCAAAGCAATTATTTTCATTTGGAGTTCATCCACTGTATTTTAATAAGAGCCTTTACAATTACATAATGACCCTTCATGGTTAGCAGCAAATGTTGTTCTCTTAATTATATAAAATTTAGTTCACTTCTCCAGAACTGCCCACACCTCTTGAGATAAAGACCTGCAACATGATAAAGCATGCATGACAATTACAAATGAGTAAGCAAAGTCCACAGCAGAGCTGGCAGTATTTGTCCTGCAAAGAATACATTTTACTAAAGCAGTTCTTAAACCACATATGTCAAACGTGTTATTAATGAGCATTCAATTTTACAGAGAAGTGCAAGGTGCAGGACACAGACCAAGCGAGCCACAGAACTAGATGGGCTGGAGTATGGTGACAAAAGGAGATAACTGGTCTTCATTCTCCCATTAGCTGTGGTTTCTCTACCTCACCATTAAGTAGGTGCAGATTCTTTATAGCTCTTTCAGTTTACATGTTGGGTCTGGCTGATGGAATTATCAAAAGAAAGCAGACATGCCACAGAAATAGTGGTAGTGAGGGTGTACCTTGCCTAGTGCAAGCACCCAACACCCCTTTCTGCTGGGTCTCCTGTCAGAGGATGGGGGAGAGGAAGAGCTTATTTCTCCCTCACCCACACCATTTGCTCTGAGCTTGCATTTACCCCAGTGTGAGGTTTTCCTTCCCATCCCCTTTAAGAGTCTGTCTTGTGGACAGCAGTAGACATGTTGCAGCTTGGCTCCCCATCAACTGATTTCTCATGACTGTTGCTATCACGGTGCCAAGCCAGGACTCATGATCTGTCCTGTATGGCTGCACGTGTTAACTCTGTGTGCTGTGAGAGTCATCACTATGCAGCCCCTCTCAGAAGAGCCTTGAGCCACCTACTCCCAGAGGAGGGTCTCAGCATAGAAAGGCCACACAGCACTGGACCTCAAAAGGAGTGAGGTAAATCTGATGACATTTGAAAATCCAACCAGTTTCAAGTCATCTGTCACACCCTGGCATTTGTTTCCTACAAGTCTAGCAATGGAGGAAATGGTTAGTTCCAATCCCGTTTTCCTCCTACAAACCCCTCTCACCTGTTCACTGAGCTAGCAAAAAAGTGCATTACTAATTTTCCTCCTGAGAAAAGATGCTGATAGTTGAAGTGCATGCTGTGGCAGCATCTCTTAGTAAAGTGCTTTCAATCACCAATTCACTCCTTAAATCTTCTTCCAGATGTAGTTATCCAACATTTCTACTGTGCAGTGGCATTTGTCTAAGCCCTTCATCTCCATGATTACTTGATAATCACAAAAACAAGTACTACTGATCAGTTTTCCAATAGCCCAAACTAGTCTTTCATTTAGAATCATGAACTCTAAAGCAATCAATTCTCTTTCACCTAATTTCAGTTCTCTTCCCCTTACCTCCCTCCTAAGAGATGAAAAACTGAAAATAACTGCTGCAACTTCTGGGGTTTTAAGAGATGTTTCATTGCCTAATAGCTCCCATCATTCAGTCTTAGGATCTGATTTGTTGCATTGTTTTTCATCCCAGTAAAAACAACTGTTTCAATCATTTGAATGGAAAAGACAATCCTTCTAAGTGCATTTTGCAGCTCTGTCCTACTTCAGCAGGTGGGACCAGTTTATCACTGTGTGTGGGTGACCAAAAGCTATGTATCCTACACCCTCTATTCATTTCCCAAGAACTGTTAACAATGGGCCATTTGCAGCAGCTGCCCAGGGCACACCGGACTCCTCAGGCTGTGAGCTGGGTGTGAAAGACACCTGTGAGATGAGAGCTGTGATAACTCCCTTCCAGGGAGTCGTTAGCACATTCACACCCAGCCTGAGGGGGTGTGTCTGCTAGTGGGCCAGCAACAATTCCAAAATCCCCCATGACTCACAGAGTGAGATCACCCATTGTGGAACTCCCCGCCCTGGGGGAGGTACTGGGTGGTCCCACCTGGACCCGAGGGTACATAATCTTGGGGTTTGACAACCTCAGGGAACCACTTGTCAGATCCAGAGGAGGGCCAGAACCTCGACAGGAGGAGACCACCATTTTAGGTAGTAGAATAATCTAGTGTTTTGGGGGGAAAGTGTTCGGCAAAAGAATAAATTCCCTCTTCTGTTATCAGCACTTTTTATAATGTATATAGTATATATATATATGTAACATGTTTTTTTTTTAATAAGGTGCAGAGCTAAACCAAACTTTTAGGGATATTTCATAGAGTTACAATGCCCTTGATAATCCTGGAATCTGTTTTTATTTTACTCACAGATTTTAGGTATTCCTGGAAAAAATGTGGATATGCTGTGAACCCACAAGTGGTTTTCAGTCCCTGTTGTATCCAAGTGCATGACTCCATCACATACCACCAATACATGAAAGTAAGACCTGATCTCATGCTATTCTCTCTTATTTTTCCACTTGTCATATTTAAGTGTTTATTGACAAAATTTTTTGGAAGAGTTTTCTTGTGACAAAATAATGCATCTCACAATATAAAATTTTATTTCTACTCTAGCAAACTAGAACTTACTATGGTTTCCTGCTAGAACAGAGAGAAGGAATTTGCTGCAATATTTAAATTTAAAGGGATTATAATTATGCTCTTAAACTCAGTAGCAAGTAAAAACGGATAGCTTAAGCTCAGTCTTAAAATTTATTGAATTCTCGAGCAGAATTTCTTACTAGCAAAAATTCAGAAACACTTGAAGAAAAGATTCCCTTTTATTCATTTGGGAAGCTACATGTTTTCTTCTCAAATTTATTATTTACTGAAATGACAGTATATTTTCAAATTCCTTACCCTTATCCTGAACCCATATCTTCTATCTATCCTCTTCTTGCAAGTGTTATTCACATAGAAACTCAGCAAGCCTGGGTTACAGATAAGAGAAGCCATTCAAGGATGGCAAGAATCATAATAGCTATCCATCTATGTATGCCAGTAATGCTCTCATAACTCTGCCTATGAAATAGTGAAATAAAGCTAATGCACCTGTGACTTTCCTAAACAATGTCCTTGTGCTTTAAAATTGAAGTGTCTCCATAGCAACTTTGAGGCATTCAGGAAGAGAGAGGAAGGACACTATTTTGTAAAAAACATGGAGTGGATTTAAACTAGGTTGTACATGAGGACCAAAAGCTCAAATCTCATGGTAAGGGTATGAGCATCTGTCCCAAGTGAGCCTGTAATAAACAAATAGCCATTTCAGAAAAGTGATTCTGTAATATTCCACCACTGCTTCTCCTTCTGATAGACTGTCAGGGAGCAGCAGGAACATCAGGGCAGCACCATCCTAAGAAAGCAGAGCCCACAGCAGCTGAGCGAGGTGAGCAGGGCTGGGTATGTGCAGGTGATCTTGCTCTGCTGAGAGCCCAGGCTACTAGACAAGTCAGCTGGGACAAGACAGGTCCCAGCTCAAGCTGAAAAGCCAGATCAGAAGGTGGGGGTCAGGGGTGCCACAGGAGCAGGCACAGGCATATCTGCCACATAGCTCAGGCAAACACCACGTGCAGGAGCCTCAGTTTAAAAGCAGCTGCTGATCAAAGGCAGGATGGGTATCTGCTGAGCTTCTCATGGCCTGACAGCTTTGTTATTAAATCTGGCCTTAAGCCCAGCCAGCAAAAGCCTCTGGAGAGGAAGGAATGCCCTCAGGCCCCTGACAGTGTCTGCCTGTAAAGGCTAGGAAAGCATATCTGCAGCTACTTAAATCTTATGAGGGCCAGGGGAGAGATTGCAATGCTTTGTACCTTTGAAAGGAATGTGTTGCACTGCCTGCCCGCTGGGGATGGTCAATAGTGATGGCTTGCAAACAGCATAATGCCATCTGCTTCAGGGAGGCCACACTTGTTCCACTGTTGTCATTTTTTGCAAGCCAAAAAATGCCATTCTGTCTGAAAATCTGTGTTTTGTTCTACATGTGGGAACAACAGCTAATAATATAAATAATGGCAGGTGCTTCTAAATGAAATGTAATATCTTTAATAAAGTCATTCTAATAAAAACTGTATTTCTCTCCACAATGTCTGCTAAGCTGTATGTTATTCTCCTAAGCAGAAAAGATAGAGTCTAAGCCTGTAACTACCCTGAAGAACAATTTTGCCTCATAACATACCCCAGGATTTTACCGTGACCCCACTGCAGATCACATGCACAAGAGTTTCTTTTTACATACTCTCTAGGGGAGGCTGTTTCCCTGAGATGGAGTTAAGAACTACTAATACATCCAGCTCACACTGTTTCCATTTCCCAATGAATATGCAAGGTGTAAATCACTTCTTATTTGAGAAACAGCTGACAAATTTTCTGTAGCATAAAATTACCATTAATATAGTTAGAATGAGAATATTATGTGTGTCAATTGAGAATGCATATTATTCCAGTGGACTGATCTTGTATTGATGAAGAATAGCTCATCTCCAAATCATATCAACTACTTCACTTCTTATGACTACAGTATTTTATCCTTTTAATTCTCCTTTTTTCTTCACAATGAAATATCCACAGGTCATTCTGATGAAAGCAGAGTGAATACCACACAGCCTGCCCACAACAGAGGCAGCACTGAACCAGCTATTTTAACTTTCTTTTGTGGATAACTTTTCATTAGTAATGTTAGTAGTCCTTCTTATGGAGTTCATTTTTGTCAATACCTGGAATTCAGTTTCTTCTGTGTGAGTGGATTAATAGCCCAGATACAGGAAATGGACAAGGAATTCTTAGAAAAGAAAGGAAAAAAAAAGCACAACCATTGTAAAATTGAACTATTTGTTCTTGTTATTGTACTGTCTTCATATTAGCTACTACAATTCAGAACAAGACAAGCACCTTTCAGTGTCACTGCCATCGCACTCAGATTCAGGTGATGTTGCTTGCTGCTAAGGAGAAAGGGACTAGAGTTCTTTCCTACTCCTAACTTCTTGGTCTGTCTTGAGGTGTGTCACTGAATAACTTACAGTGTTTTCCTCCATAAAAGAAAATAATAGTAACTCTTCAAAGCACTCAAGGGTCTTTGGTTAGAAGGTGCGATATAGTCACATTAGGTGATTGAAATGTACTTTCAAGGAAGAGACAGCCGTCTGCACGAATGTAAAATATTTTCAGTCAAACAAAAGTAGTCTGTACTCATACATAATAATGCTATAGCTCTGCCATACCTAATTTTGTGTTTGTGGGTGACATTTCATGCTTATGTGATCCTTTACATATTTGATACAGTATCTGCTTTAGTATTTTACCATCATGACTTTATTCCCTCTAGACCAAAAAGAAAAATATGGTTTTAGTAGATTTTGCCTCAGGCCGATTTTTGGTAGACTTTTTTCTCTCACAGGCCATTTTTTCTGGCTATTTATCATCATCAATGTGATCTATTTCCCATGGTTTGCAACAGATAACAGAATCTTTTATAGTCTGCATATGACCTAGTATTTTGCTCTTCACTGTCTTCCTCAATAACCTTATACAACTCCCATGCAGGTTAGTGGGAATTTGATGTAGACTTCAGAACTGATTTGTTTAAATATTTATCTTTCAAACACCTAATTTAGACAAAAGCATTTTTATATTCACAGTTAAATAAAAAACTTGTGATTAAGTCAGCTTTTATTTTAAACACAATTTGGAATTATTTCCATATTATATATATTTTCCATA
>JAOXXN010000446.1:56513660-56524200 GCA_026770055.1 Myrmophylax atrothorax
TCCTTTTCTCCAGGCTAAACATCCCAAGCTCCTTCAGCCACTTCTCACAAGACTTGTGCTCCAGACTCTTCACCAGCTCTGTTTCCCTTTTCTAGACATGCTCCTGCATCTCAATGTCTTTATTGAAGTGAGTAGCCCAGAAATGGACACAGTACTTGAACTGTGGGGTAGAGGTGGAATGCTGAGTATAGGGAGACAATCACTGCTCTGGTCCTGCTGTCTACACTGTCTGATATAAACCAGGGTGCCATTGGCCGCCTTGACCATAGTGATTGCTTGTTTTCCACCAGGCAGCTTTCCAGCTCCTCTGCCCCACACCTGGAGCATTGTCTGGGGTAGTTGTGACCCACATGAAGAACCTGGCACTTCATCTTGTTGAATCTCATTACAATAAGCCTTGACCCCTTGATCCAGTCTATCCAGATCTCTCTGCAGAGCCTTCCTACCCTCCTGTAGATCAATGCATACAACTTGGTGCCATCTCTAAACTGACTGAAGGTACACCTGATCTCCTCATTCATAAAAATGTTATAGAGATCCATAAAGAAACCCTCGTTGGTAAAGATGTTAAACAGGACTGGTCCCAACACGGAGCCCTGGGGAACACCACTAGTGACCAGCCACCTGCTGGATGTTACTCCATTCACCACCACTCTCTGGGTGTGGCCAGCCAGCCATTTTCTTACCCAGTGAACAGTGCACTGGTCCAAGTCACAGGCTGCCAGTTTCTCCAGGCTTTACTACACTATGGGTATCAAAAAATGCTGGAGAATTTCCTGGCTATGGGGGCAAGAGAACCAAAGTATTGTTTATGATCAATGCACAGAAGTGGTTAAAAAGTCTTTATCATAAATATATATATATATGTATAATCTTTTCAACTATTTTGGGATAGATCACACCAAAACCTAATTTCTGTCTACTGCAGGACAAAAAGATATCATGACTTTTGTGAGAAATCTGTATTTTCTAGGGTTTTTTATCAACCAAAACAGGAAAGTAAGAAATACAACACAGCAACATTCTTAAGTAGTGATGTGCCTTGGCAAGGCTGCTCTGACATACTGCAATTGTCTGTGAAGTCTGCATCAGCCCAACACAGCTCAACCTGGTACTTTAGACTCTTTGTCAGAGAGCTGTGTCCAAAGAGCTGGACTTTGGGTAGTCATACTGTTTTATCTGATTAACAGTTTGTGGAGAGGCATGAAAGTCCCAATGTCCATAATCCTGTCTGTTTGCCCTATTCAATACAACAAAGCTCCTTACAAGAAGAATCCTTCTGCCTTCCTTTTTGCTGTGAAGAATCCAGTGTATTTTTGTATGTCATAGAAACTAACACACCAGTCACTTAGAGGTACTATGTTCTTTTTAGCTGCTTACTAATATTGTAGAGCAATCATGTCTCTGAAGATTAATGTCTGAAATTTAAATACTTCTCAGCACTTTTAGTCTGGACAGGTCCTGGTGCTGTTAGACTCTTCTATTGCAAGTTTCTAGATTAGCCACTCTTTAGGCTCTATACAATTACTTTATTTGCTTAACTTATTATAGCAAGGGAATTGACATTGATTTCAGGTTGGGAACAAATTGTCCTATAAAGGTAATTTCGTATTTTCATTTAATCTCCTGCTGCTTCTTTTCTGTTTCTCAGCTATGACTTTAGAATTAAGAACTGATCTTCAGCTCACAAGCTCCCCAAGAGTCGTTCAATGAAAACATAAGTCTTTTTACTGTCATAAGTCTGCTGCTGAGGCACAACTTAAATACTGCCTTTTGCTGCACAGATGAAAGACAAGAATAGGACCTTGAAAACAGAGAGCTCAAAGACAATAAAAACACCATTAATCTTCATAAAAGGTAAAGAGAATAAAAATCAAAAAATAGACACCAAATAAAACAATAAAGATATACTATGGATTTAATCTCAAGTTATCCCTTAAATACAGAAGTCTCAGCAAATTACAAGGCTTCATTTCACAGTCACCCAGTGAAGAAATATCTTTCTAAAAGATGGAGTATATTAACTCTCCAATTGTGTGCCAAGTTAAGGTGTCCAACTCATAGCCAAGTGATACTTTCAGTTTGGCAGAGTAGGTATAGAATTGGACAGTATAAACAGGTTCTGTTTTGTACGTATTTTCATCAAAAGCCCTGCATGGATAAATAAAACAGAATTTTTTTAAAAAATATTTTATTGCCTGGTAAAGATTTGTGGAACACAATGATCACATGAAATGTGGTCTTTTTTCTTTTTAGTATTTTTATTCCTATATATTTATAATTTATAGTTATATATTTTTAAGAACTTTTTGATCTTTATAGCCTTTGCAAGGTACTGCAGAGGTACTTTGCAGGTACTGTTCAGTTGCTGGACAGTTGCAGGAAAAAAAAGCTGGAATTTGTTGAACGTCAACAGGAGCTACATCAAGCATTTAAGTTTTTAAGTCCAAAATGTGTCCAAAATGTGTTGACACCAGTTAAGATATATTTCATGGAGTCAGTGTTGCTCTTTGCCTTGTTTTTTTTCTTTTAACAGATCCATTAATACATTAACTATTCTAATTACAAAACTGTCATTTATATTCCGATTGATTTGTCTGGTAATTTTCCCATAAAGTTTAATGGTGCAGTTCAAGACTACAGTTCCCTGATTAGGTTCCCTGATTCAACAGCTTTTATAAATTTATGTGGGTCAAGTATGGCAGGGACAACACATGCAAGTTACTAGGGTCACATATTTTCTTCCTAACAAAGCTGCATTTTTTTGTGCATGCTTCTGCTCAAAGTTGTTCTAATTTACATTTTTCTTCTGTCACTACTTTGTGTCATCTTTGCAGGTTAGAACCAAATTGATTTTCAAAGAATCTCTGAATTGAAATTACATATATATGTATACATAAGTTCTTGATATTTTTGGTGACTGTCCATGATAATTTGGTATATCTCTGGATATTCTTCAAGTCTAAAGTTGTCATATATTTTTTTTGTAGACATTACTATGTTCTTTATTAATACAATGCTCTAACTCAACAGGAGGCAGAGGAGGAGCAGATATGAGAGGCATGCATCATCAGATGAACATATGTGTACCTAGAGGTATCCAAAAGAGACAGTGGACTGAGAAGTTTGCTTCAGCAATTCAGTGTTCAATTGCCAAAAAGTTACAAGCCTGATTTTGCTAAAAACTCAAAGGCAATTGATTAAGAAAAAACAAACTCTGAAAACTTTAAAAATAGTCCTTGAAAGGGAAAGGATTTATCTAGAGAGTTTGAAATTATCTATATTAAAAACTAAGAACAAGAATAAAAAGACCCCTGCAGCACAAACAAAACATACTTTGAGAAATAAAGCCCTGATATTTCATGGCAGTATCAAAGATTAGTACATCATAGTTGCCATCAGTCTGCCATTGTCAGAGATTAGAATAAAAACTCCCAGGGAACAAATTTCACCATGGGGAAAAGGAGGAACATATTGTCTTCTATCTCCTAGTGCACTACGTACTGAAAACCTTCAGAAAAAGTTAAAGAGTGCAGTGGATAAGGTTGATTTGATATCATAGTTTCTGATTCAGTATCTGAATTCACACAATAAATTGACTTTGGCAATTCAAGAATGTCCTGTCCTTCCCCTCCTTCCCCCAGTCTTTGATCTCTTGTCCTTATTCCTATTCAATACCCTGTGCTGAGCAATCAGTTTTGCAAACTATTCAGAAAACAACCAACTTTTATCTGATTTTGTATAGGACTGGACAAAATTAATTTCTGAATCTGGTGTAACTTTTCAAATTCATAAACTTATTTATACTTGAAGGGATCTATGGATTTTGTCTGGTCCAATTCCCTACTTATATAAATTATTCTGGCAGAATTTGTGGTGCTACACACTATCTGAAGAGATGTTGTACTAAGTACTACTTAATGTTCCAGTCTCTCTGAACCATTTTCCCTCTTAAGACCATGTGGTGTGTCACCTTTACTTGAAGAGACCATGAAGAAAGAACACGGAGCTGAAATACATCCAAACTTGTTCAGAGTATTTCTTGTGTCTCCAAACTCAGAACTCTGTGGACAAATTTCCATCAAAGTTTTTTGCCACTTGGGACTGAGTGCACTAGACAAAGGATGAAACTGATTTCATCCCCATATCCCTTGAGCACCAGCTTGATAGCAAGACTAAGCCAGACTTTTATTGACATCTCTCCCTTTCTTTCTGAGTGGATTGGCCTGTGCTTGCCTTACCTATTTGAGGTGCTCTCTGAAGGCTTGTCAATGTAAATGACATAGCTTTGATTGGATCTCATTAGCACCTGCTGCTCTTCAAAGCACTAGCACTTACAATTGGGACCATCAATACAACATAGAACCACTCTTTCTTCATTGCCCTGTACCCCTCATACATCAGAATAAAGCAAGTGCAATATGAAATTAAATTATATGGCTGGTTTCATGAAATATGAAATACTTCATCCCCTTAAATTCATGCAGATACATTCCTTTACTTCATCCTGCTATGTCCCTTCTTGATTTATGGGGAGCATAATTTTTGACTAAAGATGTGCTTGATGGAAAAATTAGTATCTCAAGACCATATTCTCATACTGTTTAAGTAAATAGAAATCCAAAATGACCCTATGAATGTAAGTAAGACTGAAATACATCACTTCTTTTTGCCTCACTTTCTTCAGTGTATTTAAATCTAAAACTTCTTTATAATATACAATAAAAGAATCACTCTGTTGTGTTCTTTTCCAGACCCCATACCGTTGCTTCCATTTTCATGGCAGCAGATGTTTTTTTTTCTTTTGATCAGATTAACCAAGTACTTGTCTATTCCATCAGGGAAGGAGATTGAGGACTGGCTGCCTTCAGCTGGGCTTTTCTCATCAATCTACATGGAAAACCTGTACTCCCAACCACAGCAGCACATTGAGGGATCAAAGTACAAATGCAAATGAGGACTAAAAAGCATGATGCTCTGAATAATGGCTTAAACAACAGTTTATTGTTAGCTGGTGTTAATTTATGCAGTGTGTCTGTCAAGAGGAACATCAGTAACGAACATGCCTGTTAGACTGAGGGATGAAGAACTGTAGTGTTTTAGTGCCTTCTTGTGCTGATGCCTAGAAGTGCAGGTGAGTGAAACCTCGAGATGAATTTCAGTCTGTTCAGATATAATAAAGGAACAAACTCCTGCTGCATTTTTCAGCTCCTTGTTAATAATGCCCAATAGCAACCTAAAATTTCGCAGAGAGAAGGATTTTTTTCTTCAGTGACAGAAAAGTATTTTAGCTCAGCAGCCACTGTAATAGCTGTGGCTCAAAAAACTCAAACAAACCACTCATATTAAAAATGTCTGTGCTGGAAAAAGGTGTTGCCTGGGAAGTGTGATGCTATCAGAATTGCTATTAGTCCCTCAGACCCCAAAAGTGTCTTGCTCAGACTTGTACCCAGACACTCAGTTACAGGGAACAGTCTCCCTTTGCAGTGAGCTGGATGTTCAGGTCAGTGATGTTCCTGAATAAAATTTAGGCAAACCTCATACCCATAAAATCATATGAGGGGAGAAAACTGAAAGTGAGTTAGAAAGACTAAGAAAAGGAGAGCTGAATTGAATGTACAATGTCATCACATTGCTCTTAAATGCAAAGGATGGCACCATTTCTCCCAGTAGGCTCAGGATGCAGTACTTGATCCTCTCCTTTGGGCAGGACAGCTCCCAGTCTAGTTCTCTGCTCCCAGAGCAAGTGCACAAATGGACATGAGGGCAAAGTCCTTCTAGCTCCGTCTTCCTTTTACCTGTCCAGATAACTTGGAAATGCAGAAAAGTTAAAGATTTATAAATTTGTGCTTACTTTGCAATATGAGAGTAATCACTTGGTCCAATCCCTACTTTCTTAGTTGCAATATCCAATCAGGTTTCACTCAAGTGTACGGTCAAAAGGCTAAGAAACAGATGTATATTAAGATTACCAAATTCCTTCTTTTAGTAACTCTTTTTGAAATTTTCCATGTCACTGTTTAAGAATTGTTTATAGCCTGCAAAAGTACTTTCCTCCCTGTCTTTCTTATTACAGAATTTTCCATTTTCTCCTGAAAAATGTTGCAGGGAGAAACAGTGATGTCACAATAACATATCTTTCTGAGGTGTAAGTCTGCTACATACTGCATGAAATATGATGGAAAGTATAATGGATTGGAAGAAAATGCATATGGGGTCTGGAGACATAGATCAAATGCATGGTCTGTTAATTTTTGAGACTTGTTCAAAGAAACTCCCAGAAGAAATTTCAGCTCTTAAATAATTTTGAGTGCAGTGGCATTTTGAAAAGTAGCTTGGTACCACTGATGTGCTGAAGATTGCTTTGACTCAATTATTTCATGGGCCTAAATTCTCAAGTAAGATGATATCTGTCAGCCCTAAACACTCAACATGAGAGCTAAGACACAGGCTTGTTTATTTCCACTTTGCACATTGTCACCTGCAATAAAGATTATCACAAGTGAATTATGTCCCCTCTGTGGCTTTGCACAGGTGCAGTTGATGGAGGCTTTGGAAATATTTCTTCTGCTGAGCCATGAGACTGAATGGGTTCTACAGTTCAACTCCCTCCATACAGCCTTCTAGGATTACAAGAAGTAAAAAAGCAGGAACAGAGGGTCAGGGTTTTTAAAAAAATATTTCAGTTAGCCAAGAAAATATTTATCTTTTCATTAAAATCAATAAAGGGAATGAACTTTGGGTTTGTGTGATCAAATGAAACTATTTTTACAGAGCCACCAAAAATTACTCTAAATTAAATATCCTGAAATTTCCCTGCATGGGAAATAGCAATTTATTCACAAAGGATAGACGTAAAAGATTTAATATACATTCCTAAATCTAATTACTATTAATTTCTCTACCACTTTAGGATGTATTTCAGCTGATGTTTATAAAGAAACTGTTTCTAAAGGTGGCACTTATTTCATTGAGAGTATTCTGTCATTAGTTTTCCATCAGGCCTCCAGCAAGCTAATCCATTAAGGTCTCTTTGGAGCATCAACAACGACAAAATCAAAAAAAATCCCAATCCATTTGGGTCACTGTGTGAAATAAAAATGTCATTACTCTGGGAGTGCCTTTGTCCAAATGCAGAAGTATGCTTCAGCCTGGAGCCAGCTTTCTGCGGGTCAAGACATCAGCTGATGTTACTTTGGAGCAAGTTATTTCATTCTGCAGTAAAATGGAAAGAGTAAATGTCAATCCTCTTAACAGAATAATTCTCTTCTTGCTCTAAAAAAAGTGCCTAGCTACTGGAAAAGTATTTCACTACTAATATTCTTAGCATTTATTCAGTTCTGCTTTCCACCATGATAGCAAGTGGTTTCAAAAACTGGCCTCAATCAATCACAGTAGTAACGAGCTTCAATGGAAGAAGTTAATTTGTAGTTTTGATTTTCAATACATATTTAGACTGTTTCAGTAAAACTATTTCAGAGTAACACAAAGGTAAATTAAGCACTTATAATTCCAGATGCATCTTTATACAAGATTATAGAAAAATTCAGAAGAGAAATAATGTCTTCTGTTTTTTATTATTGACCAAGATCATTCTTAGAATTGTCTGCAGTAGCTTGGGTGTGTATGTATCTATAGATATATAGATATATACACATTTATATACAGACCTAGGTATAAGTACTCTGTTAAATCTCACATTCCAACCCAGCAGAGGGCAATATAAGTATATGCTCAAAAGCCAATGTGTTATGTAAAACAAGAGGTTTTCTACATCATATTTGAGTTGCTAATTGCTTACAAAGAACAAGTAATGTTCTCCTTTCTATGAGAAAACCAGGTGATCTCTGGAGAATAAGGGCATGCACTCTTCTCCCTGTGCACTGGAGTTAGAATAATAAGCAATGGGTGGAAATTAGAGCAAAATAAATCATTCTTAAGCATAAGAGAAAGTCTTCTAATTGCAAGGACAATTCAGCATCAAAGTAGATTTCCTGATTGTGGACTCTTTATCAAAAGCCCAGAATAACCTCTATTCCTGGTTTTGGAAGAGGTTGCTGTTACTTGATAACTGTATAAATGTTATGTTACAGAAACATCCCTATACAGGTGAAGAATGGTACCAGTTTCAGAAAAGGCCTTTGATTTACATGCACACTTATGTCAGTAGGGTCAGATGTAAGTTCATGGCTGCATGTGACAATCCAGAAATGATTTCTAATGAATAACAGAAAAGTATAGAACTGGGAGACGCATAAAATTATTTTAATTCAAGGTCTTCTTCAAACCTTTTTCTGTAAAGTTAAAATTATATCTGATTGTTTGGTAAAAAATTTAAAAGGAGAGAAGAAAAGGAATCTTTTATTATTATTCAATCTTTCAAAAAACCCATTATAAGTATAACATTCAGAGTAATGTGTGAGCTACTGCTATCTCCTAAAAGTTTTTGAGTTAGCTAATGTATGTGCATAATAAAACTCTACCTTCAGAGCAGTAGTACAACAGTTACTATTGCATATTTTAATTACCTCTGCCAATACGAAGTTATAAATCAGTCTTTCCTCAACATGTAACAAACCTCACTAAATCTCTGCAGAACTGAGAATGTACATATCGTAAGGAATAAATAATAAACATGTAAAAAATGGGAAATAATTTAATACAGTCATTCACAATAACCTCAAGTAGCATAGAATCATAGAATGGCCTAGGTTGAAACAGATCTTAAAGATCATCTAGTTCCAACCCTCCTGCAGTGGGCAAGAACATCTCCCACTAAACCAGCTTGCTCAAAGCTCCATCCAATCTGGCCTGGAACACTTCCAGAGATGCTCTCAATCACTTCTCTGCCCAGCCTGTTTTTGTCCCTAGGATTTCTCCAATCCAGGTGTAGCACCTTGCACATCTGAAAATAAACTTGTACTGTGAAGAATGAGTTGTTCTTAAAGATCTTCTGGAAGCATCAGAGTCTAACATCCAAAGCCAAAACTGTAAGGTAGAATGGTAATCAAAAGACATATAAAATTGTGTATGCTATAATTTAATCATAAACTGAGCCTACACTCCTACAACAGAATCAGAAAGAATAGATGTAAAATATATTTTGCATTTACAGCTGGGTGAAGTCTATTCTTCTATTTTGTGTTCTTTTTATATTTTTGATATTCAAAGGCCAAAAATGCAGGCACAGTGACAAAACAGGGGGAGACTTCAGGTTCAGGGTAAGAGAAGCTGAAAAAGTGTATAGGAAAAAGCAAAGGGAAAACAAAGAAAAACAGAAGGAGATGGAAAGAGCAGGAGAGTATATGGGCTTCCTATAATTTACACCATTCTAGAAGGTGTTCAAGCCCCTGAGGGAAACAGTCAAAGGGATTCATTATAGCAGGTATAGTTTATTAATCTAGCCCTAGAAGAAAAATTGATTTTTCTTAAAGAGGAAGGAAAAAGTGGTTTACAGAAACATATCTCCATGGAATACAATTCATGCATGGAAATTACTGCTGCAGGCTATTCTATTGAAAAAATGCGCATGGTAGAAAACAGTGTTCTGTAAAAAAGATCAGCTTTTCAGCTTAGTCTGGTATATATAACACTGCAATAGCCACCTGTTTCTGTCTTCATAATGTGAAGTATGTAGTAATCATTGGCTACATTTTTGAAGAAAATTATTCTATGATAGCATGTAACACAATTAGATACAAAATATTTATGTTTCACCTATCTGGAGCATTCCCCCACCAAAACCCCAGAATACTGGGCTAGAGGAACCTGAGACAGGAGTAGTAGTAATGTCTTTGCATTTTTTTTGTTTGTTTCCCATTGAATCATAGAATCATGGAATGGTTTGTGTTGGAAGGGACCTTAAAGGTCCAACCTTCTTCCCATGGACAGACACATCCTCCACTAGACCATCCCCAAAGCACCACGTAGCCTGGCCTGGAACAATTCCAGGCACAGGGCATCCACAGCTTCTCTGGGCAACCTGAGCCAGTGTCTGGAGATCTGTATTGAAAGTGGTGTTCCTCATATATGAAAAGCTCAATTATTTGGGTGCTGACTTTTCACTGTTCAGGCCATTCAAGGGAGGTGATCTCCCCTAATTTTAGACATAGATATGTAGAAACCTAGTCTGAATTATTTTTGGTTCTCCCTCTGGTCAGTGGAGAGAGATAGGCAGAGGAGCTCATCAAGTCCTAAAATCTGTGACTAAAATACAAGTGATGCCATTCAAGAGATGGCCTAGTTTTCCAAATGGCTATAGGGAGAGCTATAAGTGGTTTAGATTAGGTAATGAACATTCAGGCAACTACAGAATCCCAGAATCCCAAAATCGGTCAGGTTCGAAGGGATCAGAGTGAGTCATATGATCCAACCTCGCTACTCAAGCAGAGTCATTCTAGAGAGTACATTGCATAGGATTGCATCCAAACAGTTCTTGAATATCTCCAGTGAGGGAGACTCCACAACCTCCCTGGGCAATCTGTTCCAGTACATGGTCACCCGCACAGGAAAGAAGTTCTTCCTCATGTTCAGGTGGCAC
>JAOXXN010000446.1:56560615-56579317 GCA_026770055.1 Myrmophylax atrothorax
AAATCTAACTGATTTTTAAGGAGCTGTGATACAAGTTCTTCTCCCCCATAAGAGTTTGAATCTTGCTTGAGGAGGTATTGATCAGAACAATATTGCAGAAAATGTCCCAGATCTTACTGGTAGCCCCATTTTGATTTCCTCACAAGAATAGTAGAGGAATAAGAGACCAGAGAACTACGAAAGCACAACCTAGACCCAAAGACCCAGAAGTTCTCAGAGTTTGAAATCAGCAGCAGACACAACTTGGAGCAACACAATCCACAATAGAATGTGATCAAGTGAAGAAGGGTAGAAATCCATGAGCTGTGAAATTTTTTACAAAAAATGAAATGCTGGAAAAACCTCAGATGCATTAATCCTCATCACCCAAAAGACTAAAAGAAGAGGCTGGGTGGTACTGTTATGGGAATGGGGTAGGAGAAATGTCAGCCAGTCTCAGACTTAAGCCAGTCTCAAACTAAATGTGAGAATAATTTTCCACTTATAAGTGGTGTATGTGTGTGTGTATATATATGTGGCAAACTATATATGTATGGTATATACATTTTTCTTCATTAAAATACATCATCTAAAATAAATTTTACAATCTTAGTGCCTTTAAATAGTACTTTGTTACTTGTATGCTTTATGTACATGCCTTTTAGTATGAAACACGTGGACATTCTTACAAATATGCCAGAAGTGTACTAAGTGAAGCAGTATTAGCTCTCACAGAGATGTTCATCACAGTTCTGTTAGCTCCCTCCTGATCATGTCTTCATGATGTTAAGAGATTTATTTTGCACTTGTACCTAGGTTTCAGCTTTTTTAATGAAAAATATTTCCCCACAATACTTGCAGTGCTTATTTTATGAATACAGAATGAGGTTTCTAAGAACTTAAAATTCATGTGCTAATTGGCTTGAGCTAAAATTAGTTAAAAACTAAATTCTTTAAGAAATTTATTATTTCTGTTGGCATTCTCTTTGTTCCAAGTAGTCTTAATAATGAAATAATGTAATCAAACTTTCCATACTGTTAAGTAATTAAAAGCTTGTGCATAGGGTGTAAAAACAAATTAATAGATTAAGTTGTAATTAAGCTTATCTGTTCATGGTTATAGCTACTGGCTGTGGCTATACAGGCTGTAAGTAGAATGGTGTGAATAGCTTTGCTGCTTACTCCTGGGAGTCTACTGCACTCTCCAAAGGAACCCAGCCCTTCAGCCTGGCACCTCTGCAGATCTTGGCTACAGTGGGTCTGAGGTAGGGAGCTGCACATCTCACTCCAGTTCTCTGGAAAGTTAACTATTTCAGAGAGATCTTTTCTTCAAAGATTCTGTGTCTCAACTTGAAGTCGGATATTTGCTCTCAAAAGGTTTCCCTTGGCATTGCTGCTGTCTCTAGCGTGCACAAAGGAAGCAGCCAAGCAGTGTGACTGTGGCAGGAACCTAGGGGAATGCTTGAAGCACACAAACAGATGAACTCAGGGTCTGCTCAGCCACTGTGTAACCTGTGCCTCAACCAGACCAACATAAGGGCTTGATTCCCTAGTGTGCTTTATCTGCTTTCCACTGCTCCAGTGATGCAAAATAGATGTAAACTCAATTTAAATGACTTGTATGCTTTCAGTAATTTGTGTTGTTCTGGTATATTAATGAATCTGTGCTTAAATAAAACTATTATAATCAATTTAAGGTTGATTTTATCAAATCTTCATAAAAATTTTGAGTTATAGTTTTGTCTTTAAGTTCTTTGTTTATAAAATATAAACAAAATGCATCTTATCTTTCATGCAATCGAAATTTTCATACACTATTTACTTCATAAGCAAAGGACTGAAAGTGCTTAGAAATCAGTAAATTTCTAGATAGAATGTATGCAGAGAATTACAGGTAGGGAAATAGAACAGAAAGAAAACAAAATCTTAAATCCTACAGCCAAGCATTAAAGACACATCTTAAACAACACATCTGCACTGCATAATCTTTCTCCATACTAGTAGTATATATCCAGCATAAGTTTTTCAGTGAGAAAGGGCTAAATGAGAGAGTGATGCTATGATACCAAAGCAGCTTCACTTAAATAAGTTTGGCTGCTCTCTCCAGTGATGTGAGGCAGCTCTGTGCTTGAGACATCACAAGGTAGACCACCCTGTGTAGCCCAACTGTGTACATGCAAACTAGCAGAGAGTATGCCAGACTAATGCTGCCTTCAAAAGGAGACAGGTACCCTGTCTCAGCTCCCTGATGTAAAGTCAACTGATTATGTAACTGTCCTTCTGTAATTTCAACTAAGTGCAAGTCCAAGAAGGACTTGGTCTTTTTTTTTGTTTGTTTTAGGAAGACTGAATGAGGTTTGGGCAGTTCTGCTGGGCTGTTGTATGCTGTAACAATGCCTTAAATTGTCAGCAACTCATGTCAGTTTACAGTAAAACAATGCTATGAGAGAAAGCAGTTAAACCCTAGTATGCATGGATGAAGGCTGTCATAGTATCCTTAGCATAGCACTTTTATGGCTGCTTTGAGCAACCTGGCAGGAGCATTGGAACTAGATGGTATTTAATGTCTGTTCTAACCCAAACCATTCCATGATTCTGTGATTCTCTGACACTCTAGTCCAGGCAGCTTTCAAGAGAGAGATCTCAAAACACTGAGCACCCCAAGAGGCAGTATGTCCTAGGCGCATCACAGCCATAGCAAGGAGCTGCAGGATGTCCTTACATTTCTTGCAGTACCATTGACTGGTTAGTTGCACTGTATACATGCTGGTCTCACAGAAGCTTAAGTTAGAGGGAAATCAGATTATGGTTTGGGCTGGAAGGAACCCTACATATAACTTAAAACTTACATAGAACTGCTGCAGACAGGGGCACCTTCCACTAGATCAGGTTGCTCAAAGCCATCCAACCTGACCCTGAACACTTCCAGGGGTTGGGGCATCCCCAGTTTCTCTGGCAACTCGTTCCAGTGCCCGACTAACCTCATAGTGAAGAAATGTATAGTAAATTTTTAATACCATTGTTTCTGTTTATGTAATGAGAGCAGCCTTCTAAAAGAAGGAATTTCTTATCAAATCCACCTTATTCTGACAGCATTGGAGACAGCACATGCTCTCTGATACTCCCATTGCACCAGACCTTTGGGTGGTGTAGATGCTGCTCTCTCGATGATTTGCATCATATGAAAATTGAGAACAGTGAGTAATAACTTGCTATATAAGGGCTTCACAAGTAGCCTTGTTTTAATGAATGTAGATGGGAAGCATCATCCTAATTACTCAGTGTCTAAAAGGTACTTTTATTTCCAAGTCCTATTATCTTCAGAAACTGCAAATTTTTAAAGTATTAATCAGATACTTCCTGGCTTTCAAGATGGGTTTGGGAAGAGAGGAGTGAGATGTAGAAGTTATTTGTTATCGTTCATATAGAATGGTTTAAAAATAAATATGGTTTGTTGTTATGCAGTTGTCATATAAAGGTCTGATAATCTCACTGATCCAGCTTGATATATCTGATAGACTCTGGTAAATGGAGTCTAATGTATAGCATTTTTTTCACTGTTACATGTATTATATTTCTCCACTTACTTCTATAAACACTTAGTGATCCTCACAATGTAAAAAAACTCAGATGATAATAACAGTGCAAGTCTCAACCGTATGGTAAGCACTGGTGCTGACCAGAATAGACAAGGATGTTTTCAAATTCTTTGATTATTTGATACATAAAATTAAGTCATAGACCAACCGTAAAAAAATTAAGTACTCCTGTGGTGAGAATCTTGAAAAGGATAGAGGGAGTATCTTTACCCAGTGTGAATGCAGCTACTTCATAAATTACACAATTATGAAGGTGACAGCTTTGAGCTGATATCTCATGTTGGACTGTGTATTGGTTTTGTCCTGAGCTCTCCTTCCAGAAAGACCATCCTGTATGCAGTATCTCTCTTGGAGCCTATGCTTCCACTGCTAATTGCAGTCTAGCATAGAGATATCTGACAAAAGTTGGACACTCAAAAAATTTAGTTAAAGCAGCACTGTGCCGTGTGCAAGAAAATTACCATATTTTACCTCTGCTGTCTGTAGGGAGTCCTTCATCCTGCATGATAGACTACTCTGAAACTGAGAAATACACTCCTGAAAGTTTTCTAGTTTTAATGGTCCTGAGAGCATTTACCATGAAATGTGTTCCATACTCCTTCAACCATAGAATAAGCCCTGGAATTGTTTATATTTCCAGTACTAGCATTTCACGTTTCTTCAGGAAGGCCTCTGCCTTTGGCCTGCATTCTTTCTTCTTAGGCATATGATATTAGCCAAAGTAAATCCCTATTTGCTGTGACTTTCTTAACAATGGGTCCAGATCATCTTAAGTCAGTGATTTGTCCACCTTAGCTGATGTTGTTCCCTTTGATATTCACCTACCACTAACAATAACACTAGTGATTTTTATGGTTCCTTTTATTTTGCTCACAGCAGAGGGGAAGGTTGTCAAGTTGTGTAAATGAATATTTTCCTGAAGGATCCAGTTAGTAGCACAGCTGCTTAATAATTATTCCTAATTTTTAGTTTCAGATGAAGATTTATCAGCTTTTAATAAATTTAATGTTTATCACATTGATTTTTATCATGTTTATTCTACAAGCCCAATGTCGTGTGTACTAACAGAAGTCAGCATGTTTATATTGACAATACCATCAAATTGGCAATCAAATAAAATACTAACATAACCATCTGATACCCATATCAAATATAGTTTTAAAAATTGTACTTAGCATAACTCATATCAAATGGCTTTAGTTATATCAAGTTCATTCAAGTCCTTCATGTGTTTATTACTGTTAATATTTTTTCAGTTCTGTTGGTTGAGATGGTTATGATTTAGGTTCAATATTAATTCCTTCCATACAAAACAGGAGAGAGAATTGTCCAAGCAAATTCATAAAGAAAGAGTAAAGTTTAGGAAAGGTGAGTGGCTCATATCTGTATGTGCATGAGGTAATCGGAGAATTATATATCTGGTATGAATTCTGCTGAGCATTTTTCTTGGTCAGACATGTAATACTGTGAAAAACACTATGACCTGTTTTATACAATGGGTCATTTCAGGAACTTTTAAGAAAGTGAAGAATCCACGAAGTTCAAAACAATGAAAGAGGAGGGGACTACTCTTCATATTATTATTATCTGAGAATCTAGCAATTTAGTAAGCACTGAGAACAAGTAAATAACACATTATGAAAGGCTGTTCCTGTCCTTCCAGATTTTTGGCATTTAGACCTAATAAGGGCTTGTGAGATAATTGTCCCATCATGCTGTCTTTTCTAGAAGCTCCCTTTTCAAACAACCACATCACCTTTGCATGCTGAGAAAACAGCACTGCTAAATCAGAGAAAAGAAATATACAGATACATATAAATTAAGTGATTACAAGATCATGCAGTAAAATAGTGACAGATGCAGAAATTAAATATGTAGGGAAAATTTCTTGTTGATTTCAAAGGTCAAAATTTAACATTAAAAATCTTGTTTCCTGTTCCACATGACAGCTTCTGTTTTACCAAAGTAATGCTCATATATATGACAGAGAGAGCTTAAGATCCAAAAATCTCTAGATCCAGAAAATCTCCAGGTTCAAAAAATCTTCAGGACAAAAATGGGAATTTGGAGTTGAGTCAGAAGTCAGTGTCTCTGATCAAATACTCTAACTCATTTGAAGATGACCAGAGTAAAAGCTCTCCAATATAATTACACTGCTCTTTGAATATGTAACCTGAATATCAATATGAAATATAATCAGTTAGGGCCATGTTAGGAAAAAAACCCTCAGTAAGCAGAATACTACAAAACCATGAAGACTTTGGATGATTAAGTAACATAGCCCTACATTTTAAAAGTAAATGAAAAAGAGAGAATGGAACCATATAGCAAGTAGCATGATACCTTCTGCATGTATCTCCTGATGTTCAGTTCATCAGTTCTTTAAAACCACAGTGAAAGAACACATCTATAGTCTGTGGCATAAGTTGCTGCTAATCAGCTCCTCCAGTAAATTTGCTGTGAAGTGTGCTGATGGCCCAAGTAAATGCAATGTAGTTTATTTTGTAATGAAAAGAAGTTACTCTATGTCCCTTAGAAGATGGGGGAAAGGTCTCTTTGAATTCAAGAAAATACAGTCTAGAAGAGCTTTAATGTAAGAAGACTAAATTTATCTGAAAGTGCAGTTTTTTGCAGATCTGGCTGCAGATGGGAGACAGTTGGTTTAAGGTTCATAGAGGTTTTATGACTACAAATAATTGAATTGCTCTTAATATGTGAGACATTTTTCCATTAAATTGAATGGACTTCTATGGCAGCAACTATTCTTACAGACAATGCTAGCCATCAGTCACATTTCAAACATGTGATTGCAAGGCTCTATTTAGGCTCTGCTAAGTAGAAACTGTTCTGCTGGACAGTGAGATCACATGCAACAAGAGACTGAATCCCAGAGCCACCTTGATTTTGACTGCAGTGTTATTCCATGAGGTACTAGCTGGAATCATCTGAAGACGGTATTTTATATTTTAAAACCAAGTTGGGTACTATTCATTAAGCAGACTGCCTTTTCTTATATGTTTGTTTCTATGTTAAACCCTGGGCTATTTAAGTGAGAAACTTTTTAAAATTGTGCTACAGTCCTGTCCTCTAAGGTACCGAGTGTATCCAGCAGAGTGCCAAGCCAATCAACTGCTATCAAACCAGGCAGGCAGTGTGTTCTTAGCAGTGCTCTGGATTAAACTGTTATTCATTAGCATGGCAAATTCCAGCAGGTACCATAGTAGCAGTTTTAGGAACATTGGAAATCAGGAACATAGGCTGGAGGAAACATGCTGGTTAATCCAATCCCAAACTATGTCTTTTTCCATGAACCAGTTCTTACCTGTCCTTCCTTTTCTGTATCAAGTTGATATTAAAAGCAGAAAGTTCTTTTGTTTTCGTTTTTTGGGTTTTTGTTTTTTGTTTTGGTTAGTTGGTTTGGGTTTTGTGTGTTTGTTTGGGGGTTTCTTTTACATCAGTTCTTACCCTGAGGCTGGTCTAGAGCTCCTGTTGAGAACCTTTTTCTCATTTCCAGTCACATGCATTCAAAGACAGCTTATTCTCCATTTACTCTTCTGCAATCATCCATATTAAATTGTTCTCCCTCTCTTCTGTTTGTCCACCTGACATGCTCATCTCTCTCCCCTTTAAATATATGATCCAGAAATCCTATTCAGATCCAATGGACATCAGAAGATGAAAAGAACACTCAGAATGCAAAATCTGTATCTTGTGAAACAAGGCAGCTCAAATGTCATGACAACAGTACTACTCCCAACCACAGAATGCCTTTTCCCTTCATCTGTGGAGCTCCCTGGAGTAGAAGTGCAGTAGGCTGTGTGATTACTCCATGAGCATTCTCTTACTCCTGTTTACGTAACAGGGATCCCTTGCTAAGGAGCATTCAAGGAGCAACTAATACCTGACAAAATCTTAGAAGTGTGCTGCTTGAGTTTCAGTGCTGTGATGCAGTACGATCCTCGCTGTGCATAGTGGTGGCAAAACACAGGAGGTTGTATGTGTAAGAGAAAATACGCCTACATAAACTTTGAGGGAGCCTAAAGGGTCTTTTTTGTTTTTTTCTGCAACATCAAAATACCTTTCCATGTTGATTTGGATACTAGAAAGCTTCAGTGTGTGTATAATTTCTCTTTTCAGACAAATTAGGTCTTCCAGGAAACTCTTCTATATGTTACTTATAAGTGCTTCTTAATCTTGGTATGTTGTAGGACTAGATAAATATGTAAAATATTAGTCTAGACAGATGCTAGTCTAGCAGAGAAGGGTTCCAGCAATAAAAACTGTGTTGCAAATGCATTGGTTCACCTCCGTGAGATTGCACAGGAAAAACAAAAATGTCATCATTTTGATGTGTTGTTTCTTGACTCATTTTCTAAGGAAAACTCAAATCACAAGAGAAAATTAAACAATTGTCAAGGAGATGAAGAATCCAGACCACTAGAGTGAATCAGTGATTGTTGATGATTGTTCTTAGACTTCAGTTCTGTTATGTTGACCCACTTGCAGACTTGTATGGAAACCGATCATCCTTCTTCAGGAGGGTTTCACATTCCCATCTAAAAAGTTGTCTTTAGATGCAAGAAGAGTTTTGAGCTGACAATAACGATGCCATACCCTGTATTATACTTGTTATCATCCTACCTGTTACTATGCTCTATGAAAAATAGCACTGTTTCAGGACAGGCACGTCACTAGGAAACAAAATTTGGCTGTGCCCAAACCCTTGGTGGCTGGCTGAGTAATGATCAAATGTCTGATGTGATCAGCAGGTGCTATGCCTCCTACTCCCTCCCACAATTATAACATGAGTTCAGTTTATCTTTTATATTTAAAAATAATTGTACTGTTCAAACAAACATAAACCCATTCAGAAAATGACTAAATTTGGCTTTCAGACAGCTTTTGAATGCCTGGTCACTGCTTCTGAGTGATGAATAATGGAAATGGAAAAGTCAGTGCTATTACCACATTGAAAACATCTCCATCTACATCTCCTTCCTAAGATGTTGCGTTGATGACATACCAACAGGCAACATATGTCACATGTATTACCTCTGTGTGTCTGAAAACAGTCCTCTGCTCAGAAGCAGCCACTACCCGAGGTTGTGGGTACACCTGCACCATTTGTTAAAGGCCAGTCTGGACCTCAGACACTCCCCAACAAATGTGGGGACAACAGGGGAGTTGGCCTGGCTGCCCAAGTGATAAGCACTTACCTTTTGAGTGTCCAGTGGATGGTCCTCCATCAGGTACTGCACATCTCACCCCGACCTGCGTGTCTGAGCCTCCCTGGCCCTGTTGCTGTTGTTATGGCACACAGGCACAGGAAATTCTGTCATCTTGTTCGCAGGAGAGTGATGGGGACTGGCCATGGGAACTTGCCCTGCTTACAGCTGGCAGGGACCTTTGTTTTTTGTCCACTTGTAAGCAAATCTTCTCAAAGATAGGCAGAAGGTTTCCACAGCACATGCTTATTCTTGCTAGAACGCTAATCTGCAACTACCAAAAATGAAAATTTCAGGAGTGGATTTAGATGAAATACTGTGTGATAGTTTGGGCCTTAGTTTTAGCTAGACCTCAATTTAGCAGGCTCAGAGAATCTATGTAGATTAGGAGAGACAGGTATCACCTGACTTAAGTAACCAAAGAAATATTTCATACCAGATGACACAAACCTGAGATATGAATACAGTAGAGTAGGAGTGTTCTCTCAGTTGGCATCATGGCTGCAGTAGAGGCAGGACACTCTGCTGCTGTCCTGCTGCCTGGGCCTTGCTGCTGCTGCCACTGCTACTTCGCATTTTGGTTTAGTTCAGGGAAGTAGAAGCATTTTATTGTTATTTCTTTCTGTTCTTTGCTGGGTGTCTTTTGGAGTGCTTTGTGAATCTAGAGAAAGGAAATACGGTTTTGGTGGGAGGTAGAAAATTGTTGTTATATCTAACTTGTGTAAGTGTGTGTTATATTGTAGTTTAATTTTTTCTGTATAAATATATATAGTTTAAACCTGTTCTAAGTTCTTATTTTCTTTCCTCTCTTTTCTCAGCAGAGGGAGGGAGTCTCTGTCTCTCTGTTGGGCAGTTGGTATTTTGCCAGCTTAACCCAAGACACTGCTAGCGAGACTATCTAACCTTTGTCAGTCTTTCTCCAGAAGTCATGGATCATGGCACAATTATAGCAATAAGGCTGTAAGTTAAGGTAAAGCCAGAGAAATAAAATTCCAGAAGTTTTAAGACATTTAGATTGTTTGTAAGAAGCATCTATAACTTTTTACTGAATATTAATGAGAATGAGGTTAGAAGTAGATCCACAGTGGTATAGAGGGTCCATGTCTAGGGATGGTTTCTGACAGGAAGAGCAGACATACACTTTCTTAGACTGCTTTGTGGGACTTCATCCTAAAAGATACAGTAAAAAATATTCTGCATCATAATACTTGCCTACAGGTCTGCCCCAGTGAGGAAACACGTTAGTCCAAATCAGTAATTGCAAGGCAAAACTCCTTCCCACGTTTTCCCACAATGAAATGAATAAACATGAACACAGGCATTCACTCAAGCAGAAAAATCTGCAAAATCTTACTTTGTGAGCAGATATGCAGACAGTTCAGTTTAATTCTCACTAGTTCTTTCCACTAAACTAAAAAAAATCCCTGAAGGAAGAAGTGCTTGAATCAGCTCCACAGAGAACAGAAGTTTATCCTATTCACAAAGTCAGATGAATCTTCTATTGAGATGCTAAGTGTTGTTTCATTGCCTTCCATACAGCGTTTCCATAAGATCTAAAGAACTTTTTATGCCACATTTATATTCATTGTGAGCTTTTTGCCCCTGGCTCTCCAGCTGTTTCCTTGCTTACATCCTGAGGCACGAACTGCTTAACTTGGGGAGTAGGAAGACTAAATTATTGACAGGGGTGGTCTAATAGACAATTTTAGAGAGTGTGTACACCACAGAATTGGTTATCCAGATATTCCAGGTAAAGGAACAAATCTCAAGAGCAGAAATAAAAACCAGCACAGACTGAGAGAACACAGAGATGTTAAAAGGGACATTTAAAATGTGAAAGGGCAAGAAACCAGCATAGTAGACAGTGATGGTGAGTACACTAAGTGATATGAGTCTGGATGCTAGTTAGTGAAAAAAATCAGTGAAGAACAGGTGGATTATATGTCTACAGTGATAAAGCGTTGGAAGTATGGAATAGGAACGCAGAACACTGAAAAAGAAAAGGTCAGAAGCAGAGAGAGGCTTTTTGCTATCAAAATGGGAAGAAAAGAGGCATTTTAGAAAAATGAACAGTTTGACAACAGTTGAGATGATAAATGAAGGAGAAAGGAGGTGATGGTAAACACAGGCTTAACAGGTTGGCAGCAAAGTGATTTTAAAGATTATGGTAAAGAACAGAGAGGAAAATTTGGAGTAGAGATAAGATGTTTTTTTTCTACCCAATGAATTCACTGATGAGTAAGTTGTTCTCACCAACAGTAAACTGATGACATGAGTGCCAGTGTAGGCTTAAGCAGTAGGGGAATGTGTTACAGGAAAAAGGGATCCACCATTAAAGAGTTAGAAACAAGAGATGTTGAAGGGCTTTATAGTAAGAACTGAGAAGAAGGAAGAAATGTGTTAGAGTTGCTTTTTAAAATAGAAGCTGATTTCTAATAGCTTTTGATTATTAGAAGATGTTTATAGCATTTGAGGAATTCAGTCTTACAAGGGGAAGTTTGTTCAGCCTGATTATTAAGAAAGACATTACAGAAGTCCTGTTTTAAAAAAAAAAAGTTAAAATAATTCCTTTATGTGCAATAAATAATGGCATATGGACAATACCAGAATAACAACACAAAACCCACACTAAACCAAGGTTGTTTTCTTTTCCTATCTGCAACAAGAATTTCCTCCTGAAACACTCAAAACTATAAGCCATTTAACCAAATTTCCTTGATCTGTAGATAACAGGAGACAGGAACTAAAAAATCGATAATGCTTCTATTCCAGCTCCTCCTTTCTGATCTACACCATGGTCAAAATATGTAAAACACCTCTGGCTGAGCAAGAGAAGACAATCTTGGGTAGAAAGATCAGCTTGCCCAAAGCTTCACTTCCATTGGATCTGGAAATCTGCACATGAAGGCAGACAACTGTTGATAGCAGTGAAAGCTCATGCTATTTACTTTATGTTGCAAACCTACTGAAGGCGTTTCTTGTCCACAGCAGACTTTCTGTTACAAGACTAAGGTCCTGATGAGGAAGGTACTGTTGAGGGAACTGCAAGTCTCCCAAATATCTTACTGCTGTTAGAGATAGTTTGAAATTGTATCCTGATCAGTACCCTTAGTATTTAAAAACTAGCTTTGTTTCATTGTTTTGATTTTTTTAAATTTTCTACTATCCAAAATTGCCCCAGTATTATTCCCTAATATTCCCTAGTAATATTTTCATCAATTCTTTTTATGAAAGATGCATAAATAATAGAGTAGCATACTTACTGTCACCACTGGTGTCCTAGGTATCAACCCTCTGGTAAACAAAAAATGGCCATTTCAGTAATGCCTAAATGTATCTTCAGGGATCAAATCTAAGAACTCTGTAATTCGGGGGATGACTAATTGTCATGTTCTTGAGGAAAACACAGTTTTTAGAAGAGAAGCAAAAAATGCAGGTAAAATATTTCACTCAGGTTAAACTTTTCCTATATGCAGCCTTCCAAGATGAAATATATGCTCATAAGTAGAACTGGCCTAGCATAGAACCAGAGAAGGAGAAGTTTTATCTTCTCTGTTCAAGCTGGGATGACAAGCTGCACCTTGACCCCAAACTGCTACAGATATTATGCATCCAAACTAAGACTTAGTTGGCTTTCAGTGCTCTAAGAGGACTGTGAGTATCTAAGAACACAGTATCCTGTACACCTCACACTTTTGGGTACTCAAATTTCCCCAATCAAATGAATTGAGTGCCTATTACTGATGCTTGGAACTGCTTCCTGCTAACTAGGTCACAACCAGCTCTCAACAGGACATGTTGTCTGCCAGAGATCCCAGAGGAGCTTGGTCCAGAAGACATGCTGAGAGTGTACTTCTCATTTTCTAAAAAAGCTGCGCTCATCACAAAACACAAGACACAAATGAACTGTCTTTCTAAAACACAGCCAGAGAAGGAGGCTGGTCAGAAGTAAGCTTTGTAGTTGTTTCATCCTGCCTGCCCTCACCAAAACTGTTGTCATTTCTAATTTTGTCT
Source organism: Myrmophylax atrothorax (assembly GCA_026770055.1). Classification (NCBI taxonomy): domain Eukaryota; kingdom Metazoa; phylum Chordata; class Aves; order Passeriformes; family Thamnophilidae; genus Myrmophylax; species Myrmophylax atrothorax. The sequence goes on from JAOXXN010000446.1 coordinate 56,573,433, forward strand.
TTAAAGCAGGAGGGACACTCACCGCCAGGATGTGATACACCTGGGTTCATCCCATGTGAAGCTGAGGGAATTCAGACCTTCCCCTTCTCGTCTCAAAAAGTCTTCCCTAATCACCAGTTTTGTGTTCTGAAAGGGAGAAACCCTGTCCACTATTCCCATTCACACTATGCTGCTTTACGAGAAAAACCTACCCAAACCCCCATCAAACAATTAAAGAGCAATTAGCCAGAGAGACAGCAAAGTACTCACCATTACACTGTTCACCTCTGAGTTGGAACATGTTGATTTCTGCCCTCTTCTAAGCACTAAAGAATGTGGGAGCCACATTATTTAATCTTTGCAATATTGAGTAAAAGCAAGAAAGCACATCTACCATCTCTTTTTTCAAAGCGTATTGTAGTCCTTAATGTGTGTTTTTCAAAGGTTCCTAAATCTAGGAGAGGACTATGACTGCAAATCTCACTCATTCTGCAGTTCAGACTAGATTTTATCCTGTGAAGGGACACGGCAAAGCACTGTCTTGGTCACCAATCCTTCACTCCTACTTGTGCAGCATCCTATGCCAGTCTAAGCCAGAACTGCCTGCCCCTCTCTCCCTGCCTAAGTGACCATAGTGAATCAGTTCAGAGAGTTAATCCACCTGACAGCCAATCATTTGTTTCTATGGAGTTAGTTTTCTGCTATAAAACCTACTTGATTTGTGTTACCACATGGTAGAAACACATCAACCAGGAAGCAGGAGTTGAAGAAATGATGGTCTTGGACTGAAGTTGCCCAAAGTTGCCCAGAAGCCTCATGCTGGGATGCTACCTTGGAAATTCATTCCGAGGTGTCTCATGTTGTCAAGGTATTGCAGATGTCTGTGTACTTCATTCAAGGCTGTTCTCTTCTAGGAGAGGGAAAATAAAAACAAACCCAACAAAAATAACACCCCCCCAAAACCCCTCTAAAAGTAAATGTTTCATAGCCTCTGCACCCAGAGTTGTCTGGTCTGAGCAGGGACAGCATCAGGGAACCCAGTCCTCCCCACCGTACACACTAGAAGCAGAAGGAGCATCACATCAGCTTTCTCATTGCCTCATTTTGGTAATAGTGCCCATGTGAACTGAGTGTTTTTTTTCTTCTGGTGTTCTATTTTTATTAGGCTCCACTTTTATGTTTCAGAGTTATGCTTTTGTTTAATATTGTTGTTATATATGGTCATATGCGATAGGACTAACATATAACAAATAACTGAATCAAAAGCTAAAAAAGGTGGTTCAACTTACTAAGTTTTGTTCAAACAAATAGAAAAATGTAATTAGGGAGCATACTAAAACTATCACAATCTAGGTGCCTACCTGCGACAAAGACTAAACATACAGTAAATGTTACATAGAACAAGCACCTGCCAAGTTCCCGTCAAAGAACCAGACATCCCAAAAGGTATTTATCCTTGCATAGAAGTTCTTTATCTCTGTGGTTTTCCTAAGCCCATTATCCCATAGCTTCTTTACCTTTTCTGTTTTCTAAGAAATTACACTATAACTAAGTCTCCTTAAACTTCACCTGGGTGAAGATACTCACCAAACCTGGATTCAGGGTCCACTGAAGGCAGACCTTTTCTAACCATTTCATCTTATACAGCATTTGGTCAGGACACAAATGAGCTCTTCTGGGAGTTGTGTCTGACAATTTTGAAATTGCTGCCTTCTGTAGAGACCGTTTGTTTTTAATCTTTCAAGTGCCATAGGAACATCAAACAAGATTGTAAGGAAGTTGCTTCCTCGGGTCAGGACCCATGCTGATGGAAGCAGAATGTGTATGGATTTAGGAAAACTGCTTAACATTTCTGAATTATATGTGAGTCTCAGTTCCAGAGACCCATGGAAGAGATAAGAGACTGTTCCCCTAGTACATGAAATTATTAGTGTGACAGGAATCATATATGATGAAAGCTGTTGTTTAAAAGTTATTGCAGGACTGAAGCAAATAATATAAAGCAGTTTTGGTAATTCCAGCCAGGACTCCCTTAATGCGTAAAAATTTTGTCTCGAGTCTGAGCATGACTTTTTGACTGTCTAGTCAAAAACAAAAGACTCCTTTCTCCTCATCCAATAGTCAATCACTTGTTCTTCCTCCTGGATATAGAAAGCAAAGTTTAAGTTTGTGATGAGCAGAAAAGGTACTTACATCTCTTGCATCCCCTGTTCGCTTTATGTCTGCTAAGTTACATCCCTTTAGATGCAACCTATGCACCTATGCATAGGGGAGAAGTCTGGAGTCACTCAATTCAAACCTGGAAAGATTTTAAAATGTTATGATGCTTCATGAAATGAAAAATTGTATTTTATATGTATACCTGAAATGCATAATTTCACAACCTCTAGTATCCAACTTCTATTGAAAGGTAAAAGACAGTAACAATTACGTCAGGTTTCTTGAATTTTAGAGTAGTCCTCAGCTACTGGATCATCTTTCCTCTCCAGTTTGTTGACTATCTCTGATCAATTGGATATGGTGCCTGACTTGGGCACAAGTGGAACTTTCTTTGTTAGCTATTTATTAAAGTCGTGGTGAACAGCCAGCTGTCATAGAAAGTTTGAAGCTATGTTCTTTAGTGGAATCTGATCACTTGCTCTTAACCTGACCCTCTAGCTTATCTACTTAGACACTGTCAGATGTGAATCATAGCAGATTTTCTTGCTGCCTTCTGTGTAGAATTGGACACACTGAGAAAGTGTCTGCATCTCCATCATCAGATTTTCTAATTACTTAATGTAAATACTAACTGTGTACTGTTGGGATGTTTTTCCTGAAAGGAATGTCTTGCTTATACACTGTCGAATGTTAGGATATGAGACAGCAGTGAAAATGAACACTGAAAGAAAAATCAAATAAAGAATCTGTGTGGTCTGTTAGGGGAATACAACAGCAGGGAACACTGTTAAAACCAAAGTGGAGTAAGAGAGAGGATTTTTTATGCTAAATTAAACTTTAATGATCAGGATTCCACCTGGAGCTCAGAACTTATTTCATCAGTTAAAAAGCATGAAAGTGTCTTTGTGTGAGACTAACAAACGGACTGACCAAATTTTTAAGGCCTCTCATGGAAGTGACACAAATGCACAGAAATGGGAATAAATTACTAAATGGGGAAGCCACATTTCTATCCATTGCTGCAATAACTTAGATGGAAAAGGACACATCATTAAAAGAGAAGTGGTGATAAAAGCATATCACTAGACTGCTAAGTTTGCCTTGTACTTTGCCATAAAAGCTAGGGGTCATCAGTCTGAGTGTTCTGAAAGCTTCTCTGGTCAGCAGGCCTCAAAAAACCCCAATTCCTACTTTGTTGTGAGTCAAGCCAACAAAATGTTTTTAATGGGCTTTCAGGCTTGATTTTGGAAATATCATAGTGTCAATTATGGTAAAACTAGAACAAATAATAGATCTGTCTTGAGTATAGCCATCTGAGCCCCATTACACCATAGCAATGCCATTAGAAGCAAACTGGTTTTCCTGTCCTCTCTATCTATTAAATTATCTTACCAGGAAAATTTGCCAAGCGTGTCTAAAGATGATTAACTGTTTATATATTACTTCAATTTCTCCCTCTATTGCACTTTCTGATTTCCTTTTGTTTATGTCTTGAACATCATATCAAAAAAGTAATTCATTGCCCCCATTTGCTAAAAAATACCCTCTATATGTGAAGGAAGCTAGTGTTTAGCTTTCATCTTGGTTAATATAATGGTAGTTGGGAGATTATGGATTATGACTCCAAATTTAAAGAAATTCATCTTTTCAAGAAACTGTGATATGTGAGGTATTTTGCTGCATTGGGGTTTGGGGTTTTGGGGTATTTTCTTTTTCTACTTTCACAAGGAAGCATACTGAAGTAACCCATGTAAACTGCCTGTCCACAGGATAATTAATGTCAGCTGTCACTGAAGAAAATGTTTGAGTGAGGAATGGTGTACCCCATTTAGCATGGATTGGAGAACTCTGAATCTCTTTCATGTAATTTTGGTGACTGAATATGATATAGTGCTGAAGACCAAAGCACTATTCCTTGACTACAACTTATCCTCCATAAACTCACTTGAACTAAGGGACTTTGAGAGCCAGAAAGGCATAGCTACAGCAGGTGACCAGACTGAGATTATTTCTGAAATCTGAGGTCAGTCGGTTACAACTACATGGCTGCTGAACCTCACTGACTCAGATCTCAGTTTCCTGACATGATAAAGCATAAACTTTTTTGCAAAATGGCTATGAACTGCCACGAGGGCCTCACAGTAGATATTTCTGCAGCTGAAGTTATAAACACTCACTGAGTAACAGGGAAGGATGGAGAGCAGAGAAAAGGACCTGAGAAAGCTGAGACAGCTGGCAAAACTGTTGTTGTAAAGGAGAACAAGGTGAACACCTGCAAACTTGTACATTATGGCATATTTCATCCTCTTGAGCAAGGAGTGGAAACTGTCCCCTGTGTTTGCACAGCAGGAATCCTGGCTCATTTAGGAGACAAGCGTATCCAAGCTATTACTTGGCTTTTTGATAGGAATAGTCACTTTGCTTCTGCTTGTTCTATAGCAATTCAACGTCTCTGTGCTCAGTATCAAGCTTCTCAACTGCCAAGCAAATAAGTGAAAAATCTGAGCCCTATACTATTCCCTCATTCTTCATAGGAGTAAAAAATGCAAGGGCCATCCCTTCTGTGTTAAGAACTTTGCCCTTCATTCCTCTAATTATAAAGAGAGAAAAAAACCCAAAACTTTATCCAGTGTGAAGTGTACATTTGGGGCATTTAAGAAAACCTGGTGTTCTAAAGCCTTTCTTTGTGATTTCCTGTATAACCTTGCAGAATATCCCACCAAACCCTCGTGCATTTGCTTTTATGTTCATATGTCTAGTTACAGGAATCCAAAACTCCTTTTCCTTCTAGGGTAATTTGGTAACCTGATGCATATCTCAGGTATTTGGAATCTGATGACAGTTCTGTGCAAGTGTCTGTTGTTTTTGCAATAGCTACGATGGAGTTAAACCAGAAATATATCTGGGTGGCTTTATTTGATCATTGGTTAAACTGATTACTCTTTGATGTACCCTACAGCTGCTCTTTAAATTTTGTCTCTTCTCCAACAGCTCATGTAAAGCTTTTGCTCACTGTTCACTGTCTCATTTTAAAATACCAGTTTGTATACCTTTTCCAGTTTAAGAGTAAAGGGGTGGTAAATAATGACTAATAATTCCTAGATGTATTTATGTTCCACAGCCCTAGAGAGCAACTATGCAAATAATAAGATACCTGTTTTGTGAAGGAAGTTTTGTGAATTTCATAATCTTTGAAGCACAACTTTTCAGGCAACAGTCACTGTGTATCAGTTTTGCATCCCTGATCCATTCAGTTGTCCAGACAGGAAACATCCCACACAGTTCATGTATTGAGGTGCAATCAGGACTAAATACCTTGCCATAATATACAATAAACTTGATTGTGGTCACTCAATCACTCTATGAGTGGATGGGAGTAATTGTTGTTCTCATATATAAGATTTCTTTTTGTACAGATTTATCATAAATATTAGATATTATATTATTATAATATATCAGATATTATATTTCTATGCATATTTGTTGACTATTTGACATTACTTGACTGAGTGAAGTTCTAGCTTTTCCTCTCCATTATGTCCGAAGAGTCCCATTCCCTCCGTTCAATTACCTACTTGTCTACTGGTGTATTCAAAAGGGGTTGAGGTAATTAGCAGAGGTAGCCTAGATGTCTGTAAGAGAAGGGATTAAATTTTCAAAAATTTCTAAATATTCTCTTTTGTTTTCTTATTGTGAGATACTCAGAACAACCAGCTTACTTCTAGCTGCCGTGTATTTGCCTTTGT
>JAOXXN010000446.1:56588728-56604518 GCA_026770055.1 Myrmophylax atrothorax
CTCCCCATAGGGCTTGTGCTCCAGTCCCTTCACCAGCCTTGTTGCTCTTCTCTGGACCCGCTCCAGCACCTCAATATTATTCCTGAACTGAGGGGCTCAGAACTGAACACAATACTCAAGGTGTGGCCTCACCAACACAGAGTACAGGGGAAGGATCACTGTCCTGGTCCTGATGGCCATGCTATTTTTGACACAGGACAGGATCCCATTGGCCTCACATATGATAGAGCATGAAGGATATGAAGCTTGGTAGAAGCAGATGGAAAAGTGAGTGTTGCTGCATGGGATATGGAGGTAAACAAAACAGCATTAAACACAGGACAAGCAAGTACAGCAAAAGATTCAGACCAGTAGAAATGCAGGATTTCATACAACAAACCTTTTCCAAGCACAGGAACAATAGCTGATTCTAATAGCATGTGCCAAGCATGGTGAAAAAGAGCATGTTCCTTGCACGGGGGAGAACTTCCTCCTCTTGCTTCCTCAGACCAGCAAGCATTGGCACTAAGCAGAGGACCAGAAGTATCAGGGGCTTGCTGGGAGTTTAACAGAAGTAGCAAAGCTTGTGGGAGGGAGGTGGAGCTTCGTTACTGGTGCACCCAGTCTGGCCGCTCTGCCAAGGGCAAGTATTCCTTTAGATCTACAGCCATGAAATTCATGGAAACTGTAAGGTAAGTAGAGCATGGCCACATGGGCAATCCCTGCCCCTGTGTGTCGTATCAGAAGCAACCCATCTGCATGTACTGCTTGGATTCACCCCCTCCCACTATTCCAAGCCATCTGGAAAGACCCTAAGGCTGTTTCTATCTCATGCTCCTTCTGCTCCTCTCCCTCTCAGTTATACCATGTCAGCCAAATACCTTCTCCCTGCCATAGTAATCTATTGATTTTATTTATTATCCTTTTTTTTTTGACTTATGAGGATGGCTGAGGAAAGGAGGGCTGAAACACACAGAGATCATCTCAGAGGATACCTTGGAAGTCAGTCAGTATAACCAAAATCAGCATGACTACCAGATATCCAGTTATTTCAAAAAATCTATATTAAGGAAAACTTTTTGAAGCTGCTTCTGTTCGACTTTGAGACTTTGTGGTAGTTTTGGCTTTACTTTCAGCGAGGCCTTAGCTAGGCCTCAATTCAGCAGGCCCAAACGATGTGACATAGATTAGAAGAGGCATCACCTGACTTTAAGCAACCAAAGAGGTATTTCATATCATCTGACATCATCAAGAAGTATCAAGAAGTATAAAAAGAAAGAGAGGTGGAGCTTCTGTCTCTTTTGGTCTTTGCCTTAGACTGGTGAGGACACACTGCCCTGCCTCTGCCGAGATTAGGCCTTGCCGCCATCCCTGCTGTGTTATCTAGGGAAATGAACATTTTCTTATTTTTTCTCCTCTCTTGCTGAGAGTTTTCTCTGGGAGAGTTTTTGAGAAGTTTTGTGGAGTTTGGGTAGTTGGAATCTGTATTATTTGGTTAGGTGACTAGGTAGTTATTATTGTTAGTTTTTTCTCATATTTGTATATATATGTATTATAGTCTGGTTTTAATTGTCTTTCTTTTGTATAATATAAGAAGCTTGCTATTTTGGATGTTGGTTTAGGGCTTTTTTCCCTCTCTCTTCTTCCCTTTCTCTCTGTGTTGTGCAGTTGGCATTTTGCCAGCTCAGCCTAACACAACTTCTATTTCAAAAAGCAATTTGAAAAAATAAAGAGCCTTGAAAGTTGAGGATGCAAGTCTTCATTTTACAGAGAAAATGTAGATTCTGTCATTTTTAAGGCTAGAACCATGTTCAGTGTAGTTTCAGAGAAGCTCTTCTCATACTTAAACAATTTTCCTAATGCCTTCCTTTGTCTTTCAGCCCACAGTAGCATGTGCACCATAAACAAAAGTTGTGTGCATTTATTTGATTAAATGCTGTCATTTCTGAAGATGAAAATTTTCCAGAATGGTCTTATCTGCTGAACAAGTAGTTCAGAAACATTGAAGCTTGTTTGATATTTGGATTGCACTTGCCAATATCTTTACCCTCTGTTGCTAAAAGGTTTTTTGCTAGGCCTAGGATTTTTTCCTTAAATTTCTGATGAAATTTGTCCAGAATCTGTGCAGTTCATACGACCCCCAAATAGCATCTAGCTTTTTACACAGAGAAATGGCTTTGAGGACAAGAAAACTTAGTCAGAAATTACAGTGCTAATGCCTGCAGTAAAACTCTCAGTGTTCTCAAGTGTCTTCTTATTTATGAATAATGTCAGAGACTTTAACAAAACACTTCTTTCCAGCAGTATGTCAAGATCTGTATTTCCCTGCTGTGGGGAAAGTATCTTTTCAGCTTTCTAAGATGTACTGGTGTCATGTGCCTTGAGTCAGTGGAAGCCATCCTAGCCACAATGAATAGGTATATAGATGTAATGTAAAACAGGATTCTCAGATTGTTTTTCAAACATACACCAATAAAAACAATATGCTTAAAAAAAAAGATAAAAGGTTTCCTGATGAGTTTTACATTTTGCTTTTCATAAAACGTTCCTGAAGACTGTAAAGTGCTCTTAATCATAATTTTAGTGCAGCTTCTTAAAAGCCACATGCAGCCATCTCTAACTTTTCAATAATGCATTACTGTGAGGCTTAATGTTTTGTTACTGAGCAGTAATGTCTGATTCATAAGTACAAATTCATATCTACTTGATGATGCATAGATTTAAGCAAGGCTTCCTCAGGATACCAAAATAATAAAAAGAAATCTCAGACATGCTTTTTGAGTACAGAAGCTGTCTGGTAAAGTCATAAAAAGAATATTACTATACAAAAGAAGGGGTTTATAGTGTTTAGCCAAATTACACAATTTCAATTTGGATGAATATTTGTATAGCAGTGTTCTACCCCAAATAAAACACTTAATGTCTGAACACTTTCTGCCACTTAGCCACAAAATTTCTTCCTCTTTCAATCCTATCCTATAGTGAATAGAATGTCTACCTTCCGACCTTCTCAGAGCTTGCTTTGAAAGACTTTAGAAAGAGTTAAATATCTCCAGATCAAAAGACCTGACAAGATAAAGATGACTGTAGGGTTGCAGTGGAATACATCTTGAAGCTTTTTTGCTGAGTTGCAGTAACTAACAGAAGAGCAGGATGTTTTGCTGTAGATGCTCAAGTATTCAGTTCTCCAAAAGCAAAATTCAGTAGATACGATAACTTGTTCCCTGAGCCAGCAAGTACTCAAAACCTATGATTTCAAAAGTTACTACCAAAAGGTGACCTGCCATTTATACAAGAATGACAGCAGAGGGGCTGTTCAGTGTCTTGGGCATCGCAAGCTACTTAAGAGAAATTCCCCCCATGGTTCTGCCACCTTGGTAATCATTACAGGATCCTCAAAGTTAAAATCAGCAGTTCACATAGCTGTATGTAGGCAGCTAGGCTTTTAAAATTAAAAACTATAATATATGCATGCCCTTTCTGGGCTAAACTCAGCATGCAGAACCCAGAATCTGTGCAGTGGCCTGTATGACACATCAACGTGGGGTATGTATGAAATACGAAGGTCTTGTTACTAATACATGTGTCAGCTTCTGTCTTGATTCAGACCTTCTTAGTCCTCACAATTTTTTTGAAATTAGACATGGTGTAAAATAAAGTTTTTGAAGCACCCAGAAAAGCAAATCTGCGAAAATTTGGGGCTGTAATTCACATTCTGACATGAGTACTGTTAACCAGAATAATTTTTAGAAATTGCCTTGTGCATTGTTCTTGACTTCCAAAACACAAGTACTTAAAAATAACAAACATTTCAAACTTCCCATATGCTTCAATTAATTGAAATTTTCCATGTAGACTGTATTTAAACCAATTAAGGTGTGGTTAAGGTTTCATTGTTGCCAATAGCTTCTAATTATTGTGTAATAGACTACAGATACATTGAAACAAATAAATGGAGCCCAAGATAACTCAATTTCACTTCTTCTGGTAGATTTCTTCTCTGTTACTGTATCCAAATTTATTTGTGAAATACAGAAGGTCTTTCAGGCCTGGTGGCAAAAAAGAATGTACCCATGTCAAGATTTCTCTTGTGTAGAGTGACCAGTATGATGAATGCCATTGCCCTATGATGGCTGTGTAAGTGGTCAGCAGCATTTAAAAGGGTGTCCGTGGTTCTCCTGTTTTGATTTCACCACTCATTCAGCATTACAAGAGGTGTATGGAAATCTTTATAGCTCAGAGACATCTGGTAAAATCTTGTGGTCCATATTCATTTAGCTTGTGGTACCTTTTAAACACTTCTCCAGGTGAATGAAGACAGCAGAAATAAAAAATCGATGTTGTGTTAAGGCTATCTTGGCATTGCAAGGGCAGCACATGCATCTCTGAGATTGTTCAGCTGGCAGCTGTATCCAGACTGTGTTGCATTGTTCTGTTACTCTAGCATGTCTGTTCTTAAAAAAACTATGGATTCAAAAAATATAGGATATCCCACTATAGATTTAAAACAGATAGCATATCACAGATCGTTAGTTGTATTGTATTGTGGCATTCTCTGAGGGGTTTTGGTTGGTCTTTCAGGTTAAAAAGAGGTCTATGTATTAAAAATTCAATAAGGCACCTGACTGCTTTGAGAAATAAAGCCCAAGAGTATTTCAGGGTTATCTCTGTCACTCTTCCACTGACTTATTTTAGGAAACTAAAACCTAAGCAACCAATCAAATTCTTGTAAAGATCACTCCAGTTATGCTCAAACAACTCATTAAAAAATCAAGGAAGTGTTAATTTAACTGTTTTTAAAAATGTTGAGATTTTTCAAGTACATGGGAAATCCAAAATGGTAGTTGAAAGTCTTGACTGAACAATATACAAAGCTTTCCTCAGGGTACATTTTGGTTCTTACAATGAAGCTGGGATGGAGTCTTAAATATATAATGTCTGCCGTAACACTTAGGGCTCGAAGGCTTTCAAGGTCCCTAAATTTAAAAACAGTTCTTGTTTGGAATCTGTGTACCCAGTGAATGCCAGCTAAGACAGTGAAAACGTATGGTTAAGAGATTTATAGGGTCACATCTAGGGCTGAAATAAGCTGGTATAAGGTATGAATTTGTGTAAGCTACACAGTTGAAGTTTTGGTCCTTTATTGTCAAAGTCAAAAGAAGTAAAGCAGTGCAGAAGAACTGATGTGATAGATCACAAAAAAAAAAGGCTAAGTTTCTTGCCTGCAGAGCAAATCACCCTCTCTATCCTCAAGTCACTGACTGCACCTTTCTGATGCAAGGTGATCTTTCTTGCCTATTGCAGACATTTGAAAAAAGACAGATTGCTGTAGCTGATTCTGCACCAATTCTGTCCTGAAATCTAAGCCATTGTGTCCTACCTGCGACAAAAGACAAAATGTCACTTCCTTGCTGTATAAAATGGTGAATGTGTTTATCTGCACCCTTTTTATATGATCTCTCTGTTTCAAAACAGCCATTACATAATGGTTCCAGAGGATATGATAAAAAAATTCTCAGTCCCTGGTGTAGTTCCAAGATGTTTCACTGGGGATATAGTTCATGAGCTTCTCCAGGGAATGCCTTCACAATCCTGAAGGGAATAGAAATGCTTGCAGGAGGGTCATGTGCAAGGAGAAGCTCCAAAACGAGCAGAGGGAGCTGGATGAGACAGTGCGAAAAGTTCAGATAACTTGCAGTTGACACCATGGGGAAAAAAGGAAAAGAAAAAAAAAAAAACTTCCTCTTGCTTCATCAGAAGCTAGGCATGAAATAAAATGATTGAAATGATGGAGCCTGTGTTTTTTACAATGTCCAACACCTTGGGAATTTCTGGGGAAAACACTCTAAAACCTAGATAAAACCTAACACAAATCCTGAAGGAGGTGGAGTCAGGGTGGTGGAACCATTCAGAAATTACCTTCCTTTCATCTGCTAGAGGTCCTCTGTGGAATTTGAAAGGACTGTAGTCTTTATTCAGTAGGGCTGCCCAGCTATAAATGTAAGAAACCAAACGATTCTTCTGTCAGTTACTCCCTTTGAACGCTCTTCCCAAGACAGTGCTCTGTGCACAAGGGTGTTTCTGTAATAATTACCCCTGAGAACCCAGAGGAATAAGTGGTAATTGTCTAAACACAGAAATAGATCCTTGTGCCATCAGTTCCAAAACTGACAGGAAGTCTTACTCCAAATTTCTAAGGATTTTTTAGTTATCATATTCTAGCATTGCAAGATTGAAGATACACATAGGGTTACACAGACTTTCCTGCTCTGTGGCTTGTAAGAACCACCTGTCTCATAACTGTTGAAACAGTTGCTTTACCCTTGGGTTCCTTCCCTCAGCTGCAGAGTAGGGACAGCAGATGTTCTGCAAAATGAAGTCCTTTGTGATTATGGGTTTGCTCAAAGGGCCATAGTACCTACCCATCCCCAAGAGAATGAGTGAGTCAAGCAAGCTGACATACAATGCCTATTTCCTATCAGCACAAATAGAATCGTAACACTGTTAGTAAATCATGCCACCAAATGGAGGCAAAGAACCAGATGCAAAACTGGCAGAAGAAACTGGTATCTGGGAGGTGATGGTCTGAGAGATCATATATAGAGTACCAAGATAAAGAACTGTTCCATTGGACAAAGGCCCTCCTTCACCACCTGGTATATTTGCCAAGCTAGAGGGTGTCAGGAAGAGTGAAAATGTTGAAAAAGCTAGAAGGGAAACTGAAATCTTGGAGACTATGCACTATTTGTACTATCCTAGAAGGTCTACTCAGTATCAGTTCACAGCATTCTACTCCTTCACAATTATGCACTAACTTTCACACTCAAGTTCAGAAAAATAATTCATCAGAGTTACTCACTGAATTAAAGATTCTAAATTTTTTTTCATGCCTTGGACCAAGGCACTAAATATAAGCCCTCTGTGTACAGTTCAGTCTCTAAATATAGGCAAGAATTAAGATATTCCTGCTTCTGCATCCTAAATAATCTAATGGAATCAATTACTGTTTTGCGTAGATGACATCTGGTATTTGCAAATAAAACATGCAACATGAAATTCAACCAAAATAAGCATGAAACTAAAGTTACCACCCATCCTACTTCATCCTCAGTAAACGTATTACAGCTTTGCATCACAGCGTGAATTCTTCATATTTCCTGCAGACTTCAGCTTAACAGCTCTCTGAGAGAATGTAAAACAAGCAGAAGAAGAGGGCTGTTAAGTTTGACTTCAGCCAGTGGGTAAGCCAGCGGAGTGAACATTGTTCATGTATTCACTGAGAACACTGTTTGGATTTTCAGCCTAGTTCTTTTATTGATGAGTGCACCAGTCATGCCAAGCAAAATCACTGTTTGCATTGTGAGATACAGCAAAGTTTAGAAGGAACACCAGTGTCAGCTGTGGAAAGAACAGAATCTGAAATGGATTAAATACAACTATTTTCCACTGTGCCAGTAAGATGTTTCCCTATTGTGCTTGGAAGCTAAGTCCCAGTGAACAGTATCCATGTTTAGAATTAATTTTGAAATATTCCCTGTTGCATCACTTCATTGGCATTGTAATTAATGCTTAATCATACGTATTATACTAGGGCTAGCATGCAAACTCTCCTTGGATGTACATACAGGATTTTAGGGTGTTGTTCACTCTTCCTTCCTTCCTTAAGAAAAAAATTCTTTACTGTGAGGGTGGTGAGACACTGGAACAGGTTGCCCAGAGAAGCTGTGGATGCCCCATCCCTGGTGGTGTTCAAAGCCAGGTTGGATGGGCCCTGAGCAACATCCTCTAGTGAAAGGTGTCCCTGTCCATGTCAGGGGGATTGGAACTACATGATCTTTAAGATCCATTCTAACCCAGGACATTCTATGATTCTGTGACTCTAGGATTTATGTATTTATTTATTTATTTTCAGGTACAGCCTAAATATATCAATATAACTGTACATGCAATCAAGGACTGCCCTCTTCCTTCTCTAAATAATGGTCAGAAAGGGTTGGGTTATGTGTCTCCCCACACTCCAGAGCAGTCAGAACATTGCAAAACAAGCAGTCCCACTTTGGAGACTGGCTAGCCTATGGGCTCTGAGCAGCCTGGAAGGAAGCCACTTCTCCTGAAATGTTTTACAGTGAAGAGCCATGTTTCCTCACAGTTTTGTGTCCTGTCAGACTTGAAAACCCATAAAACAATTGACTATGGCAGTCCATACCAAAAGATAAATGCTGGAGAGTTTTCAGTGTTTGCTGGGCAGGACTGAGGAGGTGAACCATTCCTGTGAAAACCACTTCGGACTCTGCCCATCTCTGCCATGTGCTGTGTTTTGGGCATTGCAGTTGCAGATTTTACCTTTCTGCATCTGCACAACTTTCATCAGTTTCACCACCATGTTCTGATAGTGTGAGCAGGAATTAAGAAAGTGGTCCCCATACTCTACTTGCCTGCCAGATGTTCTGTTTCTTCCTTTACTCTGGTCCAAGAGCTCACGTCTTCCCAAGGTGAACAGGACAAGGACTTGAAGCAAGGTAAAACTTTTTTTTCCTTTCCTCTCTTCATTAAATTTAAATCATGCCTACTCTTTTATCCAATTCACCAAGTACCTCCCCAAATGCTACTGCCAACACAGAGAAGGGGACAGCTCAGGTGAGGGAATCAGTGACTGTGAGCCATGAGTAAAGGAAGGGGTATTTATTTCAGTGGCAGCAGCATCTTGTGGTTTGTTAATGTTATTGTGTAACTACAGCTCAGTCACTGTCATCATCATGTCTGAATGGGTAACCTTCATTCTGGCCCCTTTATTTACAGTGCAACAGATTCTAATCATACTACATTTTTTATATATAGCTAAAACTGTGTAAAAAATGCTTGACTTCAGGTACACAGGTGGAATGAATAGGATTACAGTCCAACAAATATGTAAATATGGGTAATTTGACTGGCTTCTGAAACTAAATTTTTTTTCTTACACAAATGTTTTTAGAATCTCTGTCTTAATTAAAAGAATCAAACATTCCCCGTGAAAGTATCTGGCTTCAATTCCTTTATCATAGGCATTGCACTTGCTGTGCAAGTACCATTCACAGCATGACACAGCTATTTACAAAATAATTTAACTGCATCATGCACAGTCAGCAGAAGTTCAGCACGGCAATTTGGAGAAGGTGACTTCATACTATCACTCACTCTGAGCTACATACTATACTGCAACTCATTTTCCTTCCTATCTGTTGTAAAAAATATGGGCAGTTTTCCAGTTATGTCAGAGTATTCCTTGTTAACAACACAGGTTTCCATTTGATTAAAAAAAAAAAAAAAGGTGTGGAGTTTTTTTGTGTTGGTCACTTTAATCTGCAAGGGCAGCTATAAACCATAAAAAGTAGTATCAATAGCATAAGCAGGTGCACCCATCGTGGCTAGTTAAATGGTTCTTCATTGTTTGATTTGACCAAATACTCCAGAAATTACTTGATTCTACTCAGAGACAGTGTACATGGAAAAGGTAGTAATTTCAGCACTAAGCTGAAATAAAAAACAGCCTTGAGTTTTGGAGCATGAGTTCAAGTTCCAAAGCTAAGTATCCTTGCTGCACGTTGTTGTTGTTGTCTGTAAGCTGTCTAGAAGGACACTATTACAGAATAAAAACTTCAGGAGTTTAGCAACCATGGAAATGCCATCTCTCTCAGCTGCTGCTTGAATGCGTGTAGGTAGAGTGGCACATGTCTGTGCATGGTGTACCCAGGTGGCAAATCAACCAGAGTCTGCCTTTCCCCAGCAGTCCTGGCTGTAGCAGGATGCCTTGGCAGTGTGGAGCACAGCACATGCTGCTCACACCAGACCATCCTCTACCCGCTTCTGTTTTAAATGAGGCTCCTCCTCACAGTAATCTGTTAGTACTTTCTCAAAGGCAAAAGTACTACATTTATTATAATTTATATGTCTTTGTACTAGCCATTACCCTTGGAAGCTTACAGTTGTTGTGCAAAGATGTGAACCATTAGAAGAATCCTGACATCTAAACCTTCCTAAATAGCGTAACTTAGCAATAAATGTTTAACTTCTTTTGAAAACTAGATACTGCATAGTATACTACTTCCAGCCACATATTTCAAGTCACTGGAAAGAAAAATACCTTGGCCTGATAAAACCTAAGAAGAACTGGCAATGAGCAAGAGAAAAATCTGTGACCATAAAATAGTCTTAAAGTTGGAAAAGTATTTTAGAAATATGTATTTATTATTCATTTTATTTACAAAGAAATAGCAAGCCTCTTGGTTATGACACTTATAATCTTGGCTATTAACAGACAGCAGTTAGTGCCTATATAAAATCAATTATATCAATTTCATTGATCCAGCCTAGACTAAAGAAGTCAAAAAGTAAAAATGATTGGTTTCCAGCTCGTGTTTAAAGTGAATAATCATCCCACTGTATTTCTAGTATAATGGAAAGAGCTGGAATAGGCTTATGGTAAGGAAGAACTCAGTTTCTCCCAAGTGCTACACAAGCTGTGTGCCTTGCTGTTCAAAACCGTGATAAGAAGCAGTCCTTCGAGCCCAGCCATAGGCGTGATTCAACGGCACAGCAGCGTAAGCGCGTCACTAAAATGTGGTCTTCTGGAAACTGCTTTTAACACAATAGAACTATTACTTGGCCAGCTCTGTTGATGGTCACGTGCTTTTGTTGCCATGAGCTGTGAGGATCAGTTGAATCAGAGATTGCTGTAGAAATGTGAATGTACTTTATGATGGTCTGTAGTAATTCTGTACATCTTTTATGTCTGTGTTCTTATAGCCACTTGGGCACTGAAGTAGCTGAAATGAGAAAGAGGCAGCAGTCACAAAATGAAGGAACATCAGCTGTGTCTCAAGCACCTGGAAACCAAAGGCCCAACAACACATGTTGCTTTTGTTGGTGCTGTTGCTGCAGCTGTTCATGGTATGTTCTGTAGTATATTTGGTTCCATATCCACCACAGGTAAATGATGAGAATGGAAAATGTCAAGCACTGGGAATGTGCAAATTTCTGGGAGAGGAGGCATAATTTAACTTTTCACTTAAAATTTTATTTAAAAATTCCCAGGTTTGGTTGGACATCATGTAAGGGGGAAGAGGAGGGAGTAGTAAGTTCAAGCTATATTTACCCTACTTAAACCATAACGGAATGAGGAAATTTCAGTTGTAAAACTCCTATGTGTGAATGAGAGACTTGATACTGAACATTTTATAGTTTGAAATAAAACCATTTTTTTTCTGCTTATACTTTTGATATTGCAGTTCTCTGCATTCAGGAGAATAAAAAGGAAATAGTCATGAATGTGAATATGTGGTGTTCTGTTATACTACTTAGTTGTTGAATAATATATATTTGGTAAATCTGAAAACACAAGCCTTAAATTCCACTTTATCTTTTAAATGGTGTGGCATAATTTTAGTGGGAAAAAAGGCTCAGAAATTTTGGCTGCTTGTCCCTTCCTAAACAAAGAGTTCATTTGGAAAATGAAAAATTTAAAGTCAGTTTCAGAAATAGCTTTAAATTCTCAGTGTCTTGAGAAGCATCAGGTCTTTATTTCTTATTTTTATGAATACAGTATTGAAATATAAAGTAACTGACATGCAGTACTGTTTGGAGCCTGTGCATTCTATTACCTGTGCAGTTCAGGGTTTTTGGAGTGCCTGTGCCTCTGTGTATCTGTGTTACTTTCACTTGAATCAGCTGTCTGGCCCCAGTCTAAAACCTGAGGCTATTTACCCCAGTATATTTAATAATACCAACATGTGTATGCACAAGGTACCAAATGGGACAACTTTTTTCCAAGATGCCACATCCTGAAAGCAGTAGCAGGGTGTTCCTGCCTCGGCTGTTACTTCCAGTTTCACCCAAAGGCAGAGGATATTTGGAGCAAGGATGAGCAAGAGCTCATGCTTTTACCAAGTTACTTTGTAATATGTTCAATCCATATTGCAAAAGAGGTGGAAGTGTATTAAATAGGAAGGAGAACGTGTTTTGCCACTTTTCTCTCTGCTCTGGGACAAGGGCACAATATAAGGTTAGCTATACTTTTACAGGCCAGAGGTTCATTTAGCTCAGTATCCTGTTTCAGAAAGTGACCTTTATGGGATGTGACAAAGAAAGGATGAAACAAGTAGGCATGCACCTCCTCAACCTTCCCACAGCAAAACTCCTCACAACTTCTGGCAGTTGGCAACTTAGGGAATTTCTGGCCCAGAATTAATTACTGTGTGGTTATAGCAGTTGATGGAATTTTCTTTCATTAATTGTCAAACCAGTTTCAAAAGTGACTTCCTGAACTCATTTAAACTTTTGGCATCCAGGCCTTCCTGTAGCAATGAATTCTACAACAAGCCTGTGCACTCTGTGAAATATTAGTCGCATTTATTTTTTTAACCTACTAGATACTAAGTTAATTTGATGCCTCCTTGTTCTTATGATTGTGAAAAACAGTGACTAATTGTTCCCAGGATGGTCAAGATTTTATAGACCTCTCTCATGTCTCCCTTCAGCTGTTTTGTTGGGGTTTTTTTTATAGTGTTCTCTATTTTAATCTCCGTGGTACAGAAACTGACCCAGACTGTGATTTATCCTTATCTGTCCTATCTACCCACCTACTTTTTGTCTCTCTATGTACATTTCCTATTCCACCATTTCCTGTCTGAGTTGTGTGACTAGATATGTTGCAGTAGTCAAGACATGGGTGCACCATGCTTTATGTTTCCTCTTAACTTTTGTTATTAATTCCTAGCACTCTGCTTGCTTTCTAACAACCCCAGAGATAATGTTTTCATAGCATTATCCACCCTGACTGCAACATCTCTTTCCTGAATGGAAATAAAGTCCATTATTGTGCATGTACAGCTAGAGTTGGCTTTTTCCTTGCATATTAGAGTATGAATACCTGTAGAGTGAGCAGTTAAATGCCTCCCTGACATCCGATCCCGTCAGATCTCAGAAGCTCAGCAGGGTCAGGCCTGGTCAGTACTTGGATGGGAGAGCTCCTGGGAGTACCAGGGGCTGTAGGTTCTAGTCCTGAATCACTGTCAGTGTCCAAGCTCACTCGGCCATGGCAGATGAACCTTAGGAGTTAAAGGGTGGGGCCAGTTCTGCGCACGCTGTGCCTCACCTAAAACATCCACTGGGCAGGCTGGAAGGACACACCGACGTGGGGAGAGCCCTTCCCAATCTTCATTCACACAGCATAGCCATGATGATGATGATGATGATGATGATGAATTTAGAAGCATAGCATTTTCAATGGACTGAGGACCAGAACAGAAAATATTTACTGAAAGTTATGGCTTTTTTCTTGCTTTTTTCAAGCTGTCTCTATAGATAAGAGGGACCAGAGAGGCCATCCAGAGGGTCTGTGACAGGACTGGGAGGTGGTCCTGTACAAACCTCATGACATTCAACAATGCCAAGTGCAAATTCCTGCACCTGGGTCAGGGCTATCTCAAGCACAAGTACAGACTGGACAAAGAATGGATTGCGACTAGCCCTGAGGAGAAAGACTTGGAGTTGATGCTTCACAAGAAGCCCGACATGAGCTGACATTGTACATTTTCATCCCTAAAAGACAACTGCATCCTGGGCTGCATCAAAAGAATTGTGACCAGCAAGAGGAGGGAGGTGATTATGTCCCTTAGCTGCCCCTGTGAGACCCCACCTGAAGTACTGCATCCAAGTCTGGTACCCCCAGCATAAGAAGAACATGGACCATTGTATCAAGTCCAGAGAAGGCCATGAAGATGATCAGAGGGCTGAAGCACCTCTACTATGATGACAGGCTGAAAGAGTTGGGGCTATTCAGCCTGGAGACATTAAGGCTTCAGATACACCTTGTAGCACCTTACAGTACCTAAAGCGGGTTACAAGAGAACGAGAGAAGAACATTTTATGAAGGCAAAAAATGATAGAACAGGGGCTTAAAACTGAAATAGGGTACATTTAGATTAGATCTTATGAAGAAACTCTTCGCTATGAGGGTGATGATGCACTGGAGCAGGATGCCCAGAGAAGTTGTGAATGTCCCACCCCTGTAAGTGTTCAAGGTCAGGTTGGATGAGGATTTGAGTAACCTGATTCATGGAATGTGACCTTGCCTAATGCAAGGTGGTTGGAACTAGATGATCTTTAAGTTCTCTCCCAAATAGAATTAGTTCCTTTCTTGTTAAATATACCTTTATGAGTCTTCACACTGTTAAAAATATCATAAGGACTACCAGCTTTAGCATAGGAATGACTTATCGAAACCAAGAGGCAGATAAGGAAGGCAGTGTTTCCTGTGCACACATGCATTTAATGTATGCAGGTACAGTATATTTTCCTTGAGAATATAAATAACATTACTGCCTCTTTTTTTGTTTTTTACCTCTCAGTTTCTAATATATAATAAAAAACTCTTTATATGTCTGATGACAATGCAGTGTAGAGTTTGTTTCTATTAATTTCAAAAAGATCATGAAATAAGCATTCAGCATAAAATCTACTCTGGCTTGGGAAAGCATAACTAACATAAAGAAAGCACAAGAAACATATGTTTCACTCAGTATCTCTATGGTGAAGCTCTGTACCTCCTTCTAAATATATAAGCAGAAGGAGGGCACTTTCTTCAGACAGTTTTCTGAGGATCAATCCTTCAGCTTTTGTACTTTTAAGAAGCATGGGAGCACTGAAATATTGGAAGACAAAGCTGTGGAAGTTCAGAAGTGTAGCTTGATTATATATGCATGTCTGAAGTGCTGAACATTTTGAAATGTATCTGGCTGAAAAACACGAATCTTTACCTTAATTGCCAAGTCCTCTTGAGTGCACCAGTAGGTTGTTAAAACAAAAGAAAATCAGCAGAGCAGAAATATATCTTGAGAGAGAATAATGATACTGAGAATGTCAAAACTTTTCTCCAACATGTTATGCTACTTCATTTATACAATACAATTATATGAGAGACTGAATCACCCTGTAATTCTCTGTTCTTAAGATTTGCATGCAGCACTTGAAACCACAGCTTCACTTGCCGAGTTTCTTCATTAAATCCTGATTATTTTTAAACAGTAGGACGAGAACACTGAAGAGTTTGTCTGCTAAACTATACATGTGGGTAAAGTGCATGTGATATCATTAACATTTCTTTTGCTTTAAAGTTTTAAAAGGCCTGGAAAAACCTGAAGAAAGCTTGAATATCTCTAAATTATTTTTCACAGGGCATGAAAAAGCAGTTAAATTCAGAAGAGAGACACGAAGAAAGAAGTTGTAAATTTAAGATCCTGTACATTCAAGTGTGCTTCCTCATAGCAGACTATTTACTTACAGAACAATTTTTGATGGACCATCAGCAATAAATGAGAATCCAAATAATTTTAATCATATAAGACACATTAGTTTATTTCTGGAATAAATTGAAAAATACTAAGGGGCATCCTGTTGCAAGAGAAAGGGGATTTCTGTAACCAGAATGATGGTGCATGGATTTTTGGTTGTGCATCAGCAAGAAGGAGCACATGAACCTTGCTTGTGCTAAACCTCTCTTTTCACCAGAATTTTGATTCCAAATTATGGTATTACTCACACCCAAGTGACTACAAAATCTGTCATTGTGGAAGAAAACAACTAAAATTGGGTTTCATTTGCTTTTTATCTTATTTTGTGTGACATCACAGTGCATTGCCCTTATCCATGTCTTTGTTTTAACTTATCTTACACATTCACCCCCTTCACAGGATCATATCTAAGCAAATATCTAAATTAATTTTCATCTTCTTCTGTTTAAAGGGGAGAATGCAAAAGACAAATATATATCTCA
>JAOXXN010000446.1:56604618-56636740 GCA_026770055.1 Myrmophylax atrothorax
GCAGATGAACCTTAGGAGTTAAAGGGTGGGGCCAGTTCTGCGCACGCTGTGCCTCACCTAAAACATCCACTGCGCAGTCTGGAAGGGCACACCCACGTGGGGAGAGCTCTTCCCAAATCTTTGTTCATGAAACTTAGCCGTACATACATACCCATAAAAGTATCAGTCTACTTTCTGAAACTTAAAGAAAATTGGTTTTGTTTTTTAAGTGTACTGTAGCTCAAGAAATCTTATTTGACAACTATACTCTATTTTGAAGCTTTATGAGATTTTTGACCCTTGGAGTGCCTCCACTCCTTAGAATGGAGAACAGCTCATGCACAGTAAACCCAAATCAGAGCAATTACTGATGTAAAACATAGAATATATCTTCATCTGCTTTAGTAATTGTTTTTGTTGTCTTACAGGTCTTTTCAGGGCTTCAGGTTTTGTGGGTTTTTTTTAAAGTAGATAACACTGAGCATGGAGAAATTCTGTCAATTTAAGCTAGTTTTTAAGATCAGGTAAAATAGCTGGTGAAAGAGGATAGCTACATCACTTCCATTCACTAAAATCAAAAAGCTAGAAAAGGTGACGTAATAAGTCTTTTTGAGCTCTATCTTCTATGATCAAGTAGTGGAAACTCCATTGAGGAGAGAAGGGACAAAACCTTGAAAAAGCAGTAGAAAATGTTTCATAATCTCAGTAAAAATAAAGTAATTGTGGTGCCAAATTCCTTTTGTAAATTTGAACTGTCCAGGTAGAGTACAGATTACTGTTCTTGACTCAGTTGTGGACACTAAAAAAACTAGAAAAGTAATTTTTAAAAAATGTAGCAAACATTATTATTCACTCATATGTAGAAGATTCTAGGTAGCTAATTCTCTAGTGTAGTTCTCTGTAGTAGGATATCCTAATCACCAATTGTAACAGGTTCTCTGGACTTAATGTAATTATATGCTTTCCCTAGTTCCACAGGTCTTTTTAATTGAATAACATTAATTTCTCAAGAGATACCTCTCTGGAAATGTTGCTGGATTCACTAATGGTGCAGACAATGCTATAACTGTCAATATCAGGATTAGAGGAATTTTATTCTGTTTTTCCACCTGTGTGTGACTGAGAATGACTCTTACATCACTAACCTCTTCCTGTCTCAACTTCTTCACCATTCTTAGAAATGGGCAGAGTATGTACAGGTTTTAGTAAGAAATTTTCACTTTTTCCTGTTTAAAGAATTAGTTCAATAGTTCATATATCCAAGCAAATCATTAGAATTCTAAAAATATCTTTTGTGAATCATGTGATGTTTGTTTTCTTTTCTTCTACCCCGTATTAAAATCAGAAGAGGCATTAAGTATTCTGTTTGCTCAACAGCATAGGCAAATATTCACACCCTTGTTTGGGGAAATAGTATCTTACCTAATAAAGACTTGTTAACAGCAAAAAGCTAGGTTGAAAAATTGTTCGGTAAACCTTATTACAAACTTTTTTGTTTTACTGTGATAATTCCTTCTCAAAGGTAGAAACTATTTGGAGCACTTCTCTATTGCTGTGTGATAACCCTGTGAGGTATCTCAGCCCCACTCAGATGCTTACTCACTCCTCACCAGCAGGATAGGGAACAGAATCAGAAAGGTGAAAGTGACAAAACTCTTTCATGGAGATAAAGAGCTTAATTGATAAAGCAAATCTGTGTGCACAAGTAAAGCAAAACTAGAAATTCATTTACTGCTTCCCACCAGCAGGCAGGTGTTCAGCCATCTCCAGGAAAGCAAGGCTCCATCACGTGTTGCAGTGACTTGGGAAGACAAATTCTACAACTCTGAACCTCCATCCTTCCTTTTTTCCCCCCAGCTTTTATTGCTGAGCACAATGTCATATGGTATGGAATATCCCTTTGGTCAGTTGTGGTCAGCTGTCCCAGCTGTGTTCCCTCCCAACTTTTTGTGTACCCCCAGCCCACTTGCTGGCAAGGCAGTGTGAGAAACTGAGAAATCCTTGATGCTGTACAAGTGCTGCTGAGCGGTAGCTAAAATATTCATGTATTCTCAACATTGTTTTGGTCACAAATCCAAACCATGGCACAACATATGAATGGCTGTGAAGGAAATTAACTCCACCCCAGCCAGACCTGGTACATATATTGGCACTGATAATTATCAGGACACCAAATTGCTTAGTTTACAAGGGCAAAGCAAGAGTGATTACCAAGGTTTACTCAGACTGGAAAAGATGTCGATAAACAGGGCTATTAAGATGCACATTTTATCTTTGATAGGTATGCTTAGGATATTGCCCAATTAGTTTAAGGTCTGAACTTGTTTCTGAGCATCGGTAGTGAAGGAAGCAGTCCTCCTCAGTGGAGAAAATAAAGTGCTGAGGAGGTTGCCAAGTGGAAAAAGCTTGTCCACTTACAGCAGAAGCAAGTGATATATCCCTGTGGAGATCTTCTATAGGACCTTCCTCTCTTCATTGACCAGATGCAGACCTCAGGAAGACTGACTGCCTCATTAAAGCAGCTAAGTACCAGTCAGGTACCCAAGGTCCTGGACTGAATCTCATCCTGTGTCTTAAGTTTCTGCAAAACTCCATTCCAGTAGAGAACAGAAGAGAGTACTTCCATACTAGGTGTAATTTCAATGACTTGGGTAACCTGAGAGTTGCAAAATTTGAAGTAAGACTTCTAACATGACAGTCTATGATTTCCTTAATTACACTTTCTCTGGAGAGTTGCTCCAGAGAGTATTTACAGCTGTGATTTCATAGTTTTGAGCTCAGCTTGGCGAGGTAAGGAGAGTAAGCATGCTATTTCACCTCCCCAGTCTTATTTAGCAATCCATTACTTCAGCTTCCTGAGCAGACATGAAGCCAGTCATTCTCTTGCAAACACTTGTAAATCACATTCTTCAAAAAACCTCTCCAGATGCTTGCACAGGAAGGTTGGCTTTTCTGCCAATTCTATTTTGCTTCCTACTTTGCCCCCCCACCCAGAGCAGGAGACACATCTTTTTGTCTTTTCTTCTTTTCATAAGGTGCTCAGTGAGTTTGAAAACTGTGGGACACTCTGATGCCCAGTAATCCCTCTCCTTTTACTGGACACAGAAGGCTCAGAAGGCATCTACCATCTACCCTGTGAGACACCTTAGCAGTGTGGCAGTCTGGGGCACATGAAAAGGCTTCCACGGGATAAGTGAAGATGATCACTTAACTTCCCTTGTAGCTCGTTTCAAATGAGTGAGCCTTTACCTGAAAGGGAACCATTAAAACAACTGCTGAAGACTTGTGGAAGAGAGTTTCCCATCCAGAAGAGATGCCAGGGAAGATAGGGTATTTGCTATCTTGGCAGTAAACAAGAGTTACTCTTGGCAAGAAACCCCTCTCCTCCAGTTCTTATAACTTGTCTGTGACTGCTGTGAGTTATGTCTGAAACTTCTTCCTGATGACCTCGTTACACAAATATTTTTCTATATTACAGGGAACATTTTCCTTGCATGAGTTTTTACTTGGGCCTATGAGAAGATATTTCTGTCACTTTTGCCATGAATACGAGATGACAGCAACAGTTTTAAGAAAAGTTTCAAATTACATTAATATTTTTTCACTACAAGGTTATCCTTCTAACAAACAGAGTGTGCATGGAACTCAAATGAAAAAGCAAACAAACAAAAAACCAAAAATCCACAACACTTTTTATGTTCGTCTTCCTACCTCTCTAGTACTTTGAGAGGAATTAATTTTTCCTGGCATATTCAATGTTAATTTGCTATTAAAAATTTATCTAAGCTTTGCATGAGTCTACACAAGGTAATCTCGGGGATCCATAATCATGGCTGCTTTATTTAATAAAACCATGGTAGAACATTTGGAGGAGAGAGAAGAAGAGAAACAAAAAACAATTTAATGCAATAAATTATAGCCACATGTTCTGAAATATGTGGAAAACAAAATCCATCTCCTTCTTCCCATGCTGGTCTGCAGCAGAACTTTTAGACTAGAAGCAGGTTAGAGGTGGGCTGGTACACAGGCTGCAGTATTTTGTTAAAACTTTAAAGAAGATAAGAAAATCCTTATCTTTGAAACAAAAGAACTGATTTTGAAAAATGTATTTCGGCTTTTAATTTATTTTTAATTTTTCTTTTCCTCCCTGAACACATAGGGCAACACATCTGAAACAGAGGTACTCAGTTCTCTGTGTTTTACCTTTTCAAAACATCCCACCTGAGAAAAAGGAAGTATGGAGAAGTGCATCAGGAATTATTGTACTCTGGTGCAGAATACAGAATTTCAGGCTACTGTACTCTATCTTACTGAAATAGAAGGTGATATTATTAAAAATATTTAATGGGAAAAGATGTTCTATTCTGAGCCTTTTTGTACTTCAAAAATGCACAGGACATCCTTACCTTTTTATAATTTGCTCTTCCAGAGATCAGAGATGAAAACATTCCCTTCCTTTCCTGAAGAATAATTTATTCTGGGGGACAGTAGGCTTAGCTAGCACAGGAACTCGTGCTTTGCATGTCTGTGGGACAGTGTCATCTGCGTGATCACAGTGCGATGGGCAGCACTTGTGCTTTCTTAGGAAAGGAGCACCAGTTCTTCTGATGAGTAGTATTTAAAGGTGGATAAAATCCATTATCTGACCTGTCACACAAGCTACTGAATGTGATATTCCTTAAAATTGGTCTTAAATCACCTTGTCATTAAGTCCACATATCCTCAGTGCGGAGGCCATGGGAGAAAGCTGGCAGACATTCCTGTTGCCACTGGAATGCGCCATGGGGTGACTGTGGGCTAAGGATTTAAATACTTAGTCCTCAGAAATGGGCCTCTCAAGGTTCCCTGAGCTACTTCAAATGAAAAAAGTGAATTCTCAGCATTTGGAAAAATAACCAGATGACACTGTAAAAGTATATAGCTTCTCAAGTATTTTTTTCATACTTTTGTAAATTAATACTAGTTATTAAATAATACCCAAGTAAAGCAATTTGTTTCCCTTTAAAGCAAAAGAAATGGACGATCTTTAAAATGAAAAAAAAATTGTATCAGAGAAGCATGTCTTCCTAATGGGTATGATATTTAATAGGCTCATTCTTCTTTACAATTAAGACAGGACAAGTGATTTTATTGGCAGTTTATGAAGTTTAGGTCCTCAGGGCAGGCTGGGGACAGGTGGCTCTGTGCATGCTTATTTACACAGCTCTCCAAGGGCATCACAGCCTGATTTTCCAACCTCTGGGCTTGTGCCCTACTGTGACAGTGGACCATATTGTCAGTGTGAGCCCAATAATTCCTGGAAATCTGCTCTCCTTGAGCCAGAACACAAAAAACCCTTGTATGTGATTCAATACACAGCTTATCCCAGAGCTGCAGGAGTGGCGAGTAAAGGCAGCTTTTACCACTTCCTGCACCTCCCTGTGAAGCAGATGGGAAACGCTGCCTTTGCAAAGAGGGGAGCACATTTTTTCTTCATAAATGATCCCACAAGGTATAGAGATATGCTAGATGAGCTCACAGGTATACTAACTGCTGCTAACTAATAATTTTTGCTGCATCTGCTTCTAAAGAGTAATATGTGAATGTGGGAAAATGTTACTGGCAAACCAAAAGGACTTCATAAATAAAATTTACAGAAAACAAAATGTAATATAAAAACAACTGAAGGAAGCTTGAAGTTAACCTGCTAGATCTCATGAGAGCCTGCCTTGGCCACTGTGGAGCCTTGTTCTAAATAAGTTAAATACATCTCGCCTCCCCTCATCAAACAGCAGTCAAGAAATTCCTGTATCCAAGCTCATGAACCACCTTTTTGCTTCCTTCTTTCTTCTTCTCAGCCTCCTGTTACCTACCTCCAAATTTCCTGTGGAAGCACAAGCTCTTACACAGCTTTAAAACAGGGGCAGGAACTGTGAGCCACCAGTTCCCACAGCAGCAAGGGGTTTCCACAGGTCATTTGCCATGCACCAGTGGCTTTGGTGCAGGCCATTGCTTTGTGGGACATGCAAAGTAAATCCAAATCATGTTATTTTCTAGGAAAAGCTGTAAGCTATGTACTGCTTTTATTTTGGCCAGCCATGTGAAGGGGTAGTCACTAAGGCACTGCTGGTCTACCATGAAACCATGGTGGAAGCACAAAGATACACAAGACACTACACAGATATGCAGCATATGTGAATAATTTTAAATTAATTTCCAACCAAGAACCCTGATTTGAAAAAAACACTAACACTGTAAATGGAGTCTAACTACATGTAAACTGATAAATGTTTGTCTTTTCAAAGGTATGAAGTGAACTTGCTCTTCCCTATAATAAAATAATAAAAATAGAAGGCTAATGCAAAGAGTGGAGCAACAGCTTCTTATGCAGCTGGTCTGTTTGCTCTGATTCCAAGCCAGTGGTAGAATCCTCGTTAACATCAAAACCAGTCCTAGGCTTTCTGGGCCAACCTTTCCTAGTATCAGGATTTTATTCTTCATAATTTAAACTTTGAAAGTTCATTTAATTTTGAGGAACAGATGGAGGCTCATGTGTTTACTGACATTTTTACCCATCTGTGATAACACAAGCAGGTTAGAGAATGAGTAAATTGTAAACACAATAGATCAGCAAATTTTAAATGCTTCTGAAGATTCATAAATAAAATGTATCGATTCGTTTATATGTAATACTACTAAGATATGAAACCCTCATCAGTCTAACTGTGGAAAATAGTCCTATTTCAACAAACAATTCTGTAAAGAAAATTACTGGGGAAAAAATGAGAACTGCAATCCTCCTAAACTGAAGAATAAATACATGCTCAGAGGGGATTTGGGATTACCCAGGGCTCATTCTAATTCAGTGGTGCAAAAGATACTGACAGTAGCTCCTTAGAAGGAGATAGCAGACTAAATCTAGTTAAGTTTAGAAAATGATCTTGATTCTGTCCTGGCACAGCATCCAAGAGTGTATTCAGGGACAGCTGCTCTTGAGGAGACTAGAGGGAGCGAAAGCAGCAGCAGAATCATTTCCACTGGGGAAAAGCAGCTTGATGCCTCCTTTGAGGCTGTTTAAGAGATGGATTGCTTCAGAGCTTCAGAATCTTGGCTCTTCCTCACCCCTCATACCTGCTTCCCACCTGCCTGTGCCAAAATGCTATTCAGCTTGGTGTCTGTGGAACAGTGGCTGAAGGAAGATTCATAATGTTATGACAGATTTTCTGTCACCAGGGCACAGCTTGACTGTTGCTGTGGAAGAAAGAAAAAGCACAAAACCCAAGGAGTGCTGAGAATGCCTGAGTCCAGCTTATGCTGTGATTTTCAGATATTAGAAGTTTGAAGCCCTTGAAATCTCCCCTGATAGGGTTGTGGCTGTTTTTTGGTTTCCACATCCAAATTTGCAATTAGATATTTACACAAAGATGCATTAACTCAGGAGTCCATGGAAAACCACAGAAATGGAGAAGTATGTGAAAGGCCAAAATGGGTCTGAGATCAAAATACAATCTGAAGGCATGTTGATAGATGCTGACATTTTAAAGGCACCAAAGTGGCCTTGCAAAACCTCTGAACTTTATTCATTGTGGAATAATAAAAACTTAAATATTTAACATGCAAAAACAACAACAAAATACCCTTATTCAAATTAAACACACTGGCTATGTCTTTACCAGTAAACTAAGCAGGGCCAGGGTCTAACGTGGGTTGCAGTCAGCCTGTACAGTTAATTGTGAGTAAGATGGCAGAGATTTGGCAAGTACCAAAGTGCACAGTCTCAGGCAATGGCCTGTCACAGGTACAGAAACCCAGAGTTTTGTGTATGGGCTTTAATGGACTGGCTACGTGATGCCAGTCAGCCTCAGGACCAGAGAACTCTCCCAGACCAATAATAAATGCAGTCTGCAGTCCCAAACCAAAAGGCAAAAAATCAGGTTACTAAAATCTGTTAGCAGTAGAATTTCCATCTTACATTGGTTTATTTTTTAACCACATATAATTCCAAGTCAGTTTAAAATGTTGGTTATAACAGGAATAAATGTCTAGGACTTTTAAGAGAAAAAAATGAGAGAATGTTTCATGGAAATGAGTCTGGACCACTAGTGGAGAACACTTAGAAGATGGATATTCTCACTAGAAAAGTGGGTCAGACGTTCATTATATGAGGCAGAAAGGCAAAGGAGATGCGAGTATTGTCTCACCACTCTTCATAGTTCCATAGCACATTTTTCTAGATGTCAGCAGGTTCTTTTGAAGTACCTGAGTGAGGGCCTGATACTGGCAAATGCTGAGCATCTGTGACAGAGGAGTGAATATCTTCCATTCTTGTCGGCATCCATGTGGAAAGGGCTTCCCAGCTGAAGACCTTGTCTGACAGTAGATCTGGAAACGAGCACCAATAAAACAGATGTCTGTAATATACACAGACTGGCACAGAGGTTCTCAAGCCTGTTTGTTACCTGGACAGATGTTAAATGGACTATCTCCCATCTTCCTTGACTATGATGTGGATAAGCATAAACTAGTTTGCTCCAGGCTAATTTCACAAAATACAGTTTCATAAACATCATGGTGGCAATTATCCTTTACGGATTCCTGAAGCTCTGTTTAACTGGAGAACTTTACAGCACCTTATGAAAAGGAAAAATGTGAATTTAGTCTGAATATTTTCAGGCATGTCTTCCCATCTGAAAACTGCATCCAATTCTGTGGAATCAAAGGAGTGACTCTATGCAGGCTCAATTATTTACTGTTTCTAATATTTTAATATTTGAAAATCAATAATGATAATTTTTAAAAAGCCACTACAGAAACTGAGACTAGGCTCATTTATCAGAATTAATTGAGACCATTAGGCTTGCTTGCTAGTGATTTGGAGGGCTTTTTTTCATCTAGCTACCCTTTCAAGGAATACAATTTCAATTTCTTTGAACACTGCAGATCTGCCACTTTTAATTGTCTCAAATATATGAAGGAATTGCTTGCAAAATAGCTGTAGCCAGGAGTAAGGACACTGCAGATTGTCTAGTAATTAAATGTATCCATCATACAAGATGGAATATAAATGGTAATATTATTCTGAAGGAAGGAATGAAGATGACAGCCAGACTAGTGATCTGTTGGGTGACCTGACAAGAGAAATACATACACCCTTGAGTTGAATATTGCCTAAAGCAGAAAACAGCTCTACAGTAATGAAACAAAGCTGGAGTAACTCCATTAGAAACCATTGGCAAGCAAACTTTGGCAAGCCATGGATTTCTTACCTATACAGAAATTACATTCCACATCATAGAACAAAAAAATCTCAAAAAAAAATAGCTTAGAAAAAACTTAACAGTTTCCAAAAGTTGTAATTGCTTCCGAAGTGACTATCATTATGTAAATACAATCTCTTTAAAATAGAATCCAGCAGAAAGCATATTTTCTTACAGATTTGCAGAAAAAAAAATACATGTGAGAAAAAAGAGCTTGTGAAAGCCAGATTGCTTTAAATCACTAGTTCTTTCCTGCACAGTTACAACTTTTGCTCAATGCTACTCTGAGTTTGAGGGGGATACTGTCCTTTATTTCAGAAGTTCAAGTACAGTGCACACTGGTAGTTTCCATCTGCCTCTGAATGCCTGCTGAGCTGCAGTATCTGTAGCTAGGTAGTTTAAATCAGTCATGCAAGTGCAGAGGAAGAAAACAAGTTCAGCAAAGCCGTCCATTAAAAGGGCCAGTCTCCTTTCACATAACTTTTGGCCTGTGTTGACCTTGAGACCAGTTCTCTCCTTCACCCTTGAGTCATCCTGAAATGTAAATATAATTACATTTTGTTTAGTCCCCCTAAATATTCCTCAGTTGCAGTCTCTTTTTAAATACAATTGCAGCAAATGCGTTGTTTGTGGCACTAGTGGCCCCTGGAGCTCTATGTCCAGTTCTGTGCTCTTTGTTACAAGAGTTCTGGATATACGGAAGAGTCCAGCAAAGGGCCCCTAAAATGACTAGGGGACAGACTGGAGCACCTCTCCTGTGAGGAAAGGCTGAGGCACCTGATGCTGTTCCACCTGGAAAAGAGAAGGCTCACAAGGTCTTATCAATATGTATAAACAACTGAAGAAGATGGAGTCAGTCTCTTTTCAGTGGTGCCCAGTGACAGGACCAGAGGCAAGGGGCACAAGCTGTAACACGGGACATTCCCTCTGAACATTAGGAAACATTTTTTTAACTGTGAAGATGTCATGGCTTAGGATTGGTATTCCTCAGTTTAAGTACTTCCACTAAAAAGAAAACCACAAACCACTCCCCTTCCCCCTCCAGTGGGAGATACCAAAGCCAGAGATTACAGGTTGAGATAAGAACAAGTTACTGGAAACAGCAATGAGATAAGAAAATGAGCAGTAACAGCAACAATGTTAATAACAACAGTGTAGGAAAGAGGGGGTGATGTACATGCAAAATGCTCACCAAGCCAGCACAATGAATAATGGCAGACAGACTCTATGCCCACCACCCTTGCCCAGGACTGGCAACCACAAACCTTCCCAGAAGTGAGAGTCCCTTACTTCTGTTGCCCCTGCCCCCCCCGACAATGACATGAGTGGTATAGAATAACAACCAAGACACACCCACTGGGCTCCAGGCTCCACCTGCTCATGACTACTGTGGAGAATTTAAACCTGCCATGGACAAAGGACAGGACAGAAGGTTACTGAGTACTGTCACAGGTTTCCCAGAGAGACTGTGGACTCTATATCCTTGCAGATATTCAAAAGCCATCTGGACACAATCCTAAGCAGCCTTCTGTAGGTTCTCTGCCTTGAGTGGGACAGGGGAGTGTGGGGGCAGCGTGGACAAGATGACTTCTAGATCTCTATCCCTTCCAGCCTCATCCATTCTGTGACTGTGTATTTCTGTGATTCTGTGTTCAGCTTGGCAAAGGCTGAACTCACATATGAAGTGTTTGCAAAGCAGTTCTGGATATATTTGTGGGTATCTTAATATCCCTTTTCACAAGGGCTTTCCAGCAGGTTAGTTTTTCCACTGTGAATACACTTCTGAACATTTTCTAAAAGAAGAAAGATTCTGTATAAAAATTACATCAAAGATCACATTGCAAATAGCAATCTATGATTGAAGATGTATTGACAAATGGATTTCTGATTCTACAAGGCTTTGCTTTCATGAGTCCAAAAAGAAAATGTAGGGTTTTTACAAATTTGGTAACTAGTCTGCCAAATGTATACTGAATTCAACTTTTATGGAAAATACAGCAGGAGAATGTAACTCATGGTTGTAGAAAGAGATTGTTAATCTGACTGTTCCTTACGAAGAGAAAAGGTTACCAGACTTTAAATTCCATTTTCATTCATTAAATACACAGGAAAGGGAAGAGAGTGAAAACACTGCTAAAACCTTTTTAAGTTCTTGCTTTACCAAGCACAGCCCTCTATAACTTACTTTAGTTCAGTATTCATATTTCAGTAAGGATGATCTACCTTCACAGTGGCATGTGGGACGCACATTAATAACCTTACATAATGATCTTACATAAACTCCAAAATCTTGGCCAAGACTTCCCATTAACAAAGAGATGATTATACTCTTAAGCAGTAGATCACTTCAGTTCAATTCTGCTTTTACTCAAGCTAAGGACTAGAACATCGTAAGACTATCAGGACAGAGATAAACATGTTAACTGAGTAGACCTTAATAGCCTGAGGTGCTCCAGATATCTTAAACCTTAATTTCAACCAATCTCCTTTTTCTTTTATGGCTTATAGTTGAATCTGTAATGACTTTGACCAATTATGCTGAATCCAGCACAGTATTAAGAAACCATTACAATAGAAAAGCTGTTGGAAATTGAACCCACTCTCCCCTACCTTCAAAGTAAGGCAGAAGGATACAGTGTCAGATGAACTGAGATATTTCTTATTTTTCATGGAGAAGTTCACAGCTCTGAACATAGATGAGCTGGCCTTATCATGAGCCTTTGCACAAAAGAACACACAGAACTTAGTCCAGGTTGTCACAAGAAAGAGAGATCGGAACCAGTTCATCCATAATATTTTTAAGTGTATTTCTTTCTATCTAGCTTTCTATCTAGCTATCCCTTCACACAGGAAAGTCTAAATGGCACTGCAAGAGCAGCATTATGGAGAAAATACAGGAAAATGGGCAGTGATTCTTTCAGTCACCCCTGGATTGCTGCTACAGCATCAGTGTCAGAAATATGGCAGTGAACAGGCCAGTATAGCTGTGTGTAGGCACAGGAGGTTTGGACTACAACTCTTTATTCCTGTGTCCATATACTTCACAGTCATACCATCAGTGCTGCTCTTCTAGAAATCTCAAGACTGTTTTAGGGAAGCACGAATACTTCAAATACAAAAAACAAATGTAGTTTTTGCTGTGCTTTAGGATTTTGATGCTGTCAGGCATTGCTCTTCATGCTTCTCTTCACAGTTGGTGGTATAAATGTGATTTTGAGTGAAAGGTGGAGGTGCTGTTTGCAGGACTCTGAGAAATGAGGTTTTAATCAAAGAAATACTCCACCTATCATGAAGCTAATAGTTGCTGGATTTTCTGATGAGCTATTTTCTTAATAGGAAGTCTCTTCTAATCAGAAAGCCTACTGGAAAAAACATCTCCTATGATACAGTGCATTTTTTCTGAAGATCTTAAAGTTAAACACAACATTGCATTTAAATCTATTATTTTGTTATACTAACTAGAATTGCTCACAAAAGACTAGTTAGAATAATGGTAACTAACAATTAATAAAACTAAGACAGTTGATTATTTATTTTTTAAACCATCAAAACCAATTATGAAATTTCATTAAACTTTTCCACAAATACTGTTTTAGTAGAAATCCAGTTTAGAAGTAAATTAATTTTAACTGTCAAATCTGTGCAAAACACAAACTCAGTTCCAGTCAGCTGTATTCTCCATGAAACCCCAGTGGAAGGGCCTGTGAAACAGCTTCTGCACCTATCCCAGGTAGCAAAAATCGGACCAGAAAATTTACACCTGGAGCTTCTGCTTTGCCTACATGATTTATGGTATGCAGAAATGTGTATATGGGAGCCAGAAGTCTGCCTGCATTTACTGTTACTGGATCCTGAGCAGACGCAAAGCTTTTCAGTTGAAAGGACGTTCATGGCACGTACAAGTGCCCAGCCGTCTGTTACAGGCTGTTGCTCAGCTGTATGCTCTTCAAACAAAGAGATGGAAAAAGGGGAAGAAATGTGAGCTACACCACACTTCAACATAGCAAACTGAATCAAGGGTGAAAATATCACCAAGAAAAATTGGAAAGGAAGAAATTGTATGTTTTCTAGCCATTGGAAGTTACAAAGCATCTGTTTTTATCATTTATTTCATTTTATCTTACTTTTTGTGACCTGTGAGAAAAAAAATAAGGCCAGTTATCATGGCAGCTTTTACAGTTACAAGTCAAAGTGATGGGACCACAGTGTAAGCCGAGCAAAGAACTGGGAGGTTTGTGGCTCCACATTCCTTCACTCATGTGACGTTTTGAAGTATTGGAGAGATTTTAGCTATAATAAAAAATCTCCAGGATGATAAACTTGCAAATGCTTGCATTATTTAAAAAAAAAATTGTTTGAAGTTTTTACTTACACGAGGTAAGACTTGCAGAATTAGATGTCAAGTTTATCAATTCTTGCAAACACATACTTTTTCACTCTAAAACAGCTGAGTCCAAGCTTGTTTGTTTTTTAGTTTTAAAAACAACTTGGATTACACATGCCTCTTGGACCATCTTATCTCCTAAGGCAAATGTAACTCTGGCACTCAGTAGATTTAGCACCACAGGTACCTGGACTTTTTGAAAGGAGTTTATAGTTTCAGTGGACACTGCCAAGTAGGCTGATTATAGCCTTATGGTAATTGTTGGCTTTCCCCCAACAGACTGTTTTCCTATGTCAGGCTGCTAAACACAATCTCCATCATTTAGTTTTAAACACAAGACAATTAATTTTTTACTCAGAGTAGAAGATAGCTATTTTTCATTAAAATTCTAACTCATTTGCAGTATAAAATTTTACGTCTTACATTTCTTTACTGAATTCAGTGAAGATCTGTAAGTCATATCCTGTTAAAGAACTGGGATGGGCACTAATGAAAAAAAACATCCTTCACATTTTTCTGACCTTTGTCTCTTCTTTGTAACAAAAATTACCATGTTCTGCTAACTGAGTTAGGACCAGATTCTGATCAGTTTAAGTAATTCCAAAGGCTCTTGACCACCTCTTCCCTCCAAAGTCTCTCACAGACTACCGGTGCAGTTATATGGGAATACCAAGTTTGCAATTTATACTTTTTCATATCTTTCTGTGGATGGATGTACTGCACATCACTTATGTTCACCTTGCAGACAGCCAGGAGCCCATGCATGACTCCACTCTGGAATTCATTTAATACTACAGATTTGGCTGAAGTTTGGTCTGCATTTCTGTGTTTTGCATATACTGGCATTATTACAACATTGGTAGAGCTTCAATATGTCTTCTTAGTCTTACAAGGACATAAATTCTCTGAGGTCAGATAAAAGATGCATCCTCTTTCTCTAATACAGCCAGGGGCCTGAAGGATATAGTGAAGTTTATCTGAGCCTGTTAAAATGTCTTGTATGAGGCATTGCTTCTTCATAAAAATAATGATTCTAGCTTTCTCAAATAGTTATTCTAGATATTATTCACTTATTGTAACAAAAAGTGAATTCTTTTCCTAGCTTGGATGGAAGCAGGTTTTTTACCTTCTACTCAGATTACCAAAAAAATTCAAACAAAAAAAAGTTATCCTTGGATAACATTGTTCATGTAACATTTCATTCTCATCGATACCTATTTTTGTGACATTCAAAGGGAGGCAGAAGACAGCATTACTGACTAGGCTCTAAGTGATTCAAAATTAACATAGCTGTATTGTTCTTTATGAACAGATGAAAATAATATTTTTCATTATTATTGCTTTGCACAGTATAGCAAAATCATCATTCTCCTCTGTTCATAAACAAACACAGCCCTGACTAGTATTCGCTGACATCAGGCTTAAATATTCCCTCTGTCAGAAAAAAATAAGGTGTCAGAAAATAATTTGGAGTCATAAAATAAATAAGATTTCATAAAAGAAATTAAAGAGTGCCCTTTTGCATTATCAAATAACATATGAGTATGGGGATCACATCTCTGATGTCTACCACAGCATGCTTCAGCATGTAGGAGTGAGCTTCTGAATAGAACTGTGCAAACAATTGATTTTTCAATGACTGGCTGTTCAACCACAGTAATTGAAGACAGTCTGGTCAGATTGAACTGCAATCTAAAAAGATACGAGCATGCACTTGTTCTGCATCTAAACTCAAACCAGAAAAAATTAAGTTTCTGTTCATATAGCATGTTTTATCCAGTCACTCATAATCAAATGGAATAAAGGAATAAGAGAATCTGGAGATCAGCAAGAGCACAACCACTTTGATGAATGGAAGAGTGAAGGCATTTACCCAGCTGGTGAAAGATTTAGGGTTGTTGTCCATCTTTGTCTTGGAGTGTTCAAAACCATTTTCCTTTCACTTCAGGAAAATGCACTAATCCTGTGTTCTTGTTCTCATGTGCAGTAATTTGTTTAAAAGCTTTTCCTCTTCCAAACTATGAGAAACTACTTCCTATCGAATCTATTTCGTAAATTCAATTTGTGTTTGTCAATGCTTTTGGGGAACGGTCATTTTACATCATTTACCAGTGGAATTTTAAAATTGCAGTTACATCTTGGGGTTTTCTGAGGGGGAGAGAGATGTAGGGGTTTTTTAAAGTAAGCTAAAAATATTGTGTGTCTTGATCTGATGATAAGAAAAATTCCTAGTAGTAGGATAGGGTGAATTGTGGTGCCAGTGAGATACATTCTTTCAGAGGGTAGATCAGTGAAGGAAGCATGTGTCAACATCTGTTATACAGAGAATCCTAACTGAATATTCATTTTCATCTGAAAACTAAATTCTACCTTTGGATTATGTATTTTCAATTGATTTAATGGGGCTTTTGGGATGGAATAAGGAAGGTTTTTGTGTTACAGTGGTGACTTGAGGGCTCATGAACCTACTGTGTGACAAACACAGGTTCAGCCTAAACTGTCACTTCCTGGCAGAGCCGAGCATATACAACCTTCATCCAAGAAGTAGAAATTGAGTGTAGATCTCCTGAATGGTCACCCAATAGCCTACCAGACTAGTTCAAAGTGTCACAGTCTGATTTCTACTTCTTATTGCCATAGTAGCACAAAAAACACCACTTAGGCAAGAGATCTTAATAGACACATTTTCTTCAGTGCCAGACATAATTGCAAAATCCTGTGATGATATACTGCATATGATGCACATAACTGAGAAAAAAACTGAAAAAATAATAACTGGTGTCAGCCATGCATGAGCAGAATATTAACCTTGGCACCTGTCACAATGGCATGGGTTTCTTGCCATAGTGATAACAGTCATTTCACTGATCCACCAGATTTAGGCTGCTGGGACATGAGAATCTGGCCCTTGGGAAGCAATTAAAGATCATTTGTTTACTGGATATACAGAGAATGAAAGATCAGGTCCAAGCTCTGAATTGCTTTCAGTTTCTTAATGGCAGTAGAAAGTAAGTGCAGCAGTAGGGATGCAACCTAGAAAAAATGCTAAAACCACTAGCTGGAAACACCTGGAAGAAGAGTCAGTGAGATATTCACTCTTAAAGTAATTCAACTCTCTAGATGGTTTTATGCAATTAGTTTGGCTTTTTTACCTTCTCATGCGCTAGGTTGCTGCAATATTGATTTAGCTAAGTAATTACTCAACAATTATTTATTTGATGAATATGAACAGCCAAATTAAAGCAGCTTAATAAATAAAGATTGGTTTTCTGAATCCCAGTAGTTCCTCCAAAAACACATCAGCTAGGAACCAGGACCAGTTTAACCTTATTTGTGGTCTTTTGTTCAATTTGTATACTTCTTCAAGTAGCCCCTGATCATTAAAATTTTTACTTACAAGGTGTGTGAAGTTGCAAAACAGAAACACACTGACTCCAGACAGAAATTGCTTCTAATAATACTGTTGCAGCAGTTAAAGAAACGTAATGGTTTTTTAGCAGTCAGGAACTCAAGATATATTTGAAAGGTACATCAATCTCAGGCCACTGAAATGCTTTTTCCCATACCTCCAGAGCAATAAAACCAGCATAAAAGTGGGCAGAACCTTCCACTGGAACAGAAAACAAACATGGGCTTGTGCTTTCCATTTAAACTCTGCCTTTAGACTCTCTCTTTTTAAGTCATTAGTAGTTTTTGTACTTTTATCATGGGTAATTTGCATCTCTAAATTTTAAAGCTATCTGCTGGGTGTATTCCAACTAATAAATAATAATAGCACCATAGATGTTAGTTTACATCAGATGTCTCTAGAACACCTCCCTTTCATTTAACTGCTCTTTGATAAGGTGTATCAGCAATTTCCTCTTCTTAAAGCAGTAATTAAGTAAGGTCATTTTGTTAATCTTTAGCCTGTTACTTTTAGTCTGTTCAGTTTAACACTATACAGCGTAATTCTTCTGACATAATCAACTAGTTCCAATGATGGATTAATGTATTAAGGACATCTTCTCCGGTATGCAGGATGCTTTTGCTGCTGTACACTGATTGAATTCCACACATTAGAGAAATGTGAACAGATACGGTGTTTTCCAGCTGAAGATAGCAACCTAGGAAAGAGCAGTGCAGTGTTGTAATTTCAAGTTAAAAATAGCAATCTGTTATTGTCATCAGTTATTTAAAGGCTGCTTTCAATTAGCTTTGCAGTCACAAATGTGTAAATATTTAATTTTTTTTTTCTGAGAGAACATGAACCAGTTCCTTGAGTGAAAACAGAACATGTCTGAATTGAATGCACTTCTGTATAAAAATGATGGTTTCATTCACAGGAAAAACATCAAAAGTAATGCGTCCGATGGAACTCTTGCCTTGACAGATGTAGATAAATAAAAGTTGAAATGTAGTGCTAGTGCTTGTCACTGAAAACATAATGCAGAATTTAGGCCAAGATGCATTATAAATTTAGCACAGTTCTAGATGCATTACTCAAATGTGAGAAAGTGTACAACACCTCTGTCTTTAGAATCTTCCCTGTTTTGCATCTCTGACTAAATTCAGCCATCAAACTCCAGCTGTTAATGGTGAGATGAAGGAATCAGGGCCAAGCGTGTACCTTGTATTGTCACTCTGGTATGGATACCAGAAAAGTGGTACATTACTTTCCAGACCCACCATCTGAACTTTTTATTTAGATGCAGTCTTGTAGAAAATCAAAATGCATAATGCCTGTCTATTACTCCTTTGGGAAAAAAAAAGTGCAATGAAGTCAACATGGCTTTCTTGTCCCTTTTCCTGTTTTTCTTACTCACCACTCACTACTTCACTGTTCCACATTTATCAACCCGTGATAGTTTTCCTAAGTCTAGCAGAGATTTTGCATGAGCAAAACAAACAGTACTTGATCCCAGACAACAAATTAAATTAGCAGTGTAGACTGACTGCTCTCAGATGAGTCACTTTCTACTTCCAGTAAGACTCTGCATCCAAACCTTGCACATCTACTGCCCGACAAGTAAATTATCTCAGTAGAGCTTAGCTGCTGCTCATGTGATGGAGGAAGGAAAACGAGCAGCTTCATTCCCTTTTAGACAGACTTGGGTGAACACCCTGTTACATTTGAAACCTACACAAGCTGTTTCTTGCTTCCATGGTGTTACTCTTCCATGGAACCAACGGACATTCAGTTCTCTGCACGTGGCAGAGAAGACAAATGAATGCTGCTCTACCGATGGACTGCAAAGGAGGGAAGGAGGCAGGGAGAGAGACAAGCTTTGTGCCTTCCCTGCTTCTCCCTCACCCCAGCTTCGTGCTCTAGCCAGATGCAAGGTGACCCTAAGCAGTTACATGTGTGGACTTAAAGATTACAAGACAGAAGGAAAGTGGATGGTCCCTTTTTTTTTCTCCTCCTGTATATGGAACTCCTGTTGTCTTTCCTGAGTGCTCCCTCTATAGACTGACGAACAACAGGTCAGAGGAGACGGAAAGGCTTTTTACCTGCCAACCCCAGAGTTCAGGATGTGTTGTTTCTCCTGCAGCAGTTGATGACATCCTAACACCTTAGCAGCACTGGAGCTGCATTCCTACGCTGTAACAGGGGAAGTAGGACCAAGGGCCTGAACTAAGGTCTTGGCAGGTAAGTGAAGGAGCAACCAGTACCAAAGAGCTTCGTTTGAAAGTGTACGTCTTTGTAATGTTTAAGTCTTAATATGTGCTCTGCTTTACCTGGAAGCTTAAACTTCCAGTTTTCAGAGGAGTGCTTGAAATCACCTGTTAGCTCCACCAGATGATTGAAAAAAGTGTTGAAGAAACTCAGAAATACAGAGGGCCTAGAAAGAAAGGTTATTTGTGCTAAAAATGTCTCAGAGCAAGGATTTCTTTTTAGAGCTGAACAGGAGTTACTCAGATTAGTAGTGGAGGGAGAAGCTTTATGCTACCAACATATTTTTGTATAGCAACACTTAGGATGACTGAGAGCATCATTGTATGGTGAATACTCAATATTCCAAATATGAGCTCTCTTGGTATTGGGAGGGGGATTTTTTGCTTGGTTGCTTGTTTTCTTTCAATTGAATGAATACATGAGGAACATCTGATAAAGGGAAATTTCCATCTCCTTACTACATTCCACTTCTTAAGCTTAATTATTGGAACCAGGTTTCCTGTATGAATAACTATGTCACTCAAGAGGTACTTTATTTCAGTAGTTATCAGGAATTGTGTTTTTGCTGGCAATACCGTGTTCTGGAACATTCACAGAGAACACACACAGAGGATGCCTCTACCACTAAAGCAAATATGATTAAAAAGATATCTGTAGAAAACTGAGTGATGCCAGTTAGCAGCTCAAAAAAATTAAGAAGAAAATATTAAAAACATCCTCACATGAAGGAAGTCTTTCTTTTCCTTGCTTATGGTAATATGAGGGTAATGGATGTCTTTCTGTTCAGAGGCCAGTAAGTTTTACTTTTTGGAATGGAAAACAAATTTAAGTCAAAGGAAGAAATCATAAGGAGCTGCTGCCACATGCTAAGTTCTGTATCTGAGCCATCTACTGTCACTATATCCTGGAGAGAAAAAATGGAACATTCATAAAGAATGGAAGACTAATCAGAACTGGTGGGGCACGAAAGCTGCATCAATTTCCAGTTCTGATGTTCTTACCCCCCCTACCCTTATTGTTACTGATATTCTCAATTTACTAAGTGAAATCACTCCAAAAGTTACCTGTAAGTTTTTGCCTTTCAGTGGATAAACTGTGAGCTTCTAAAAAAATACCACATGCTAATAGCAACTGTTAATTAATATTCATCAGAATGCAGGAGAAAAGTAATTATTAAAAAATTCCAAAATTTTAGAGGCAAGACTGAAAAATGAC
Organism: Myrmophylax atrothorax; assembly: GCA_026770055.1. Classification (NCBI taxonomy): domain Eukaryota; kingdom Metazoa; phylum Chordata; class Aves; order Passeriformes; family Thamnophilidae; genus Myrmophylax; species Myrmophylax atrothorax. The sequence goes on from JAOXXN010000446.1 coordinate 56,625,089, forward strand.
ACTTTATAAAGGTTTATATCTTTTAAAAGTTGTCATTACTATAGTCATTGTTTTAAATTAACTTTCTTTAGACAAAATAAAGTGTTGTACTACATTGCAGCCTCACTGTTAGGAATGAAGATAGAGGAGACGGTTCAGGAAGGACAACACATACGACCAAACTGGAGAGTATCCAAGTCATAGAAGAATGGTAAGTTGGTTGAACTGTTGTCTAGTCAATGTTTTAAATTGCCTTTAACTCATATTAAGAATTGTCTTGGGTTTTATGCTTTGGGAATGTCCTTTTAATTGCTTTTCTTCAAAAAGCTCAATAGAAAAGGAAGCAAAATCTGTCCTTACAATGAAATGACAGTAGAGACATTTGAAAGTCAGGCTTATTTACAGTTTCTTATTTGTGGGGGAAAACTGTGGAGAGGAATGGGAGGTACATGGATGGTTCCATATGTGGGTCTCTGTAAGAAGCCTCTGCTACCTGTGAGATCATTTTCTTTTGTTTATAAAAAAAAGAAAAATCAGATTTTTAGCATGGCTACCATTCATAAAAGAGTTGGGACTAGGGTTCCACTGCAATTAACCAAAAACACGTACCTTGAAAACTGGGTTAAACACACCGAAAGTCTGAGCTTCTGTTTCTGTCTAAAGCTTGGGCCCGTATTTGTTGTGTGTAGAAATATGCTAACCTATCAGAGGCTCTGAGTTCTCTAATCCCATAAAAAGCAAATTAAAACTTTAGAGGACATGTCTCATGATAAAAGCAACCCAAACAATTCATTGTCTTCATTGCTAATTATGTTCTTTATGAGAGGAAAATGTCATAAATTTCCACAGAATACTGTAGTGAAGAGAGCTTCCCAATAGACAGTAACAGAGCACAGGTTGCTTGTCAGCAGGTTCTTTGCACTCTCCTCAGAGAGATCTTTTGCCCTCAAATCTGTGTTTAAACTTTTTCATTGAGATTAAAATTATTTTGCAGGATAGTTTAAATGTTAAGCGCTTCCTGATTTATCATTTACTACAAATAGCTTCCTATCATGCAGTCTGCCTTGCATGCAGAGTAGGGCTTGATAAATGGACTTGAAGAGAAATTATATAGACAAATGTCACTTATTGTGCTTCGTGATAACACAGAAAATATTAACAACAGCTAGCAAAGCTCTTGCGTTGGATCAGGAAGGGGAGGATGAGCATTCAGAATTAAGTTTGAAACTGTATTTAATTGTTAAGTAATTCAGAGTATGACCTACTCAAGCTATTCATTGGTACATTAACAGATTAGTGACACAAATTAGTCTTCTGATCACTTATCCATTGCATCCACTGTTAAAAGCCACAAATAGTTTCCTGCAGGAAGTGGGAATAAGGACTTTTCCCTTTTCTTCTCTTTCCAGTTTTGCCAGCAACATCCATCACATCTCATGCCAATAGATCATCATTCAGGTCAATAGCACCAAACAAAATGAAGCTTAGCAACCCTTAGGTACAAGCACAGGGAAATATGCTAATTTAAAAGCTCTCTGAATTACTATTTTGTTGGGGCTCATTAGTATGCTTTTGGCTGCCTAGAGGCTTTTGTTTTTCTTGTTTTTCCTAAACCAAATTGTGTGGCAGCCAGAGTTTGGCCAGTCACCATCAGAATCAGGCAGGAACATCAGGTGTCATCTAAATTGCTCATGAAAGAGAGTCTATTTCCAGCTTCCTGAAATCACATCTCCTTTATCTGCAGAGGCAGGAATTCAGTGCTGTTTTGAGATTTTGTCTTTGGGTCACATGACTAGGAACACTAGCAGAAAGCTTGTGGAAAGCCAAGTGCATGTCTTGTAACATTAAACATGTTTAGTGGGCTATTGAGATAATGAATGCGCAAGTGAAGAGCAAACAAAATTCCACTGTGACCGATCAAGCATTGTTGCTTCCAGTTTTCACTTTGGACTAAAGTGCAGTTGAATAGAGAATTTTTGGATGAATGTATGAAAACACTGTTACAAAAATAGAAGCATATTTGTAATGATATTTGCTTTTGCAGCCAAAACCCTACTGCAGATGAAATTTTGTCTTGGGCTCAGAATTTTGACAAGATGATGAAAACACCAGCTGGGAGGAACCTTTTCAGAGAGTTTCTTAGAACAGAGTATAGTGAGGAGAACCTGCTTTTCTGGCTCGCATGTGAAGATCTAAAGAAGGAACAGAACAAAAAAGTTATTGAAGAAAAAGCAAAACTTATATATGAAGATTACATTTCTATACTATCACCAAAAGAGGTAAATCTGTAAATGTTACATATGCATTTTCTGTTATTCCAGGGCAGAAATGTTACACCCTGAATTGCCAGGATGGGGGTGTGAAAGTCTGCCTGATCTGTCAGATGAAAGTCCTAGTATTGGACATTAAATCAGGAAAGGAAGACATAGAAAAAGCAGAGATACAGGTGCTGGGTTATTTAGCATCACTGACAGCAACACATTTAAGTTCTCTATAAGACTCAAGAAAGTCCAATAAGAGAAGGGTAAGAAAGAGGTATGCTTCTTTAGTAATGTTACGTGGCTGCCAGACAGAGAAAGTAAGTAATGCAAATAGATTTCTGGAGAAAAGGTACCAAAATAAGGAATTTAAAACAGAATCATCACAGATTTATCTGCTGCAACAGCTGTCCAGGAGAAAATCCAAATTTGCACTTATTATTCCTATGTGAGAGTCCAAGTATGAAGACCACATATTTTCTGTAACCAAGCATATACTATCTAAGAAATTGTATAAGATTTTCTTCTTTTGACTGAAACAGAAATTTTGAAATTATCTTCACCCAGAGTAAAGAAAAAGGTCCCCTATCAAAGCATATTTTGGGATACAGAGATACATAAATACATAAGCATTATAGAAGAGTCTTTCTTAGGTCACATCATGTACCTTTATCACCTTTGTCTTGTCTCTGTGCATTGCATTTGACTTCCTACTCAATGGCTAATTTATGCTCACTGTGGACCTTGCTACCTGTATTTTACTTCTGCACTGCATTCAGGTGACTTACAGCTCTATTATCTTCTCTTTTGTGATACAACTACCAATACAACAAACTAATGATGAATTTTTCTTCTAAAACAATATCTCTACTACATGTATATGTGACAAATGCTCACCTGTCTTTTCTTTCGGTATCTTTACATTCAACCAGCAGTTAAAATTCAAACACTAAGGGTTGTTTGACTTAGAGCTTAACAAAACTCACAAACTGGGTGCACTAAATGTGTGCAGATCTCAATCCAGTTGCTCCCACCCGTACTGGAAATCTTAGGAGGTGCACAAGAACTGTTTGCAATGCTTTGGGACAGCATGGAAGCTGAAAAGTTCTTGTTCATCCAGGCATCCTATTCCAGATGTTACCTTTTGGCATAAGAGCTGAAATATTTAGCATCACTGGTTCAGTGATGAAGTTACTGAGGCAGAAGGTCTTAGTGTTCTAAACACATAACCTTGTTATTCATCTGTTTAGCAAAAAAATACCTTTAGTAATTCCAACTAGTTTTGCCATCTGGTTTTAGTGAGTCACTGAAAAAATAAAATGCAAATTAATGTTCCATAATTAATTTTTTTTCATTCTATAAGTGCCGTTAACTTTTACAATGTTCAATGGCCCAAACTCCCACCAATCTGACAAATCGAGGGGTTTTTTTATGCTATTATATTTACTGAGTAGCCAATTAACTGCACAAATGGTTTTCTTGATATAAACACGTCCCTGTGTCATTTCTGTGCTGCAGAAATGCAGTGGTCTGGGATTGAAATCTATTCAAACAAATTCTGAAGATGCATGGCTGCAACACTGCCACTCAAAACTACCTCAGCACTACACTCCTGCATGCAGCCACTGGCCAATCAGTGTCACTGGTCTGTTTGTTCTTGCTGTGTCACCCTGTCTGCTTATACAGCTACCGTAGTTAGACAGTAAATTGAATCAGAAAACAGCCCAAAAAAGAAACAGCACTTGCAGATTCCTTAACTCATCTAGCTGTGGGGCTGCTGTGCCAGAACCAGGAGTGGAAGCACCAGGGTGGGAAAGTGGAGAGGTTGTTCACAGCCATTGACAGAGCCCCGCTCACTGCCCATCCTTCTCAGAGCTGGACAGGAGGGACACTTGCTGCACCCTGAGGTGCTGCCTGCAGGTGTAGCAATGAGTGCTTAGATGGAGAGAGTGCGTGGGACAGGTGTAATGAATGGTGTGCTGAGATGGTGTACTTGAGTAATATGCATAATTTGCTAGCACAAAAAGACAACAGCTTACTTGCAGTTCATCTGCATCAGTTGTACCTTGTGACTGATATCCAACTAACAGCAAATTTGGAGGAGAAAGAGCTTGTCTACTGTGTCAGTAATATACTCCAATATGCCAACAAGCCAACAATGCCAGATTATACAGTTGGTAGTTGAAGATACACTGAAAAAGTATATTTACTACTTTACTACTTACATTATTTACCATACTGTAGCGTACCATACATCACATATATAAAACCACACAAACTCACACATCGAAACATGTTCTCAGTTTTCCTCTTGGTTGCCATCCTTCACGTGTCAAGGTATCTTAGTACAGTTTCCACAGTTAAACAATCCTTCAGATGGTATGAGTATCTTTTTGTATGGCTGCAGAGTGGTAGAGTCAGATTGCAATCTGGTGTAAATCTCAGTAGCTTAACTGCTGTCTGCATGGCCTTTCTCTACTCAATATTTAGCCTTTTTCTTCTTAACTGAGTGAACCCTTGCTGGTCCCAGTGGGCTTTCCTGCTACTGCCATTACATTTAATCCAGAAGGTATTAATTTGCTGGGGTTTAGAGCATTTTATGGATAAGCTGTACATTCACTCAGATTCCTAAATTATATTCTAAAATCACCCGTGCATTCATCCCAATTATAATATGCCCTTTTCTGCCTAGGCACAGAAGTCCATTACAAATGGTAAGTAAATGAGAAGCTAAAACTGAAACTTTCTAACAACTTCAATCTGGACATCTGATATCCTGACAGTATAAATTATCAGATATTGAAGATTGTAGGTAGATCTGTAGGGCAGATAGATGAGAATGATGAATAGAAAGCTTCTAAAGGATTAACCACAAACACTCAGAAAAAAAAAAAGGCATTTCAGCTCTCTTATTGAGAGGTAATTCAAAATTCATTTCAGAAAAATAATTGTAAGAACATAACAATTATTTTTTTAAGGTAAAATAGCATATTTTGAAAAATCCAGGTGACTGCAGAGCTTAGTTTAGTTGCGCTGCATTTAATCTGTTATACAACTGCATTTCATCGTACAGATCTTAAGATGGATGCAAAGACCAAGTCAAAACTGAAATAGAGTTGATGGTCTCAGTGCATTACATAGTAATTGTGTGATGGCTCTGAAAGAAGCACAGAGCATCACTTGAATAAACTGATAAATTCAGCATGTTCAATGGAGCTGTGAGAAACAAAGATACATATTACAACTTTTCCAATGTTGTTGTTTAATATTATTCTGTTCTCATCTTCTTCAGGTTAGTCTTGATTCCCGGGTGAGAGAAGTGATCAACAGAAACTTGTTGGACCCCAGTCCTCACATGTATGAAGATGCCCAGCTCCAGATATACACCCTAATGCACAGAGACTCTTTTCCAAGGTTTTTGAACTCTCAGATTTATAAGTCTGTTGTTGAAAATATTACAGGCTCTACTTCTGAAACTTAGATTTAATTTTCAAACAAAATACCTTGATTTTTTTTTTGGTGGGTGGGATGGAAGAAAAGTAGTTTAATAACATCTGGAGCTGGGTTCCTGGAGAACTACAGTTAAGCACTACTCAGGCTACTGTGAAGAAAACAAATACATATTATGATCTCTGTCTACATTTTTACCAAGGTCCTCCTTGCTCAAGATGGCGTGGGAGGGGAACAATGGATTTGCCAAAATACATTTGTTTCACACTCCTTTCACCCTACTGCAGTCAAGATTGCAATGATGTATTTGTAGTTTTATGAACAGTCTCCTTGTGTATCCTCACACTGCATGTGCAAGGTAAAACTGCTTCACTTACCACTTAGTTGTTGCAATATTTAATCCAATAACATAAATTATATCTGTATTTAAGAACTTTTTTTGTGCAATACAGTCTTATGGTACATAGAAACAACTGCAGCAAACCAGAAAGAGGCTTGCATTTTTTAACATCACTAACTGAAAAAAAGCCAATTTTTAAGGTGTAGCATTACTCAACATGCTCTACTGAGTACAATACACTGACTTTTTGAAGCCAATATTTCTGTACAGAGAAAAAGAGCTATTTATCACTGTTTATTTAAAATAAAACAAGCAGAGGGTTCCTCTGGTTGTTCACTGCCAAAACTGTGGCATTTTCATTACAGAGTTTGCAATGTCAAAAAAAAAGAAAAAAAAAGAATAAAAAAAGCACAAATCACTTAAAGGGATCCATATCTGGGTGACACAATCTATGCGCTGATATTGTTTAATTGTTAAAAGAACAAAGATTTTCGATGTACATTTCAGATGTCAGATACTGTAATTGATTTATTAAAGACTGGCTATCCAGTTCTAACACTGTTGTATAATGTATGTACTTCAGCAAAAAAACAAAACAAAACAAAAAAACAACAGAAAGAGCTTGATAATTTAGTTTTTTGAATAAAGAAATTTAATAAAAGATTGCCTACATGTAGCATTTTAGAGCATTTTAGAACATTTTGATGAATTGCATCTGTCCTGTAAGATTTTTTTTGAAAGCTAAACCCAGTAAAATATGTTTTTAGACAAAGTAATGTTTTAAAAGGTGGCAGGTTAAAGAAGATTTATCTTAGCTTCTAGCCTCATTGATTTTGAATAACTCCTTGAAAACAAGGGGTTTGGAGAGTAATACTAAACCAAACTTCAAGGGCTCGTAAACCTACAGATCTTACCCAAGGAAAATGCCTACAGATACGCAATGGGTGTCTTTCCTGGGTAAAGAATCCTGTACTGAGCCCTTAATCAGAGCTAAGGCAGCACAGTACCCCCACCACTTGGCTGCCATGGTGTTTTTAATAGGTGTTTGCTTGGCCTTTTTATCAAAAATTGTCCAATTTTAGGGCACATTTTGATGTTTAAAGAGACAGTGACTTGGAACTTAAACATCTTCTTACCTTCCATACACAAACAAAATGAGTGTTAGCATCCCTCGTAAACTGCTAAAGATATACCAAGAAATGGCTCTGAATACTTACTAAATATATATGTGTACGTATGTGTATATATATGTATACATATATATATTTAATACTGATAACTATACTAAGACTTAAGAGGCAAGGTTCTTCTCACTTATATAGGACTAAACATGGCATAAGCCTGTTGCTTTTGATTGGACAGTCTGTCAGTTGCGTCCTTGAGTGGAATCTGGCCCAAGCACAGTTGGCTCCAACCACCCAGTTGCTTCTTGCAGGCAGCCTCTGGTGCCGGCTTTGGTGGGAACCGTGGCTGCCCAGGCAGTGAAACAGGAACTGGGAGGATGCAGGTCTTAGTTTATCTTTTGGGGCTTATTTTTCTCCCTTTGTTTTACTACCTCTCATTTTCTTAATTTATTGAACATGCTTCAAATAGCAAGTTTGGGGAATTTTTTAGTCATTCTTTTTACTTGAAACCTGTGTGCTTTTTTTGGATATATATACAAACAATTTAACAAACTGTTTCTTAAACTCATTTGGTTTTGTAATTTATATAGAATTCAGGAGATGATTAAAAGGGCTATTCTCTATTCCCTATGCAAATATTTTAACTGTTGTAGTGTTTGACAAAATGGGATCTGAAAAAAAAATCTGCAAAGTGGAAAACAAATCTGTTTACAGTGGCGTTGCTGACTATCCTACCGTATTCAGCACTTTTAAATATTGTTATTTATGAAAATGTAGTTTAAAATGCAAGACAAAATATTTATAAATGTTTCTTTTAATAAATACCTGTTTTGTCTGAAAATGTTACCGTGTTAAAACTTTATTCATGTTGGTTAGTTATTTACCATTATGAATAAAAAATTCAACTATTATACTGATAGAATAACAGCTATGATGTTTACAAATCCTGAGGGGGGGGAAATTCAGTGATAAAGCACTGCCTCCTTCTACTGTGAAATACTGAATTTTTCTGGCTTTTTTCTTACTTGGAATTTAACTATGGTCCTACATATGTCTAGTATCATTTGATTACATTTATATTTACTGTGGTACTAAACATATACAGCATCATATATGTATATATTTACATAGTGTAATTTCAAATTGTTGGTGTTTGAGGCACAATACATTTAGTCTACACATTAAACAATGTGTAAGAGACAAAACTGCATGCATAAGTCTTTACAAATGTAGACTTGAATATTCTTAATGTTAATATTTGATGGTGACCTGCTAGTCATTAGCTATCTTTATAAGATATTTCACACAGGTAAAAGTTCTTGTCAACACAGACAAGTCATCCTTTTAAGACAATTTTCAAGCTAGATGTGCAGGCCCTAAAATATTATCTTGATTTCTAGCATAAGATTCCAAAATCTGTATTTGGAAAAGTGTGACATCATTTTGAAAAATATTACACCAATCTTCAGTGTAATACTGCAATGAAATCACGTTCAAAATTTATTGTCTAAAATCCTCTATTTGGAGGGATTTAAAAATTGAACATAGCATGTGAAGTTTCTTTCTTGGAGCAAATGCTCGTATTAAAATGTTTAATATGCATTTCATTTATCAGTTTGGGTTTCCCAAATTTTTTTAATGACAAAAAAGGATGTTGTCCAAATGGACGGTAAGTCATGCCGTAACATGATTTCATTGCCTCTCATACAGTTCTTTGAACACAAATTGTAAAACATTTAAGTTATTTAACTGATTTACTGTGCATGCAGTGTAAAATACACTTTGAAAAACTGCCTAAATACACTTATTCTATAGTCTGGAATAAAATAAGTATGTATTTAACTTGTATTTCAGTTTTTCATGAGAATGTATATAGCAAGGGCACTACAGAAAATGAGTTATGTTTGTATCACTTTTGCCCAGGGTTTAGTATTTCTTTGAAATAGAGCCTAATGCCAAATAGCCACAAATAAGCAGAGAACTTGTGTACACTCCTGACCTTTAGGTTTCAAAGAAATTGAGTCTATATTGTGATTCGTGTGTTCAACTTAGCTGTTTACAGTCAGCTGTCACATAACTGAGCTGAAAGTAGTTTGAAGTACCCAGGATGAAGCAAAACCCACGTTTGAATACACGAGTATTCAAATTAGACTAAAGGCACATATGGCAGATATGGTGTTTAAGGCATGAATGACAGGTCAGTGGCACAGGGGGCTTGACTGCAGATTAACCAGCTGAGTCCAGGTACCATGGAAACGTGGCCGTAGCACTTCCAGGCCCACAGCCTGTCCACACCTCACTTGAATACCTGTGGAATCCACACAGTTCATTTGCAGGACAACAGAGAGGGTACACAAACCAGACTTAAGCAGTAATAGCTCTATTTTAAGTTAAAAGCATGATAAAGTGTCTGCGAAGCTGTGGTCTAAACTGAGCAAATCAAAGGAGATCTACACTCTACCTTAAAAAGCCAGGGTTTAAGCTGTGACCTGATGCCCAACTTGCTTCCCTAGGCAGCAAATTCAGTCACAAAGAGCACCTTTCTGTGGAATCAATATCTAAAAAGAAAAGGGGGGCTTTTTCAGTAAGTGCAGCTTGCTGGACTGACCACGCCATGAGCCTGCTCAGGAATACGCAGCTTCTGTATGCAGAAAGTGCTTGCAAAAGCCATTTAGCCTAAGTATTCCACAATGCCAATTCAAAAGCAATCAAAGCTGATACAAGAAAGTCTCTAATTTCAGCAACTCTCTACACCACAAAGAGCAAAGCTCACACCTGGGCAATGTCTGTGAGCCTGCTGCTGGCATCATTAACCGAGCCAACAGAGCCTTAACAGTCCTTATCAAATCCAACAAAGCAAAAAATGAAGGTTGCACATAGACAGGCAGCTGCAATGTCTGCTCCAAGTTGACTTGACCCTTGTCTCACTACTAACTTCAAAAAAGGGTTTTTCTCGGCCCATAGTGCTGTTGGGTTTGGAGAGACTCAAGAGTAGCACTGTAGAACATTCTGAGACCTGGATGCAGTGACCAAAGTCCAGTCCTGTTCACGGATACCCTGAGTACAGTTGCAATGACAAAATGTCAGCCGTGTTCACATATGTCCTGAATATTTCTGCCAGCAGTAGAAATTTTGTCTGTGGGATGAAAGAACAAAGCAATAATGGTGCCAAAATCATCTGACAAAAACCTGGCAGAAACACTGTTTGCATATTACTTTAACATTACACTAAAATCCAGATTTTGCCCCTTCCTTTATCCATGAACTCACTTTGTGGAAATCCATCCTTCAATTTAAAACAGGGATATGATTCAAAGGTTGACCATGACACTGCCTTTTTTTTCCTTTTTAAAAGCTTTACATTAAATCATCCCTTACTCTAAATTTCCTGAGTTTTCCATACTTCTCTTCACAAGCACGGTTTATACAGTAGTTAGATTCTCCTTGACTGTTACAAGAAACCAACATATTTGGTCTATTAAATGCATAAATTTGGCCATTTTTCCTTTACCATTCTGAAAGAAGTCTGCAAGGAGCTTCATGGTCAGGCAGCAGTCAGTGCAAAGAAGCTTTCGATGGGCGAGATCTCATAAGCAGTCAGCACCAGACTAATTACACAGACTGTACATTCTCCACAAGGTTTTTGAGTGTGATTTTTACTTACAAAGTATTACTACAGTGTATTTCACCAATAAACCTTATCCAAAAGGTTTAATCATAGGAAAATGTTTTTATCCAACCATTCATTTCAATGTTTAATATTCTGAATACCAAATTCTCATGTTGGCTGTCCTGCCTTTGGATTTCCATCGTGGAACAAAAACTTTGAAGTTTTTATTTCTGACTACCAAAACTGCTTAGGCATGCAAGCATTACTCTTGATATTACATTCACGAGAATAACAATTTACTAATGTACAGTATGGAAGTTACTGTTATTCCACCAGTGTAATTTAGTTGTAAGGTATAATTTCCTAGTTCTGTTAAGACATGAACAAAGGCAAAAGAAAGGCAAGGACACGACTCTGATTCCTCCAATGATTGTAATATAAAATACTGCCTAATGAAGTGTTATGGATAGTTGCACATTTCTATAATAAAGTATATTCTTCAAGCTGTTCTGAGTTTAGCCAAGAATTTTATTAATTATCTAAAACAAAGTTACTATGCCATTCAATCTGCATATCAGAAGGAATTTGCCCACATCATTCCACGGCACTCATTGCATCACAGTTACTAAATGACTGCATCCTTGCTGCCCTCCAGAGGTGAAGACACTTCGAATTGTCCCCTTTTCTACCTTTGACAATACATTTCTTTTCTGCTAAGCACTCAATTTTACACCTGCTGTCACTGTGGGGGGATCCTTCTGCAAGCATTTGCATGTTCCTCCTCGGGGTACTTGATTCTGAAGATTTCTCCTGGAGGGACAGGAGAAGGTCTGTAAGAGTAACCCGATATCCAAAGCCACATCTCAGGCTTCCCACCAACCCGCCCTTCAC
>JAOXXN010000446.1:56656324-56666605 GCA_026770055.1 Myrmophylax atrothorax
CGGGAGCTGCGGCCGCGCCATCGACTCCCTCCCCGCGGCCGAGGAGGGAAAACGCGAGCCGGGCCGGCGCCGCCCCCCGCGCCTCTGATTGGTCCCCGCCTTCTGCCCGCCTCCCATTGGTCACGTCCCGCCCGCCGGCGCCGCGCGATTGGCTGGCGCGGTTTTGGATACCAAATTCAAAGTTTTTAAAAAGCGTCCGGCGAGCGCGGCACTCGCACTGCTCCCGGCGCGGCACCGCGGAAAGCGCGGCCACACAGGTGAGCGCCGCGGGGAGCCGTCCGTCCTGGAGCGGGTGCGCGGCGGTGGCGCTCCGTGCTCAGGGCTTCGCGACGGGACCGGCTCGGGCCAGCGGGGCTCCGCCGACAAGGCTCAGTGACCGGGGCAGCGGGAGCTGCCGGCGTATGTAGCTACGGGATTGGGCGTGCTGGCGGGATTGCGCGGGACGGCAGATGGATTATGGATGGGGATTCCCGGCTGCCACTCTGTCCCGCTGCCCTCCGCAGCCTAGCCCCGCAGCTATCCCGCCGGCGGGACGGGATGGGGATAGAGCGAGACGGGACGGCCGCGCATGGGCGGCCACGGAGCGCCGCGATCCCGCCAAGGAGCCGCGTGCGGGGTGCTCCGGGTTGCTCGCCGCGCTGGCGGGACCGCGACCGGGGTGGGATGGGGGAGCGCAGGTCCGCTCCCGCCGGCTGGCAGAGGCGGACGGGGAGGCGCCGCGCCGCGCTGTCTCCCGCTCGCCGGACCACGCCGCCGGAGGGGGCATCCCGCGGGCGCGCCCCTGCGCCCCCCGCCACCACCATTTTAGGGAGAATCCTTCAGTGCCGGGGAAAGGGGAGACCCCCGAAGGCGCAGGACGAGACTCCTGGGGCCGTCGGGCACGGCAGAGCCGGGACCCGGTCTACCTGCCGCAGACTCGGCCGGGCCATCTTGAGCGCTGGGCGGGAGAAGCCGAACAGCGCCGCGGGGGCCCGCGGCTGAGCCCACTCCTCCGGGGGGTCGGGGCCGGCCCCGGTGCACCGAAACATGATGAGGAGGGGGGGCATTTTCCAATTCATCAGGATTTCAGCCCAAAAGGTGCTCTGCTCCCTCGCAAGGAGTGGGGGGGAAGGGAAAGAGGAGTCTTAGTGAGGGCTTCCATCTCTTCCCCAACTCACACTATTCAAAGCCATAAGCGTATTTGGTCCTTTCTTCCAAATGTAAGTACAAAGAAGGGACTTTTTGTCTGAATCGTTCATGACACACATTTTTCTAATGCTTGTTTCCAAAACTGCTGGAAGTGCTTAAATCCTTTAAAATTCTTGCTCACATCCGTGTGCTTATATTTCCTACGGATTACAAAGCAAGTTGAAAATTATTTCCCCTTTAGATTTAACAGGGCAGACAGAGATGGCTTCCTTCTCCCCTTCAGCCCTCGCCCATCCCCCCGCAATTGTTAATACAAATAGCACCGCATTTCGAGCGGGAGGGGAAAGAAACGGGGCAAGACAAGCTCGATTTCCCCATGATATCTATCCACCTCTCACCCTCTTGAAATTATGCTTTTAAGTAACCTTTGTTTTATTCCGATCATTGTTTATGGGTGGCTGCTTGTCTTTGTAATTTACACATCCATGCGAGCACTTAAGTTTTTCCTGCGCCACACAGCCTCCCTTTTTAAAAATGCCAGATACCTGGCTGCAGCAGTATTGCCTCTGGTCTTGGATGCAAACTTCAGGCTTCTCTGCTCCGGATATGCCCGTGCACAGGCCTGCTGTCACTCGTGGACCCTCTGCCACTGATGTCCTGTGCAGGGACCACAAGTGTCCTGACTCTGTTGCTACATTTAGGGTAGGAAGCGGAAGCGTTGATGCTTCTAACAGTAAACTCTTCTGGTGGAATGGTGACAAAATATATCACCTAGTCGGTTTTCTTGCCCTAGTTCTATGCAGCATAAAATTCTAGTTTTGAGAAGATCTTACACAGATTTAATTAATGGCAGTCCGAATCCTTAGTTCCACTAGTTTTAGGATTTTACACTGTATAGGGTGAGTTATATAAAAGTATAAAATTCACAATACAGAAAGAAAGCATGGTCAATTCTTTGTAAGAAAAAGGATTTGTGATGTAATTTGCACTGTATTGTAATACTGTCCTTGTTCTTTCTTGCAGGATACAAACAACAAAATGAAATCAAACCTTAACCGCTCTTTCAAAATGAAATGCGATTTTGATTGTGCGTCTCTTCGTACTGGGTTTGCACCACTGAAATCTGCTGTGGAAAAAACAAGACTGGAAAAATCCTCCCCCTTGAATTATGAAGAAGAGTATTGTAAAAGCTGTGCAAAAGAGCATCAGAAAATACTCCTTAATGACTCATACCATGCAGCCACCAGAAATCTAGAACTTGAAGATGGAGAAAGACCCATACATAACAAAGAAAACACACAAGTAACCCAGAGACATGAAGAAGTTGTCTATGAAATGGAGGCTCTGGAAAACAGTAAACTTAATGAGGACAGTGGTTATTCCTCTATGTTAAGTACTCAGTACACTGATGCAATAGAACATGAGGATAGTATACCTTTAGCTGGGAATCTCTGTGGCACACCAAAAAATTGTCTCATGAAGAACCAAAACCAAGAACAGTTTTCAAAGAAGACTTTGTTGCCAGTAAGCCATTTTGAAGAAATGATTTGCTCAACTTTGAAAAAGAATGGTAAAAGAAATCTCAAGTCTTGGGCTGCTATAGACAAAATTGTTTTTAGGGGAAAACTTGAACTTTGTAACTTAATTGGAAAGAAAATGGGCCTAGATAGAATAGACATTCTTGCTGAGCTCTTCCAAAAGAACCTGAAGCATATATTAGCAAACATTCTAAGGCATCTCAGCGAAGTGGATTTAATAAAGTAAGTATCATTGTATTGGTAAAGGAAACAGCGTAATCAGATGGCTTAATGTTTTAGATATGGGGCCTGTGATGTTTACTCAATGAATAGTATTATATGTTAATATATTAAATCATGAATTGACAATGTAAGTTATGATATTTATGGAGAATATCTTTTCCCAAGAAGGCAGTTAAAGACTACAACTGTGAACATATTCTCTTTACACAAAAGAAAAAGATTACAGTTACTTTTGCTACTAAATAAATCCCTTTCTTAGGATGCAACTGATGTGTTCATATTGTCGTTGCAGTTTTGCCAAAGTCAGCACAACATGGCAGAAGATTCTACGTGAAGATAAATGGATTTTCCAATTGTATAGTAAAGCTGTGAAAAACCTCTCTGTAAGTTTTTGCACCTGTTAGATAATTTGGGCCTGAACCATCAGTATCTTTCTGCTATTTCAGGAATCCTCCTAGCCTTAAGAGATTGCTGAAGAGTTCCTTAGGTTGAAAACCTTCACTGGAGTGTCTCAGTTTGTTCTGTTAGGATGCACTGTCTCAAGTGTTGCTAGGCACATCAGTCTTTGGGGATCCCAAGGAAGGCTGACTGAGAAGTTGGCCCAAAGGAAAGATGCAGGTGTTATTAAGAGCTTCCTCATGTCCTGTGTTACAGAGAAAAGCAGAAAGGAGAGTCTCTTCCAGCACAGCCCTAGAGACTCTCAGCAGAGGCTTGCTTGCTTCAGTATCCCCACTGGTCCAGAAAGGAAAGAGACCAAGATAAAGCACTTAGCTGGCTGTGCAACTCAGGCGCTCTGTTTTTACTTTCCAGCAGCTGTCTCTGAAGTCCACTGTACTGAAAAGCATTTTGCACTGTGAGCTATTCCTAATGCCTCTTTGTCCTATGAAATAAAAAATACTAGCTCCAACCACTCTGGCATTGCACTTTATCAAGTGAGGACTCTTAAAACACTGAGAATGTCTGTCTTTCCTGAGAAAAGTGGGGAGACAACAAAACAAGGCTTAGGATCTGTCAAAGGATAACAAAGTCAACCAGTTTGAGTTCTTATGTAGTGTTGTACAGTGCTAGCCTGTTGGAGTGGAACATTTGGACACCACTGAATGTTGAACCCACAAAGTTTGATTTCCTCCCTGCTGTTGTTTGCTTTTTTGTTTAACCTGAACTAGAAACCAGGAAAATTGGTAGGAGTTTACTTTTCACAATGAAAGCTTCAAGCATACTATTCACCATAAAGAATTAGAAATACTGCTTTGTGCTTTAAAACATTGTAATGAATATGTTACATGCTCTGCTTAAATAATTATCGTGTTAATATGAAAGTAGGATTACATAATAGATTGCTGGTTTGTGTGGTCTGAACTAGGGAGCTGTTCTATGCATTTACAACAGAGGTGACTGAGAAAGTTAAGGTAAAATCAGTAACATTCTCCTTGGTATGATGGTTTATTATTGGAAACAAGGAGAAAGGGTCAAACATTGCTTGTTGACTTCTATTAAACAAAAAACCAGTATCAGGTAAGACTCTTCTCAGATTTGTCTTGTTTTTGTTTTCATCAGAATGATACTAAAACACCAGAGCATTCTGCAACAAGGGAGTACGTTCTCTACAGAGTGTCTTTAGCTTCCATTCAGAAAGCAAACCCACCAAAAATCTTGAACAAAAAAGGCACCAGATCCAAAGCATCTAAGAATTACAGCAGGCATGTGGAGTTTTCTGAGGTAAGTGATGGTTTCCATTCACCTTTAATTTCTTACATGTCTGGCACAGGATCAGCTTGTAAAGCGTATTTCTGAAAATAGTATCTCTTATTTCAAGTGCTTATAGTTCTTACTAGTATTGATGCCAGATTTTTGCTTAGTGTGCCTGTTTTAAGACAATGTCGGAAGCTAAATGGATAATATTGACATACTGGGATGTTCTACATACTTTTTTTTTCCTTATTAGGGAATTGACCTGGTGATTTTTTTTTTCTATCAGACACAAAATTTTCGTAATTTCCTGTTATTTTTCCCTGGGCTTATAATGAATCGTATGTTTTCTAGATAAGCAATCTCACAAAAACTGTCGATTTTGCTTCAAAACTGATGGTCAATTTAAAGGGAAAAAAAAGGTGTGGACTGAAAACTAAATAGCTCCTATTTTTAAAAAAAATTAGCAATGCATATTTCTTCTGTTCATTCTATGTTGGGTTTTTTCACGGTGAATCATCTGGCATGAAAATTACTTATTTAATTACATATTTATAGTGTGTCCCACATTTGGAGTTGTCAGCAACTGCCAACAGACAGACCTTTTCCCTTCACCTTATTATTTTTCTTAAGCTGTCTTTTTTAATACATGCAAGTATCTTATAAGACTTTTAAAACTGTTTATTGAAGATTGTTAGTGAGCAGTAGAGCTCCCCATCTAGAAAAAGGCTTTATGCTCAAGCTCACATCTTTTCTACAATTGAGCTCACATCTTATTCTGCAATAAGAGGAGAAGATATTATGGCATTGGAAAGTATGATCAAGATGCTCTAGTACTACTGTATAGGACTTTGTATTAGTAAGGATGTGAAAGTAAAACTGTTCAGTAGCAGTTATAAAGTTTTGTTCCTGATAGACCTGTATGTCTGTGCACATCATATTCAGATTATATAAACATTTTGCTTTTAACAATTGAATTATATAAGGTGTTATACAGGTCTGTAATTTTCTGATGTAAAATCATTTTGAAAGGTGAATATGTTTTTCTGTCAAAAATGAATTAATTGGAGAGGAGTTACGTCCATTTGGTGTCTCAAGCTGAGTGCTCCATAGCCGAGATCTCTGATGCATTTCTCACTTTTCAAAAATTATTCAATGATTTAACTGGAATTCAGATTTATTTTCTTCTTTTAAAAAATTAAAGCTAATTGAATCACCATCCTTGGATGAGGTTTGGAAGATTCATGGGGGCTGTTTTTGTTACTGCTTTTGATTTAGCCTGTCCTTTAAATTTATAGAATTTGAAATTGACTACCTCTATTCCAGTACAAAGTACCTACAGTTATAGGCTGATTGTTCCTGTTCAGTCTACATCAGAATTTGATAAAAAGGCTACATTTTTAAATTATCCCTCTAGTGTAGAAGAAGTTAAAATATGTTTTGTGGTACTTGGATAGCATCAGGAAATGTTTGGAGAGTATATTAACCCTCTGCTCATGCTTTTCTGTGTATGTTTTCTTCCAACAGGCTGCCAGGACCTTGAAAAACACTGAAAGCCTTAGAGCCTGCCATCGCTGTGGCTCACCTGCAAAGTATGACTCCTATCTCCAAAGAGCAACCTGCAGTCGTGAAAGTTGTGGCTTTGACTTTTGCACAAAGTGCATGTGCAGCTACCACAGTTCCAGTGACTGTATTAGTGGCAAACCAGTGAAAGCCAACTCTATACAAGGGCCAGTTCCTGGGACTAAGAAAAGCAAACAGAATCTAAAGAGATTGTGATCCATCCCTCCCAATACAAATTGTCAGATGTCTCATAAAAGCTTTTTGTCATCCATGAAGAAAATCAAAGAAAATATTTTCTACTATTCCATATTTATAGAAAAAGTTAATTCTTTTATTCCCCTGTACTCTTTATTAGTCCTGTTCAGAAGGCTTTTAAAAGCATTTCTAGTGCTGTCAGGTGAGGTGAGTGAAGCCCCTTTTAACTTCAAATGATGGGGAAGTCTAGCTTTTATGATTTTTCAAAGATTTTAAAATACAGACATTCATAATACCGTTTTCTCTGATGGTTTCTCTTACGTGAATCTTAAATTGCTCTTCATTTCTTCATTCAGAAAGTGCAGGTTTTCCTTGAACTGAGGTGATGCCTCTTCCAACTTAATTAAAAAAAGTACTGTATGTTGACAATACTGCTAGAAAATACTTCAACTTTTTTTGAAAGTAATAATATTAATTTTAATATTTGTATATATTTGTAAATACTATTCATGTTTGTCTTGTATATGTGAAAATAAATTGCTGATCTCAACAACTTGGTGGACAAATGTGGACCTCTGTTTATCATCCTAGAAGATTACTTCTCATGCTCTTGTCAAGTTTCTAGTACATGATTCTTAAAAATGTTGATTTAGAAAAGTGGAAGTCTCCTGGATTTGTGTAAAATGTGCTAAATCCATTCTCATGCTGTGTTCCTGCATCTTACCTAAAGGCTCTTAGTAATTGTCATTGGTGTCTGAAGCAACAGATTCAATGGAAAAATTACTATTGGCTGAATTTATGCTGCTGTTGCAGAATTTACTCACTGTCAGTAAAATCTTCCTGATCGCACAGTGAAGAAAGGCAAGCTTTCAAGAAATAGACTGTGGAAATGTCTGGGGTTTGGGTAGGGTGGTTTTCCCTGATGGTAGGTAAATAATAGATGGGGAGATGGCATTGTAGGTCCTGCTTGTTGAACTGGGACAACAGTTACATACTGCATGGCAACTTTTCCTACACTTGTTAAATTTCCATTTGTGACACCAGTGGTAGAAACAGTTGAGTAGGACCTCTAGCATTCTTTTATGCGGCAAACTTAATCTCCTAACCTAAACATGAGAGTTAAAATAAGAGGCTTGTTGAGTTTTATCAATAATTTAGATTCCATAAATATTTTGTCTTTTTAAGTCCACAAACAGATATGCTCCAGCCTGAAGAATGAAGGTTAGAAGGCCGCTAAGTTTAGAGAGGTGGAGCACATCTATGAGTTGGGTTTGTTCAGTCTGGAGAAGGCTTCATGGTGACCTAAATTGCAGCCTTCCAGTACCTAAAGAGAGCCTTACAAGAAAGCTGGAGAGGGACTTTTTACAAGAGCATGTAGTGACAGGATAAGGGGGAATGGCTTCAAACTGAGAGTAGTTTTAGATTGGTTATTGGGGAAAAAATTCTTTACTGTGAGGGTGGTGAGGCATGGAAACATTGCCCAGAGTTGTGAACTCCCTGTCCCTGAAAGTGTTTAAAACCAGGCTGGATGGACCTTTGAGCAACCAGGTCTAGTGAAAGGTGTCCCTGTCCATATCAGCAGAGTTGTAACTAGATGGATCTTTAAGGTCCCTTCCAACCCATGTCATTGTATGATTCTGTGATCTTGTTATACCTTATTCTGGTAATTAGGGCATACCATCTTGATATGCATGCAACTGAGGCAAGTCTGTTAGGCTAGGCATAGATAAATAAGAAATACTATAAGCAAAAGTTTGTTATAAAATTTTCATCTGTGTCTACTGAATTCCTGTGTCCTGAAGACACAGATAACGTGATCTGAACTATTTCCTACAATGATATGGAGATAAGTGGCACAAGCATTCACTGTTAGACTGGTGTTGCAGTGTATGATACGTTTTGAATTAAAATTTGTGTGTCTGTTCAGGAGCTGATGTGGCTGTTACAAACTTACCAGGTTTACCTTTTCAGCTCGAGTTTACTAAGGGGAGCTATGCACTCTTGTAGGTCTAACATTTTGTGCATGGAGAGAGCTAACTTTTTTCTGTTTTCATTGTTAGCTGTAGAAATTTATCTGCTCATGCAGAATTTTGAGGAAAATTCTGTGTTACCTCTAGATAAGGTGGAAGAGTTGGACTTCAGTGCTCACAGCTAAGGATGAACAATATGAAGAAACAGACATTTTTCACCAATTTCTGAATGCTAAGCAACACCTACTTTCTACCTGAACCTTGTTGAAAAGGTCAAATTATTTGACTTTTAATGAAGCTTTGGCCAAGCTGTAATGGGTCTGCTGCAGAGCATTGTGTCTGTTTCTTTGCTCTTGCTCTGTTGTTTTATATACTCCTCAGATTCTTTTTTACTAGCTTTAGTTTTAATAATCAGAATAGGCGTTTAAGATTACAGCCTTCAACAGATGGCTGACAGCTCCTTAAGGACCTTGGTCTTGCAATTTTCTTTTGCAGAATTTCTAAACCGTGGGGACATGGTGGCCACACAGCTATTTCTTTCTTTATGGTAGTCTTGCCCAGCAGTTGAAACCTTGCCCAACAACACTGAACACTGTGCCTGTATAAACACTATGTATCTTACTTAAAGCCACATGATGGGTGCTCTCAAAAATAGTTTCAGTGAATGGTGTGTGGCAGAAAAAATGAGTGGACAATCAGTCCCCACCCAAGTGTACTAGCATCTACTGCTGAGGGAGAAATGAGCTTCTCAGAAAGTGAGGGTGTTGGATGTTGGTATTTGTAGGTGCCCCAACCGGTGCTGAGGAGGGTGATTTATGTGCTAAAGGTGGGAACAAAGTTGTAGATGCAGATTGTTGTTAAGGTCTGTGCTGAGCCTATCTTGGAGCTGCCTTTGATATGTAATCAGCATGAGAGTCATACCTCGGGCCAGAACGTAACACTTGCTGTATGGAGATGAGTCGTCCCCAAGTACTACAGCTGTTGTCAAAAACCACTTTCAAACTCAGCCTTTGGCAGCTCCAGTGACTTTGTAGGAATGTGATAAGCTCCTTACCCACACTGCATACGCCTTTCAGATCTCCAGAATGTGATAAGTACCTGCAGGCCGCCAGAGTCCCCGCCTGGCTGTGCAAGTAGAGATTCTTTCTAGTTACTTACTTATCTCTAGGAATGGCTCTGCAAGATGAGGAAGGGTGGAACGTTTTTCTGCTCTGTAAATAGCTCTGGCTAGCAGCTGTTGCCCCCCAGCTTGAACAACTATGGAGACAGATTATTCCTTAACTTCATCCTGACTGTACCTGGGAGACAGAAGTAGGTGTTTAGGATTTTCTCAAATCAATATTGTGATTTTTGCAGCTTCTCTTTCTTGCACTTACGATGCTGTCCTGAAAAAAACAAGGAGCTGCTCAAGATGCTTACGCCATCCCACAAATCCTTCAAGGCTTCAACTGTCTCACCATAGCAAGCAGAGAAACTGAAGAGAAGTGCCAAACAGTTATGATGTAGTCACTTGGACAAGGACAAGTTTGTATACACTTAGTAGTTTAATTTGTCCTCCAGCAGAAGCTTGTCTACTCTGAGGACTGTGGAACATGTAAGAACCAAAACAGGAAAAAACAGCTCTGTAACTGCTGGCACCTTAGCACAGCTGGTCATCTTGGAGCCTGATTTCTAGTACTTGGCAAAACTGCAGCATATGCTGTCACTAACCAAAGGTTTCCCTGCAAGGAAACAACATTTTAGCATGTTGAATATTTTGTTTGCTTAAAGTAAAAATTGTAAAACTTCTAGTTCTGTCAGTGACCATGCTCAAAAAACCCTCTGAATATAACCCTAAAAAGACAAATCTGTCCTGACTCACAGAACTTATAGAAATAAATCTAAATTAAGATTTTGATAAGGTTTTCTCCCCACCTCTCAAAGTCAAGGGCTGAAACCGTTTTGAAGAAATTATGCTGTAGTGTAGAGATTCCTAA
>JAOXXN010000446.1:56667110-56685337 GCA_026770055.1 Myrmophylax atrothorax
GGTACAGCAATGCTGGCCAGCACTTACCAAAATTCCTCTTGGCTTTCTTCCTGTGCCTTCTGTGTGCCCACCAGAGAGCGCAGTTCGCCTGCTCAGCAGGGATGAGAGCTGCTTCCAGAGGCTCCACTGGAACTGGCTCATGTATGAATCATAATGTGATCGTGATGACACAAGAGCACTGAGACTTACCTCTTATGTTTAGTGTCATTTTATGAGGGTCTACCTAGGCTCAGTTAATTACATTGTACAACAGATTTTCATTAGTCATATATAGATCTAATTTTCAAGATTGTCCCTGGGTACCAAATTAGTAGAGAAGACATCAGTTGCAAATTGTTTACAAATAAAGTTTAAACACCATCTGCTTGTAAAAATGCACATAATGTTTTTAAATTAAAAAGCTCTGTGTTGCCTTAAAAATACTTACAACAGGCAGCATAATAGTGCATTTACTCTCTGCAATGCATTTACTTAGGTACCCATAGAAAAAAAATCTAGGTGCAGGTATGAAATCCAGAAAGTTTGAGTTACTTCATGTCCCTTTTTTACTTTCTGTCACATTGTTGTGTAATAAAATGTGATGCTAAACTGGAGTTTAAACCCTCTGAAGCAGGGTGAAAAACCATGTAAGTTGTCATATGCTAAAAGTAAGTAAATCAATAGGAGTACCACAGATCTTCCAAGCTCACAGGATACATTTTATAAATAGTTTAGGAAAAGTAACCAGTTCATATTTGTTCTGGCCTCCCAACCGCTATTAAACAGCAATTATAGTCTCAGTATTTGTACATGATATACAAGTGTAAAATAGATAAAACATCTTAATGTCCTATACCACTACCACAGCCCCATCACTCTGTTATGAATTAACCATGTAGTAGATAAAGAGTACACTTTTTAGTATTTTTATTTATACTTTCAGCATGTTAATATTCATAGTAGTTATTCTCTTGTCAGTACTCATAATATTCTTCACTCTTCTCAGTACTCTTCTAAATAGGTTGTACCCTGAAACTCACATTCTTAACAAGATGAAGACAACTCTTTTATTGTTTTGCATATCAGAGCAGGAGACATGCTTTCTTTCCTTGGAGTTTCAATCAGGAGCAAGGTTTTCACTATTCACCCAGATCACCTTTATCCTCGCTATAGCAAGGTTTTCACAAAATTTCTGTCTAAATGATAGTTCAGTATGTTGCCTTATGTTTACATGCCAGTCTCGAATATGATTAAAGTGGTTTCAGATTTCCTATCCATACATATCAACACTGAAGCAAATTAAATGCCTGTATTTATTTTTTTTCCCCTATCAATTTCTTAAGTTCTGGTGATCAAAATTAAAGGTACTGGTTGTGCATGTTGTAAGAAGTTATTGCATATGTGTCCCTTCCTGTGGAAATCTCAAAGTACTAAGTAATAATAATATTGAAAAACAGTGAGTTGAGGGACATCTGATGATAACTATTTAACTAAGAACTTGACTTCCAGGAGATGCAACTGTTTGACCTGCAGATTTTTTTTTTCCATTTTTTTTTTCCAACACATGATGTGGGAAAAACAGTATTCAGGGACTCCATAATATTTTCTTTTAAGTAATATCTAAATCTTCATGAAATGTTTTTCTCCAGAGCATTCATACTAAGCAAAACAAATCCACTACCAACACAATATTTTTCAGAAAAAGTTTTGAGAATGGTTAACAATACCCAAATCACATGTCATTTTCTTATCTGTAAGTTGCAAAGAGAGATGGATGTTGTTATTTTATTTTAAACAAAAAGCAATGGGAATATGAAATGCTTGGTTTGTGATCATTCAGTGGTTCATTTATAAATACTGCCTGGACTTTAGGACTCAAGATCCTGGGACTATGTTTTCTTCTCTCTGTACTGCTTTTCATAGTAATTGAAGTGGTAAATCAAGATACGTATTTTATGATACTTGGATACTTGGTGCTCAAACAAGCAATGAAACTTTTAGGAATGTGAGAGGTTATCTTAGTAAGAAAGATTGCTGACTTAATCTGATAACATTTGAAACAGGGTTACTCAAATTTATGAAATAATACATAGATAGATAGACAGACAGATAGATAGATAGATAGATAGATAGATAGATAGATAGATAGATAGATAGATAGATAGATAGACGCAGATAAAGAGATGAAAAAGGGTTTGTATGAAATGATAAAACCAGGGTGAGCTCATGCCTCAAACACTTTTAAGACCAAGTAAAGATCAGAGGTAAAAAATATCATTCTTTTCCTTTTTGAGATGGAATTCACCTTTTGAAGAAACATCTTGCTGCAGGTAAGTCATATACACTTCTACAGTCCTCCTAAGTTTACATCACATATCCATTGCTTACGCAGCTGATAAAACAAGAAATTTATGCTCCTGTAGAAACAGGATAAACATTTATCACTGCCAACTAAGTTGAAATCATTGTCGCTCAAAGTGACCTGACCAGTGGATTAAGCTTCCAAAGTTTAAAAAATGGTAACTGTGGAGGGGATGGTAGAGTACATATAATTTTTCCTTTTCTATCTTTCCTAAATAAAATAAGTATATGATTTAATATGGGCTTACAAGAATTATAAGCTAAAAAGAAAGATCCATCAGCTATATTACTATTTATTTTTCTTCCTTTGATCTTAAATCAGTAGATTTTTTTTCCAGAGAAATCTTTAAATAGAATTATAAAGTTAAAAAATAATTCTGAATATTTTCATTGCCATAAGAAAAGAAATTCTTTCTTATATACTGACTAAATTTTTATTCAGGGAATGTGGTTAAAGAATACTCCTTTTCCATGGGTATCTGTATCCTTAACTACAGTAATAATCCACAGAAAATTTAGTTAATTTCAAAATATGTTACACATAGAAATTAAAAAGTCTCTGTTGCAAGTTCTGAGTTTAGTTTAAATTTATATACTTTTAAACCAATATTTTTGCTCAATTTTTCATAATTTAAAATGTATTTTATCAAAGCATATTTTTAATTTATAACCTTCTTAAAATACATAAAGACTTGAATGATAACTGAAGGCATGTAAATTTCATTTTTGAATGTGTTTTTACCCTCCTTTTTTTTTGCTTTTCCTCTTACCCTTTCAGAGAAAGGGAGAGGGAAACATTATGCCAGCTCCATGTTCAATATGCCCTCCATTTCTGTTAGAATTTAACAGAAATTTCTGTGGGAACTATGCTGAAAAGACATCTGTTGTATAAACTTGTGAAAAGCAAATGGAGAAAGAATGAAAAATAAAATTTGTACGCCCAGGTCTTTGTTCTAATAAAAATGATACAAACTAGAAATGATTTGGCTTCCAGCTTGTAATCTGAGCTCCTAGTAAGACAGGGGAAATACATAGTTATTATTTATTATGGAGTTTATAATAGTTGGGGAAATGCTTAATCCAGTATGATAAAAGGTCTTTGCTTTAAAAATTCCTACTTTAAACTGATATGTAAGTGAAAGTAGAGTGTTCCATTTTAGACTACAGCAAAAATCACAGTTTGCTGGTAACAAGCTGAGTACCTGCTAGTAAAAGTTTGAAAGATTAGAAATTAAAAGAAGGCAGCATATATTTTGGTTACCATTTCTAAAATTTGTTCAAGGCCAGCAATAAAACATATTTTAAAAATTAACATGGTAGGAAATGTGATCCAAAAGACTTCTCCTTAAGCTTGCCCTTAAGGGCATGACAGGAGCTCAATACAGGACTGTGATACACAGCCTGTGGGCAAGAAATTGATCCATAAATCTTTGCAAATTAAGCCAATATTTGTGTTACGGAAAAATGGATTCCCTCTGCTGGTGAACTAGGAACACTCATAGGCTCTATATATCCTCTGTATTAATTTGGTTTAGAAATGCTGCTGTATTGTCTTAGAAGCTGCTGCAAAATTGCCACAAAACCCCCTACTATAAATGTATTTTCACTGTCATTCTAGTTTGGATGTGTTTTGCAGGTAATAACCATTAACTCTGAGGAGGATGAAAAAGTATTGGAATAATTTTTGTATTAAACGTCAGTTAGCATCACTTAATTTTTAATTCAGAGCAGTAGTAGCATGTAGTTGTTTTATTTATGCTAAAATTGAAATAACATGAAAGGAACAGAATACATCATTTGCTAGATCTGAGAGATCACAGAATTTAGCCCAGGGAGTGGAGAACATGTCTTTAATGAAGCCTTCTTGTGTTCTGTATGTGAACGGTGTAATTTTAAATTTGTTCATTTGAAACATTGTGCAATCATGATATAGTCTTCTGCTCAATATTTCTTGATTTCCATCACCTTATGCCTGCAATGATGATGACAAATTTAAATACTTTCAAGAATATTTCACTGTCTTTCAAGCTAAGACTTTCTGAGTCAACAGACTCAACCTCTCACAAGACCCTCTTACATAATGACCACTAAGGAAAAACTCAAAAGGAAAAAAAATATTTCCAGCAACAGAGAAAACTTTTAGTAAACCTTTCTGCACCTCAGAGAATGTAGAAATCCTGAAATGGAACAAAAGGTGCAATTGAGAAGTCTGGTAATTGCTACTGTGGGTCTGTCAGTGTAATGTCCATATCATGAAGGCTTGAAGGAGGCCTGAGCCAGGGTCTGATCACTCCTAAACTAGTAAATGCTTTTCCAAGAGATTCTTTTTGTATGTAAAACTACTCCTCAGATATCTCTTTTCCCTCTGGTATGAGTATGTAATAAGGGCATGTCTCTAGAGCCTTTCTCTTTGTATTTTTCCAAACAGACTTGCAATTTCTCTACCTATTCTCTGAACTAGAAGGTATCATGACAGGTCCTATCCAAAACCAGGTATGCAACTGAATTAGCACCGTCCTGACTGCATAGTGGTGAGTTCAGAATTGCCCCTTGGTTTACGCTTTTTACACTAGTGTGGACACAGTGATGCCCATGGACATACCTATCCTATGCACCCCCTGTTTCACTTGTGTCCCATCATTCACACACACAGGCACAGCATATGCAAGTTTTCTGCTCTCAGCTACCACTTTGCCACGCAGAGTTCACAGCAGGAACACTGAAAATCTCGTATTGTTAGCCTCAACAAACACAGAGGGTGATAGAAGACTTGGTTCCCTTCTCAGGCCAAATCATGTTCAGAGTAACAAGAGTTGAGGACTTCTGTGCCCCCGATTTCTGACCAGCCTGAAGCAGGTGGGAGCAAGCTGGCAGGGATTGGTGCTGTTTTCCACTGTCATTACGGGCAACACCATATAAACATTCCCACAGCAGCACTTCACTGCTCAGATTGCTTTCTGCTTGGCAGCATGGAAAGTGGAATCACCCACCAGCAGAACTAGAGTGTCTATCACATCTTCTGAAGAATCAGGAGACTACACATTTTTTGTTTAAAACACTTAAAGTAGAAAAAAAATCTTTCCCACATTTTTATTAAAAAAAAAATCTCAGTCAGTGCTTTAACATCAGACGAGAGAAGACAGAGCCATCTTCTTACCTGCTTTCTGAAGGGATTTAGAACATGCTGCAGGTGAAAGCACATACACATACAATCCTTGATCTTTCTCCAGGACAGAGTTTGTACTCTGTGATTTCAGATGATGCCCATGTAGACCTTCCCTGAGGAAAATTTTGCTGATACAAACGTACAGAAATTACTACAGTAACTCAGTGATACTTTTCATTCCTGTTACAAGGTTTGCTGTAAA
Source organism: Myrmophylax atrothorax (assembly GCA_026770055.1). Taxonomy (NCBI): domain Eukaryota; kingdom Metazoa; phylum Chordata; class Aves; order Passeriformes; family Thamnophilidae; genus Myrmophylax; species Myrmophylax atrothorax. Next base: position 56,672,819 of record JAOXXN010000446.1, read on the forward strand.
AAGCATTAAAGCTCATGTCATCGGTGCCATCAAACATCCTTGGTACTAAACTTGCTCTGACTTCAAGTTGGCTATTATATTAATCTTTTTGTGATGCCAACAACCATGCCAGTACCCCCACATGCATCAAAAGTAAAGGTCCTCTACTAAAGAGGAGGAAGGCAAAGAAAAGGTCACAAAATAAAGTATCAGAGATCTTCACCTTTCACTAGATATTTGCCATGCATAATGTTTTTGATTCCTGTTTTCACATAAATTCCAGCACTGTTTTCCTACATTGTTGATTATCATTAATTTCCAAATACCAGAAAAACATCAGTTTAACATAATATAATTGAATTTATCTCTTTATTGATGTATTCATGAGTGTTTTTCAGAACACATATTTCTTTAATTACTACCTTGTTTTATAGCCAATTCTGTCTAGTTTTAAATATTACTTGACTGAAGTTATTTTCTAGTCTTTCAGCTTCTAGTGCTTCTTAATAAGCATGTAAAGTCATTGCACAGTATACAGACTTGCAGACATGATGAGCTGGATTCAAAATTAATGAATCTTCCTCTTAATTTTAACCCCTGAATATAGCCACGACCTTCTCCTCCTACAGTGTGGAATTATAATGAGGTTGGGGGTGGTTTAATCTATTGATCCCATTGTCCATGACTGCACTGCTTTATTATTATTGCAGACACAAACTACATGTGCATATTCATGCCTTTACTTCAAGAAGAGGTACTTTTCAAGCTTTATGTAGCAGAGCCATGCTCTTAGCTTCTAAGTCTCACAGCTCTGGCTTTCTAATTAGAGTGTGGTTCTTCCTTTGTCATGGAATAATAGCATAACAGCACTATGTATTACACTACAAGACATTCATAATACAGGCTATATTTTAGGCATCAAATGTTTCAGTATGTTGCAGAAAATGTTAAGAAATTACTGTGTATCTGCTGAGTGTGGTACCAATGCCAGAACTCAGTATTAGTCCTGGTTTTCATGATACAACTTAGTTTAAGGGCCATCCAGTGGAGTGATTTTTTCTACTTTGCAATATGAGTGGGGCTAAGGGCATATATGCAGCTATAAGCCATGAATAATCTGACAAAATAAAAGTTAAAAGTTATAAACAGCCTTGTTTATAGTAACTGAGGCTGACTAGTACAGAACAGCCCATATCTACACTGATGAGTTAATTCCCTGCTCCTCCAAAAGAGGTTGTTTATGTGCACATGACCTCTTTGTCACAAAGTCCATTCAGTCTTAACTTTGAACAGTACCCAACAGTTATTTGGGAAAAAGTTGATATGGGCTAAATGCACTGCTCTAACACTGCAAGACAGAGTATTCCAATGCCCAGGTAACTTCTCAGGTAACTGATAATTTGTTTGCATAGAGACAGACATAGTGGACCAGCTAAGCTGCTGTAACACTATCAATTGAGTTTTTGGAATGCAGAATGATCTTTACTGAATCTGTGACATTTTAAAGGTTATTGGAGTTTGGCACACATTCTTAATTATGTTTACAGCAGAGAGAGAATTTCCTGGATATCGATTGGTTCACATTCAAATCTTTAAACAAAGGGGTAAAGTTAAGGGAAATCTCTGAAACCTAAGCAGAACAATGGAGAAGATGCCAGATTGGGGTGTCAAGGCATCTCCTGGTAGTCTGTGGCAAACTGCCTCATCTTATTTCTGTTTCCAGTGAGTGAAACCTGTTTAAGAGACAAGTAAAAATGCATTATGCACATTCCTAATGTTGCAAGCAATATGTGCAATTTCTGTATTTTCCCAAGGCATAGTACACACCTATTTGATAAATAGATAGATGGACTGTAGGACCTAAAAAAAAATACAGTGAATAAATTACCATGTATGAATAGCTCTGTCCCTCTCTCAGGAAAGATGAAGGTCCCTGACAATGCCATGAAAGAAAATTACTGGAATAATACACATCCTCAGATAACCAAGCTAAATTGAAGTAACTCTGTCCTGCTTTGCACTAGGCACATGCAAAGAAAAGGGTTTGTCCTGTTCTGGAAGGTGGAAGCAGAGTCATAAGAAGGGTTGTGTACTATGGTGGGAGGGCAGGGAGGAAAGGCTTCCAATTCTAAATAATGTCAAGGAAGTGGAAAGAAAGCTTCTTTCCTGAACTCCCTGCCACAGTTTAGGAAGAAGAGGAGAGGGCTGAGAGCTGAAAGAATGGCTCAACTTACTGAAATTCTTGTACCATCTATGTCTGAGTATAACCTGCAATATTCAGCATGTAAAGATTTTGACAATACACAGACTCTGTATGTGAAAATAGCACATAGATTTCATGTCAGCTGAAGCTTCTCAGGGATTTACCCCCTCAGATGAAGCCTGTGACTTATGTTTGGTGAGACAGATTTTCCAGCTGTTGTAAATCAAAACATCTACATGATTCACAGTATATGAAGCTCTAATCCAAATTGTGTATAGATAATTTCTGTTATACAGAAGGATTCTAGACCCTGTTTTCCTTGCAAATTCTATGAGCACAATTTTGGAATAACTGCAGTGAACATAAAAGTGTTTCTTCATTGAATGAGAAGTGAATTAGCTGCAATATACATATTGCAAAGATATAAATGCTAAATCATGCTTTGTTTCTTGCTGTCATTGTCAAGTTTAAAAACCAGCAGGCACATATTTATGTCCATGATAATCGTGTTAAATTGAGCACATCATAGTGTTAAATATACAATAAATTTGTGGCTAAATCACAATAAATTTAGCTGATTCTTTCTTTTTAGTACTTTTTCCAAAGAAAAACACTGATTATTCAATTAAATTGATGACATTAAAATATTGAAAATATTGAAAGCAACAAATCTTTTTTAAGCAGAAAATAAAAGCAAGCAAACACATGTAATATTCTTGAAAATGTGCTGAGAAGTTATTGTTTTGAACAATTCAGCAAGGAGCTGTCATCAGATCCATGAAAGATTTTTATGATATGTTTTCTTAATAAAAGTATTAGGGAACAGTCTACCCCTGCAGAGTATTTTTTGCAACTGTTGTACTGCTAACAGCTAGTGTTTCTGCCTGTACAAGGAGAAAAATTTTCTAGAGCAGCACAGTCCATCCAGATATTTGCAGCTAAATCCATGTGAAATGGATTTAGACTCCAGGATACTCCTGCCTGACTCTTCAGTGACTCCTCAAAGGAGTGGGTTATTCAAGTAATGTGGTAAGTCCTAGCGATATACCAAGAAGCCCCCCAGCACAGCAAGGCAAGAGGGCAAGTTTGTCACTGCGTATCTGTGGGACAGCAGGTGGAAAGTGGGGCAGGTGCTGTACTGTATGCACCTCCATGTGCTCCACATTTAGACTTGCTTATGGATCAAGCCAGCCCAGAGACACATCTCTTATCTGGGCTATGGCCCTGGTGTTGATGGATTTCAGACTACTGGCTGAAATGTAATTATCTTTAATCTGTATAACTGAAAGCCTGGGATAAGACACTTTGAATGTTGCTTTCCAAGATGCTCGTGAAGTGCTGGCATGAGAAATTACACTTAATAAAAAGAAGAGGAAAAGGCTAAAATAGAAGTAATAGACATTTATAAGCCATTTATGGGAGGCATTGGTCATCGGTTGTGCTAAGTGGTGATAATGATGCACTGTGACGGTGTGGTGACTCAGAGCTGCCTCCGGAAGGCTGCTGCAGTCTGCTGTGCTTCCAGCTGTCCTCTTCCCACTGCTATGGGTAGCAGTGCAACTGGAGAAGCAGTGGGTTTGCCCATTCTGCCCAACCTAGAAGCATGGAGGCTGGGGAAGAAAAGCAGGCTGTCAGGACTGCCTTCTCATTGTATTCCTCTTTTCCCTTCACTGCAGTAACTCTCTCCAGTGACAAGAGGAGAAAACATAGCTGTGGCATTTCCAGAGGTGGCCACCTTTTGTATCAGGATTTCACCTGGAGCACCTGTAGGAAATGGCCACCCTTCCCTTACCTGTGATTCAGTAGGTGTTTGGTGGTTTGGCTGGGTCACTCACCCTTCCACCACAGGCAAGCTGAGAAGGTCTCAGTGGCCTCAGAGGTTCAGGGCAAGCAGTAATATTTGGTGTCCCAGAATTTTATTAGATGCTGTTACTCACCATGGGTGGGGTCTGCTTTAAAATATGACAGGCAGCTCTTTCAAAACAGCTGGAGGTGGAGAGAAAGGTGGAGGAGTATAGGATGAGCTTCCTTCTTCAGCAGGTAGAGAGAGGGAGTGGGGAGGTGCATGACGCTGAATCATAGCTACAGTTTTCTGTAGTGAAAAATAGGCTGAGGAGAGGCTCTGCTCTTGACACAGGCCTTCAGCCAGCAGGTGCCTGTGGCTGTTTAGAGCTCATGAAATTATCTCACATGGCTTCCTGCCATCAGGATACTCTTGAGTAGTGCTTCTTGCTAGGTATGGTTGTTTTATGCTCTTTTTATTTATTTCAGGTTTAGAAACTGAGGCCAGTGAATAGCAGCTGCACTTTAGTAAGCCTGGCATACGCCAGGCTGTTCCAGAGCTTCAGCATGTGGTACCCTTGAACCACAGAGCAGTGCTCTTTCCCTTTTCTTCACAAATATTTTTTATATAGTACATTTTCTATCATTCATATTTAATTTTTGTAGCAATAATTATATGTCAACTTAACACAATACTTAACATTGCTAACTGGCAGTTGTAGGAGCCCATCATATCTTTTCTGTAGGGTCCTCCCTACCCAGTCTGACCCCATGCTTTGCTGCTGCTGCTGCTTCCAGTGCTGTTCATTTTCTGTTTATGAAGTACTTAGCACACTTTGTGATGCTGGGGGAAAACATTAACATCCTCCTGTGAGTTGTTTTTGACGGTAAAACTGATGTATTGCTTAAAGGAGAGATAGTTGGGTTTCAATTACCAAGCCATTTGCGACTGAAGGTGATGTGCTCATACTTACAATGCATCGATAAATGATGTTGGCCTTTGTGAGGCCACCAGTTTTTCTGTTGACAGTACTGAGCACTAGGCTGAAGTTTTCACTATCATTGTTTCATCTCAGGCAAGTCTTAACATTTACTAAGCTAATTATTTAACATAGAAATCTTCAACAAATAAGACCCCAAATAACCCCAAAGCAAACATTTTTTGTATTGTGGACTGATGTGAACTCATATACCAAAAAGCATCTTTCAGAATGAAGTGCTACAGTCACTGATTTGGGTATAATGACAAATGAGCTCAAACTACGTGTGAAAATGTATAATGACAATCCAAGAAAATGTCTCTCACTGCAGCTGCTGGATGCAGCCTATTGAACCAGTGTAATTGCCTTGGGAAAGCTTATAGTGCTTGATTCCCTTGCAAGGCCTAACCTAAGGGCTACAGCAAGGAACCAGAATGGACCAGCATCACTCCAGATGGCACTGTGGTTGACATGGACGTGGATAACTTAAGAGGGGCTGCAGAGTCAAGAAGGGACAGTTACATTACCGAAATAACAACAGACATTTTGCCTCATGAGCTCTGCACCGGAAGGAGTGAAATCATTGATGGCAACTAAGTCCGTCAATTCCTAGGTCTTGCATGTACAATTATCTTTCTTCCTACGTTTCTTTGATGGGTACATACTGAGTTTATTTTAAGTTAAGGAGTTTTAAAGCACTCTATAATCATATTAACTCTCACAGACTTAAAATCTATTTGCATTTCATGAAGAAAGAGTCAGAAGCAAGAATTTATAGCTAGCCAACAGCTTACTTTGAACTATTTTTGGAGGTGGGATCATAATGCAGGAATGCTTGACTTCTACCCTCATCTTGGTCTTTCATTATACAGCTCTATTCCCTTTATTTTAAACTATCCTTACAGGAGACTAAAACACTATGTCATCAAGGCTCCAAAGATTTATGTACAAATCTTGAATCAAGATGCAATTAACAAAATAACTTCTGATTGTGGAAAATAGTTCATCTCTATGCCTGCTAACTCTTGCAAATGTTTGGGTCATTTTAATGACTTACAGGCTTAAAAATTAGTCAATCTATTTTAGATTTTTAGTAAGAAAGGAGAAACCAAGGAAATCTGCAAGAGATGAGATCATTTCCTACTTGGAAATTTTTATGAGTTGCTTTACTGACTTTGCATCAGATTTCCTGAGAAAAGTTTTATTCATTACTTAAGCCAAAATTTCAGGTAGGTAGGTTTTATGCCAATGAAGTTTAGGGAAAACTTATTTATATCTTTATTACAAGGTATCTAGGATGCTGCATTTGTGAATATTACAGAATACTCATCCAATTGTTTCAAATCAACCAGCTTTCATCCACAGTGAGAAAAATGTAATTTCTATTTTTTTTCCGCACAGTACAATTCTGCTGACTTCAGTGCAATTATTTTAGTTTACGGTTACCTAAAAGTGGAAAGAACAAGACATCCCTTTCTAATTATTCTTTCTTTCTCTTCTGATACTTGATTCTCAAACTAGTTTTCAGTGTATACCAAGGATGAGGAAGATCTGTTGTAGTGTTTGAAAAATTCTATTCAACCTCTGCTGTTTGTCTGAAAGCTTGCTGAATGCAGCTCTGCAATGTCAAATGTCTTTGATTTGATTTGGACTGGACCAGATGTCAACAAATTGGAATTTAATGTTGTTGAGACAGATGAAAATGTAGGAAGCATGAAGGGATTCATTGCAAATTAGAATTAAAGAAAACATGCAGTTGTGCAATTTCTATACATCATAACTTACATCAGTTTGAAAAAAAATCAGAAATCCTATCTTTCTCTTATTCCATATGAGGAAGCAAATGAGAATTTAGGACTTATATCATAAAACACCACTATGTCTTTTACTTGTTTCCATAGCTGTTATTCTTAAAATAACAGTTCATAGTGTATATGGTGACATTCTTCTTTAGCCCTTTTAAATTATCCGCACTCTGATTTGTCTGGCTGGATATTAGACAGAAACTCAACAAAAGTCCAGTGTTAAGAAGCAAAACCCAAGCTTTTTAAGAGTTTCAGATTTATTTACAGTAGTATAGATACATAAACTTGGCATAAACCTGGATCTTTTCTTTTCTCATGCTGACAGCAGCAAATATTCAAACAATGGTATTTTACATGCATAAATGATTGCAAAACAAGTTCTAAAAGCAGAAGTGCAGAGAAAGTAGCTGCTAAAGCTTCATGTGTGAGTATTTGACAGATGATGAATAACTGTTGCTTAACAATCTAGTAGAAAACACTAAAGAACAATGAAGACACTCTCTGGACAGGAGGAAAGCTTCCCCTGCAGCATGACATCCGCCTCTCTGAAGAAATCTCCCTTCCTGCAGAATCTCAATGGTGGAACAGAGTTTTTTTCCAGCTTTTACTTATCAGTAGTACACCTAGCTGGGACCTCAGAGACACCTTTCCTTTGTCCACCAACTCTGCCCTCAGATTTTCTTGAGGAGAGCTAGTGGTTTGACTTCAAGGGAAATGTTTGTAATGGGCTGTGGTAATGCCTAGTAAAGCTTGGGAAATTCAAAGGAGTCCGAAAGGGACTGGGACCAGTTTTCTTCAGTCCTGAGCAGAGTCACATCCCCTTCCTTGCGCAGGCAGTGTGCTGGGAATTGAAAGATCTGGATGGAGAAAGAAAAATTCCCAAAGAGCATCTTCATATGCAACTGTATAAACATTTACATGGGTTTTTTTAGTTTGGTTTGTTTTGGGTTCGGGTTTTTGTTTGTTTCATTGGTTTGGGTTTGGGTTTGGTTTTTTGGGGCATTTTATTATTAGTTTTTATAATTTTTTTTCTTTATTTCTGTGCACAACCCAGATTGCGTTAGTTCTGCATATGGTGTTAGATGTCTGAAGTTTAATGTCTATTTTTTCTGAATTCAGACCTGAACCTTTCTGAAGTCTAACCTCAGAAACATGAGAAATTCATAGGATTATCTAATCTGATATCCTTTGTTATTGATCAGTTATAAGATATATTGGTGCTTGATTTCTATTGGAAAAACACTTAACTCTTTTTCTTTTTTCTTGCAGATGACTGAAAAAATGACACTGGCCAATTATAATTTTGAGCTTCACACACCTTATAACTTTAACTAAAGGTTGCAAAGCAGTTGATAAACTCCTTAAGAACTTTTCCAAGAACAAGCATATCTACAAGTTGTGTTCCCCAAGTTTTAACATGAAGTAAAGGACAAGTAAGAGCAGATCATATGTACAAATCTCCCTCATTTCCATAGAGTGCCCATTTTTTTAGTAGTTTTTTTCTCTACAGGCATTGTGGCTAAATCCTCTGTTTTCTAGAAATACAAATTTGGCCTGAGAATGATCTTGGAAGATGATTAAAATAGTAACAGCACCTATTAAATGTCTCTGGTCTGGTAGAATTCAGTAAATATTGACATCAGATGTAAGGAGGAAAATCAGAATTTCTGAGTTTAGGCCTGTTGATGTGCATGACTTTATTCATGACTGTAATCCTGAATCTTGGAGCTGCGATGTTTACACGTGATTTTGCAAGGAAGAACAGTTCTTGTGATGATCCATGGCTAATTTTCTTCCTCCTCATTTTTTTTGTTATTATGTTAAATATAACCAAAATGTCTATCTTGATGTAACTAATTTTATAAGCAATTTTGAAATTATTTAAATCATATTCTGTCAGTACCAAGGTACAATAGCTGCACAATTTTCTTCTTAAGTAAAATCAAAGCTTGAATTCTCTCTTTCAGACTCCCTTTTTTCTTCACCTGCCCTTTTTCACAACTCCAATGTTTTAGAGTAAAATAAAAACCTTTATTTTTGTTGTTGTTATTATTATTATTATTAACTCAAATGTATGGAGCAGGAAGCATGACAGAAAACACTAGAAAGATAACACAAATAGAAACAGAAGGCTATAAATGAGGCTTCATATACTCCAGAAGAGTGAATGTCTAAGCAATATCATTTGAAGGAGAAACTTATGGCAGTTGAATCTATGGATAAAATTAAAGGTTATTCCTACTCATGACTGAAGCAAAAAGCAGACTAGTCCCTACTTCTTTTGGTAAGAGTCTTGCAATTCTGCTTCACTTCATTTATCCCAGGATGATTTTGATGTGTTGGTAACAGCAAAACTTTGGTAACTCATGTTAGCTGTGATCTTTTCTGCTCTTCTACTTATTTTCTGGGAACATACAGGATCACAAGATGAATCAGGCAGGAAGGGACATTGAGATGCAGGTGTTTGGTGCTTAGTCCAACCTCCTGCTCAAGAAAGGCTTGACTGTGTGCTCAGACCAGGTTACTGAGGCTTATCTCAGGCCATAACATCTCATCTTCATAGTGTGCCCTGATTGTAAAGAGCCTGAGTCCATCTCTCACTTCCCACAGGTGCTGGGAAGCTGCTGAAAGGTACCCGAAAAGCCATGTCTGCTACAGGCTGAACCAGCCTTGGTTTCTCAGTTTACCCTCATGAGGTGAGTGGTCCATCCCTGACTATCTTAGTGGCCCTCCACTAAATCCACTCTAGTTTATTGATGACTTTCCTGTATTGGGAAGTGCAAAATCGAATGTAATACTGCAAAAGCAGTCTAAGGAATGCCCTATAAAGGGAGATGAGTATTTTGCTCCATCTCTTCTAGACCAACAGCTCGAGATGTTGCTGTTTCTCTTTGCTGCTGGGGAACATTGCTGGTTTGTGCTCACTCCCTCTTTGCCAACATCCCCAGCATCTTTGTGGCAAAGCTGCTCTCCTCAGTTAAGCCCAGCTGACACCACTGCAGGGAGCTCTTCCTCCCAAGGTGAAGGACCTCATCCTTGTCCTGTTGCCTCAGTAAGTCTTCAATCTGTGCTAAATTCTGGGGTGTTTATAAAACACACTTATGTGTTTCTTAGAAAGAAAACCTCCACTCTGATTGCAGAGTCTGGGTAGAACTGATTTGTTGAAAGGACTTTTCAAGAGAGGACCATGCTTTTTCTTTTCTTTTTTTTTTTTTTTTTTTAATTCTCTATGAGGAGCAAAAGCCTACTACAGTGCTTGGAGAAACAGAAATACAACTTCAATGAGCTGGCCTTGTATCCCTCAATTAGTAGAGCAAATTTTTCTCTTTCTGCTATCTTCCTCAGAGCAAAATCTATGGGACAGTCAATATATAAAAATTTAAAAATGGTTTAATATTAGAGTCAAAGCATCATTTATATGCTGAGTTGGAAGGGATCCATTAGGACTGAGTCCAGCTCCTGGCCCTCTGCAACACAGTTCTCAATGGAGATGATTTTTTTGTTCTGTAATTTACTTAAAAACAATATGCTAGCATTTCCTGGGTAGCAGAGTACGACATTGGAATATGCATCCCCCAAATCTGACCATTGTCTAAAATCAGATCTTAGAAATAGGATCTCAAAAAACAGTCAGGACAAACCCACATGATCATCTTTCCTTCTGTTTTAGAAGTCATCGTTGACCATCTTGGAGAAGAGAAGGTTGCATGGAGATCTCATAGCAGCCTTCCAATGTCTGATGTGGGCCTACATGGAAGGTAGAGAGAGACTCTTCATCACAAACTGTAGTAATAGGACAAGGAGCAATGAGTTTAAACTGAAAGAGGTGAAAGTTAGGTAAGATATACAAACAAAATTCCTTGTTGTGAGGCTGGTGAGGCACTTAACAGGTTGCCTAGATGTTCTGATTGCCTCATCCTTGGCAATTTTCAAGGCCAGGTTGGATGGAACATTGAGAAACCTGGTCTAGTGGGAGGGTTGGAACTAGGTGATCTTTAAGGACCCTTTCAAAACAAACTATTGTATGATTCCATGATTTTATGATTCCATGACTCCAAAATATCATGCAAGCCTATAATGCTCTACTGAGATGTAAATTCAGTTCTCTGATGGATGTATAGCTTCCTTAACAGAACCTTGAAGTTATCCTCAAACTAGCAGGTAAGTTGTAATAATGTGAACTCTCTCAGGTAATTCCTCTTTGTCCTTTCATGTCTACAGTTTTCCTGAGGTTTGGAAGCTGTAATTTACCAGATTGTCTAGTTTATTAATCCCTTTGTGCCATGCTCATCATGATGGTTTCTCAATATTTCTCTCAAAGCTTTATTGTGTTTCACCAGTACATGACAGGGAGAAAACAAGAGTTATTTCTCATTATCCAAGCTTTAATCTTCAAACAGGATACTAAAACAGGCTAATTGACTATTACCCATCATCTTAAACAACAAGTACTATATAATGGTTCTTCACCTCTCACACCTTTGTGCAGTGTAATTATAATTATATTACTGGAACCTGCACAAGTACATTGAACCCACCCAAGGTAACAAAAGCTTTAATCTTCAGTTATTACTTCCTGTGCTTGTTGCCTTCATGTTCCTTCTGCAGAGTACATTGGGTCATTCCAGCATGAAATTAATCTCTAGAAGAGGATAAATCACCTTTTACTTTCTAGTTAAAATATGTTCTTGCTTTGCAATTCATGAACACTTTATTTTAAAGAGGTATATTTTTGTAGAATGACTGCAAGGCTTGAAAATTTTCAAAGAGCTACCTTTTATACAGACATATTGGCTTAAATCTGCTTCCATTCAGCTGCTTTTGGTTCAAAATGGAGTAACTGAGCTCCCTTCTAACTTTCCTGATTCTGTAACTAGCCTGCACACCCTTGCTGTGGGAGATTTAATTGTATCTTCAACTTAGAGAGATATAATAAATCTCTGTTATACTACAGGAATTATTTTGATTATGTAATCTCAGGATGACCTCATTTTTAAATTTGAAATTCTTGAAGACTTAAGAGACTTTCAGAAAATACTGGAAAACATTTGGACATAAATGGAGGACATATGAAAAAATAATTATAGGAGCTGCAATTTCTTTTTTTACTTAATATTTTCAAACCATCACTTCAGATTTAGAAGTTCTTTCTTCTGACTGATATAAAAGTACATATATGTAGGGATACAGGCATTCAGATTTTCAGACCTTTTCAGATATTCACTTGTGGAATATCTAACTTATTTGTTTGATGTGGGGTGTTTTTTCAGCAAGGATCTGGTGATTATGAAAAAACCCCCAAAACACTGGCATAGGGGTTTTTTGTCCTGTTGTTAATCGGTAGTATCATCATAAACAGTTCCAAGAGAAGCCAACAAGAGCTAAGTGAGAACTATTGCTGCTCTTATTCTGAAAGGTAGAAAATCCAAAAGGTATTATGTGAAAGATTTCACTGTTAATAAAAATGGCTTTATTAAAATAATGGTTTCTAGACTTTGTGGCTTGCTTCTGGGAACAAATAGATTTTTAAATTTTGATTTAAAATGCAAGAGAAAGATAAAACATTAATATTTAATGTCAATGAGTTAAATCTGTTCTAACCTTAGTAGGGAGTGACCTGTAAGTTCAAATGTTATTATAAAAAAAAGTAAAGAAAATGTTTCAGTATTTTTCTTGTACTATGCCTCTCTCATCTTTCTTCATCTCTTCCCTGACTAACAGGAAAAACAGGACTCTGAATACTGATAGGTATAGCAGCCCATAACTTATT